>CM022529.1:8442491-9642491 GCA_012273795.1 Dendrolimus punctatus | reverse complement strand
TATGAAAAATACATGAACAAGCCAAAAGGCCTCAACGAAACAATTGATGATGCAACTTCAGTAATGAATTACTATGAGGAGGCAGTTAAAGAAGCCAATGACCCAGATAAAAAGTGTGTTATGCAGAAAACATTGGATAAGTAAGTATTGTTGCATTTACACTTTTATAAATAAAATACTGATCAATAAACTTTATCAATATGCAATTTTTACAATTGCCCTATTTATTAACAATTCATAAGCATAAAATAATAATTGGCAGACAAACTCACACATTGTATATCCCCAAGCTAAGCAAGTTATGCTTCTGTAATACATATAATACTGACTACAATAAACAATGGAAAGTTTGTTTATTAAATTTATCATGGCAGGAATCTCTTAAACTTGGATGACGTAGAGCTGGTTTCTATATTTTACTATCCATTCTGTTATCATACAATTAATGGGAAGTCAGCATTACTTTTATGAAGTTTATGTCAATTTTTAATCAGTAGTAAGGCAAATGAATGCATACTGACAATAGCCAAAAATAGGAGGAATACATTATATGTGACTTCTAGTGATCAAAGTGGAATTGATCATCATTGCACACACATTATATTATTGTGATTAACATTCCTAATATACTTTCTCCGTGGTTTAAGGAGGATATAAAATTAAAACATGAGCATTAATGTTGACTTATTTAAAAAAATAAATATATTAGTTACTCTATTTCAGTATTGCAGAAGCAGTTCAAGCATTAAAGACAGCAATAGAAAGTAAAAATGATGAAACAATACTAAAAGCAAAATGTGATCTGTTAAAATCTGCAAAAAGCCCTATATCTGATTGGTTGGATAGTAAATATGGTGCAACAGTCACTGATAATTCAATATTCACTGAATTGCCTAGGTATTGGGAAAATGAATTTCATAAAGATATGAAAGCACTTAATGTAAGTATTTCCAATAATATTTATGTATTTTTTGATATCAGTAAGTTTTATTGTTCTGTTTTCTTTTTCTGGATGAATTTAAATAGGCAATTTTTAAAACCTGGGCTAAAATTTAAATTTAAAAATATAATTGGTTATATTATTGAAGTAATATTAATAAAAAATAATTTTTCAGGTATTACCACCAGATGTATTAACAAGAGTTAGTGAATATGTACCACAAATAGTAGAATATATACAGAAGATAATTGATAATGGTTTAGCTTATGAATCAAATGGATCAGTATATTTTAATGTCAGTGAATTTGATAGTAAAGAAAAGCATCATTATGCGAGATTGGTACCAGAAGCATATGGAGATACCAAGTCTTTACAAGAGGGGGAAGGTAAAATTATATTTTAAGGATTTCAGTATTTTCATATGATTGAAAGAAGCTATTAAAAGGTATAAAAACTAAGGTTCAAAAAGAAATATTGATGAGGTATAGGCATCTACAGAAAATATGATACAGTGCATAGTAAAAAACAGAAAAAAGAGAATGGATGAACCATGTGACCTTTTGAACTATTTACTAACTAATAATACTGCACTTATGTACTTTGAAATAAAACTTCAATTCTCAATTACATGTATGACAACAGATCATAATGTTTTTTAGTTTTTTCTCAACTTTAATACTTTATGTTCATGGCAAATTCAATTTGTGTAGACATCAGAACTTTTGAAAATATAGTAAAGTGATGGACATGATAAATGCAAAAGATTTCCATTTTTGCCAAAGTGCTTGCAGAACCTTGATAAGGATATTAATGATATGACATGCAATAACCTTATGTTTTGCAATTGTAACATTACTTCATTTTATTAAGATATTATTAACTATAGATATGAAAATTATGTAATTTTCTTTTTCTAAAGGTGATCTATCAGATGATACGGCGGAAAAGAAATCTCCAAATGATTTTGCATTATGGAAAAAGAGTAAGGCAGGCGAGCCCAGTTGGGAATCACCGTGGGGTGCAGGAAGGCCCGGCTGGCATATTGAATGTTCCGCCATGGCGTCTGATGTGTGCGGCTCCAAGTTAGACATACACACTGGAGGTGTTGATCTCAAATTCCCTCATCATGACAATGAACTTGCTCAAAGCGAAGTAAGTAGGAATAGTTTCTTCTCTTCTTATTACATCAGGCATTAAATGAGGTACTTGGAGTTGAATTAACACACATTTTAATCATGACACAAAACATTACAGCCTTGCTAATTTAGTGCAAGTGTACTGCATGCATTCTAACAAGTTACACAGATAAATTCATTGAAATAGTAAAGAAAATATACGTATGAATAATGTATAATATCAGACTGTAATTAAACACACTCTTTTTGCATTTGAATACTGTTTTAAAATTTTTTGTAAAACATGTGAAATATCCAATTACCGCTGTTTGGGCACTAGTTTCTTAGAGTTGACAGCTCCACTTACTGCTTCAGTGAACACTTTTATTGTTTGTCTATATTTTAGGATGATACTAAATAAGATTTCTGTTTTAGCTATGTGCATATATTGTAGCATATTGAAGTTGGTGTTATTTTATAGAGATCTATATGTTGATTGCTTTGCTTTAGTGGTCTGAATTCTAGCCCACTAGGGCAGGGGTCGGCAACCTGCGGCTCGCGAGCCACATGTGGCCCTTTGGGTGTAGAGCTGCGGCTCCTTAGTTATACGTCGCATGCTTCCTACCAAATGGGCGTACAGACAAAAGTGCAGTTTTACACAATGCAAAAAATAGTGAATAAAATAAAACTAGTTGCTCGTGTAAGGCTGAAATTCGGAATACCCTTCTTCTTAGGTACACTTGCATACTGGTAAGACCTCCTAAATTCTAAAATGCATATTTTTTGTAAACAAAAATGTGTATTTTTGCGTATACCCTTATATGTTATGAAGTTCTTGATATGTAAAAAAAGACATGGCTTTCATTGAGTTTGTTTTCCGAATTGTTTTTTATTGAAGCACAAGTTAGTCTTGTAAGTTAATAAGTTAATTGTTTTCTTTTATTTAATAATAAGTAATTATCTAATAATGTTACATAAATATTATCTTTTTGTTGTGAAAAACACTACTTATATATGAATAAATAGATTTGTTTGTTATGATCAAACACTTAATTTATACAAGTAATATTTATTGTTGGCAAGAAAAAAATTGTGGCTCTTTAAAAACTTTGAAATTTCGTAACTTGTATTTTTGACTCTGCCGACTCAAAAGGTTGCCGATCCCTGCACTGGGGCGATGGCATGGTAGCTTTTGCTGTATAGTGCAATAAAAGCGTAATAAATATAACAGACTTTAACAAAAATTGACAAATATGTACTTACTAAAGTACATTTTAACATTACATAAGTGCGGCGATGACGACGAAGGCCCGACGATCTCGCGCCTTATAATTTTTAAAAACTTAAAACGTGTTATTCCTATAAGTTTCCATAAGCGTGAGTAGTATAAGTAGAGTAGACCTTCAGAAGCACAATGTGCCAAATAAGACTATCGGCGATATTCTGTCAATTAAAGCGGAAATAGCGTGTGATGTTAACTGTGACATAATTTTGAAAATATCAGTAAGGCTAAAATTTAAAAACTTATGACAAGTAATAAAACGCATGTTTTTAAATGTCTTTATCAAAAAACAAGCAATATACAATTGATTGATTTCTATAGTATTGGAAACCTCTAAGGTTTATACTAATTCTAAGGTTGACAGAGTGTTGCATTTAACAATTTGAAATTACAGTGATGAAAAGTACAGTTCCAGTTTAATTTTGATGTTTTTAGGCGTAATACTGTTCCTAAAATCAAAAGGCAAATCATTAAGGTACATCAGTGTCATTCTATTTATAATTTTCTTTCTGATTGGGAAATGAAAGCTCCCACATAGCTGATGTCGCCGACACGTCTACATTCATTCTAGCACCGTCATGTCACTAATGTTATAATACATTAATAAAATATAATAATTGAAATTTAACTATGAATGACAGGCCTACTACGATGAGCCAGGCTGGGTGAACTATTTCCTTCACACTGGTCACCTAACAATAGCTGGTTGCAAAATGTCAAAGTCCCTGAAGAACTTTGTGACGATAGCAGACGCGCTCCAGCGCCATACCGCAAGACAACTCCGCATAGGGTTTTTACTACACGGCTGGAAAGAGACATTGGACTATTCTGAGAATACCATGGATATGGCGATACAGACTGAAAAGCTGTTTAATGTAAGGTTTTTATTATACAATTATAATTTTTTCCTAGGTATTTCGTAAACATATTTGGTATGATGTCAATTATGATAAGGCCCTTTTCGTTTTATTTTGCTTTGCGTGTTTTTTGCAGAATAGATTATGTTTTGCCAACTCTCACGTGAAAAGCAAACCTGAAATCGATAAAACATGTTTCACGGCGCGTTGGTGCTTCGTGCATTCGAAAATATTTAATAACTAAAATAATACTTTTCTTACGTTTTCGTTACCGTATATATCAAATACGTATTGTGTAGAAAAATCCCAGTTTTCGGATTAAAAGTATGATCCAACATCTTTATTTATTCTACATGTATTCCAAATTTCATAATTCTTGTTGACTTTCAATCATATGACAAAGGAACAATAAATCTATACATATAAATAAAATTGGAGTGTTTGTATATTGAAATAACCGCTTTTAACTACATGTATATGAATATATATACGGTACATACATCATAATAACATTTTTTTACAATTGTCTGTCTGTCTATTTGTTCCGGTTAATCTCTGAAATGGCTGGACCGATTTTGACGGGACTTTTATTGGTAGTTAGCTGATGTAATAAGGAGTAACTTAGGCTACTTTTATTTTAGAAAAAATCTTTTAGTTTGGAATTATGACGATTTTTAATCACCACGCGGGAGAGACCGCGGGGCGCAGCTAGTATGTAAATAAACAAAACAACTTTCATATTATGTATTGGTGTAGATTTGGGCGCTCAAGCCTCAGCTTGTTTAATGTGTAAGCCAGTGTTTGGAATATCTAGGTTGTCGTTTGTCTTTAAGTTAAATTTTAATTTATTGTCCATTTCAGGAATTCTTCCTGACAGTAAAGGATGCATTGCGTAGTGGTTATCAGGAAGGTTGCGGCGGTGAATGGGGTCCCGAAGAACAAAAGCTCGCTGCGAAAATCACTTCCGTGAAGGAACAAGTCCATGCAGCACTTTGCGGTAATAATTTCTGCTTTATTTATATAATTATTTTAAAAAATATTATGCTACCATCGAAACAAAAACTAACAGGAAGGATGTCTTTTAAGGAGGTTAATAGGTACCAGATAATTTATTAAAGTTTGGTGTTAGTTTATAAATATGAATGTTTGTTTCTTCTTTACAATCTAAGGATGATCCTTTGATTATCATGAATTTTTCGTATGTAATCTCTTACCTTGTTGTTCATATAGAGATTTCAATAATAATACTTAACAAATATGAAACTTATGTCAAAATGCCTCTTTGCTTCAATATTTTGTTATCTTGAAAATTGAAATTTTATAAAAATGTTTTTTTTCATTAAAAAAATAATTGTATCAATACAAATAACTTTCTTTTGTCAACCAACAATGCATTTTAAAAGATATCGTGTTATTCGTTTCGATACAATTATTTTTGAAATTTAAATAAACTCTTCTAAAATATCAATTTTCAACATGACGATTATTTATACATATATTAATTATTTTCAAGTTTGCCATTTGCATATGTATCTGTGTATGAAAAACCATGTTTTTGTCAGGGTTTTATTATTGAATTATTTGAGGCGTCAGCGTGTCTGCTGCATTACTACAGTATTCTTGTATATTACAGCTTTACTATTTACATTGGTTATGTAGTTTAACTTTAAAAAGTACAAGACTGTTATAAGCCATTATTTAAATATATCTAAAACACTATTGGTAAACTATAATATGAAACAAACAAAAAAGTGAAATTAATCTATCTATTTACTGTGTATACATATAATAATTAAGACTTGGCTTAAAGGCTTAGTTGCCAAGCCATAAATGCATTAAAAAATGTAGTTTAACTTAGGCCTAAGTATTACACATACTTGCTGGTACAGAGCAGCCTGTATGGCGCTCTGTTGTTCGTGCCTACCCCGCAAGGGACCTGGCGTGAAGTTATGTATGTATGTATGCTGGTACAGACAACATAGACACGCGCAGCGCGGTGGACGCGCTCCGCGAGCTGGTGGGCGCGGCGCACGTGTACCTGCGCCAGACGACGCCGCGCAACGCGCCGCTGCTCGCCGCCGCCGCGCGGTACGTCACGGACATTCTGCACGTGTTCGGGGCGATCGAGGGCCCGAGGGGCGGCATAGGATTCCCCGTTGGGGACGCGGATAGCGTCTGTGTGAGTTTCTCACTTTTACTTTTTTAGTATTACATGAAATGTGAAATGACAGAAAATAAACAGACAGAAAAGAAAAGTTTCTTGTATACTCACAGAATTAAAATGTTCACCACCTCAAAGTTGACTTGACAAACGTTTAAATGAATGTTATGTATATAAAAAACTGGCCGTGCCCGCGTGTCAATTGCTTGGGTGTCCTTTGCTGTCATTTATTATTTCATTGGTTTCATATTGATTTAAATATTATATTCGTCTGGCGCCAGCTCATAAAGACTTCAGTGCTGGAATCGCTTTCTTGAATGTAACTGTTGCACTTATTTAATTTTTTTTTTTTTAGTTAGAAGCAGCAGTAATGCCGTACTTGGAAGTATTAAGCACATTCCGTGCGCACGTCCGCGATGCTGCGCGCAACGTCAAAGCCTCTGAGGTGCTGGCACTTTGCGACGATCTTAGGGACAATGTATTGCCAGAATTAGGTGTCAGGCTAGAAGACAAGCCAGGTACGTAATTTATTTTTAGTCATTTGCTTGCGAATTCCCTTATTGATTGAAATAAGTTCTATCGATAACTATAGATTTTAACTGAAATTATGCTGCTTGATCGGGAACTATAACACTTCACCTGAACTTGTGCTGCAACATCGAGAATTAAACATTTCAACTGAAATTGAACTGCTCTATCGAGAACTGTAGCATGTCATTGAATTTAGATTAACAAAGTTGAGTGAATGGATATCTCTATATTATACAATTCTAAACGTGCTGTGTCTCTACATTTAAGCAATTTTTTCAGTTTTCTTTTCTTCTTGTTCAGGATTCACGTAAAAATACAGGACCGATTCCGATGCTGTTGTCGCTGATTAACTGCAAATTCTTAGACTTTAAATCGCTTCTTTGCTTCAATAACGTGGTATCTTGAAAAACCCAATTTTACATTACGCCCTCCATTTTTAAAGTTTCAAAAAAAGATTTTACCCAAACATATTATACATTTTTTACTATTATTTGTAATTAAATGTCAATTTTGATATATATGAGAAAGTTGTGATAATATGGTAAATTTAGCAAAATATAAATATATTTGAAAAGAAAAGGTGAGTGAAATAAGTGAGTATTGGGATATGTCACGTTATTGAAGCAATGAAGCGAAATATGCGCTATACTTTTTATCCTGGGAATCCCTGGGAATTCGTCCTATCCTGGGAATTTTTCTGGGGATGATTTCAAATAGCCAGATTAAACAAATCGAATTCCAATATGACTTTTTTACTGATCGATAGCAAAGTTCATGTAATAAAATATGTGATTTTTTATCCCGGGAACCGCACGGCATCTTTCCCGGGAGCGATTTGTAGTTGTTCGCGTGCATAAAAATTAGTGTATGCTTTCACTAAAACGATAGCTTACATTATTTTTTTAATGCTGTGTTACTTTGTGTTCCGGAAATCCCGCAGGAATTTCAAATCAAGCGCGGATAAAGTCGCGGGCATGTCCCAGTTATTTATAGTTTACATCGGATATGAACTTTCTGTAATGGGGATGAACATTGAATACATTTTATCACATAATGTTTTAGATCGCACTGTAGTCAAATTAGTGAGTAAGGAAGAATTGATGAAAGAAAGAGAAGAGAAGAAACGGCTAGAAACTGAGAAGCAGAAAAAGAAACAAGAACTTCTAGAAGCGCAGCGGATAAAGGATGAACAGAAAAAGATACCGCCAACTGAAATGTTTAAACGCGAAACTGACAAATATACAAAGTTCGATGATAAGGTAAAAAAATTTATTTTGTCATATCTTTATAATAATAACGTTAGCCCATATTGGATTCAGGCCTTCCTATGTTTAGGAAGCAAATGGTATTTCAGCCACACCGATCAAATGCGGATTGGTAGATTTCACAGATGATTATTCTCGATGTGTAGGTTTTTTTTTAATTTTCGTTAGAATACCTTTTTACCGAATATCAGTTACTGCTTTATATGTTTAGTACAATGTAAAGTTTAAAAATGTTTAATCTTCTGTCGTTTATAGGGTCTTCCCACTCACGACCATGAAGGGAAGGAATTAAGCAAAGGGCTTATCAAGAAGCTCCAGAAGCTACAGCAAGCTCAGGAAAAGAAGTACAACGAGTACTTAGCATCGGTTAATACATGCTGATATTGTTTAAAAGCCGTGATTATATTTATTTGCATTTAAAGTTTTAGGACTGTATTCAACAAGACCCATCCCAAAATATGATAGGTACAATTGAAGTGCACTTTTTAATTTCGACGCATTTTTTATGTTAAGTGTGTTTTTAGGTTCGCTAACTAATGAGTGTTGCTCCAGAATACGGGCCTTACACTGCTTATATAGTCTGACCAACGAAAGCTGACCCTGAAAAATGGCGGCAAATTTAAATATATTGTATGGCAACATCAAAATTATTATGAATAATTTGGATTAACCTATTTTGATACTTGGTAGTTACTTAATTATTTATGTTGTGTATTTTATGTGTGACAATAGATAAATCATACTCGTTTCTAACGATAATATTATAAATACTAAAGTTTGTGAGATGTTTTTGTTACTTATTCACGCCAAAAGTACTGAACGGATTTTTATGAAATTTGGAATACTTGTTATTACTAATCCTTATATCTAGAATGACCTACAATAGAATATAGACTATCTACTTTTAATTCCGGTAGATAGCAGAAAATCAGTAGTCATACATTTTTGAAAAATAAACTGCAATATTCAGTAAAAACTTAATTTTATCCGCTACAATCAAAATCAGATTTCGTCACGGCACTCTAGTCTCGACCCGAAAGCCACATACGCACCCACTAGCAATGGACACATATTTGCAACATTTCAGGGCCTCCTGGTGTTCAGCAGCAGCCCCGGCTGTCAAGGCAGTGTCTGTTAGATGGGAATCCGCCAAAGTATCAACACAGCAAATCCACTCACACCCAAACGAAAACCGCCATCTTGTTTGTCAAAATTGACGTTGACATTCGTATTAGAGTTGCCATGTAAAAAATTTGCAAATAATTCCAGGTTCAACTTTCGATAGCCAGACTATAGTTTTTTGGTACTTTTGCATCAATAGTCAACTTCTGAAGATACAACAAATCAATTTCTAGATAATGATAGTGATCAAGCTAACAATAACTAATAGCCTAACCCAGATATACTCAATGTTTTGTTTATAAGGGCCGCAGCATTCATTTATTTGGGTGTTTTTTATTGTTAGAGTACAGCAAAGAGGGTTTTGGCCCACCCGATGGATATATTTACGTCGTCAATTTCCTTCCCGCAGGCAAAAATGTTTTCATTAACATAAATGTCATATTTGTAGATATGTCGAATTTCTGTTTTAAGATAAATAATATTTAGTTATTATTTCCCGTTTACTATACTGGTCACGCGTTTAGTAGTTCGCTGTAGGAAGTGATCTTAATATTGCATCGAACATTTTTAGTCTGAACGAACAACGTGCTTAATATTTTTATTGTGTTTCAAAAAGTTATTACATTCCTCTGATAATAAATACCATTTTGATATGAATCATAACATATATATATATCGACGGTTAAAAGGTAATAGGGCATAAGCGACATTTTGGTCGAAAATGAGTTATGAATGCCATCCTACTTAAAATTTTTCGCTCTTTCGAATGCGCTCACTCCCATGGCTCTACGATGACTTTCGTGTCGTTTATGCCCAAGCAAAAAACTGCGTTTCTTAAGTGTCATTTCATTTAACCGACCGAATTTTGGGCCTTTTTTACTCTAAAGGCGCTTGTACCTCTAAAAATGGCATCACTTTTGGGTTATAGTCGGTAATACATTTTTACTTTTTACTGCCGTAAAAGCTCCAGGCGTATACTACTATTTACCGTTAGTACCTGTTTTGAAAGCTGGAACTAATGCCTCTTTATCATTGTCGTCAAAGACATTAAGCGTCGGTTAAACCCTACTACCATTTACAAGTTTAAGTTTACAAACATCCTACTGATTTCTTTGCTAAACACTGTTTCTTATGCTCCATTACCTTTTGGTATAATAATAAGAATTACCACTTATACTTTTTACCCTTTTATGTTATTCTGCAGTCATGTAACTTATGCCCTATTACCTCTTGATATAAGGATGTCAAATGTAGCTAAGTCTACTCTACCCTTCGTTTTTTTTCTATGTAGATGTCACTTATGCCGAATTACTCCATAAAGAAAATAAGATCAATTGATTTAAGCGACATTAAACCACATAAAACAACCTGGAATCAAATCAATAAAACTACCATTTAATGCTTTTATTTTTTTTTATTCTAGAGCTGTTTCCATTTTCACGATATGACAAGAAATGAAAAAGTTATCTCCATTTTTCTGAAATTTTAAACTTTAAACTGCTCTCCTGAACAATTTAGTTTTTGTCGCTTATACCCTATTACCTTTTAACCGTCGATATATAGTTTGATCATTATTTTTATTGTAAAACTTTCATCAATACAATGACTCGTCATAAGTCCACGCTACTTGTTATTTCGCAAAAGTCGAGTCATAATATGAAATAGCTTAAAATTGGATTTTGATCGTTTTCACTTGCTTTTAATTTATAAGAAAGGCTCAAACTTATTTACGTTATAGTTACTCAATTTATTATGATTAATTGAATAATTCAAATACCTCGCAAAAAAAATTGATTTTAATAACTAAGTGTTCAAAATTTTGCCTACTTATTGAAGAGCTGTGACGATATAGTAATAATGTATATGTAGTATTGAGTCGTGAAAGATTATGTACAAAGATAAAATAAACAAAGTTATATGTAATCATAGGTATTATTATGGCACTAGGAGTGACAACCGCCTCATAAAAGAATGTATCTCGAAAAAATCTAATCCTACATAGATAACAAGTAATAAATAACTAGCTGCGCCAAATGGTTTTCGCTATAGGCTTCTCCAATTTTTAGACATTATAATTTTTGAAACACTTTCGATCAAAATAAGCATTTATTAAAGGAAATGTAAAAATATTCTTTTTATTGATTTGTTTAAAAATAATTTAAATGTTGGTTTAAGTTTTAGTTGGTTTATGGTTTTAAAAAACAATGTCAATTGAAGAGTGAGCTATGGTTTAATCTATGACAATGCATGATATACAAACATTTAACGATTAAATTATTAAATGTAAGCATTTAGCGAATGTCATCCTAGTTTTTTTCTGTTTTTTCACTTCCACAGTTTTTTATAATTATACTATTTTTTATAGTTTTGACGCTCAATTTTTATTGCCTTACAGTTTATTAAATGTAATAATTGTTTGTGTAATATGTACCCAAGTTATTTCGGTTTATTTTACCAGGTTTACTACACAACAATTAAAAATAACAGTGCAATAATCGGAAGTAATATAACCTGTCTCAAAAACCAATTCATCTTCTATGTATAAATATTGCATCAGTTAACATTTATTGTACAGTATTAAGGATCATTATCATAACATTTTTGTAATTTATTGCTCACACTTTGTAAACCTATTCAATTTTGCATTAAATTCTTAATAAAAATGTACGGTTATTATTTCTGCAGCCCTATTATCTCGTTGAAAGTTTTGTTTATAGGTCGTGTAGTTAATTACTGTTTAAACTTACCAATAATATTGTTACTTGCCGACAAAGGTATACGCACATCTGCCTGTCATAAAGCGCAGTTTATTACCTTCCCGCATTTTGCAATTATTTTGTTTTTGTTAGTATAAAACAATGCCCGAACATAAGGGTAAGGCAGTCAAGCGAGAATCACGATACGAGCAAGACGTAAGATTCGATGAGCGATATATATAGTGACGGACTTTGCGCGTGTTATTGAATTGTGCAGTTTGTAGTAGTAGTGTCTAGTAATATTTGTATTTATGTTATACGTGTTTGTATAGTTCTAATATATTCTATAGTAATTCCAACGGCATTTTAATTCGATTCCTGCACTCGTAAAAATTCTATAATGATATAGTTTTTTTATATTAAACATGTAACAATCTTTAGTACTGGCTAGGTTCAATAGTTTAGTACTGTTTTAGTTTACATTGTTTTTCGCCGTAATAGTTAGTGCCAAAGATCAAGTTTTACTAATTCAATCTGTGTAATGGCCGGTTCCTGTATCTTACTATTCATTCGTTTGTCTTGCCATCGGTGGAATTTCGACATTACTTGTATATTTCTTTACTGCCGAAGCAGGCAGATTGGAAGGTGGTTAGCCTCTGTCCCTATAGGTTATGAATGTTTGCAACATCAGGCGCGATGCCAACGTGTTGAAGGCCGCTAAGAAATCTTATGACTCCCTTCTTAAACAACCCCATGTCCTAGCGCAGAAGGGAAACCTCGGTGGGAAGTTCCCTCCAAATCACTGTCGTAGATGGAATAGTTCTAAAGAACCGTTGCGTAGGAGCTTAAGGAAATGGTGAACACCCATCGATGGCGGGTGGTGCCGTTGTAAAATTAAGTTGACACCAAATCAAACAATTCCTCGGAACACTTCTCAATTTACAGACGGTAGAATACCCAGAGATGGTGTGTATGAAGCTTATGTCAAATTTTAACGATATAGGAACCAGCCATTAGTCCATGAAGTCTCTTTCAACTGTCAATAACAGGCATATAGGATATACCTTCCAGTCCAAAATGATATCCATATAAACTCAGTGGCTTAAAAAAATCTGTGATATGCATACATTAACAGATTGACGTGATAGTTTTACAAGAGTTCCGCATTGCTAAAAATGACTGCGAAACTGTAAAAAAGTACTGTGTGAGTCTAGAGGACTTTAAATGCTTTATATCTTGCAGTATTATCAGGTATGTAGGCATCTATGCATGTCTAGGAGTGCAGCAAGTACCTATGTGGTAGATATAATAGATACCAATACCTTTAGTGATCCCTGAGATATTGATAAAAATCCTTATTAAAGCTGTAAAAAACTGAAGAGAAGAGAGAAATTATATCCGACTGTAAAGACTAAAAATAATCGTTCTATGAACATAGCGAAAAATAAAGTACTTTTAATATAATATCTGCTTTTAAAATGTCTACAAATATGTTTTATTTTCATCCTCATGAAATGTTATAAATCAGATAACATCCCTCAGAATTATCTCTATTCAAATAAACATTAAAAATAAATTATTTCGACATGTAAGCTTACTGTTCACAATAGAGACATATTCCCGACAGCGACGACCTATAATAACGGTTCAATGCGAACTCTGTAAAGGCGGTAGCCGCGTGCGCCAGCGACGAAAATAATCATAAAAACGTAAATAGTAGTTTTAAAAAACGTAAAAAGTGAGGTAAACAATCTGGGTGCGTTTTTTATACGAAACCGACAATAGTGTTTTGGTAGGGTGGCACAAGTACCGCACGCGAGCGCTCCCGGCATCTGCAACCAGCCCACCTTACGCTTCTTAAATTGTTAATCGACTTTAAAATAGAGACATGTTGATTTGTCAAAACTTACGACATTTATAAGATTCATTCTGTGATTTAAATATAAACACAATTTAAATAAGAACTGCTATTTATACAGATCCCAATAATAAATGAACGATTTAAGCGTCTGTCACAGTGTCTCAAAGTTTGTCTGGGAAATACTTCAAAAAAATTAATAGATTTCAATTAAAAATTTAGGTGAAAAATATGAATTTTATGTTTTTGTGTATTTCGGTTATTTTAATATGAATATAAAATCCCGCGCTAACGAAGTAGGGTCCAGTTGGTATTGAATAAGATAACGAATAGCTTATTAAAATAAAGAGTGCCTATATTATATTAAAACTATTTCCTTCTAGTATATGTCCCAATCCTGAATTCGAGCCTCTTCATTCGTTTTTTGGGGAATGGATTGTATCCATAACCGCCACATTTTTGCAAGGCTAAGGCGATGTTTTCTTCCCCGTCAGCACGTGGTAATTGTAACAATTAACGGGAATAAACTAACAAATGTTTATCCCAAAAAAGCGGCAGTTTACGCGGAACTTAGATCCAAAGTTTCCACGAGCCAAGTTGCCCGAAAAGCTCTAGTAACGTAAAAACTGGACCTTAATGGAACAGCGGAGCAAATAATTTTTGTGCACATAATTTGGATTATCATCACATATGACGATAATTTCACCAAGCAAAAGGAATATTGTCGTCCAGAACTTATTAAATCCTACTTTCTATTCTTTCACAATGGAATTGACATGTATGTAAATTTGTAATTCTGGTGTGTACACTAATCACAATCCAGAAGTAATTTTAAGCTGGATTATTTTATAGTTGCACGATAATTACTTAATCTATTTGGTACATACGTATAGTACCTTATTAGGTACATACCTATCTACTTATACCTATGGTACATTACAGTTGATCCGTTTTACTTAAATATTCATGCGAATAACGGAAATTCCCAGCGATGTTCTGAAGCAGAGTTCTGGTGGTGAATGCAATTTCAATCTTTTTTTTATTTGATCACAATCGCTTTTATCGTGGTCAAATTCAACAATGGCGACCGGCAGGGCTAGGGAGAGCACGTCTTGGTAACCGCCGACCCGCACCGGCATTGGCAACGTGGCCTGACCGCCTGGCGAGATGTCAATCACCAACATTTGAATAACATTGTGCCTTTTCCATATTCCGTTGCGATCTAGCGATAACATAACTTCGAAATAATGAAGTCAACCAACTGAATATTACGTTTAATGTAAAAATATCAAGATTTTAGAAATGTATGCGACTGTAAGTAAATCATTTCATAGCCGATGATGTGGAATACAAATGTAACGGTCTTAGCATTATTTTCATTTGCAAATACATTCCTAGTTTCAAGTAAATCAATTCATGGGAAACGTTTCAATCATAACCATGTTCCCATGAACTCTTAGTAGGTAAATGTCTATCTTGTATAACTTAAACGTTAAACTGAATCAAATCAGTTTATTTGCAAGCCTTGTTTATCGTATTTTTTTTTTGCTGTTAGCACAAGGTACTAAAAGAAAGTTGTTCTTATGATTTGTAATTCATTCGAGCGGTGACTCCCAATTTAGCGCAATATTTCACAAATTTAATTGTTACTTAACGAGATTTTCGACGATACCAATTAAAAGTTTTTACTTTATAAAATATGTTCGGAGAGTTTTTCCCTCTTCCTGCGCGGAATATTTCCAGAGCGCGCGGGCGTGGTGTTATTCGGAGACAGCAGTTAGAGGGCCTGTCCCCGCCGGACGGGGTTGCAATTATGGCTTGTTTTTCATCGCAACCCCCAGAGTAGAGAACTCGGCACTCGGCAGCCACGGCTGAAAAAAGAAACCAATTTTGCACGCTCATTAATTATTTAAATCTCATTAAACAGCCGCAAGTTTCCCTCTCTGTTTTGTAATTTCGCGACGCTATTCCCTGTGTACAATTACCTAATTTAATCCGTTAGACAACTGGGAATTTTCTCTGGAATTCTTAATTGTAAAGTAACAGAAAACAAACAGGAATTATTTAAATTTCAGTCTCAGACCAAGTTCAAGTTTAATAAATGTATGTAACATGCGTGGAAAGGTCCGATTTGCGTAATTCATTTAGAATAAACTTTCTTTATTTAAAGCTTTTCGAAGAAGCCCTTGTTATTGATTTTAAAACTCAGAGAAAATACTGTAGTATTATTTGTCTATACTTAACCCTAACTAAATACTACATTAAACTACCGATTAATTTACTAAGTTAAAAATAATAAACATTACGTTCCTACGCATAACACGCAGCTATAAATATTATTATTAATTTTTAATATTTTTTTGGACGATTCCTTGTTGCTTATTCATTCTTCTGGGCTTTGGGAATTACCCGATTAGTACAAAGTGTAATGTATACGTACTTTATATTCCATAATGACTAAGTAACTAGGATATGATTTCGCAATATTATTATGGCGTCTCTATGGCGTCTCAGCGAATCCGCGAGAAAATCTCCAGTGTAGACATAATGTATAATATATAAACGTTAGGTATTTCTCTGATACTTTTGTTTTATTATTTTTTACAATGCATCACAAAAGTGCTTTACGTTATTTTATTGCATGAGTTCAGCGGACAGGCATACGGCGCACTTGATGAAAAGCGGTCCATCGGAACCATCGCTATGGACATTAGCAACACCAAAGGAGCTACAAATGCGCTGATGGAACCTGGTATTAATTGCTTAATTTAAGGTTAAATAATTTAATTAATAATTTAAGGTTTTTATGATTATGTTTATCACGTGCCTATTATAGCATTTATAAAAATTAACCATCGTGTATTTTTAATTTCCTGGTCCGATAACAAAGACTTTTTTCAGATGAGTCTCATTTCATACTCATTATTTTATTCGTTGAAATCTATCCTCGGCCAAATTGTTGATCTGTGACTGAAGCCAAACAATGGTTTCGTAGTTGCTGCTCGAACCGTCACATCTCACTAAGCAGTTCACACTTTATACTCAAACACACATGTCTTGTGTAAAAACAACCACTGTATCACGACTATTACTTCTTGTTACCCAGTTTTATAATGACAAAGAAACTTAATTGAATTGCACAGCAAGACGTCACCCTTCAAGTTCCCACCAAAGATTCAGTTTTAACCATCATAATATTTGGCTGTTCGGAGCTTGATCTTTGCTTAAAGTCAAAGAGCGAAGAACCATCATAAAAAGCATTTACAACCATCAAAGCCATTAAGTAGAACAGGAAATTATACAGCGTTGTTATTGGACCTACCTATACAGCGAAACACCAAGAATTTTGAATGTTCGCGTTGATGGTAGCTTCCTATTGGATAATAAAGTCTCTCAGACCGTCTTGTTTTTCGGGAATATTTGAAAATTAGGAAATTAAACTGTGCGCTGGCACATGAAAGGTGCGGAAACGCGTTCTCCGGTGCTTTTTTAAATTCGCGCGACTGTCGTTGAAGCGCTAAAGCGAATTCTATTATTTAGTCTGTAAAATCATATTACATAACAATTTTATGAAAACCTACCATATTTTAGAAATTCATCAAGAACAATTGTTAAATTATCGTAAGTCGATTTGCAAACATTAATTTAAGGTTTGTATAAGATTCGTGTTATATTTATTATCTTTTAGGTATAGATAAACTTTCCGAACCTATGCGAATCAGGTTTGAGATTTATTTTGAAAGTAACGAAAACAAACATTATTGTATATATATCCCTATTTCCCTATTAATATTATAAATGCGAAAGTAACTCTGTCTGTCTGTCTGTCTGTTCCGTTTTCACGTAAAAACTACTGGACCGATTTGGCTGAAACTCAGTATATATATATTTTTGATACCGAGGATGAACATAGGATACTTTTTATCCCGAAAAATGGGATAGTTTCCGGGATAAAATGATATTTGTCTGTTTGTTTGTTATGCTTTTACGGAAAAACTACTGGACCGATTTGGCTGAAATTCGGCACGTATGTAAATTAAATACTGAGGATGGACAAGGGATAATTTTCATTTTGGCCTTTTTGGTAATTTTGGCCTATTTGGTCATTTTGGCCTTTTTGGTCAGTTTGGCCTTTTTGGTCATTTTGGTCTATTTGGTCATTTTGGCCTTTTTGGTAATTTTGGCCTATTTAGTCATTTTGGCCTATTTGGTAATTTTGGCCTTATTGATCATTTTGACCTTTTTGGTCATTTTGGCCTATTTGGTCATTTTGGCCTTTTTGGTCATTCTGGCCTCTTTGGTCATTTTGACCATTTTGATTATTTTGGCCTTTTTGGTCGTTTTTGCCTATTCCGTCATTTTAGCCATGTCGGTCACTGTGGTCTTTTGGTCATTTAGACCATTTTGGCCTTTTTGGTCAAGTTTTGTAATTTATTTTGTTGACAGATAGACGGGGGATAGTGTATATAATTAGCGATATAAAATAAAGTGAATCTTCCGTGGGCAAATACATAAAAATATTGTAATATAATATAACCTGTAGCACTTGCTCTTTAAACAAGAGACACGCAGTAGAGGTTAACCCGCGGCACAGCCGCGGGATAAACTCTAGTGTATATATATATCAAAACATTATTCTTGTAACATTTTATTTGTCTATATAGAACTATTACACCAAAATTCAAATGCTCACTACTTAATATATTGTTTTTTTTTCACACTTTTAATAGCATGCATGTTAGGTACATCTTATTAGTTATTGTTAAATGCATTAAACTCGTATTTATTATATTATCATTCATGTTGATCGAGATAGTCTTAAGGCGGAGGAGGCAGTGCCCTCCCAGCGATGGGGAAGGGGGTCAGGGGGAGATCAGTCGCCCGTGCTTTAATTGCTTTTCACTTAGCAACCGTTCATGAACAGAGAACGCGAAAATGAAGAAAAAAATCATTACATCAACATCTTTTAGAGATTGCCCAGATTTAGGACGTTCAGAGACAGCGACCTTCTTATATAACGGTTTCCTCTTTCTTGTTTTTCCAGTGCGCCTCATTTCCGGAAAGGGGGTGGCGGGGCGGCGCGGGCGCGGGTGGCGAGGGGCCTAAGTAATTTCGCTTAAGAACTCTAAACGTAATTAGTGTAGGGCGTGCAAAGGGAAGGGCTTGAAAGTTAGAGAGGGTTGCGTCCCGCGCGCGCCTCTCCCGCCCGCGCCGCCTGAATATTTGATCGCGCTCGTCTCGCGATAATATTTGCCCGAGGAGCTTTCCGTAAACACGGAACACTTCCCCACCTAAGTACTTACACTCTCTTTCATACCGCTTTCAAAGCTGTCGCGCTCTTTTAATTGGTGCCGGTGTTATTTATAAGTAGACTTGTGATAGAATTAAAATCGCGCGCTACGTCGCTCCCGAATGCCCATATACACAAAACGTTTTAATATAAAGTTTTTGACAAGCTATTTTTCCTTTTAGGAAAATCCTCTTTAAAAGACTTCAAACAAATTTAGAGCATCGTCTTTAAGCTCCTATAACTGATACGCGTTTCACAAGAATGTTTATAAATAAGAAAATTTGTTTGTGCCCTCAATGATATCAAGTTGAAATGATGTAATTTCTTGTTTATGTTAGTTATTCAATTGTATTTTTTATGTTGTATCTACTGATGTTTAAATATTTGCTATTGCCACTACTGGGCTCCGCCATTTTCATTTTTAGTGGACCCGAACACGCTGATTTAAGGCGGATTGGCGGGTATCATATAACTCTAGATTCCCACAAAATATTGTCTTTGACTTTCAGCGCATGGTGTAACAATATGAAAAGGATATTCAAAAAAACTGTTCAGAAGGTTGCATGTAGGTCATTTGTCGACCTGGAGTCGAATATACTATTTTTTTTGTATATCAGATCAGATACTTATTGAATCAAATATCAGGGGCATGCCGTATATAAATAAATGCCTATAGTTATCTACATTTTATTAGCACGCTCAGTAAGCTAAGAATAATTTGTTCCTAGTAGGCTATAGTTCAGTAAGAATGGAACATCTGACGTCATGAAAAAGTCTAGTATTATATATGTAGGTGTAGGTACTTGTATAAAATGAATGAAAATACTGTTATTTAACATACATTAAAACTAGGTTCTCTAAAACTAGATATAGGTAACAAAAGATGAAGTAAAATAAGACATTACAGAGGTATATAACAAAATTAATGTAATATTGGCCATGAGCCTTTACAAAGATCTTTCAAAACAACTCATTAACTCTTGGTGATCTGAGGGCTAGTTCCTACCTTGGACACCACTTCGGTGTTCCAGCGAAGTAACATAGCCAGCCTTCTTGGAGGAACCTTACCCATTGACTTCGATGACCTAGGCTCAGTATTCTACTTGTCTTCTTCGTTTTAAGGGTTTATAGGTAGATTACAATATAAGTTAACTTTCCTTCATTGTAGGTACTACTTTATAATTGAATGTATTGTTCCGAGTTACGCAGGACTCGAATTAAAATGCCGTAGGAAATACTACAGTATTTAGTAGAACTGTACAAACACGTATAAAACAGGTACAAAAATAACTAGACACTATTAGTACAAAGTGCACGATTCAATAACACGCAAAAAGTCCGTCACTATATCGCTCATATGTACGTCTTACTCGTATCGTAATCCTCGCTTGACTGCCCCTATCCGCCTTGGGATATTACTTTATAATGCACCGATCCATACCTGGCAAGCTTCGACGTAATACAATAACAACAAGGATTATTTCGACACTAATGACGGCCATAAAACAAGTACAATAACAATAGACATTACAAACTCTAAACACAAAGTAAACAAATAATTCCTAAATGCAGGGAGGTAATAAACTGCGCTTTATGACAGGCAAGTGTGCGTTTGCCTTCGTCGGTATGTAACAGTATTTAACTTGTATTAAATGTAGACATAAAATAGTGCTCAAAAGTATTTTGAAAATACTAAATTTGTTATATCTTGAATTGATGTGTTTCTAATTAGATACGTTTTTCCTTTATACTATACTTGTAACTTGCACTGAAATCATGAATAAGAAAATATTGGAATTTCTTTGTTTATATTATGAACTTTCTAAAAAAATGTTCATACAGCGCTCAAAAGTATTTTGACATTTAAAGAAATATGTTTTTAATTTAATGATGTTTGTGTTCGATACTTGTTAATTAGTATTTTATTGCGTATTCATTGACTGTTAAGAGAGCATCGCATCGTGCTAACATGTACTCTACGAGCTTTTGTAAATGGTCTATGGGGATTCGGGTTCAATCATTGCGTGGTACTTCTTATAAAGTGCACTTACATGCTCAAAGTTGAAATGACTTACATACGACCAGGTGGTATTTTTTTTTCAGTGTGTGGTCATTCATTCCTTTAATATTTCAGTATACTGAAACGATTCATATTCTATTTACTGGAATCACTTTTAAAAATATAGATCCAACTCTGTAATCAGAAAAGTATCCCAAACTATAATGTTGCCATATTCATGTAATTACTGTGGGTGTTTGGTATTGAATATGAATTCTTTTATTCATAGGAGTCGAATCATCATCATCATCCGAGCGTTAAATCCCGGTTGCGTTCGGAGCGTTCTCTCCGATGCCCAGGGTTCGCTTTCGTACTTTTTCTACTCCACTTCGCGCGATCTTAAGCATCCCCCGTTTTGAGACCATGTCAACCTTCACAACGTCAAGCCAACATTTCTTGGGCCTTCCCCTACGACCGGGACCTGATGGAGGCAGCTCGGCTAGACATTCGTTCCCACATAATTAGCCGGTCTCCGTGATACGTGGCCGTACCAGCGTAAGCGAGACTCTTGCAGTTTGTCTGCTATGTCACGGACATGAAAACCGCCGCGGTTGCGGGAGTTTCTGACCCGGTATTTCCGCGTCACTCCATACATCCATCACATCATATTCAGGAGTCGATTATACTGTATTAAATTAGACTACACTAATTTAAATTTACATTCATCTCTCCACAACACGTTGGACCGTTCTGAACTCGTTCGTGGTCTACGCCATTTTGCAAACGAAACCTGCGTCTTCTTATTCTTTACAGAAATCACTAATTACAGGTTTCTTAATTGGGAGTTGTGTATGTAATTGAAACGCTTTTAGCCTACCTTTAACAGTTGAATCGTATACATTCGTGTCTTTCTTGCAGATCATTTTTATTTGCACTGCCGATTTTCGCACATCACTGGTTGACAACTTTCTTATCAAGCTTAATAACTTTCTAATCACTGAAAGAGATTTTGTCAGACAGTTACTGCGAGGCTTAATTTTCGCTACCTTGCGATTAATATTATAAGCTTTATTTCACGAACATATATTATCTATCAAGACAACTTAAAACTTTCACATTTTTTTATGGGTCTTTCTATTTTGCATGGCAGTTATCACAGCGAGTTTTAAGTAATTTGAAAATTTTTCATGTTAGACATGTTTAATGGACAATAACTAAGGTTGGCGTGCATAGATATTTAACGGACGGTTAAAATAAAATAATCGCTGTTTAGACATATAGTTTAGCGATTATTTTATTTTAACTATCGATTAAATGTCTGATAGAGTTTATTAGAACTATACAAACATATATAATACAGGTACAAATATAATCGAACTAATCGAACACAACAAGTCCAAACGTAATGAAGAAGATCGTAATTCCATAAAACGCGCAAATTCCGTCACTAAAAATTTCCCGGTTCTAGTACACACGTCTCGCTTCGTTCCTGGTTCTCGCTCGATTGCCTCGTCCCTCAATCGAGGCATTGCTTTATACTACACAGATGCAAAATGTCTGTCCGGCCGCAGTGGACTGAATTTCCAAGAATCAGTTTGTACATTAAATCTGAAACACCTGGCTAATGAGTCGACCGCAAGGGCCATAAACGAGTACAATAAAACAATGGACTGTTCTCTAGAACAATTAGTAAACGCATGCCAATAAATAAGTAAACAAAAGAAGTCCAGAATGCCGAAAGGTAATGAAATGTGTTTTTAAAGGTATGCAGGTATATTACAACAGGTGTGAATTCGTTTTTGTCGGCGTCTAGGTCGTAACAATATTAACAAATTTAGTCTTGTTAAAATACTTTTGTGTGCTACATATAGTAGGTACCTAGTATTGTTACATTATCTTAAATATTAATAACATTATACAAAAACTTGTATTATGAATTACCAAAACATTTGATAGTCTGAAATGCAAGCAATAATTTACGAATTCAAAGGGCCTCTGAAACAAGAGAGGGAATTAGCATTTGTAATTAGTCGGAGGCAACGTCGCGGTTACTCCTACAACATTTGATTAGCAATTATGGTAATTTGACTTAGAGCAGGGTAAGATTTCTCCCCAATTTGTTAGTTAAATTACTAGCCCCGCTGCTGAGACATTAAAATCATCTTAATTACACAATAAGTATTATGGATGTTTAAACAGGAATGGAGATCCAGGCTAAAACATATATATTGTTACCAGTGCGGGACTCGAATCAAAATGCCGTTTGAATTACAATATAATTTATTACAACTATACAAACATGTTTAACACAGGTACAAATATAACTGGACGCAACCAGTGCAAACTGCACGATTTAATAACACGCGCAAAGTCCGTCACAATATAGCTTTTCGAATGTACACACATCTTGCTAGTGTCGTAATTGTCGCTTGACTGCTTTACCCCTCCGTTCAGACATTGTTTTATACTAACTATACAATACAACACTCGAACGCGTCGACTGGATTTTTCCAAGAAAACGTAATCTGCACATGTGCGGCCATAAACGAGTAGTACAATAACAATAGACTGTTGTTTAATTGCAAATTTTAAACACAATAAAAACAAAAGAAGTCCAAATGCGGGAAAGTTAATAAACCAGGTTTATGGCAGGCGTGGCATTCACTTTTTGTTGGAATGTAACACTATGTATTTGTTATGAATATTAATAAGACGAACACAATAGGTACACCGAACTCCGAGCTCTCAGAGTGAAGCCCGTTAAAGGAAGCTGATTTTGGAATAGGAAGTCTATAACGCCGCAGTGCGTTATGAGAATTTAGTAGTTATTAAATAATCGAACTAGTACGGATAAAGGTCGAACAGTTTCCAGTGGAAACATTATTATTAACTAAACCATGTATATACCTGCTATATAAGTGTACACACACGAGTTTAAAAAATGCTTCACTTCATTTGACACTTTTGTCCACCGTCTATACTTCTATTCGTCTGAGGAATATTAACCCTTCTTTAGAGTAATATAATTATAAATATTTTTTTATAAGTTAATAGCGATTTAATTGAAAATAACAATTATAATATACATACTATTGAATACGAATTGAATTATAAATTATATAATTAGTTAAATCCTGGATGCGTTCAGGTGTCGCCTACGGAGTCCGGGGTTGATTTCTTATATTTGTCTTTGTATCATTCCACTTTCGGCGTTTCTTATTATTAGACAGTTGGCACAAATACTCATCCCCTACGACGTTAAGTACATTATTTCTTGGACTAACTCCTTCTACCAAGAGCTGGCTTAAACGGTAAGGGCCAGACTTTTTTGTTCTGTGTAGCTAACCGGTTCAATAACGTCCGACTGCTGAGCTCGGGCCTCCAACCTAAAGAGGGGAACGGAGTGTATAACCGCCACGTTTGTCCAAGGCGTTTTGGCAGGTTTGACACATCGGTAATCTCGTTTGCAGGTTTCGTCACGATGTTTCCTTCATCGTCGTTAGAACGATACCTGTAACAATAGGCACATTGGGTCAAAAAACTGCCAAGTGGTGCATACGTTCCGGCCAGGATTCGAACCCGCACCCTCTGAATTTGGGACGTGTGCGCTAGCCAGTACGCTACCACGTACTCCAAATCTTAATAATAATAGTTAATAATCCGCAGCCAACCGCAATCACTATTTTCCCACCCTAAGACACTTTTGCTTATGTTATGGGGCTATATATTTACGATGAGTATAACTCACAGCTCTAAATAAATAAAACCTTTAAATAACTGGAAGTTTATTTACGATATAGACTTCTTAAATATTACCTAAAATACTTAAGACGAATGCAAGTTATTAGTCTAACATGAAGGTATAGTGACTAAGAACTAAGTCTCGTGCCTTCCATTACGGAAAAGTTTCGACACTAAACGTAGTATACCTACGCATAATTATTTCCACATGGTAGCTGTAATGAATATGCGTACTAAAAGTCGGTAAAACTGCCTAAGCGGTACATGCTTCCCTCGACAAGATTCGAACCCACGTCATTTGAATGAGAAGCCGGGTGCGTTACCTTCTAAGCTACTAAATGTATCAATATCAGTAATTAATGACACTTTAGTTTCTACATAAATACTAAATGTATTTCACTATAGGTTCACAAAGGATAATGAATGCGATGAATATGCATAACGTTCCCGACAATAATTATCACATTTACGCATTTACGTTCCAAAATCTTACAATAATGCGTGGAAGATTAAACGTTTAATTGTCGAAATTAATGTCTCGTAAAAAATTTGTCGCGACGCAATCAGTGATTCGGGGAGACAAAAAAGGTACCGTGACAGTACGAGTTCGGTGTAAGCGTGAGGTACATACATTTTTTGTGTTAGAGCTGGAAGCGTGCGGTGCGTACAGCGCTATGCAATTTAATTATCGGCGTTGGCTCCCGCGATTTACCCTTTTGTATCTTAACCCCTGGATGAAAAAATACTCACCCATAAAATAGAGGACGGGTACGAAAAAAGGAGCGTATGCAAATTCAGGATAAAATATAGCCCGTAAATGCCACCGTTTCTAAAAGAATATTAGAGACGTTTTTCAGTGGGTGGATGGGGGTGCTACTTTATACTTTGTCTCCTCGCGCTAAGTACTGCAGCTACGGGTGTCCGCGCCACCAGATCCGCTTTAATTTGCGACTGTTGTTCACTAATAAATCAACGCGCGCGCTATTTGTGCACATGAATCTCATTTCAGTCCTGCGTTTACTGACATTACTATTTTTTTGCACATTTTATGAATAGATAATGGTATTATGAGTTTGAAAACTCAGACACTATTTTAGCGCTATGTTCTAATTGACCGAAAGCGGGTATTATTTTACAAAAAAGCATGATTTTTTTATTTTTGTTATTTATGCAAAACTCATTACGAGCTTATCTAAATAATTGTGGCAAGCCAGTATAAAAACTAACTTAATATTTTTTATTAACAGTTTTTCTAAAATAAAAGCGATATTCCAAAACTTTTTATAAAAAATGCAATGAGTAAAAAATTCATGAAAATAAAGATTTTTTGTTATTAAGAAGTTATTAAGAATTTTTAATATTTCAGTATTGGATCGATAGCTCATTAGTGAACAATAGTTTTTTGGCATATTTTGGCATAATAAAGATATTTATTGCATGAATTTGACAGTCCTGATTTTAATTATATATATTAAATTAAAATATCTAAAGTAAAACACTGTTTCTTTCGGAAAAATATTTTCTAATGCTACTTGTTTTTGCATAATGAAGTGGACATAAAATTTAATAAGTTCAAAATAAGTTTGTGTTAAATAAATGATATCTGGATTAAATAACTATACAAAGCTGGGAGAGATTCTAAATTTTTATACCACAATGGTTATTTGAAATTTAACCAAGCCATTTGGGCAATCTGGTTAAGAACGAGGTAGGTGTTTCTATGAGAATACAATATTACGGTTTAGATACACAGTATGTTTCGATTTTTTATTCGTGAATTAATGAGGGGTCACCTGAAGAGGAATGAGTTAATAGGCGTTTTAATTATTGACGACAGGCAGGACAGGCGCACGGCGGACGAGCGACAAGAAAGTCCATCGAGAAAGGGACAACATCAAATATTTAGCGCGTAATGCCGGCCGGTCTCTCGCTTGTAATTAAAGCGTTCTTTCCTTTTTTCAGCGGCCTGATACAATATTCAGCATGAGAAAGAAGCGCTCCGGTGGCGGGGTGGCGCCTCCATTGTATTCGCTAAGGAAGATAAATTAAAAAATATAATTACAAGGCGGCCGCCATAATTCTCGGCAGGCGGGTTGAGGGTGGCGGGCGAGGCACCGGGCCGGGGACGGGGAATAGTGGAGGAACGGGCGCTCCCGGAGGAGGCTTCTTAAATATTTGGGGATAGCGCGTACCTACGCATTACGTAAATTAATGACACGGATTCGAGGAAGGATGGCGCCCGCCCGCGCCCGCACTCGTACCCGCGTCCGCTCCCGGACAACTTGTTTGTTTTGTTTTAATGTACGCTGTTAATGAGATTATTAGACGCGTATTACGCATAAGCAAGACCCGCCCGCCGACCGGATTGATTGGACCAACTAATGGTTTTCTTGTACTCTTATAATTGTACAATTCTGAAATTACGAACCACCGTCGAACGATCTCACATTTCTAATTTGCATGAAATATAATAGTCATTCATTTGCTTAAATTAAAGGAAATGGACAACGCTTCATCATGTTTAAGCATTTTTGATCATATAATTTTATTTTAATTTGTCTTCTTCATCTTACATAAAAATATACTCGAGCAAATTGAGGACTTTTAACGTCTTGTTATGTGTTTAGGTATGTGGGCTTTGAAAATGCGATGTGTGATATTGGTGGCAGTCATGTGGCCGTGTAAGGGCGCATGCTCACACGACTCAACAAGTGTCTCCATGTGCTCAGCTCACCTATACACGATTCTTACTGGTTGCTTTTTGTAAATCAACAAATGTTAACCCGAATAAAGTTTGGTGCGTAGGCAGGGTTACATTGGTGCCTATGTGTGGATTACAACAGATTAGTGCCGATTCTATCTTCTATGGATATCAATGGTATCATATTGCAAGATTTCCATCGCTAGATTTTGCCGGCTTTTGTAGTTGAGTGGGCTAAACCTTTGCCGGCCTACCTCACTGCAACGCAAAGGCTCCGGGTTCGATTTCTGGTATAGTAAATTTCGGATACGTATTTTCTCCGTTATTTACCATGGTCTGGGTGTCTGGGATCGGCCCCAGAGTGGTCCGTTGTATATTACCCATAACACAAGCGTAACTTGCCTAATTTGGGGATATACAATGTGTGTGTTTGTCTGCCGATTATTTATTTATTATTTAAAATATAAAGTTATGCTGTCCGAATTAGATTGCGTTAAGCAAATGTTTTGCGAATAAAATATTGCAACTATGCTACTTTATAATTGCTTAATTGGATTAACAATAAAGCATTACCAAGAGATCTATATCTGTATACGAAGTTCAAACTCTATTTGATCTAGTTTTGTAAATATTCCAAGATTTAAAGTCCTGTCTATTTATGAGCTGGCATTTATTTAACACTTATGGCCGAGTTGTAAAGAGTTTATATCAAACTTTAACCGATAGTAAGGCAAGTGAACAGTTAACAAGATTTAGGAATCGGCTATTAATAAAATGAGAGCTGATTTAGCTGCAGACATAGTCAGATATAATGTTCGAAGACTGATGGAGTTACGTAAAAAATGTTTTTGATCACTGTCGACTTGTCAATTCAAAATCTGTAAGGTAAATATTACTGAATCGTTATTGTATATCAAAATGCTGCACTTCGCTTGCATATACTTAGTTTTGACCTTATGTATTAGCTAAAGATATCAAATTTGGCTGACTTAGTCCCACGTGTCTGTCACGTGTATTTCTAGGATCACATTTTTTTTAGTTGCAGGAGTTCAAAAAACAGGCTGACGGCCCATCCGAACTCGGAAATGGGACTGGAACCCGGCCACTAATGCAGCGGAACACAACTCAAGGTTATCTAGAGCATGCCTAGACAATGGGTGGTATCCATCCAGACCGGCAAATGCCCTACCACCTGACTGTGGGTTATTTTGTCGCCTCTTACGACAGGCCGCTTCACCGCAGAAATTTGTATTCTTGCTCCGTTCTGCACGGATATACATATATATTATAAAATATACATATTAATAACCATTGACGAAAGAACAGGTCAAAAGCACTTTAAATAAACAATTAATGAAAGTTGATGAAGCAAAAAGTGTTAGTCAGAATCGCAGAAGGTGGAGATCCAACGTCGGTGTCTAATCTAATAAGAAAGAGGCCTTCCAATGTGTATGTATGAATTATCAAATTTTTATCCTCACACAATGTTTCGATTCAATCGAATTATAGAATACAATTCAATTTTATATCATTGGCATAAAACGCGGATGCTTTAGCCATTAAACTATTCCATCCCAACAGCAATCTATTTTTACCGGAATTAATTCCCTGAATTAATCTAATGTAATAGAAACGTTGCAATCATATAAATTAGAGACAAACATTATTTACAGAGAGAAAACAAATTTGTTGTATATATAACCTGTAACTTTCATAAATTATACTTCACTAAAGATATTGAATATTTTTTATATTTTTTTTATTACATGAGTTCAGTAGACTGATAGACGGCCCGCCTGATAGAAAGCGGTTACCATCGCCTATGGACATTTGTAACAGCAAACGTTCTACCGATGTGATATGTCTCTCTGAAAGAAACACTGGAATCTCGTCACTAATGTTGGAACACTACTCAAGTTGTTATGGTGGTATATTCAGAACCACGGTGGGTAGCCATCCAGATGAGCAAATAGCCTATTATGTTCCTGTAGGTTGTTTTGTTGCCCGACCACAGGAAATTGTATTCTTTCTCCTTTTCTGCACGGCTGATAATGATAAAGTTATATGAACTACAAAAATACCATTTTAATGGGAGCAAGTATTATACTATTTATTATTTTAATCAAAAAAGGGTTTTTAAGCCTTCTCATAAACAGTCACAGCACTTATTACGTTTGCGTAATAGTTTATCTATTAATGATATATGAAAAAGGTAAGGAAAGGAATGCTCCGGTGGTTCGGGCATGTGGAAAGAATGTATGATGAAAGAATGCCTAAACATACAATACAAAAGTAGATGGATGCAGAAGTCGCGGAAGGCCACGACACACCTTCCATGATCAAATTGATCATGTACTAGTTCAAGGTGATGTCAGCAGCCTTAAGAACAGACGAGCGTGCATGACAAGAGCTATGAATGTCAAAGAAGCAAGTGAGAGTGTAAGAATAAGCCTCAATGGCGCTCTGTTGTTCGTGCCTACCCCACAAGGGACCTGGCGTGAAGTTATGTATGTATGTATGATATATGAAAACCTCTTATTGACATTGTGTTTCCTTTTTATGTTTGTACTTACTTATCTGTATGTTTTCCATAAATAAATCAATCTAGCGAATTTAGAGTGATTTTCTCTATTATAAGCAAAGTCAAGATACAACTGAAATAATAATGTATTGTACTTTAGTCGGTACCAGGCCTTAAACATTAGATATAATTGAGATTACATCGTTTCAAACTGATTCACTCATCAAGAATGTCGTGTACAGCTTACCTCTGAATGTTCCCACAAATAACAGTTGGAATTATGCCCATTAGACAATAAATCTAAGTGTATGCCTAAAATATGCGAAATCTTTTATGCGCAAGGGTCTTGTCACTCAGACAAGTGCTCTTAAACAAAAAATGCTAGAATCATATAATATTCCCTTTATAACATTAAACATGAATATAAAATTTAATGTTGTAATAAGAATGGATACGTATGTATATAATATCTTTAAGTATTCCGAGACTGGCGTAGTTCGAAGGGCTCTCAAAAGAAAAACTTATTAATTTTCGTCATTATGAATTCCGCGAACGAAACTCGAACGTCTAATTTCAACCCTAACTTATCAAGACGCGAATAAAAAAGTTCACCCCCAGTACACCCCACGCTCACCCCCTTGTTTAAAACGCCGGCGAAAAAAGAAGCACATAAAAATGCATGAGGCCTTCCTCGTTATAAGGAAAGGGTAGCGTACCCCCCTTCACCCCTTATCCCCCCGGCGGGAGGTAGCTGTAAAAATCGTCTCTAATTTAAATTTGGGAAGTTTCGCGCGGCGCGAGGCAACGTTGATGTCTTGATAAATGCGAGCGAATTTCACTAATTTCACGTCTTCAGAGCCGGCGACTTTTAATTGGGAGCACATAAATCGCGCTGCTGCCGTAATGGAAGAGGCATTAATTCATCTCACGACAAAAAGACTCGCCCGAAGTGCGTACATTTAGATAAGCATCGCTCATTGTTTCCGGCTGCCTTCGAATTCACCGATAGCGTGGGTGTGCAATGCCGCGGACGCTGAACAGCCTTTGAACTTCTAAAAACGCTTTTGTTGTTAATGACATGCTGCTGTAAACATTCAATCATATAAATAATATCAATATTAAATCAAATCAAATAATGAATTGAACGGGTTACATACTTGTGCCGTTTGGAGTTGAAACTTTATGTCCGTGAGATCTATCGCCAGAGGGTTGCTTCAAAGAAATTCGTAAGAACTTTTTGATGCCACCCGTAATCAGAAGGCTGGTTCTTATTTCGCGCAACGAATCAGCATTGCTATACAAATGGCATTGCAGCCAGCTTTCTGGGCACGATTCCTTGTGGCAGCGATTTGTCACATACTTTAATAACTTATTTATAATTTAGTTTATTTTTAGTATATAATGGTATTTTTAAGTTTGGCTTTTATTTAATTAATTTACCATATTGGCAAATAAACACAAACATTGTATGTTCTTAATTTAATCTATATAACTAGTCATGACTAATATACAACAAACAACTCTGGAGTCATTCCCAGTGACACCTGAAGTAGAATAAAGCTTGAAGCTTTTGATTTGTATCAAAGTGAGCCAACACTCCGACTACTAGACCATGCAGACAGATCGGATACAAAGCAATAATGTAGATATATTTGAAATTTACCTAATAAAATTTAGTTCTTTGAAAATACACTACGACCACTTAAGACATGATATAATTATAAAGATAGACATAGGGTGTAAATCACAAAAGTTTTTAAGAGATTGTACTTAATCTCCGTCTACGTTTATGGCAAATAGCCATGATGTTATATATGTAGTTATAATACAGTAAAGAAAAAAATAAAATGCAATGAAACAAAAGAAATAATAAGTTTGTATAGAATATGCCTGCGACTTTGCCTGTCTTGAAATTCCCGTGGGATTCCCGGGACACAAATTAACTCAAATTTTTAAAAAATATCACAATAAGATATTTTTATGCATTCGAAAAACTTCAAACCGCTGCTGGGAAAATGCCCGGCATAAAATATCACACATTTATAGATAGAAAATTTTATTTCATAAAATTTGCTATCGAACAGTGATAAAATCACGCTGGAGTTCGAGTTTTTTTTAATCTAGCCATTTTAAATGTTTCCCAGGAAAATTCCCGCGGCATTCTCAGGATGAAAAGTAGCGCATATTTTAAGTCTAGGAATTTACTGTCAATCAGCGAAAACCGCATCGAAATCGGCGTAGTAGCTTTTACGTGAATCCGAATTCCGTCAAGAATCGGGTTGCTTTAAATTGTATACTAAACTGCTAAACTACACAACTCTATACTGCGTCACAACAAGTCCCTGAGTAGTCGCAGTCCTGAGTACGTAATTGTATAAATTCACCTCAACTAAAAAAGTTTTTAATTTGATGCTTGTTTCGTAAACATTAAAATTTTCGATATTAATTTTATTAGTCTGATCTAAATGTCAGTAAGCTCAAATCTAGTAGTGTTCATGATATATCACTGATATCACAAGTTACTTATAGGTGTAATTTTCTTAATTTGGCATAATGTAGAATAAAATAAATTATAAAAACTCATTACGAATACTTGTTCGTAAACCAAAAGAAAAAGTAATCACAGTTGAATTAAAGCGACATTTGCACACAGAGAGTTTATCGCACGTTTTGGGGCGAAAATCGTATACTAGGGTCGCAGGCGATACTCATTAGACAATAATCGCATTAACATATTTACATTCAATCAAAAACTCGCCTACGAGTATGGCATACGATAATCGTAAGGTTATTAAAACCAAAAGTTTTCTTACGCTACAAATCGCATTTGCCTACGATTTTTCGTCTTATCTAAACTAGAACTAGTATAACATTTTTGCAAGTGCATGTGAGTATCGTACAAATCCGTTTGAACCTATTTGAATGCGGGACTCGCCTTTCGAGCTCGATATTGTGCTTTGAGCCATTATTATACCTGAAATATATTTATGTAGTGCATGATAGAATGATGTGCTAGGTATATTGTGAAAACGGAATGTAATATTTTAGAAACGGTATCTATGAGTCGATGCCGTATGCGTGAGAGAAAGGGTAGCCAAACCGACTGGCGCCGTAATGCGTTACGTAACGAAGCCGTTTAAGAAGTTATCATTTCAAAAATATACCTATATGTTTAATCATGTATAAATTACTATTCTAATGTTTATTTCTTCTCTCTGTAGGGTCTTGAGAATGAACTTATGATCATCTTTAATATACATATGTATATATGTAACCTGAAAAGAGAATTATACCTACTAAATTTTAACAATCATCAATTAATTCCCTATGTTGCAAACAAAGAAATCATATAAAATAAATCGGCAGACAACAGCATTGTATATTCTCCGGCTAAGCGAATTACAGTTGTGTGGGTAATATATTAAATACGCAACTGACACCTTCGGGGCCGATCCTAGATACTCAGACTAGTGAACTATGTATCTTTAGTCAAAAATAACAAGGCCAACGAAGTGCACAAACTGGAAAAAGTCACTTGCAAGTTATATATTAGTACGGATATCAGTAACTGCAGTGAAGGCTTCAAAAGATTTCAACGTGCAAATAGATACTTTGGTGCTTACGTTAAAGTAGGAATTATTGACTTAAATGTTAAATAGGTATATCTGTTGACCTCAGTAGAATGACAACGACCACCCATCGCGCCATTAAGCAGCGCTTGAACGTTTAATTTCACAAAAGATACCTATGAACAATAGGGAATATTTTCTCATCAGCAAACTTTTCACTTGAAGTAATTAAAACAGGAGCCAAGTTTGTTTTGAACAAGCAATTAAGGAATACGCGTGGTGAGTATCGCGTTTTCTTCTTCCTCATTAAATCGGGACAAAGCAGCCGTTGGCAAACTTCGACGGGTGTAATGTTATTCATTTGGGAAAGTCAAAGGTTGTATTTGCAAAAAAAGTAAGTCGCCGGAGAGCGGACGGTGGCATTTTTTCCATTCGGCGCGTTCCATTAGCGTGCCTTTGTTTGGCGGGAGCGCGCAAATTAATTTAGCTCTCCCGCCATTTCCTGCGCCTCGCCCCGCGCGCGTCTCCACCCTACCCCGCCGCGCCCTTTTTTGTCTACGCTTTGCTCTACGTATCGTTTTCTTCTTTATGGCTCATTAGGCAGCATTGTCGCCATTGTTTTTTTTGCCTAACCACCAGATCTAATTATTATATTCGGCAAATCTCACGAATCGATATTATGTACGGGTATTGTTACGAGTATTAAAGACGAAGGAAATCTCCCTCTCTTTAAATGAATGTACTATCTCAGAAAAGTGGTTATGAAAGATTGATTGAATATTAAGTATTTTTGATAGCAAAAACGTTAAAAAACATCATGTAGAAAGAGAACAAAGTAATATTGAATTAACAAAATAATTACGAAAATTGCACGGATGGAGGAGTATGAAATTTAGCACACTTATAGTTTATATAGAGAATAAGCGACGAATGCTAATTTTTTTAAATTATGCATGTATACACATTAAATCAATAACAAAACATTACATGAATTTTACACTCACGCATATATACTCTTCTGTTTATTGTTGCCTTGACGAAATCTGTGATTATAGAGGTTATAGTCTTGGCAACAAATAATTATGGTCGAATTTCGATCCAGGGCGACCATTAGTCATAATTATTGTCCCATATATCAACGCAACGTTAATGGTGCATATATGATTTACATACATATTTGTGTGTCCACTTTATGATAGTACAAAATGAAATTTTATGACAGAGGTATACAAGGAATACTGCTAGATGCAGGTATCGGTAAGTTGCACGTGCGAGTATCCATCAACACGATTGTGGTCATACACCATCAAAATGTAATCAACAATATTGTTACGAGTTTGTGGGATTCGAATTAAAATGCCTAAATTCAATAACGATACTTTTATACGGATTTAAATTTAACATGTGTAAACTAAGGCGTGGTTTCTATATCTTTCCAAGAGTTCTTTTGCCTTGCTATCGGTTAAAATTTGACATAAGCTCTATACATCTAATGTCAAAATTCAACCGATAGTAGGGCAAGTTAATGAATAGTAAGATATAGGAACCGACGGTTACAGTAACTTTCGGCACAGCAATATACTGACTGCCTTACCTTACCTATGTGTAGAGTTCGACATACAACTCTAAAAAGGTTTTCATTTCTTTTGTATTTTGCCTATTTTGCATTTGATAATTAAACTTTTTCTGTCTTCTCTTTTTAATTAACAGAATTTTTTCTCAAAACTACTGTATGTACGGATTAAATTTGACAGAGAAACGTCTTCTATAGAAATATCGCATCAATATTATATACTGACGCATGAGTAGGTACATGTTATACAATATTGTGGTAGTAAATTACATACTGATAATAATATATTATGCATGGATATATAAATAAACAATTACAATACAAACTCACATATGCTGGGTTCAGTCTTCTTTATTTACAAGGAACGGACAATGAACTCGACATCTTTGTGCAGAACAAGCAAGCCTTTGACGGATTATTGCCTTACTGCAATGCAGAGGCTCCGGGTTCAATTCCTTGTATAGTAAATTTTGGAAACTAATTTTCTCCGTTATTTACTATGGTCTAGGTGTCTGGGTTCGCCCCAGAGTAGTGTCCATTGTATATTACCTATAACACAATCGTAACTTGCTTAATTTGGGGATACATATGATATGTGTGATTGTCAGCCGATTTATTTATTTATAAATACTGCAATTCATTGTGCAGTTCTCTAATACCAGGACTCGAGAGCAAGTTTTAAGATTGGGACATGAATGCCTTAGCCATTGAGTCATCTTTAGTTTTTGAACGATTTATTGATCGTTAATTTATAAATCGATTCTGAAATGTAGAATGTGGAAATCGATCGTTTATCATAACTTGTTTAGTTTTATTATTTTATGAGTTATACATCACGCTATGCATGGTTCTTAAGATGGACGTTATAAATTAATCAGAGTCGCAACGCGTTGTGTCACCCTGATGTGCAAACGTCATAGCGACGTAACCACTTCCATCAGTGGCCGTCTGCCTGTTGCCTTCTGCTGGCTCCGAAAAAATATTCATTTCTTATACCTAACAATGTTTTAAAGTCTCATCGACACTAGTAGATATTTCTAAATTGTAATAAATATTAAATCTAAAGTTATCTATTATGTAGATCATTTCTAGCGAAAAGCGTGCCCAGAAGGCTGGCTGCACTCCTATGCGGTATGACACCTATTCGCGGAGTGAAATATGAGTATAATAATATAAATATATTTTATAAATGTCTTACCGAAGTGTGCTTAGAGCTAGTTGCGCGGGCGCGTAGTGCAACAGAAAGCGTGCACTGTGCACGCGTGTTCGCCGCAATAAAAAGGCACCAACTGAGAGAGTGCACGGTTGTGGTGTACGGCTGTACAGTGGGCCGTGACCCACAGTTTTTTGAGCCGCGCGTGCCCCCGTCACTTGAACAACCCTTGCGTATTCATAAACCGTCATAACACCGCTAAGTCGAGCGAAGACTATAAAAACGAATAGTCGTTATAATAATTTTACTATTTTCAAAATTTTAATAATTGTCGAGCGACACTACTACACTAGGTTCCGTTTAATTATGAAGAAATTTAAAAGCATTTATAAGTGCTTTGAATCTTGTGTTCTCAGAAAATACAAAGAATAAGAGAATACTACGACTTAAATTTAATTAAATTCTTATTTGTACACTCGAAAGTACTTGTCTTCGGGAGCTAAGAGAAATACCTATTTCGAGCTTTAATTTGGCGCACAGAAAATTTATAATTAATTACTCAGAAGACACATTTTAAATTCTTAATTAAGCAATCCGTACTTTCTCCCGCCTATAAATTAGATCGAGTCGTTTCCATAGAGACTACTCATCCTTTAAAGCGGGCCGGGGGGAAGGGGGCTTTACAAAAAATATAACTTAGGGTGAGTAAAAAACCGTGGGGTGACTCAGCCGGCCGCTGCACCCCACGACGAGAAATCTACGATCAATATTAACTCTTTTTTTTCAACAGGGAAACGCTGAATTTTTAAATCGTTATTAGTCTTTAGACGAACACGTTGTATCGCAAAGAATTATGCACGTTGCGAATGTATTAGACGCGCTAAGCGCTGCTTGGCTGCACTCGCCTCGACCTCAGCCAATATTTGCACTATGAGGCAATAAATCATGGCACCGAAGTGCACATTCGTGATTCAACTAGCGTACATTTGTCAAGGTCAGGAAACATATGTGGGTGAAGTTTTGCCTCTAATAGTTGTTTACAAAACAAATTGTTTATTTTTAAACTATTATTGCTAGTTATGTTTTTGACTTATAATACGTATGTAGGTATGGATATATAGACATCTCTATTTTGGCCAAAGAATTAGCACAGCTGTTTAACGCTGCCAGTCTTTTGGGAATGTTTCCAAGAAGTAATAGTGGTTTGGTGGTAATTAAGAGTTACTTAAGGAAATAATTACATAACTTACAACAGAATAATTATTCAGATGTAAGATTTTATTTATGGGCAATAAAGTTTTAAATTAAATCGATTTTCATCCAAATATTAATTAGAATATTATACCCAGAACCCTGCCTGCCAAAATGCGACAACATTTTTATAAGATATAATTTGATAGTCACTTAAATATAACAAAAGGTGACCAACTACAGTTTTTACGTCACCTTTTTATAATGAAGAATTGATAGTATAAAGCATTGTGCATACGTAATAGGGAAGAGTATTAATAAAAAGCTGCATAGAGCCCGGTGTCCGAGCGCACACATGCCCAGCGCCCGAAAAACATTCATTACACAAAAAAGCTATTTATGACAGCGGCCATTATCGTCCAATAAATCAGCTGCCCGCTCTTCTGTTTTTCGATAATGATTCTATTATTATGGAAAAGCGTTATGTAACTGTAACATTTTTTCCTTACACTTGAAAAAGTGTGGAGACTGCTTCTTACTATAATATTTATTAAATAATACGCTCAATAAAGGACTGATCTTAAAATTATCAGATAAAAGTAATCCATCGATTAAGTTATAACCAAGTGTAAAATTTAAACAATTAAATTTATGTCTATAAAATTATTATATTATATTTATATTGATATTCTACTTACTTACTTACTTGTACATATCTAAATGGCAGGAATCGGATAATTATAAAATCATCAAATCGGTCTGTGCGTGTAATTATTTGTGAATTTCACAGTTATTTTTCTGAATTTTTTTACTTGTTGGCAAAAATAAAGAAGGAAACTATGTGCCATTCTCTACAGTAATAATATTTATCCATTGAGTTCCAATATTTATCGAACTAAAACGTAGATGTCTTTAGATAAGTCTTGAAAAACTATAACGCTGTTTCTTAAAAACCCTTATTTAAGTCAATCGTAAGGAGATTTATACGCTTCTGCTCAAGCTCTCGCCTCTAAATTTCAAGTAAAAGATAAGATTTAAAAAGATTGAATTTAAAACACATCATGACGAAGATTAGTTTAATCAAAATCCGTTGAATAGTTTCTTAATCACATTCTAAGATATAGGATATTACAAATCAAGGCGCGTTAAGCCATTTGTATGAAAAAAAAACCAGTGAACATTTATCGCCACTTCAAAACATTTGATTATTCGTGGTAAACATTTGTTCGATTTTTATTATGAGTCTTGTGTCTGGATGAACATATTAAGTTTCGCAGCACAAAAGCCACCTCCAGTGCAACGAACCGCGCTCATAAGTTTTTATGCGTGCCGGGCGGCACGGCGCCCACTGTACGGGTTACAAATTGTGGGGTGAAAGGGGTAGTTTTTTTCTAATCGACTTTCCTAACAGTAATAAACGATATTTATCTTTCTTAATTATAGCTCCACTCTGCTATTTGGTAGCTCTATGCGTGTATTTCCCCAAAAACTGTTTGCGTTATTATCGAATTACGCGCATTCGTCGTTAACGTTAAATTTGTTCATATTAGAGCCCGAAGCGGTTTCTTACAAAAACCTCACTTAGTCCTTGTACCTTTTTATTCGTTTATCGCAAATAAATATAATCTTGTTCTAATTCGATTGGTAGTATATTATACGTCTTGAAAAGTTTTGATAGTTTACGAGGCCCTATAGACAAGTGGTGTAGTGCTAAACGAATAGGAAAGAAAATGTATAAAAATGACACTATATCGTTACCCTAAGTATTATGTCAGTCCCATTAATTTTAATTGTATTCTTTTAGCATTAATGCCCTTTGTCTAGGAGGCCAGAACACCTTTGCTATGTGGTAAGGCTCTCAAGAATAGCAATAGCATTACAAATAAAATATCATACAATAATATTAAACAAGATATAAAATCATCTTCAATTGTTAAATATCTTTCAATGTCAATAATTATAAAGCATGTGGTACATTGTAAAAAAATATTTTTGAATGCGTTTTATAATAATTTAATTTTAATTTTAATTAATAATAATCACTGTAACTATTTTGATGTTTTTAAATTTTTATTAATATAAAACTGTATAATATGGAAATAATTTCTGAAATAAATGAATTATTATTATTATTATTATTAACACATATTTATTAGTTTTCAAATTATTTACATTTTTCTTTATACATACATAAAAAAAATATATTTAAAAAAAAATGTAAAAAACCGATGTCCGCCGGCAGCAGGGCCTAGGGTCCAAGCTACCGGTGGTTAAGGTTCCAGAGATAGGAACCTCCTCAGTCCCCCAGGGGGTGCCGCCCTGGACTTCTCCCCCCCGTCCAGGTAGCGGCACAAGGGGATGCGTCCCCGGGGCCCCGAGCGGCCACTGTCACATTCCCTTTTTCACTCCGTGATAGTGGTGTCCCACCTTTCCGCCTCCAAATCCCAATGCCTGCCCTTCCTTACCAAACCTCCTCCCCAAATACCCCTCCTTTCCGATGCGACCGCCAGCGTCGAGGTGTTCTCCGCTGGCTGTCAAGGACGGCGGTGGTGATGTCCACCCCACCACCGCCCTCCTGACAGGCGACCTATCCTCCCCGACCCCGTCTGCCAACGCTGCTGTGTGCGCGAGGCGACGGGAAAAGGGGAGGAAGGAGAGGGGGGAGGGGTGTTGGCGCAGGAGCAATCCTTCGCAGCCTCCCCCTCCCCCCATCGCGAAGCCCCCCCCCCCCGCCGCTGACGCTGCTTAGAGCGCGAGGCGGCGGAGGGGGAGAAAGGAGAGGGAGGGGTGATGGCGCAGGAGAAATCCTTCGCGGCCTCCCCCTCCCTCCTATCGCGAGGCCCCCCCGCCGCTGACGCTGCCGATTGCGCGAGGCGGTGGGGGGGGCGGGGTGGAAGAAGAGGGGGAGGGGTGTTGGCGCAGGAGCAATCCTTCGCAGCCTCCCCCTCCCCCCGCCGCGAAGCCCCCCCCCGCCGCTGACGCTGCTACGAGCGCGAGGCGGCGGAGGGGGAGAAAGGAGAGGGAGGGGTGATGGTGCAGGAGAAATCCTCCGCAGCCTCCCCCTCCCCCCCATCGCGAAGACACTCCCCCCCGCCGCTGACGCTGCTGAGTGCGCGAGGCGGCGGGGGGAGGAGGAAGGAGAGGGAGGGGTGATGGCGCAGGAGTATTCCTTGCAGCCTCCCCCTCCCGGCGGCAGCGGGCGTCGAGGTCTGGGGGATCAACATAGACCTCCGCCCGCACTAATGCCGCGAGAGGGCGCGAGAGGTAGCCGCGCGTCCCTCTCAGGGCCGGGGACCACCATCTCCCCCGGCCCGCACACAGGAGAGGCCGCCTCTGTTTACGAGGCGGCCGGCCGCTGCCGGGGTTGCGGGTTAAGCTCACGCATGTACCGCGACCCCGGCGCTAGGCGGAAGGAAGGCTCCCATGGGGTTTTAGTGGGTATACCGGCAGCCGGTCGTATTGAACCGGCGTCGGGGAGCCCCACACACCGGCCGCGCATGATCCCCCGCGCGGCTGACGGTGCGGCAACGCATTTCCCCATGTAAAAAAAAAAAAAAAAAAAAAAAAAAAAAGGAACCTCCTCACGATACGGGTCGTGTCCAGCAGGGCTGCTTTCTGCATCCGACCCTTCACCCAGGTACCAAGCGCGAGCCTTTCAAGGTGTCGGTCAAGGCTCTTCGCTATTAATCCATTCACTGACACAACTATCGGTACTATGATTGTAGAGTCCAAGTTCCACATGGCAGTAACCTCGTGAGCGAGATCAATATACTTTATTTGTTTTTCTTTCTCGGCTTTCACGAGGTTACCATCATGGGGAATCGCGACATCTACAATTATAGCACGTCTCGCAGACCGATCAACTATCACAATATCAGGCTTATTGGCGACAATAGTCCTATCTGTAATAATTGATCGGTCCCAGTAGAGCAGATATTGACCATTGTCAAGAACTGGCTCGGGCTTGTATTGGTAATAAGGTACCTCCAACGAGACAAGTCCGTATTTAAGAGCAAGTTGCTGATGGATGATCCTGGCTACTAGGTTATGCCTGTGCAAGTACTCGCTGTTAGCAAGACGAGAACAACCGGAGGTGACATGTCTGAGAGACTCACCAGGGTGGTGACACGCCCGACATATGTCAAGCGTGCCGTCCTTATTATTATTATTATTATAATAACTGAACCTAATGCAAAAGTTAGTTTTAGCTAATTTTCATATTGATGCAATCATAATTTTTGCGAACTTATTTCAACGATGAGTAAGTCTAAAGCATCACCATTTATTTATTTTAGACTAGCGGTTTCGGCAGACGTTGCCCTGCCCTGAAAAAATTAAAATCTAAAACCTACTTCCAGCGCAACCTACCGAGTCTAATTGTGAATCTAAGCCACAGTGCCGTAAATTACCTTTTATGCGCCCTATGCGAGCTTCTATAACTGCGCCCTTGTTTTTTTAGATATTATAGGTACCTTAGCTAGAGCAATGTATAGGCCTACTTTATTTCATTCAGGATGATAAAATAACGCACAAAAAGACCTTGGTGTTGGTGGACCAATTATTAATATTTTGGAAGAATAAATCTATTTTTTTAAAGAACTAGAACACAAATACGCTGGTGCCCTGCCAAAAAAATGAGCGCTATGCTTTGTCTAATTTAACAGACGTTTTTGATGATACTGGCATGTGTTGGAATCGAGCATTAGGGGCGCAAAGGGATCTTATCAGGAGCAAACCGAAAAAATGAAAGTCCTGCCTGTATGGCCATTCTTGCGCCTCCCAAAGTCTATACCCTGTGTCTGGGCACCGGTGATACCGCCCTATTTATGGCACTGCTAAGCCATCCCGGGAACAACTCAAATACAATTTTTTCGCCTTAAGTTGGATTTTTAGTACGGATCACTATTTTTTTTAGTAATAAATTAATTTGGAATAATGTAATAGTTCTAATAGTGAAAGAATTTTTGAAATTGGTCGGACATTCTTTGAATTTATTCGTTATAAACATACAAAAATACCAATCTTTCCTCTTTATAATATTAGTGTAGATAAAACATTTATAATGAACAATATAATTCATAAACATAACACTATAAAAATACTTATTATTCCTTCACTTTTGCTCAATGAAAAATGAAACACATTGATATGCAAAACAATAAATCTAATTTGAAATTCTTAATGTGCGTATACGAAATTTTAAAATAAAAAACGAGGGCAGTGTACCCGTTAGGCGCATGCGTAATAACAACCCTTTTTTACCCTTTCGCTTCCCCGAGTGTTTTTTGTAAGCATTTTTCTAAAGGGTTGCGTGTGGGGTACCTGCCACGCGACTCCACGGTAGGGTTAAGTTTTTTTTCTATGGACTGTCACGCATTTTTTATTGATGCTTTTTTCTATATGAACCGAACTCAGAGAACAATACAGAGAGCAATGACCTTTAACAAGAGATCAGCTGATGCAGTTGTGGTGCAGTGTTCATCATGTGTACTATTGATTTTTAACCGTGCTCAAGGTCGTTCTTTATTGCCTGCTGAAGTGCTTCTTACATTATAGTTTACAACTATAACTATTTAAAATAACTATCATAAATTAGCAAATAATTTCAATATTGAAATCAAGTAAAGATGGCTTACAGTTTATCAGTAAAGCGCTAATCAAGGTTTATTATTTATTATAAGATAATCACGAATAAAGTAATTTTCTTTAGGACAAAAAATACAACATTAGACTTGTAGATTATAAATAACTAAATGGCAAACTAAAATCAATGTAGGTATATACATTTGAAATAAAATTAATTTTGGAGTAACTGGAAATTGAATGAAAATCTGTAGATGTATTGAATTACAAAACATTTGAAAAGCACTACTATTACTGTCCAAGCAAGTTATATTCCCACGTGTTACGTCATATTACCTACTATATTTAAATCTCGTAAAATATAACAGATTAGTATATAGAAACGATGAAACCTACTAGGTACTTTGTAATTTGCTCCATAATTGCTCCATTGTATTTACGAAAATATTTGATTTCATTTTTACTTATTTCCTACATTATTTTTTTATCGAAAATTGCCTATAAGCTTAATTTCTTAATATTAAATCAATTGCAATTAAGGCTCACGGTTTCGGACGCTTCAGGCGTTTTGCTTATGAATGATCAGTTTAAAAAGTTGCTCTTCAGAATATTGATTTCTAGTTGTGACTATTTTTTATAAAATACCAACTGTATTATTTCTTATACACAAAATATACATGTAGACACAGTTTCTTCGTTTCATTATTATAATTTGTTTTTAATGGCACTACAATGATTCCATATACATATATAAATATGAATTCTGGTATTTTAGTGGATATACCAATTAAGTTCGAACCCTAGCGAGAGAGAATGTACTGATTAGGAGTTTTCCTCACCTTAAGGGTATCTATTGTTACACATTAAGAGTGTGAAACTTGCCAAACTGCCTAGAACAAGCTTAGTCGGTATATCGTCTGTTCTGGTCAAATTAATAGATAGTTTCAAGTGTATAAATTAATAGTAAAAAAGACATTGAAACTAAAATATATTAAGTAGCAGATCCCTGCCAACGGGGAGCATGCCCAGAAGGCTTGCTGCATTACCACGCTGTATGGCAATACTTAAATTAATTAAATTAAAATACAGTTAACGATACAGAAGAAAGATTCCAACTAGGTTCAAAGGACCCTTGGACCCTATTCTACGCGAAGTCTGCCTCGCAACGAGCGAACTAATTTACACGTATACATAGATGCATATTGTTACGAGTTTAGCGGGACTCGAATTAAAATGCCGTTAGAATTATTATATATAGAGTTTATTAGAACTATACAAACACGTATAACACAGGTACAAATATAACCCAACACAACAAATCTAAACGTAATGCAGAAGGTCGTAATTCAATAAAAGTAAGCGCTAAGTCCATCACTATTAGATACCCGAATGTACACACGTCACGCCCGCATCGCAATCGTAGCTCAACTGCTCCCCTCTCTCCATCAGACCGCCGTTTTATACTTCACAATGCAAAAGAATCCGCAACACCTGGCTGGCTGATGATACTAATGAGTGAGTGCAATATGGCAATAGGCTATTCTCCACAATAATAGAAAACTATGCCAATAAATAAGTGAACAAAAAAGACGATTATAAAAGGATTACAATTAGTTCAAATGCCGACAGGTAATAAAATGTGCTTCTACAGGTCTGTACGTGAAATTTGCTTTTTCGGTGCCTAGGTTGTAACAATATTGTGTGTTATGTAATGTAAGTAATCGCACTACATCCTTGATGCTAATGAATACACATATGGCACTCGTTAACATATCTGCGTTAACACTATAGTAGACAAGACAAAAATATTGCAGTTATAATACACAGAAGCGCATTGTACGCCGGATGGTATCATTTTTCGCAATAACTGCAGCCGTTCGTTTTTTGACAATTGACGTAAAAACCAGCCTGCTCCGGGAACTTAGTCCACTAACCCACATTGAACAAGGTGTTAAGGGTTATCGTGTTGCATGCCCGTTATTTAACAAATGCCATTTGTGAATTTTTTGTAGAACTCTTTACGCGTAAAAAATTGCCCCTTTTGCTGTTATTCCAGGCGCGGCTTTTTTCAATCTTCGAATAAGAACTTCTCCTTGTGAAAGGGGTGCAAAACATACGGTACATAATCATAGGTATGCCATTTATTTCGTGCCAGCGTGTTTTTAGTTGTTTAATGAACAATCATTTAATAACTAAAGACACGCTCGTAAAAATTCCGAAAATACAAAGCTTTTAATTTGATTAAAAGAACAAAGACTTACTGGCAACAGTAAGTCTTTGTTCTTATAATTTAAAATTTATAATCAATGTAAAGCTTTGAAATTTCAGAACTTTTCACGTGTTTGTTTAAACAACTTTGAATCTATAGCCCAAATCTATCTTACATTCGTGGTTGAAAAGATTTTTATAAGACATATTTATTAAATGTTAAAATTAAATTTTATTTTGCAAATAAATAAATAAAAGCGTTATCTTAATTTTGTATGTTATTGATAATACGATAAAGAGTATCCTATAACCACCCCTGTAGTCGAAAATATTATATGTACCTGTGTACCAAATACCATGAAACAAACATACAAGCAAAGACACATTTATATTACTGGATGCGTTACCTTTTATTGATTTATCACATTAAATTGAATTTATTTTCTGCAAAATTTTGACCTAAAATTCCGACCACTTTTCATTTGCGGTAGCATTCAAACTTACTCTGCATTAATAAAATAAACAATAAGCTTTATTATAATAGTAATGTATTTTAGTTAACCATTATCAATAATCACAATAATAATTTAAGAGAATGAATCGTTGAAATTGAAACTACTCAAACCTTAATAAGAAATTCCGCTTCACAATGTATTTTTTGTGTAACCCATTCCGACCAAGACACAACATTCGCAATTTTAAAATTAGTGGCAGCTGTTGGTCCCGCCCCTGTTTTATCTGCCTACACCTTACTTTTTACCAAGAAAAAGATCAAAAAAACTTCGTGAAGCTTTTTCTCTATGATCCGGGAGCGAATAGGGCCCGATCTGATTTCGCAAAGATAGAATTTCATCAGTAGACAAGAAGTTTCTAAGAGTTCTTTTTAATTATATCTAGCTTTGCCCAAAGCAGGTCACGGCTCCGGTATCGCTCTTATTATTGTGATAAATGTTTTATTGAACATTTCAAAAGTTGTCCAAAGTGAAAGTAGAGCCAATTGCCTAAAATCCTCAATCAGTTTAATTAAAGAAAAGTGTCTTATAATTGATAATAGTCACTTTTTCAGAAAAGAGAAGGCAAGATTAATATTTTTATGGTTCCGTAAGTAAAAAAAAAAAAAAAAAAAAAAAAAAAAAAAAAAAAAAAAAAAAAAAAAAAAAAAAAAAAAAAAAAAAAAAAAAAAAATCAGTAAAAAAAAATTTAATAAGAATAAAGTTCACTTTTCGAAAGAAAGCATAGATTAATTTTTCTTGTATGTAGTTATCTATCGTCCTGTAACTGCAACAGTTTGGTCTTCACATAGTCCATAGTAATAGGTTTATTACTATTTTCGATAGCCATCCTCATTGGCATATATTCATCTCTTAGACCTAGGAGGCGGCATCTGTTATTTACACCCTTATTCTCATATATGATGTGTAACGCCTCCCACCACTCTTTTGCAGTTCGTTTTTCTTACGTGTATTAAACAGTTAGGTGTAACCATTAAAAGTATCTTGGCACGAGCTATGCTATATCTTTTACATGCTGTAGCATTCATACCTGGTGGGGTTGATTTACTTATTCCCATAAGTCCTCTGTTATAAGGAATAACTCCATTTGTACTTTTCACGTAATTTGCCGACCCATCTAACTGCTCAAAATTTAGAATGCTACTGCTCGTACCTGCCATCCTTGTATCAGTTTTGGTTACCTCAGTCTCCACAATACTTTTTCAGCGCTCATTCTACTTCCAAATAACACACACAAACTTTCATATCTACAAATACGTTCACATTAATACAGTTTCGTAATATTTATACCACGTCTGTACCTGTATCTGTTTGTTTTTAGCACAGATATAATATATAAAGTAAAAACAAAAAAAATCGACAAAAAAAAAAAAAAAAAAACATGAAACAAAAAACATGATTCAGTGCATTAACGACTCATTAACTTAAACAGTTCCTGTATTGTATCGTGTCATATGTGTGTTCGGCGTCCTCGAAACACAAATATTCAGTGATTCATCGACAAACTTTCTGCGCATGACGTGTAATATCGGGGGCTCAAACCTAATTATTAAATTTGACACATGTAAATAAATTAAAAAGGTTTTCAGTATACAGAGATGTGTGGCTGGTCAGATATGGGCTGGAGTTCTGTAGCCAATTTAAAAAAGTAGAAGCTCTTCGCCACTACGAAGTCCTTTACAGTGCGTGGATCGATACCACTTGCCCATTTTTTTATTCGGGGAAAAGTAATGAATTGTGTTCGGTGCATTTAAAGCGCCCTGTCCTCTTTGTTCGTGTTATGAAAACATCGAAGAAAGGACATTACAAACGGATTAAATGCAAACAAACCCAACGGCTACTGTGTGGTTACACAAACAACTAATGCAAAGCGGACACAAACAAATTCCTTTGTTAGGTGTCTTTCGGCACTTTAGAAACGCCGACGCGACAATTGAATTTACCACATATTATATTTCAATAACAACTACGGAGTTATGGTTCGGAGACAGCACGCTAAAATATAGTAGTGATTGATACTCGAAGGATTAAAGGATTACACAACTTCGTAGTATCAAACTGTTCCCGAACAGACATTCTTTATTCTCCTTTCATGGCTGTTTCTTATCACACATCTTTATTTTGTTAGTAACTGAAACTTTTCCGTATTAGTGAAACAACAGCCTAGATAAGTCATACTTGTTTTTATACTTAAGTTGTAAATTTTGATAGTATAGTTATATTGAACCGCCAACAAGATGGTGTGATATTTGCTGTCACCTTGTGGCAATTATACAATACCATGATATAAAACAAAAACAGCCTATACAGTGCATTAGTGATGGATTGGATTGAAATGAGACAAAAGTACTTTAGACGCTTAAACTACCATTATTTATATAAGTGTTAGAATTTAGGAGCTTAATATGTTCTTATGTATTATATTGAGGACTGTATGTATAATGTATAGGTACAAATATAATTATTAGTGCGTTCTTAAAAAAATTAATAATATAATTAATAAAATAATATATTTATACAAAGCTTTGAAGTGAAGCAAATAAAAGAGCTTGACGCCAGACGCAATAAGAAAATGGCACGCTCTCCTTAATAGGAGAGCGTGCTATGATAATTCAAAACCTACAACTACAGTAGCTGTGTTTTGACCTGTAAAAATGAATATATTTTATTTTAAGACCACACAAGTACCATTTGTTGTACTAGGATAGGATATTATTTTAAGTAAATTTCACTCATATCAGAAGATCCCGCTCTTTCACAACTTAAATTTTACATTATATTTATTGTATTTAAATTTTGAAACTAAGTACGTAGTTTCAAAATATTATGCATGCTGTAGAGAATATAAGAATGATATTAAAATATTGCGTTATACGTATTTATTACATTAGTTAATATAATAAATTTCCTAAAGTACCTACAAAACATTATAATCGTAACAAAAATATTAAATTACATAATATATTATATTATATAAAAATGAAATCCGCTAGGACAGCGAAAGATCAGCATTGGTTAACCTAACCAGCAACAGTTTTGTTTATTTATGCTAGGAAATTTTAATAATAATTAATTCAAATATTACGTGTCGTCTTCTCCTGGTAATAAGTATTTGAGTCTAAAGGCTTACATTTGTGTTTAGAATATGAAGTTTTCTGACACTGAGGACTTCTGAGTACAGGTATAGCTCAGGGGTTGCAAGTCTATAGTGTTTAGTTTAGTTTAGTTTCACTGGCCTGTTTGAAGTGTGATCGCACACTTCTATTCAAAATAGGCTATAATCTACTTATGAGCAGACGACCAACAAGCTCATAAAATTAGAGCTTTAAAATTTACAGTAGGTACAATAGCGGTCGTTGAAACTCCTTTCCCTTAAGCCTCTATTCCATCCCTATCTCCCTCTTTCTGTCTGATTCCTCTATCACATCCCTCCTAATCCACCTCGAAGGCTGGGAACGCGTTAGCTTCGCCCCTGAGTTACTAAAGGGTTTTCTGCACTTTCCACTAGGTGGGCTTTCTGCCTGTTTGCCAGGTTTGCAATAAAAAAGATAGGCTTAGGCAATATTATCATAATCTACAGTTACCAAACCAAAACTCCAATGATTTGCAAAAATCCATACTCAGGCAGAAAAACTTTGAACCTTCAGCGATTCTCAATCAAACTTATACGAGAGTTTCCATACGGGTTATTAATGACATTGTGCCGCTTTATCCCATTGTAACACACCATACATCAAAAATGTTAAAGGAAGTCATAATTACATTGAATAGAATTTTGAAAAAGGGGACATTTAGCGTAAAAATCAATAATCAAACGAGCTCGCGACAATAGCCAGCGGTTACTCGAATTCACTATAAAAATAAAATGCTGCGTGACGCGGCGTGGGTGGATTTTTTTGTGGCGTTACTTCAAACTCAAGTGTAGGGACAAAACCGCGTTGCAGATAATGCTCGACGCAACTATGACCCGAAATCATACTTTGATTATGTCTATTGATGAATGTGTTTATTTTATCAAATACCTTGAGTTTACTTGAATCAATCATCTGTCAAATCGTATTACTTATTTGCTATATTATATTTGTTATACCTTTTGGCAATAATAGTAAATAAATTATAATTACTACCTACTATTACCTAATTCCTAGATAAATTTAATAAGTCATAATAATAATATTATAATAACAGCCCATAAACGTCTCACGGCTGGGTTCGAGCCTTCCATTGATAAGAAAACTGATAATATACCCGCTACGCTTCTCCAAGGGGGATTGGCGTGTTTGACACATGGGTAATCTCAATATGCAAGTTTCATCACGATGTTTTCCTCTACTGTTAGCACATGGTTATCGTAGAAACAAGTACATTAGACCATAGAACTGAGCTAAGTAGCGCATGCTTTCCGTCCAGGATTTAAACATGCATCTTTTAAGCTTGGGACGCGAGTGCGCTAAACACTTAGCTACCATGGCTTTTTTATGTATGAATTGCGTGAATTAATAATCCCATCGCTTAGTAGTCCAAATTCGGCTATAAGACAGACGGCGGACGAACATAGCGAAGACATAAGGGCCATATTTGCCAAAATGGATGAATGGAAAATATAGACTGTTTAGTGAGAATTGACCTTTCAAGTCGTTGAAAAATTGCGTTGTTTTGTTATCACTCTACCCACAATTTGGCCGAGTTTTTACTGATAATTAATATAGTATAAATATCTTATAAGGCTGCATACACTTAAATTCTGTAGTTACCATTATGGCGAATTAATTAACAAACAACGACTACAAATACACAATAGTAGAATTTCTAAAACATTGTATTTAAACATATATATATACAGTTGGTCATATTTACAATATATAATATAAAATATATAAGTACAATTTTGTGAGTGTTCTTTCTTAGGTGAATTACACCTAGCTATTACACACGCAATAATTATTAATTACGTCCGCTAAATATCAATTTGCAATATAAACATAAAGTCTTAGAAAATTCTCCACCATACAAACTTTAACTATGCCAAATCTCACATATAAAAAGGTGTGTATGTGTACAGTAGTATATATCAATTGTACCTGAGTCACACGTGCATCGCTGTCGCAATATCGTACGAAGCAGTGACAATCGCATTTTATTGTTACATTTTTCATAAAAGTAGTTATTTGAATGCAAGCAAGTCCCGTAGAGAGTTAGTAAATCTTAGTAAATTATTTTTTATGTTTTCTTGTAAGCAAATGTTTCCTTGGGATAAGCGAGTGCTGTCAATGGATATCTGCAACACTAAAGCGTTTGATACCTTTTGGAGACCTTAGAGACCTTACTTACTATCTATTTATGGTTTATGTATATGGTAGCCATAAGGTATTGACTACATTTGGTAGTTATAATATGAGGTTTATCGGTTCATTAAAAAAATATGTATCATAAATAAATGGTTAAATATTTGGTTACCTCCTTTATGAAGACTCCTTCCATATTATGGCGCTATGAAAAAAATCGCAATTATAGTTGAAGAATATTGGTCTGTTCTTTATTTATATATTATTCATTTCATGTAAAAATAAATTACAAATCAAAAGACAAATACAACTTATTATATCATCTCTTTTTTCTAATGCCTAAACAGCATACCTAATGTTGACAGATAATACTATAAATCTTCAATTCAATTATCCACATTTTGATATAATTTTCTAACCGCATATGAATGGACTTCAACATTTTACAGGTACCGTAATGGAGAAATAATGATAATATTCTGAACTGGTGGATAGAAAATATTTAGGCCTCTGTAAAAACGCTGGCGGGAAGTGTTGCAACGGGTTCGGGAGCTCAGAATGTGGGCAAAAACGAACCTATACATTATTAGTCTCGTTCCCGGGTGATTCCTTCCGTTACCTTTCAACATTATTTTTATTACATAAATTAATACGCAAAGTTAACAAATACTGCGCTTGACATCGAGTCAAATCCGCCAAAAATACATAGTAGCATTTTTACGAGACTGTGTCGTAACTTCAGCACTACTCAATACGCGAAATTCACAAAAATCTGTTCAAATTAAAGAACTTGAAGAGAGAACTAATGAACGTACATGGCTACATGTATATAGTATTTGAAAAGTACACAGATAAGCAATAAATAAAAAAAATACATTATACTAGCTAACCTTTATAATTAATTCCTATTCCGGTCAATTAATTAAATGAGTTTAGTTATCAGCAAAAGATAAAGAAAAAGTTGATTTCTTAGGAATTCATAAAAATAATTAAGTATATTTTAATAAAGACACATATAACTATTTCTTTTTTAAAGAGACGATAAGAGTAACAACATTGAGGTGAAATAATAAAACAATATATAGGCACTCGGTTTTTGTTAATTTCTAGACGAGCGCCTTCAAGATAATGTTGAAATGAAGTCGGCCACCTGTCACACCGTGGTGCGGGTGCGGCGGACGCAATCAATAGAATCGCTCCGTTTCCGCCACCATGGGCACAAAAACAAATGAACGCACAACTTATATATAAAAAAATGTAACAAAGCCGAAAGTGTTCCGAACGGCAGATTATGAGTAGGTATGTTCATTTATTAATTTATACGTGGCATCGCGGTAAAAAACTCAACCCTCACTTTGATAAAGAAAAAACGTAGCGCGCGACGCGCAAAAGGGAAAGGGTGTCTCGGTCTACTCGCGTGCGCTGCATTCTGTTTTTTAACTCTATTCTGTGGTTTGTTTTTTAGTCTGATGCGTTTCTGTTTTTTAACAACACAATACCGTTGTTAAGAATTGTTTTTTAAGAGCGTCATATTGACGCGAGCCGCGAGCGCGAGACGCAAGCAGCGATCGCTGCTGTTTTTGTTAAGGATCTTATTTTTAAATCTCTACGTTTCGGGTAAATTGAAGATACAAACTTTTGAGTGTTTAGTCACGGATTGGTAAAGGGGAAGATTGTTGTTTTTTATGTAAGATGGGTGCTATGTATTTATTTATATCTTCGGATGAGAGGAAGCGCGGGTAAAGCACGAGCTCTGTCGAACATATGGTTCGTTAGACAAAGAAGGTGATGTTTATTACGAAGGGCAGGTGTTGTTCGATAAGGGACGTCTTGTGTCTGTCATCTCAGTTAGTTAAAGTGTTATACAAGTGTACAAATGGTAAATAAGTACAAATATAAGTAAGTAGGTCATTAGTTACTATACGTAATAAATGTAATATTTAATTGAAATACACAATTGAGAGGCGGACAAAAGGACAGGCGTTAAAAAGGTAGATAGATAGATAGATAGATAACTCTTTATTGTACACCAATACAAACATGAACTTAAAGACTAAAATTATATCTAGTTATGTACAAAGGGCGGTCTTATCGCTAAAAAGCGATCTCTTCCAGACAACCCCAAAATAATATCATTTTATTTTTATAGTGATATAAATAATTATAATTAGAGTTTCAACGATAATTCAAAATGATATCGGAAATTGATTGTTTAAGGCTATAGTGTGATCTTGACTGCTTGAGTGCCTATTATGCAGAAAATAATATAAATCTTAATGTACAAAAGTGTGAATGTATATCTTTTAGTAGAAAAACGACCAATTTTTTATAATTATATTGTCTATAAAAGTGAGGTAAGTACGCGAACTAAGCGTTTATTTTGATGACAAAATTACTATGTTCAATTATATAGATATCTTTGTAAATACAGCATTCAAAAATTAAGGTTTCGTATTACACATTTGTTCGCTTCTCAGATGTTTCAGTTATTAAATCTATTTACTATTCTTTTGTTAGGAGTATTTTGGAATACGCAAGTCCCATATGGTCTCCACAATATGTCATTTACAAAGAACGCTTAGAGAGAATACAAGGAATTTTTGCAATCATATTAACTATCTTAGTCGTATAAGTCCCAATTCCTATAAAGACAGCTGTAGTAACTACGCAAAGGCTCATCCTTGGATGAAAGGCCTACCTACAGTTTTAGATATGTCATTGCTTTTTGATATAGTTCACAGCCGTATTAATGTCCTGAGCTTATCTTGAAATTGGCATATAACGTATACCTTGATACAATACTCGTCATACATCTTTGCTGAATGTTCCTTGTAATACTACCAACTACGCTCAAAATTCTTTGTTTTCTCGTATGGCTCGTACTTAGTACTTATGATACTACATTTTGAAAATTGACCTTTTGCGTCCTTCAATACAAAATTAAAAATAACATTTCCAATGACTTGCTGAATTTTACATAACATAACCGGACTTTATTCAATTTTAAATTAACATTTGCTTTCTAAATTGTAATAAAGTGGTAGTTTATAAAACTGTTATTAGCCTTTCCTTTTATTGTAAACGATTTTATATTATATTTGTGTATTCCCTGTTGGTTTACTCAATAAATAGATAATGACTGTGGTAATAGTTTTACTAACCAACAAATGAATTGTATGCTATTTGAAATAAATAATTATTATGTTATAATTATTAATGAGTGTACCAATTTTTTAATATAGAAGTAATTTTTCTCTTATATCATTATATACATAGAACCATTTTATCTGACAATCGAATTACAAAATTGGACTGGAAATAAAATAAAAGAAGTCTAAATTTTCACGACTATTACTTATAATAAAACTACGCTTTAATGGTTTTAAGCGCGGTATTTATTATATATGATTTTTATTCCGACGTTTCGGTCACTTTTCGGTGACCGTGATCACGGAAGATGTCAAGTATCAATGAATAACGTTTAAGTTACCAAGGTAGTAAAAATGTAATGTTGCTCATTAAATGAAAAAATAATTAATTCACGTCTACTGAAAAGTGGCCGAAACATCGGAATAAAAATTAAATAAAATACCGCGCTTAAACTGTTAAAACGTAGTTTTAATAAAGTAATAGTAGTTTGTTAGTTTAACAGACCAATAATGTAGTTCTTTGTACTGAAAAGTAAACAGCAGAATATACAAAAATAATAATTAATGACTTTTGTTAATAGGGGGACCAGTAAAACGGGAGCATCGATAAAAACAACATTAATAACGTTAGGAATTTATAAGTGCGCTATAAAATGAGCTATGAAAATGCCATTAAATATTTAAAGTGGAGAAACAGAGAGCTTAACAAGAAATAAAACATCGTTATAAGAGGCTAGGAGAAGTCGCCCCCGGCCGGGCTAGCTATCGGCGCGCCTCGGTTAATGCCTACTTATACCTTATTATATAGCGGAGTTTGCGTTGAGGAACAAAATTAATTGGTTAAAACTCCTCTCAGTATCCAGGGCGGGCCGCCCCCCTTCCCCCTCTTAATTCCGCCCTCCCCCGCGCGCTGCCCGCCGCCGCCAGCACTCCGTCAGCTCCTTTGAACGCAACCTACCTAGAGAAAAAACAGAAAAGTATAAAGTTCAATAGACAAGCGTTGTAACATAATTAACGTAACTTTTTTACCGAAATGTACGGACTGTGTCAGTTTTATGGAATATCTTAACAACAATTACCAGTATTTGTTTTCGAAGAAAAAATAACATTTTATAATTACTAATTTATTTAAGACCTCCGTTAATATATTTTTATTAGCCCGGAGAACAATGAATATTATAACATACATCGAGTTTCATTAATATCTATAATCTGTAAAAATAATCAATATTTTATTATGTTCTTAACATTTCTTAAATAATTGTATTATTATAACATACTCAATTCTTTAAAATCTAGAATTATTGCCTAATCGTCTGTCTTACGCTTGTTTATGTTTTTTTTTAGAAAAACTACAATACTGGTTGGCTGAAATTGATATATATTTAGTACTTGTTTATGTTTTTTTTTAGAAAAACTACAATACTGGTTGGCTGAAATTGATATATATACCGAAAATGGACATAAGATTTTTTCCGTGTTGAGAAAATCTTTTTATCCCACACAATGGAATAGTTTCCGGGATAAAATTTAGTTGAAGCGTAGGAAGTCTTCAATAAAGCACCTTTTGCACGAAATATGCGTATATTTTAATATTTTGCGATTTACAATTAATTTTTCTTGCGCGGACAACTTGCGCATCAACGTCGTTCTGTAGTAAATTTCGAATACTGGCGGTTGGTCGTCGATAGTGAGCGTTTGTCATAGGCAATTTGTGATATTGCACGTAAAAGCCGGCGCCGACGTACTAGTTTATGCCCGGCTGGACCGGTGTGTACCTTCCTTTGGTAAATCGTGCCGCTACTGTTGAGGCATAAATTTTCGCGACTGGATAAAATATTAATCCAATATAACCTATGCCTATGTTACTTACTAATTCACAAAATGAGCTAGGGCGGCGGCGAAAAAATATTGCATTATTACATAATAAGTCGTACAAACATTTAAAACCAGCGCAAGTTGATTATTTTTAGAGGCATCAAAATATCTTTTAATCGCAATTAATGTTTTATATTAATATTTACTTCTATAATTAGGCTGTTTTCTTTTCTATGGCAGTATAAACCTGGAACTATTTAACATCTATATTGGTCTAATGAAAAGTGGCCTCTTCATTTTCAACGAATTCAGCAATTTGTATGCTTACCGGATATGTATTTTTTTAAATAAAAGACTTTTATTTCGTTTTTCGGATTTTTTTAATTGAAAGAAGATCAAATCTACATCAATTTGATAAGTGAAAACTTGTTAATTTATTTTAAATTATATTATTAAGGTTGATACTTTTAACTTACTTTAAGTGATTAAGTGCGCATAAACTTGTAATTAACTGAGATAACTACGAGTATTATGGCTTAAGATTAAATTCATTAGAATTATAATATATTTTCAAATTAAGACAATTTCAAGCCTGATAAGAAAATGAGATACTCGTAAGTTTATGGCAGAGTTTGGCTAAATGAGGGTCTAGTTTTGATATTCAAAAAGTATCGTAGCACAATTTACGATGTGAAACGAGTTTCGTGGATCTAATTAACAAAACTAGTCTCAGTGTATTAAGCATTAATTAAATTATCTGTAAAAAAATTGAATTTATTTTATGTCTGTGATATCATAAACGTTGCATGAATGTTAAATATTTAGGTTTTAATACCAATATTTAAAGAATAAACATAAAATAAGATAAAAATAAAATAAAAATATTTTTGTGTTCTTCAACTATTATTTTTATAGTTTTGATATATTCAACGTTTGTCGTTTTTATATGTTCAATCTACAGGGTACCTACGTTACAATACGTTTACAATATTTATAATACACTACACCTAAATTTATGAAGGATTCACATTAACGCAATCACTCATAATGTATTATACTATTTTTTTTCTCAATTAGCCAGCGGACTGATTCTGGTGACCTGTACCTCAAGTTTGTTCTTAACCTAATTCAGACACCAGTCTCTTACTCAAAGGCGTTACTAGTTTTAAATTTCACAGTATATTTAAATAGGAAATAAAGAACTATATCATTACAAAATTTTATGTCTTTCAAGACCACGGGCCGTAGACACCCATAAGACCACGGGCAACTACTTTATGGCTTTCGCGAAGCAGATGTGCATACTTCCATTCCAACTTTCATTTCGGAGTATACCGAGTTAAATGAATGATAATAAAAAAGTGTGTGTATGTGTGCGCGCGTGTGTGTGTGTGTGTATGTGTGTGTGTGTGTGTGTGTGCAGTTCACATGCAGTAGAAATGAAACAAAGTGCGACAGAGGGTGGGAAGGATTCTGAATTTCGTGACGTCACATTTCATATATTATATCGTTATAATATATTTAAGCTTTAAAACACGAAATTTAAAGTATTAACGAAAAACCTCAAAACATTTCCAACTCTATCTATATGAACATAGTGTTTAAATTATTAATTATAATGTATTCTGTCTCATACTCTTTCAGGTTTAGTCCCATAGATTTGTATTTATTTCTTTTTAGTGTGGCTTTTTCTTTTCATCGAGTTTCAAATCATAACGATTCTAAAGAAGTTTCACTTTCAAATACATTAATTATATTTGAACATTCTAGCCACTATAAATATAAAATGTTAATGGGATAAAGTAAAAGCTTTGATAAAAATATGAAGAATAAAAAAAATTAAGTTAATTATCGAGCTACATCGCTTCGGGTATGAGCCGGTAACGAAGGGCGAAAGCAAAGGGTAGGTCGGGCGGCTGCGGGACGCGGGCCAGGGGGAGGGCTCGTTGCCACTTCTCCAAATAAATTATAATTCGCCCGCTCGCTCGTGTCCTCCTCGAACTCTACTTCTGTTCAACAGATTACTATTAAATACCCAACACGGCCTATTCATATTCATTTAAATCTGTATTGGTTGGATGTAGTAGCATTGCTTGCGTGTCCTTTTAACTTTGCTTATCACGCTTTAGATAATTACAAGAAATAGTCCCTTTGCTTAATATTACACTAACAACTCGTAAACGTACCATTACAAAGCTTATCTCATCTCTTTATTTCAAGGGAACGGACGGTATATCCGCCACGTTTATCAAAGGCAGATTGGCGTATTTCACACACGTTAACCACAGGTCACCTTATTAACGATGTCTTCAGTTACCGTCAGCACAACCATGTGCTGCCGGTAACAGAGAACGAGAATAAAACGACTAAGTTGTAACAATAATACAATTTTGTAAATTTTATTTCAGAAAGTTGACGGGTATGCTTCTTGTTCAAGGCATTCTGTTTTTTGCTGTGATGTTTGTCTATAAGTGTATTTACCACGTTGTTTATTTTATGAAGGCATTTATAAAAACTTATTGGTAATATATATATGTGTTCTTCAAAATGTTTAAAAGTCGCCGTAGCTTAGTGTCTAAGACATTCGCATTTCATTCTAATGACAGAGGGGTTCGAGTCCTGGACTGCTAAAGCTTATACCTCTTAAGCTGTGTTTGTGAATTAATATAAATTGCTACCTCGTGCTGACAGAAGCAAAATACCATGAATACTGAACGACGAACGAACGTGGTGGGTATATTATCAGTTCTACCACAAATTGGGAGGTCCGTTCTACCTCAAATTGGGAGGTCCGTTCGACTACAACTTAGGAGGTCCGTTCCTATTTCTAGGACGTTTATGGGGTGATAATTTGTAGGTATTTTAACTAATTTATTATTTATATGAATTTTTGGAAGCACTTTTGAAGTAATCTTTATATTATATTCATTATAATTATACGTATATATATTAGTGGTCGCCCGTGGTCGAAATTCGACCATGATATTTGAATTATAAGTTTGAACATTATCAAGGTTCTGTTGTCAAAGACTTCTATAATCTTCTATAATCACAGATTGCGCCAAAGCTACACTGTTAACAATAAACAAAAGAGATATATATGCATGTGTGTGCCAAATGCATGGTAGTGTGTGTAATGTTTTTTTTATTGATTTAATGTATTTTTATGCATAATTTAAAAATAATATTAGTATTCTGTACTCCTTGTCTATATAAGCTATAAGTATAACTATAAGTGTGCGTTCATACTCCTCCGTCCGTGCATTTTTAGTATAAAGAGGTGCAAAGTTTTTGCTTCACGTATTGATATATAAATAGATACCTATAAATACATATGTACAGAAACATGTGGAAAAAAATTATTATATTATATGGTATAAATTTCGCTAATTGTAGGTATAGTGGTGAGACAGGTCGTAATTCAAGAAACGCCGCACGCCGTCGCATAGCTTCTGAGACAAACGCACCGGAATCCGGTTGGTATTTATTAAATTAATCGGTCACACGAGATCCCCCTTACCCCACGCCCAAACACCCCATTACACCCATCGCACCTATTACTCCCAGGACTATCTCCTTCTACCAAAACATTGGTCTTGAGTATTTTGTAACGTAGTATTCAAACTATACCACTTTGTTCGCGCGGGACTTTGATTATATTCAAATATTACAATAGAACATAAACGAAAATTTTAATTGTAAGTAGTTTCCCTAAAATTATCATTAACAAACGTTTGGCTTCTTTTGAGCTTATTCGAGACAAAATAAACACATGAATATTCAGACAAAGAATCTAAAAACGTTCGATTATGAGTGATGATATATCCAAATCAGAAACACAGTCATTTACATTTTCTTTGTATTAATTTAGACGAGGTTTGTAGGCTTATTGGACATAAATCGCATATTAGCATTGAGACGGTCTAAAACTTGCCAATAAGGAAGTGTAATATAAACATAATAAGGTATTAAGGTTTCTTCTTAATAAATCGTCAAAATTGTTATTCATAATCGCGTATTAGCGCTAAAACTCTTTGCTAATTTGAAACAGTTAGAATATTGTTTAAGGTTTTTATAAATCTAAAAAATAATGGTCTTAGTTTTTAATTTAATAGAACAATTGTGGTTCATTTTAATGTCATCTTTGTTTTAATTATTACAGGATTTATTATATTTTTATACATAAATTATATTACCAGTGTCTTTAGCTTTTAACATAATTTATATATGTGCATATTAAATATAAATAGACTATCAATCGTAATAATCAAAATCGGTTTAAATTAAATACATCTAAATGACATATAGTGGTAGCGTAATGGCTAGCGGACACACCCAAACTCGAAGGGCGCGAGTTCGATTCTGGCCGGAACGCATGCACCACTTAGTCAGTTTTCTGACCTAATATGCATATATTTACAATTACCGTGCTAACAATGGTAAAGAAAAACATCATGATGCAACCTGCACATCGAGATAATTCATATGTCAAGTTTACCAAGCCGCCTTATACCAGCGGAGGATATACTGTCCGTTCCCTTCTATAATGGGAGGCTTCAGCCCAACAGTGGGATATTTAAGGGCTGATATTATTATCATATAAGACATAATATTATTTTCCGCTTTTAATGATTATATGCTCTATGAATATTTACAATATCATCAAACAAATCATACCCTAGTTTGTAATAAATGAACAGGTTACACAACCATTAGTTAATAATACTAGTTCCTCACAACTTTTACCAATATCCTGGACGCTTATATGCACTTTATTTAGAAACAGATATAACGGTTTATATTTACATTGAATATCATCAAATAATTTATCATGCGGCATATCCATTTGTTTGGAATAATTTTGTTAGATAAACAATCAATAATTTCAACAAACAAAGGAATGGATAAAATCGCAAGCAAACGCTTATCGTCAAGTTTTGTAGTCCGAATGAGATACCCTCTTAAAGACTGTAATACGTTAGGGCTGCCAATTAAATATCTAGACTATTCTAGATATGCATACATGTTATGTAGTATTTTGTGACGTTGAGAGCCAAAGTTCAGGTTAAAGCATTCCCTTTATTCAATTCCGTTAAATCATCTACTTAGGCAGAAGAAACAGAAAATTACCTTTGCATTTTTAATCAGGAGTCATTTTTGTATAATTTATTATTGATATAGGTAAAATAGGCCCTTGAGGTTTTGAACCTTCCAAGAGTTTTCTGATCAAAACACTTACACCAGATCAAATACTGTTGCGTTTTGATATCCAATAAAGCTATGGTGAATTCGTCACGTATCATATCTCTAATTGCTTCCTTTGAGATGACGCTTATATTAGTGTTCTTCAGATTAGTAAAAATATTATATGTATATTTGCATGGAAATTATAAATAGTTACAATACTTAACTAGTATATTTCGGTTCTAAAAAGTATGCTTAACATTTTTATCGCATTATTTCTTCCATATAATGAATACTTAAAAATTAAAAATATTATAATTAAAAGGTAAAAATTAAGTTAGGTGGGCGTTAAATGCCTCGTGTACCTTACTTGAGGTAGCGTAATGGCTAGCAGACGCATCCTAAACTGAAAGGGTGCAGGTTCGAATCCTAGCTGGAACGCATTCAACACTTAGGCAGTTTTCTGGCCTAATGTGCATATTGTTACATTTATTTACCACGTGCTAACAATGGTGAAGGAAAATATCTTGATGAAACATTCACATTGAGATAACCGATATGTCAAACTTGGGACATTTATGGGCTGCAATTATAATTATTATATTGTAAGTACCTTGTAATCTTACGTTTTAATAAATTTAATTAAAAAGAAAACATTTCCAACGAAAATAGTTCTACAGCGCAGGACCAGGACCATCGGGAGGAAACATTAGGTGTGTAAAAATGTACTTGTTTCCATGATTAGCATGATTTTACATTAATTAATAAGTGCCACAGCCCTACCGTAGGCGAAAGCCTACGAATGAGCGTGTAGAGTATACACAACTACAGCCTACAGGGACCGTCATTATATCAGTGCGACAACTCATTACTTACGGCCGATCTTAGATAAATTACACAGTCCTCTCGATGTGTTGTGAACGCCAATACAACACTACACACACTAAAACACATTGATAATAAAACTACTGTGATAGTTGGGTAATGTTTCTTTGATGGTTTATTTGACTGGCTCAATAATCAAGCGTTACATGCATTGGTTACTAGACTAACTAGAGTATGTTATATGCTAATAGAACTTTATATAATATATAGCATTATCTAATTACAATTGCAACATTGAATTAAATATTTTCCAAATTTAAAATAAAATTACACTAGGTAGTCACTCAAGATTTCTATATCTGTGTAAAATTTTATATAATAAAAGCGGTAGTCTGTTACAAACTACGTACGGCGTGACGCTGATCGTGACTGCTTATTATGAAAATGTACTATAGTGGTCAGACCCTTAACACGGGTCACATAATACGTCGTGCGCGGAGTCCATACGTCGTATGCCGCATTTGTTATCATTTTCGAGTATTTCAGCATATACACGTCACTTTTTGACGTCAATTAATCAAGCAAATAAATCTATCCAATCATTCAAAGTGAATGGGAAAAATCACCCTTAGACGATTCTAGAGTGAGCGTCGGTATAATGTCGATACCGCACTGAAAGTGGTATCTAACGTATACGGATGCTAGACGCCGCTTTTAACATCTGTGACAGACCTTTGCCTAACTTTAATAGTTCCTAAAATAATCAGCTGTGACATAAAGACACGGGTTGAACCATAAGGGTTCTTTTTAGGGTTCTGTAGTCATTTTAGCAAACACAAAATCCTCTAAACACTGTCATATCCGTCCTCGTCTGCCTCTATAGATATATGTCACATTCATTATTCACAATTGTCTTGGAGACTTCTGGATCTATACAGGTGAACTTAATATATACTAGGATTTGCGACTTTGTCTACACTTGACTGACATTCCGCGAGATAATTATGATCGAGATACAAAAAATGTACATGAAAAAGAAATAAGCTATCGTTATGAAAACTGTGAAATAAGTAATTTATGCACCGAAAAAAAAAACAAATCGCTCCGGAAAATCCGAAGATCCCGAAAAAAGTATCAGACTATTAAAAATACTATCGATATTAAAAAATACATTATATATTCTGATCTGACATAATCATACCAGCAAATTAGCGGATCCAAAAAGTAAAAAAAAGTGGCTCAGAGTGTACGTCTAAGAATTAGCTGTGGATTAGCGAAATCCGCATCGAAACCAGTCCGCCAGACAGTTTTTTATCGTTGTTCTTTTATATTCATTTTTTTTAGCTATTTCAACCGTGAATTATAATATAAAATTCATCATTCTAAACAAAACTCTATGTAAAGATAAAGAGTATTTATTTTTAAATTGGGTTATTGTAATTAAATTCTCACTTTATAATCAAATAATAAAGAAACGTTTCATATATCGCCTTAACTCTGAGGACTGACTCGCACTTGGACATATTTTATCCTTAGGTACCGGATCCCTCAATAAGATGTAATCGGTTATAATTCATTGATACAACGCCTCTCAAATGTTTGCAGTTTGGGTGATTAGTGCGGTTGGTTTATAAATAATACAATTTTTAATAAATAACAAACATCTCTTTATTTCAATATTTATGTACTGGACATTGATAAAGAAATACATATATTCATAGTACCATAATCATGTCACATTTATCTCTTAATAAATTTTGTACAAGAACAGTTATAGAAATTAAAGTACAAAGTACAACAACTATGAGGTGTAAAATTACCTGTATCAACATTTCAATGTATGAGGTAGATAAATTGACGACATCGGAAAAATATCTAGGCAAACTCGATAATTTGCATAGCTCTGTATCTAGTTAAGAGGCCTGTATAAACTGCTCTTTAAATAGCATAGCTTTTAATTTTAAACCATAATTAAAAACTTAATGCCTGCGCTAAATGGCACACCGCTAATTTTAATCATAAACAATATCAAGCAAAACAACATACATTTATAATCGTTAATTAAATAGGAACTTAAATTGATTGCAAACATAGTTACATTTCGAAAGTATTCAAGAGAAAATTATATTCTGACAAGTTTTATATAAACGTCAGCATTCTTTTTACATTATGGTGAGGCCTTACCTGGAATAATGCTACAGATATAAATATATAATGGCGATGGGTGTAATGCGATATTGTTTTTAATTTTAATGACGTTTATTGAGAGATAAAGCATTTATATGCAGTAATGGAACGTTATTTTTAACGCTTTAAATAAAAAGCATTCGCCCACAGTTCATATCTTTAACATTATCACAGGTGCAGCCGCAGCATAAAGGTTAATAATTTAACTTCCCATTATTCATGTCTGTGGTTGAGACAGAGAAGAGCATGTTAAATTAGTATATGAATAAAATCAGTCTCAAGAAGTGTTATTCATATGACAGGTGTTAATGTCGCGATTACAAGTAATCCTGTCGTTTGAACATTATCTCCAGAGAGATAAATAATAAGAAAATATTCCAAGAACTTTGGCTCTTTACCCTGGCGCTGTATAACCGTAATCGAATGAGGTAGATAATGGCACTGACGCCTTATTGATGATTTATGAAACTGGGCCTGGCGAGCATGAGCCGTGTGATCGTGTACATCGATTGATATTTAGGTACCTGGTAAGGCTTAAGCCCGTCCAAAGTCCTAAGTCTGCTATTGAAGTCGTATGGGGATGGTCATTCACCTGCGTCATAATGACACCATAAACGACCATACTGAAACGATAGTAAAGGCTGATTTACATTGATTCAGCTACTGACTTGGGAAGCGGACTGACTGCTTTCAAAATATTCAATCGGGAATATTGAATTCAGCAATTGGAATTGGAAGTGGTAGCTGGATGGATGTAAATCAGCTTTAATAGTAATACTTCGGACAAATAGAACGTGCGCTGCACGGTGCATAAATTGGTTTATAAAATGTTCTCGAAGTTTCAAATCCTCGCCCGGGCTTCGTAAAGGGCACGGCTCGCGTATGCACAGTCTAACATAAATCATCCCTTAATTTACACTAACTACAGTAATATTACAGTAACATTGCAACATGGAATTACAATTACTAATCGTATTTATAATTAAATTTGTACACATTTATATTTGTACCAATAATTTCTTTGGGAAAAATATTCTTCGCACGAATCACTCGAATACACTAATTAGACCCTACAATCCGAAGATTTATGACTAAGGAGAAATAAAATAATAATAATCAACAATGAGTTCTACTAAATACAACGTACAATAAATGATAAATCGTGTACGTTAAAACATTCAGAACAACTACTAAGTTGCTTAACTAAACGAACAAAAAACACTTTATACCTAATAGGAAACTAATACCCGTAAAACGAATTGCAAATAATGCTAGCCACACACGCCGCTAGAATGGTCTCCCATAAAACCATACAGGCTCCATACACGAGTGAAACCATTTTATGCTATCCATATTTACAATAATAATTATCGAACATATTTTCGCCTTAAAACTTGTACAGACATCCTTACCCTAACATTATAATTCGAAATGTACGTGGCCCAATTTTTAATATCTTCTTTCTATAAATACTTAGATTTACATAAAATTACCATGAGTTGCTAGGGCGTGAAATACACTGCGCTTTCATTTGTTTAGGGGACTTCCCAAATCCTCCAATTATAATTTCTTCTATGTATTTCTACAGAAATACCTACATATATATATTTACATACATGTAATATTTAACAATAACTGTTTTAATTATGGGCTAACTGCCGCAAATATACCGAAAATCTATAATCTAATCCATAAATAATAAATAATTTAATCAAGGAGAGCATATGTACAAAAGCACTTTGCGCTCTATCAGCACATCCTCTGCTGATACTTGTTGTCTGCTCTTTGTAGGCTGGCTCGCTCTATTTTCCCTTACATAATTATAGATATTTATAAAAATGTACAAGGATGTTCAGTAACCGGTTATCTAGAAGTGGTACGGATCAGGGCGCGACAATGGCTTTGTGCGCCGGAACACGATGCCAAGACTCAATACTCAATAATTACCGATTGTGTGCTGCTTATTGTTGTCGAAATAATAAGTCAATGTCGTGGCCTTCTCGGACTAGTTAGACGATATTCCAGTTTCCATTCGTTAAGCGAAGGGAGGACGCCGATTGAAAATCAATAAAACTTTAGCGTAACAAATTTTTTAGTTCTCTCGAAACAATAGTGTCGCCAATAAATCAAAAAATATCTTTTGTGCAATATAATGTTCAGATGTTTTGCAAGTTGCGAAAAAAGAACAAAACGGTCGCGTTTTTACCTCACCTCGCCTTGCGATTATGCAAATGTTACGACAATAAAATTCTAAATTGTAACATGGACGAAAAAATACTTTTTATGGTGAACACTGCAATGCAAAACATAAAAAAACAATGGACGACTACCTAACAAGACTACGACGCTGGTAGTCTTACCAAGAAACATAAAAAAAATTGCTCGCAAAAAATAACCGTTACAATTTTAACGCGACAGCATATTGTTTGTATCTTTCATAAAGGCACGGGAAATATCGAAGTTAGCGAGTCAGCTGAACATAGAGCAAACATACGAGGTTCGGCTTAGGTGGCTCGACTATGGCGCGGGGTCTACGCGGGAGGAACTCGTATACCGGCTCAGCGGCGCGCGGCTCGGGCCACGCGTCGACTACGCGGAGTGCACTCGCAGATCGGTGGGTGAGTCCGGCGTGGCCGGCCTCCTTGGCAGCGACAAGTCTTCGGGCTCCGTTTGCTCGGGCCACTCATCCCAGCGCCAGTCCGGCGCCGCCGTCACCGGTGGACTTGGCGTGTCGGGCTCGCAACCGACGCCCGCGCAACGATGCAATGCTGCCGCTTGCCGCCGCCTGAACCTCGCACCGCATCTGCACGCGAACGGTGCATCACCTTCATGGACCAAAGCGTGAGCTTTGAGCTGATTGGAGTCCGAGAAACGAGCAGGACACCTAGAGCACGCGTATGGCCGCTCTCCGGTGTGGACGCGAAGATGACGTCGGAGGTTAGCCACTTGCACGAAGTGACGAGGACAATGGGGGCAGCTATACGGTTTTTCACCTGTATGCAGGCGGAGATGAGTTTTGAGATGATGGTCCCGAGTGAACCGCTTATGGCATTCCCCGCACTCAAACGGCTTCTCTCCTGTATGGGTGCGTTCATGATTCTGAAGGACATGCTTGTAGCCGAAGGAGCGCGAACAGACCTTGCAGGTGAAAAGCTTGTCGCGAGGGGGGTCTGTGGCGCCCGGCGAGGAGCCTGATGAAGGCGGCGAAGGGGGCGCCGTGGCGGTGGTATCTTCCAGTTTCGGGGTGCGCCTCCGTTTGCGCACACGCTCCATCTCGGGCGGCGGTAGCAGTGGTGCGGGCGGCGACGGGGGCCAGGCAGCCAACAGTGCGCCCGAGTAGAGCTCTGCTGGCAGGCCAGCCACTAGCGCCGCCGCGCGGGACGCCAGAAGCCGTTCTGCCAACATTGGCAATGACTCTTGTCGCATTGTTGATAACGGCCTCACCGACACACCTGCCAGGAATAAATACACACATAAAAATACATTGTTTTAACGAATAACTAATGTTTGGATTGGATTGCTAGGATGGTGGCAAAAACTATAATATGATGTTACCCAACGCAATATTAGCCTAAGATAGAATGCTCTTGACTATTTCAAAATATGTAAAATAGTGTAAGTAAACGAGGTTAATAAAAAAGTTCTCAGTTAAACGTATCATGGCTTCCGCAATACAGAATATGGTTATTATCTAGTGTGGGTGCCACGGGTGAACGATTTTTATGTAGCACACTCAACATTTTATGCAGTGTTCACCTAAATAATTTTGAAATTTGTGTGAAGATATTCTTATACAATTTTATGTATATTGTATTGTTGTTAATAAATACACTCGTAGTTAAATTTCATTTTTAAGTTATATGTGGCTGTAATTGACACCGACGTTATTCGTAGATTTTATTAGTTATGTAAGTATAACGTTTTGTTGCGTACACTTCCGTTAAGAGTTGGGTTCGACCTAAACAAATAACGTAGTCGAACCTATCAATGGCATACTTATCAGCGAAAGCGAACAAAAAATATAGCAAAAACTTAACCAGACGCTCCGAAGGAAACATTTGGTCGCAATCACTGCGCTGCAGGTCGCTTCCGCCGCGACCTGTTGCGTAAATCGTTGGAATTAAGGCATCTGAATTTAGTTGCTCGCGGTGAATGATTACCTAACTTGAAATATTAAAAAGAGATAAAATGATCGCCGAACAAAAGTGTTATGAGGTTAAGAAAAGCAATCAAGGCTCGCGACGCGGTGGTTTGCAATAGGGATGGCTAGCTGGAGATGGCGAAATTGCGTCGGTGCAGGGCAGGGGGTAGGGTGCGGGCGCGGGCCACCGGACCACTTATCTATATAATGGAATTAATTATTCCTCGAGCGGCAAACTCCGCCCGCCCGCTCCGCCCAAATTATATTCAAATATTAATTTCGTTGAAGAAAAGCCTTTTTGAGAGTACTTAATTAAAATTAGACAAAATCATAATTGAAAGTTCTCCTCGAGGCGTGAAGAGGTGGCGTGAGGAGGGAGCTCTCTATATTATCTACTTAGCTGTGGAATTAATTCCCGGCCGAGCTTTCTATTGCGCCATCTTGCTTAATTGAAAAATGTAAAATATTTTGTCGTTGGCCAGTACAGCTACTTTTATGAGAGCTGACAAAAGCATTTTTTATAATTAAATCAAGGTACCGAATATTACTTTTCACACGTAAAAAATTTCAACAAGGGCACATTAACTTTTCACAACCGACAGTTATTTGTTTCCTACTAATGGTCGGTTCTACTATCTTACTATTTATTCACTTGTCTTACCGTGGTTGACTTTTGACATTTCTTATATGGAAATTATATCAAATTTCAAGCTATAGTAAGGCAAATAAATAATCGTTAAAATATAGGAATCGGCCATAAATTAACATCTGCTTGATTTCAAATATTATAATTTGAGAACTAAACATATTGCATAGTGTTCATTCTGGCCATTATTACTATACAACAAAAAACTAATTAGCATGTAAGGAATATTATTAAATAATGATAAAATATATTAAACATGCCGTGTCAGTACATTAAAGCTATTAAAATCAACTAGAATAACACTATATAAACGATGGAGAACACATGTATATTTTTATATTTCTTGTTATCAAATAATTATACTAAATATAGTATTAATAGTACTTTAGTATTATTAGTACTTTAATTAAAGATACGTAATTTTAAAACTAAACATAGAAGTTTTATATGTCAATTCAAAAATATAATCTATTATATATAATATCTTCGACTTTTGGTAAGACTGAATCAAAAGACCTGAAAGAGGAATCTTCGAGTTTTGATTTAGAAAGACTAAAAAATAAAAAAACTATTTATTTTATTTGCTTTGGTCTGGTTGTTACTCTGATATGCTCCAATATTGCCCGTTTAATGTTTTACAAAATACAAGCGAAACTACGCAAAAATTTGTAACCCCTATATATTTTTTGGACTTAAAGTAAGAAAGAACTATGTTATAGTATGCAATGACGACTTTTAATCTCGTTGTTTTTTATAGTCTCTTAAGTTTCATTTAGCATTAGCGTTGAGACTGGTAAATAAACGCAGAAGTATATCTAGGTTAAGATAATTTTAAAGTTGTGATTAGGCGTCGGCGGGCGCCGGGCGGCACGTACCACGGGCTTATCCCATAACTTTTTAATAACATTCCTCTCAGTGTTTCGAGGACGAACAACGAACCGCACTCGTGATGTGATCAGAATTACAATAACGGGCTTAATGTAAAAGTTTAAACAAGTAAATACAACCATTTTGGATGTAAATCCAGACAAATAGCTCCCGCTCGCCCTTTATCAAGTAAAACCCGGAATGAACAAACATTCCTATTTTTCGCTAACATTCCTACTAAATAATTTGATAACAACCGCCAGTTTTGAAAGGAATTGAGGAATGAATATCTCAAAATTAACTACTTCTATTGTACTTCATCTAGAATATGTCAAAATTAAATTGAAGCTATTAAAATAAAACAACTGGAATAAACTATATCAACGACAGAAAATGACAACGATGCAATTTTTTTACATTGTATGTTTGTCCGCTTGTGTTTATTTAGAACTCACGTAAAAAGTGCCGGACCAATTTCGATGCGATTTTCACTGATTAAAATTCTTAAATCTGTTTATCCTGGGAATCCCGCGGGAATTCTTCAGGGAGCGGTTTGTAGTAGTTCACGTGTACAAAAATCAGTATAGTTTTCACTAAAACGATAGCTCACATCCTTTTTTAAATTGTACTTTGCGTCCCGGGAATCCCGCGGGATTTTCAGTCAGGCATGGACGAAGTCGCGGGCATATCCTAGAGATATATTTCTTCAATTACTATAAAAAGTCGTGGTAGCGTAATGGCTATATAGTTCATTGAAATCTTACAATTTAAGGACCGAATATTGCATTTTTTAGAGGACGCAATTTTATTTTTAGGACATGTGTGGGGGTAGATAGAAGATTAACCTCAAGTTTGTGGGGTCGCCACCCTTGTCCCCCGGCCAACATCTTGGAAAAAGGGGTGAAAACACTTTTTTCGCGATATCTCGGAAACTATGCGTTTACGAAAAATTTGTAAAGTTATTATTTGTAGCAAATTGTTTAGCGACCCCACAAACTTGAGGTTAAGCTTCTATTGACCCCCCCCCCCCTACACATGTCCCAAAAATAAAATTGCGTCCTCTAACAAATGCAAATCTCATGTAACATTTCAATGAACACACACGTCCCAATCTTAGAGGGCGCGGGTTCGATCCTAGCCGGAACGCAAGCACCAATTTTCCACATTCTAAATGCGGTGACGTAAAACATCGTAATGAAACTTGTACATCGAGACAACAGGTGTTCAAATCTGTCAAGCTGCCTTAGACAAGCGTGGCGGGTATATTCATCAGTCATCAGTTCAACAGTCCATTGCCCTACATAGGGAGGCCCAAGCCCAGCAATGGGACCTTTATGGGCTGTTATTATACTATAAAATAAGATTACTCAAATTTAAAATGAATAAAAGGGGTACTTGTAATTTAACTATAGACTGCTTATAAAACTCTTAGTAATAATTAATATTGGATCTTTTTATAACCAATGCTTTCTCTACCCGTGCGCCTTCCCTTGTGCGGTTTTTTATGAATCAGAACTCAATTTACGTAAAAAAAAAAATATCCCAATTATTGTCGTTTATCGTTCATAAACGTGTTTACTGTTTATATTATAGTAAGATTTAGTAATCAATAATTTATTTACTTTTTTTTAATAATGTCAATGATAACTCTCAGAGACTTCGGAAGCTTGTTATATACCAATGGTTTTATACAATAGACACTGTTGCGCATCATTGTAGTTATTGAATTTATAGAGTAGACTTCAAACTCATCACGTCTATTACATGGAAAGACCTCTGAACGCTGAGTGAATAGGTGAGAATTAGTTTTGAATAGATATTTCAAGTAGATATAGACAAGGACCAGATAAAGAGAGACAATTCAAATCTTTTAAAAAAATGTTTGCAACTATCATACTATCAGTCTATTTATTTGTTTGTATTAACTAGTATGTTAACAAAATAAAAAATCTATTAGTATTACTTCGTGAAAAAATTAACCACCAATCGATGTTATTAAAAAAATGAGTATTATGAATGGTTCGAGTGGCAGCATCATAACGTAATGTGTCATTTTTATTGGGCGGTCGGGCCCGTCGGGTGACAATGTTGGTGATAAATTTTTACAGCGCGGCGCACCCTTCCGCGCGTAACTTTTTATGTGCTAAAGAGTTGTAATTATCCCGTCTTTATACGCCATAAATATTTGTCAATATCCCATATTCAATACTTTTATGGAGTCGCCTGCGGGTGCCACTCCATAACTCATTATTGCGTAAGGGTATACCCGATAGCCGATATGACGGTCGCGTCCTTATTGTACCTGAACCGCTACTGTGTTTGCTTAACGGATTATTATGGCTTTGTACGTTTTTTGTTAATTTATAATATGTATATACATTTTGATTATAAAACTGTCAATTGATGAATTTTATTTACATAAATTTTGAAGATTGCTTGAAACAGGCTTTAAACTATAAACATTATTTCGTATTCATTTCATAGACAATGATGAAATCACGAAATAATGAAATTAAATGCAATAAAAACAGTCAAGAAACAAAATAAAGAAGGAAATCATCGACTGAGCTCCAATTTCATTTTCATGTTAAATTATAATTTAAAGCAGCAGTGCTAGAATCACCAACAGTTTTCAATATTTATTTGCATTATAACAATGATTATTGTAATAATACTAAATATAATATCTGTATTCAATACACCTATAAGAATAGCTTAAAGTGCGTTATTCCCTATTCAACCTTCGAGATTTCCAGGATAAAAAATAGCACAGATTTTATTTCAGAAAATGTTCTATCCACCAATGAAAAAATCACATCTTATTCTAAATTTTTTTTCAAGACGGTCACTTCAAACCATTCGCAGGAATATTTCCGCGGAATTTTCGGGATAAAAAGTACCGCATGAATATGTAATTTCTGTGTTTAATTTTTAATTATGAGTGTTGTTGGTAAGACTGTACATAAAATCTCTAATTTTTTTATGCTAGTTTTAAAATAGGTGACTTGGGAATAGATTTGGGTTGATCTGGGAATTAAAAATTAAAATATTATCATGAGTTGAGTGGGGAATAGAAATGGTTTGATTTGGGACTTTTTATATAGATTTAGTTTTCGTGCGTTGTATTGGGAACAACCCCATGAATTATAATACAATGAAGAAACTTTAACCTACTTTATTATTATTTGTTATTATACCCCCTTTACATTGTCTCTTCGGGCTTTAAATAGAGTACTAACGCAGGTCTCCGTCTCCAATGGGTTAGAAAACCAGCTAAGTTTCCTAGCCAGAAAAATATGAATAGGCATTATATATTTTCGAATGAAAATAAATTTCTGATAAAAAATTAATTCTGTTTTGCGAGTATAATTTGTAATTAATATATATATAAAGAGTTAGAACATGTCACCAAAGTCTTTATGCCGTGTCCTAATTTTTTAAACCAAGTAATGGGATTAGCTTGGCACTACTAAGTACGAACTTAAACCCATACTTGCAGAGATTAAAGAGTTCGTACGGTTTCGGTGTTTTAGGGTTAAGTTAACACGCGTTGATGTTGAAAGGCTTCTATAACTTGAATTCGGTTGATGAAACTTCTGTAAAACTGCTGATATACCTCTCTACCTAGACTCAGTTATATGGAACGTATAATTTTATTCTATTAGCATTAATAATTATGGTTTTTAGGCTGTCGTTATAAATAAGTTTTCAAATGTTTTGTCTTTATTCAAGAATTAATATAATATTACGTAACTGGTACTTGATAAGCTAGATATTACATTAACTATCTTTGATTAGTGGAACGGATCTTAATGCAATTTGGCAAAGTGGTGGAATGTCGTCTGAAAAAGGTTATCGGCTACCTTTTGTCTCAAAAAACAATGTCAAAGCGGACGAAATAGGTGCTGAAATTTTGTATCTACAACTCAACAATTCAAGTTACGTTAACAAATCATTATTATATTTAAAATAATTTAAACAGAGGTTGGAAATGAATTTAGGTTACTTTTTGTCGCGCAAAATGAAGTAAGTCGGTTTCAACTCTTTAGTGACAAGCAAAATTTTAGAGAACGACTAAAAACCTATTTATTATTTGTTTTTGTCTGGGTATTACTCTGATAGGCTGCAAACTATCCGTTCAATGTTTGCCAAAATACAAGCGTTATGTCTAATAAGTACTATATTCATTGGTTTAAGCAAACTACGCCTGTATTTTAGGTAAGATAAAATGGACTACATTACTAATATATGTATGTAACATGGATAAGGAACAAGGTATAAAATAAGATGTTTTATGGACAACATATTTAAATATTCGGTTTTACTTTACTAGCTAGATATCATCTGTGGAAGTTTATGTACTTAATTAAATTGATAGTTTAATAAAAGTATAGGGATTCCTATACTTTTATTTAATTACCCCCTTATTCATAATAGTTATCTGAGCTTTACCGAGTTGTTAAAAAGAAATGTTTTTTCATGACTGTGTTATTAATTAAAAAAATAAAAACTATTTTAATTTAATTCAATGAGTCGATAAGTCTCGTATAACTATTATGAATAAGGGGTTTCAATTTTGACAGATTTGATATAAAAATATTTTTAATAATGTAACGTTGGTTGAAATTTTAAATGACATTTTTCTGTATGCAAATGGCTGTTTTATAGTTTTGATTATTTTTACTAAATATTATTATTCAGGAGAAGGGTAATAAAACTTTGACTTGAACGATTAAGATTTACAGACGCAGTAAAGCTTGATTTACATTAATTAAGTATTTAGTTAAATTGCGAAATTTGCAAATTACTTTCTTATCATCGTTTGCTCAACATTTTTTTAGTTAAGTAATGCTCGCTTGTCTATCGCCTGCTTAACGGCCATGGATAGTGATCTTTAAACGAATATTACTTAATATTGAGAATGAGAAGTAATAACCGAATAGTATTTTCTTAATATTTCGCGATTAGTACACAATCAAAATTTGAACATTTTATTTGATTTTAATTCTTTTTGGCTACTTTTCTGTAGCCGTGATCGCGGAAGACATAAATGTCAAGTGTGTCTCCCGTGATTACGGCCTCTGAAAAGTGGCCGAAACGTCCGCGTCGAAATATTAATGAAATAAAATGCTGCGCTATTTGCAGTTTTAATTAATAAACGAATGTCAATATGTGCCTTCAAAGCTCATGTGTAAAATATACACCCCCGGTCAAATTATAAAGTATGAGGCATTGATGTGTGTTCCGGTATTAGTAGCCAGATTCCAGTGCTCCCCTTTCGAGGTGAACAGGCACCAGTACCTTTAACGGCACTAGTAGCACCTTTTATGTTACAAATGTCCATAAGCGACAGTAACCTCTAAGAGGTGAACCATAAACCTGTCTGCTGTACTTTAGGAATAAAAAGAAAATGGCAGGTACATAAATAATTTCAGCGACATAATATCGTACTATTACCGTATTACGTATCGTATACGTATACTGATTTTGGGGCGACCCTCGACATTAAGATGAAATATACAAACAAAGCCGCCGGAATGTCTTGTCTTGTCTCCGTAAGTGTTAAAATAAATTTAGGTTTTCAATATCTGATTATACGTCCTACACACTATTAAGCTTGGTTTTCCCAATTACAAGAAATTGGAGAAAAACCACCACACTTTTCCAAAAACGATTTCATATATTGGTCTCTTAATGAGCAGGCTTCTTCAGGATGTTTTTCATCGCCGTTATCATATGGTAGTTGTTCTAATGTGCATAAAAAGTCTAAAAGAAAAGATTTAGGCAATGCAGGACCTTTAACTCAAATTGAACAAATGTTAATCGAATGAGACGCGGTGCCGGAACAAGTGAACCATGACTCATGTAAATCTATTTGTCATAAAACAAGCTCTGAAGACATGTTATTTAAATTGTTTGAACTTTTGTAAATTCATTTTATTTTATCTATAAAAAGTTTAATATCTCTTTATTAGATCACTAAAAAGATTCTGTCTCATAATAGCCAACAACTTGAGGAATAATAAGTACAATTACCACTTTTCTTAATTACACTCTTTATTTCAAATAAATTAATTATGCAGAGAATAATGTTGAAATAATTACAACTATTTTACACTTTATATGAATGCTTAGGTTATACCAAGTATTATCATTGTAATATTTTTCAATTCAGTAATTTTATTATTTAGTTAAATATTTATAAATAAATAATAATACTACGTGTGATTAAATCATGGAAAGTTGTTTTGTTAAAAAGAAAAACCTTATCAATAGGCAGTAAAGAATTATTTATAAATATCTCCCAAAAATTAAAATCTTATTATAATTATATTATTACCTATATCACGATGTCTGTGAATAGCATTGTTAAATTTTTTGTAAAAATATGTAAAGCTGATTTAATACTTGCAAATAGGTTAATCATTTAGCATTAAAAGAAATCTAAACAGTTTAGGTATAATCTGTTAAACCCGCGAGTAATTACCAAATTAATTAACTATGAAATTCTCTACGGCCATTAGTCATTCCCAAATTATCAATAACTCATTATCTATTATTTGCAAAAACGGCTTAATTAAACGGTTTAATCGTTTAACCGGTATTACCTGATGCGTATCGACAATTATGATAATTGACTTAATTTGCCATTACTTTCATAATATTATATTTTACAAGGTAATTAGCAATTTAAAAATGATTTACGAATTAGTTATCGTGCATTGCTTAACTTTAATTTAACATTCAATTTATATGATTTATCGTTTTGGTATGTTAATGTAAAGAATTAAGTTTATATTACTTACGTTTTCACATTAATAATTAAACATAACTAGTAATTACTGTACACATAAATCAGATTATTATACGTGGATGCACGCTACGCGTAGCAGTATTCCGTAGCCATCCCGTAGCGAACAGCTACGCGCTCGTAGCCGCCTACGGTTCACTGAATCTGCAAAGCTCGGCTCGAATGCAAATAAACATGTGTGCGAGATCGCGGCGTGTCGGTGGCCAATCGCCGCGTTCCATCCACGCATGTCGCGCGCCGGTAACTTTTAAAACTTTTACACACATGCACTCGCACAGATTCAGCGGACCGAGGAGACAGTGAGATGTGATTAAGAAAATGCATCACGAACCTCTAGAATTCTGCGTCGACTGCAGCGACAGGGCCATCTCACACCAGTTTCACGGTAAATGCATTTATTAGCACCACTTTACAGAGTCTATAGTAATCCGCTATCGACTACTCGGACAGTTCATAAATTGTGACACAAAGAAATAATGAGAGATCAGTCGGGTTGTTGGTCAAAGGAGACCGATAGCATGTTACGTGCGCGCGGAATCGCGATCGTGAGTGATCTGCGGGATGCGGCGCGATGCGAGCACGCGCCCTGTGACCTACCACAACACTGCCACCGACAGTAACGGCGGCGAGCGCGGGCCCCGTGTCCGGCCGCCCCTCCGCCGGTAAACACACCCCACGCCCCCCGCCGCCGCCCCGCACCCGCCCCGCGCCCCCCTCCCTCCCCGCGCCCCCGCCCCGGTGCACTCCACGTGCACGCAATGCATTCACTTTTTATGGCCGCTACTACATTATGTTCCTTCCTGACGTCGTTTTTTAGCCCTCTGAAGTGAGCGCCACATAAGCACTTTTTATATTTTACGACCGGCTCCCGTTCGGGGCGTACCGGCCGGGGTATACTTTCTTTTGACTGCAACTAATTTAAGAACATGTATTGTAATAACTACATCGAAGTTTATTTTTATAAGTATGCGAACTACTTCGTTTTTCTATTTACTCTTTTAATTTATATTTATAAATATATTCAAAAGACAAGGACATGACAATTTCTGCGTAAAAATTATAGATTAAATATATCTTAAATAATTTGTGAACTACGAGAACCAATGAAAATAAAATTCAGTTTAATTGTTTCGACTTAGGTATTGTTATATTCTTCTAAATCACCTATAAAGTGAATTTATGAAGAATACCGTAAGTATAATTGTACTAAGTATTGAAATTTAAAAGACTTCATGACAAAATAGAGCACCAAAAATTGTGTCAGAAACTTTGGTTTGGTTACTGTACTTCGGGAAACTAACAGCTTAAAGTACTAGACACAAGTATCAAGAAGAGACAATATGTAAAAATAATTCTGAAAAATTCTCCTATAATAATATAATAATAATATTATTATAATAATCGGCAGACAATCACACACATTGTATATCCAAGCTAAGCAAGTTACACTTGTGTTACGGGACCGAACACACGGACCAATCTTGGGCATATCCCAGACATCCAGATCATAGTTTAGTAACAAAAAGATAGTTTCCGATATTTAACATGCCAGGAATCGAACCCTAAAACTCTGCGTTCCAGCGATTCGACCAGCTAAGACTTAGGCCCGCTCAACCACAGAGGCCGTAACAAAATCCTAAACCCTTAATTAACTCTACATTCTCGAAATGCATAACCATATAATGAGGTTGTTATAAATATCAGACTCAAGTTGGTCTAAGTCTGTCCTTCGAATGGCCGCCTCGGATCGATTATTAGCTCAAAGAAAACACGCATAAAGAGCATAAGTGTCGGGATACGACGGCGGTGCGCGTAAATTAAGAGTTTTTATTGTGCCCACGTTACTACTATTTTTATCACTTTACTATTTTTACCATTTTAGTGAGCACGCGCCTCCCTAACGCGCCGCACAGTTTTTTATACTGTCATATGGGAACGGAGTGATAACAAAACTTACTTATGCTTACAGTCATTTAGAATTCAGCATCTTCCTAGCGTCAAATATCTCACGTGATACGTGGGGGGGGGGGTTCCATTACAAGTTGCCGGTATGTCAAAATCAGAAATTTAGTAGTCAGAATATATCCAAATACTTTCTTTTAATTAAGGTATCCATCTCAAAGCCACCATGCCTTTATAAGGCGATTTGACGGTTTCACGTCGATTAACCCAATGGGCGGGCATTCAATGTTTTCTTTCATCATCAGCTTATTATAATTGTAAAACCATGTAGATCAGTTTAGAAAAATTATCTAAGCGGCGCAAGTACTCCAGGCAGGATTCGAATTGATGCCTCTCGAATTAGACACCGGAGCGTTTTAACTATTAGTACATAAACAAGTCTGTGAAAAAGTGATACACCAACAATCCAAAAAGATGTACCTATACTTTTATTTAGATAATAAACGTTTACTTGAATTCGGAATACACATGTAACTTCTTAATATTTTATAACATAAATAGAACGGTTTATCAATATTACCTTCTATTTTTACTATTTAACGGTTACTAATAGTAGTAGCTTCTTGAAAGTCATGTATTTCATTTAATATATGAACACACACGTAACTATATGATCTGTGTGAATATTTTTCATCTTATACTAATATATAAAGCTAAAGAGTTGGTTTGTTTGCTTGAACGCGCTAATCTCAGGAACTACTGATCTGATTAGAAAAATTATTTCAGTATTACATAGCCAATTTATCGAGGAAGGCTATAGGCTATATTTTATATAACCGCGCTAAGACCAATAGGAGCGGAGCACCAATGAAGAATGTTTAAAAACCAGGGGGTTTTTTAACTTACTTTTTTTTTCATTTATTCCACGCGGACGAAGGCGCGGGCAGAAATTAGTTTCTCATATTCTGAAAGTACGCTTGGAGTTGCCTGATCATAGGAAGGAAAACAGTACTTTTCGTCCCTGAGAACGTTTTTCTCTGTTGTTAAAAAATTTAAAAAACTATGCGACCCATAGATAATAAACAGATATAAAATTATAATAAAATATAAAATTTATAATAAAAATATAATATTTATAATAATAATAAAAATAAATTCTAATAAAAAATATCAACAATTTTGTAAAATAATAATAAATACTTATAAATTACTTGCCACTCATTGTTATTTAACTTACATACATTTAGCTAAATAGTTACTATCGTCAGTGAGAAAAAAATACTGGCTTGTAGAATGTCATAGAAAAAGAAATTTACTTGACGTTTCATATGTGACGTATTAAATTAGTTCAGCAGATGGATTTAACGCTTGATTTAATTAGAGTAGTTCTTTGCTTAACTAATCAGATTTTATTTACTTTCCTCGTACTTGAAATGAAAAACAGAAATCGAACTATTAACGCCCTCGCTATGCTCGTGCTCCAAATCATCTCATGCCTAAATAGGTTATTGCTCACTTCTCATGTAGCAATCTACTATAAAATGTATTCGTATACAAAATAATAATTTTCAATTAATTACGGCAACCTGGGTAATCGTTAATTACATAAATAATTTAACATGATTTCAAAATTGCTTCTAAGTAATTACGCGCATATTTTAAAAGTAAAATGTTTTGACTCATTAATACTTAACTCCCCAATACATTTAGTAGTTACTGCAGTTATCTATATCAATAAATCAAACAAAAGCCAATACACACCGTTCTTTTCACGAGCCACGGCGAAAATAAGTATTCTTAGTTTTTTAACAGCATTGCTTCCACCTGCTGCAGTCGCGCGTGCCTTCGGCGATCATTCCGAAAGGTACTTAATGTTTTAGTATTTAAAGACCAATTTAGTTGTTTACAAATACGTGCAAGGAAGTTTTTTAAACTTAAAAAACGGAATTTCCGTCTCTTCATTGTATAGCATCGACTTGTTTAGAGGATGTTTAGTCGTGTTATCTCGCACACGCCGACGCACCTTGCTCCGGTTTCGGGAGCGGACCCTCAGTGTTTCACCAAGGCATCTATAAATTAAATAACAAATAGATCTTTGTTCTTAGTTTTCGCAGATAAATAAGTTTGCCTAAGAGGCAGGTGCAAGTTTCGATGTTATCTAAAATTAACAAACGTTAATTAACGTAAATATTGTCCCAAAATGGGATATTATTGCAAGTCTAGTGATAGCATCGCAAAACTAATATAAATACATACAAGATTTACCTTTATTTCAATCCTTAAAAAAGCTGAAATGTCATGTTTCAAGTTCCTATCTTTTTCGATGTAGTAGTAGATAAGTAACGCCAAAATAGTCCTTTAGGCAACCTGGCTCCTAGGTCATTTGTAGCTCAAACGTAATTAACAATTATACATGCACATACATGTATGTTTATAAAATATATGTATATCGATGAAATTAGATGTACTACCAAAATAAACCGAGTCAGATCAGACGATTTGTACTACGTGCCTTTTTATCCCAGTGAAAGTAAAACCTGAGAGCATTTCTTTGTTTCGTAAAACACTGGGATGGGTAGACCCTTTACCGCGTTCTTTCACTTCAAAAGAGCTAACTCTTTGAAGCCGTGAAACCACAATTAAGCCTTGCCGAAGAGAATTGAAGGACGCAACACTTTGCTTTCACATAAAAGGAATTCGCCAAACACTCTTACTTTCATTTTATTTCGCCAAAATTCGTATAGACGAGCATTGTTTAGAGACGTTATTCAATGTCTTAAACAAAAGGCAACCCTTTCTTATTTGTTTTGATTCTAGAAGAATCCTAAAATAAACAATTTTTAACATGCACAACTAACTTTCGTTCTTTTTCGAAGTCTTTATAAAATGCTGGGATCGAATACATTAGATTAATCCCTGGGTATCCAAGAGTGATTCTGTTACACCCAGCTTATTGATGGATCACAACGATTAAATAAATATGTGTAACATAGACTAGAAATTACGTTTTCTCTTTTACTATAAGTACTCTAAGTTTACAGATAAAAAAAATTAATCCGTTTTCGACATAAATAACATTTGCCTGTAAATGAGTAAGTAGGTAAGTTTAATCGCCTTATAAACAAATTAGACGATGATTTCGTAAATCAATATTTCCGGTGAATAAATTCGTCATTTTTAAATATAGCTTCGTAATTTATTTATATCTAGTCAGTTTTAAATATATATGAATGTTAAAGATTTAAAATAATCATCAGCCAAACTGGCACCAGGCGAAATGCCGGGATCTTCAAAGTCCTCAGGTCTAGTCTAAGTAGTTGTAATTAATTTCACCGATGTCCTATAATAAAGTTCTTGTCGCGACTTAAACAGTAATATATCATTAAACAGAGCTTTTAAAAAATAATACTCAAATCTTGCTGAAGTTTATTTTTAACAGAAATTATACGTTTTTTTCCAGCCAAAAAATTTGTGATAAGATAAATATAATTGCAAGTAAATAAATTCTTCTTATTTTATTTCTGGTGTACCGACAAATTATTTGGCTTTCCTGGAATATTCTTATTTGTTACATTATTTAGAATATTAATTTTCTACTAAACTCGACAGACGAATGCGCAAATAATCTATTCCTAAGTACACGAAATCTAAGCCAATAAATACCACAGGTAACGTATGTAGAATAGTAACGAATAGGCCTGTTCCTTCAATTTACCAACCTAGAGATGAGAAATCGAACTTGAAACCAGGTCGAAGTCTCAAGTTCGATTTGTTAAATTTGTGTTAGATTAAATACTGGAAACGATTACAGTAATAAAGTGATCCGACATGTGATTAGAGTGAATAATATACATATACACCTTCCAAATTATAAATCGATTCCAATAGATAGATACTAAATCCATTTATTTATGTGTGACACAAATTTTGTTCGACGTTAAGCGATGATATAAAGTTACTATATACTTGAAACATTGCCGACTTTATGTAATGTTTTAATAAATGACGTCATAAAGCAAATATTAAAAGCGAAAGTGAACCCAACCAAGAATCGAACAAAAGACAAGAGCGTCCCGACATGCGCAAGTTATTTGTCCTATTGCGTTGTTAACTGAAACAAAGCGAATTTAAGAGCCGTTTTGCAAAGTAGGGCACAACTGAATTTTATGACATAATACCGGACGCATTGTTTAGTATTTTACAACAAAGCCTTGCGAACTTTTTGCTTCTGCACTAAACAATATTTAACAATAGTCTTGAATGTCCAGAAAAATCAGTAAGGTTGCTAATTATCGTAAAAAAGGGAGGCCACATCTGATTTTATTATTTATAAATGTTTATTGCCTGAACAGCAAAAAACAATAGAATTCAGTAAACATTCTGAAGCCAACTGGTTTTTTCTTATTTCTCCTTGGCCTTTTATTAGCAGGTTTAATGTTTAGTCACACATACCTATTAATTGTGAATGTACAATAATAGACGCGATCCCTTCCGTGTGAACGACAGATGTGCGCTAGCGCCGACGAAATTACAAAAATTGTGAATATTTCATTCACATTATTGCGTATTCGGCCGTTACGAATCAATCGTACACAATGGACTCAAATTTTATCCAGTTTTTTTGTGTTCGTATGTGATTTTGATGTTAATTTTTACTAAACTCTGCGCAATTTCTGGTTTTTCGTTATAACAAAAGACAAGCGGTTGAACAAGGAGCAGTTATAACATTCTTATGATTGATTACAAACTTGTTTACTTAGATTGACATTTCAATGAACTTATAAATTTACACAAAAATCGTATTAATTGACTACTTTTTGTGATATGACAAATAATTAAAAATTATTGTCATAATTTACAAGTTTCGTGGTAAAATTTTGTTGGAGTGTAATTTGCCGATTACGGATTCTCGTGGTATTTATTATTAATTTTATTTTATGCATTCAACCTAGCGTACTTTATTTATACGGAAGTCGTTACTGGAGAATTAAGTACCTATATCATAAAACTTTTGTTAGACACATCTATACTTTACTCCATTACGCAGGTGAGAGCAGAGAACAATCGAACAAAAATAAAGAATAAAATATTGCCTCAAAAGGATTCGCATTGAATATTTATCCCTAGCGCGTAGCCCTGTCCGAGCGTCCTTTGTTCTCGACGGCCGTTTAAACTTTTGATTCTGCAACTGGCAACAGTCAACTGGACCCTCGATACCGATCAAATTGTCCAATATTATTTATACAGCTTCAGGAAATCACACTCTATTGTTATAGTTTTACGGTGGCAAATGGTAGGTCAAAGCGTAGGCGGTGAAGTCATTTCGCCGGCAGCCTGTGGCTATTCTATGCTTGCGTCACGAGCTCTCCCCTTCCGGGTGTGATGAATAATTCCCTTTTTCTCTGAGAGAGAATAAAATTGTCCTTGCGAACTATCCCGGCGACTCGATACGCACCGTCGACCGCTCCGCATAAATGTGAATTATATCCCACACTATCCTACTTACAGAACTCCTCTTTTTATTTCAACGGTAAAGCTGGATTTATCTTCGCCGGACTGAACATTACGACCCGTTGCGCGGTCATATGCCTGAAGACAAAACAGCAATATGTATTACAAACGACTATCTCGGAATATATTGGCTCTTGTAGATTACTGCTATTGCCTCTATCAATATTAAATTTATTTGTTTTATATTTTAAATACTTGTTCCTGCACTTACGTTTTCAAGCGATTTTTTGCCTAAATATTGAGACCTAAAAGGTATCAGAATATTGAATGAGGCTAGCACTGTGTAAATCCGCCGTTTGTAATCGCTTGGCCATTTGCCTCTAACAAAGAATTAATGTATGTGATAGGTGACTGCGGCGCGGGGGGGGGATGTTATGGACACGGCTCGATCACTCCTTCTTTCCATCCCCATTCATAATGTCTTTCAAACGTCTCGCGGTCTTTGTGCTCGTGTCTTGTACTCCTTCCACCGACGCCGAATCTGTCACCTTTTGTGACGAAAGACGAAAAGAGTCGCGATTTTCGTCCGCTTTCAAACGACTTGCACAAATTCAAAAATAACATCGACATATTCTATACATTTTTTGTAAGGTCCCTGTGTAAACGATAGATAAGTTTGGAACCTTTGTTTGATGCAAACAACGGACGTGTCCGTTGCTTATCTCGCATCGATCATGAATGGAAATGCATACCTTGGACCCCAGATAATGTAACCTAAATAAAATTATTAGCTTCTATACTATTCAGTACCACACTTCCAAAACATCATATTGTATTTTGCCATCATATCGAAGAACTTATACACTTAAATTAATTATTATTGGTCTAAAAGTTGCTGTTGTTTTAATAATTATTTTATTAATTCCAAAGACTTATTATTAACAAATATTTTTTATGCGTACAGTAAATTAGAATAAGATGACCCATAGCGTTACTTCATTATAATATAGAAATGACCTATCACTTTTCTTCAAATTCTTATTGTACATAATTCTCCAAGTTTATGCACTTAATCAATCAAAGTGACTCGTAAGTTAAAACATATTGGGTGGTAAAAAGAAGCCACCAAACACAATAAAAGTTCGCTTGACATTTATCGTGATAAAAAAATATATTATATGCACTCGTGCCGTGGCAAGCGCCTCGCGCTATTGTGAACCAATGAAATGCATAATTTGTCGAGCACATGCCGTTTTTTAAGTAAAAACTGTCAATAAAAAGTGACCTACGGAGTGATTATAATATAACGGGAGATTTTTTTAAAGATATACATTGAATATTTTTGACCCGCGGACAACTAATAACGTCCAGGTGTCCAGGTGGCACTTCGCATAAAAGATCGAAACTTTTGTATTTAAGTAGTAACAAAAACATTTACTTAAAAGTAAAAACGAATTAAATTGTAAATATGATATTGCTTTTCTTACATAGTGTATATAGAACAGATAGAACACTTAAATTTTAAAATTATATGTAGGTAGTTTAAAAAATGTTCTCCGGTGGTGCTTAGGTCGAATAAAAACTTGAATTAAACTTGACATGTAATTTTATTTTAATAGTTATATATTATAGTATTAGAATATTTTGTAATTACATTAAAGTTTACTTAAAAATGTCAATTAAAATAAGCTTATTCTGTTACTAAATCAATTATGGAAATAAAAAAGTTAATGGAATTTATTGTATGTTTAAATCGATTTGAATACATTTGAATTTAATAAAAACCGGGTAAGATTAAGTGGCTATTACGCATATAATGCATGTTTACAAATATTTTTAAATCAACCTGAGGTGTTATAAGAGTATTATTGTATAGGCATGAAAATCTATTTTCTATGAATTGCTCTGGAGCAATTTGCGCCCTGCGGTGGATAAGGTAAGTCCTCACTTGAGCTATAAAATATTCTTTGTATTTTATTTATTTACCTACTTTACTTAGCCGAACTAAGAATTTAAGAAGGGAGCAAACCTTACCTTGTGAAGATGAACCATATATTTAAAAAATCTTTCGAAAAATATTTTAACATTTACGATGGGCTTCTGAATTGCCTTAGCTCAATTTTCCATTTTTAGTTTAAAGAATTATGAATGCTTGCATGACTAGTACTTATTACATGACTAGCTTCTGCCCGCGATTTCGTCCGCGTGGAATAGTTACTCTGGGCTAACGCTAACTTTGTTTATGTAGAAGGTGAAAATATTTTTATATAATACGTACATTAAGCTGTCACATATGATTTTTACGAAACTAACCGTTTACGCAGCGCATGCAGCGGAAGCTGTCAAAAGGACAAAAACCCCGACTTTGAAACATTCTTCATTGGTGCTCCGCTTCTATTAGTCTTAGCGTGATGATATATAGCCTAGTCTTCCTCGATAAATGGGCTATCTATTACTGTTTTTTTATCAGAGAAGAACAACAAGAATTTATATAATAGTATTGTATATTTATGATCACTGGTCAACAAAAATTGTAATAACAAGTAAGGTGCTTACTAATTTTGAATTACCTACTTATCCTCATTAGAACACCATCTTTATTTTGATTCGATTAAGCTTAGTTTTTTGTTACAGTTACTACCCGCAAAATTAAATCTTTATCCCTTAGAATTATATTTTTTAATCCTGAATATTTTTTATTAAAGAACGGGGTTGTATTTTATGTTCTTCTGTTAGTATTCTTAAACAATATCCAGAAAGTGTAAAAGTGACCCTAACAGCATTGTTGCATTTGATACCACATTGTTTTAAAAGTTAACAAATAAAATGACAACATTAGTAACAAAGTTATATGAACATTATTTCGATTTTTCTATTTCATAAGAAGTAAAGCATGAGTTTTTACGCCTGTAGTGTTACATGTACATGTTATGGGCTTTCTAAAAAAACGTGCAAGAAGATCTGGAATACCTTTTGGAATTCCTATGATTTGGTTCTAAAAGAATCATTCATACGAATGTTATTGTTATCTTACTGATACAAGAGGTATTATCTACACACAACGAAACACAAACGAAAATTATTTTTTGGTCCTTAAGTCAGGCAATTGATTAAGATTAAATAAAATATTTAAAAATAAAACTAGCGATTTGGAAAAATAAGCTCGGGAAACTTTCACTAAAAATGATTTGAAGTTTTCTCGAAGTCATCGATCAAATGGCCATTAAAGTATTGTCGAGAAGCTGCTTTAAAGGGTTTGTATTGTTAGGTGCCCTTAAAATACATTATATTCACATTTAGATTTGTTTTACAAATTTAATTATTTAAAAATCGATGACATGATGATGATAATGACATATTTATGTTCAACTTTGACTTATTTTGTGATAGATCATTATTTTTGAGGTGTTTGCAAAAAAGTGTTCATTATAAACGCTTTCCTATAACGTGGACACAGCAAATCCTTTCCGATATGTTGACGGGCAACCTTTGTACCCTCGCGTTCTGCTTGTGACAACACCTTTGACGCAATCCAGTAACAGTCCTTGTGTAACCTCTTACTACAAACAAACCCTCTTCGCATTTGACGTCGATTTCATAAGAAATCACCTTCATTTATGCTATAACCGAATGTTTAAGTCACGTCTGGGGTCCAATAACTAAAGGTAAATCGAACAGTACCGGTCTTATTCCACAGATATAGATGTGAAATTTGGTACTCGTGCACAATTTCTTAAGAACATGTATTTTTTTATTAGAACTAAAATTGCGGAATCATTTCCGCATAGGAAATCATTTTCCTATGCTGAAAGGCATTCCGAAAAAGGAATATGCGTGATTAAAATATTTTTAATGATTTTTATTTCTTGATGTTTTAAAATGTACGTTTGTATATAAAATTACTACTCCTCTTGCTGTCGTTGTTTTCGTCAACATTTAATTTTAGAATTTGAATAGGTCATTTTGTTACAACAAAAAATAATAAATAAGTCTTTTACGTTGTTTTAATGATATGATGACACTTCACCGTGTGCTCCGTTAACCATAGGGTAATTAAAATGATCAAAGCATAAAAATAATATTATAATCGAAGTGATGAATTGTCCAGTTTTCTCCCGTATGGCAGGCAATGCAGTTGCAGACAGTTTGGCGGCCGGCGTATTTTGTTTTTAACTGTCCTGCATCCAGATACCACTTACATGAAATTACTACTTTACAAACTTTACAAATTATATACAATACAGAAGACCTATTATAATGTATAACAGCCCGTAAACGTCCCATTGCTGGACTCCGGCCTCCCACTATTGGGGAACGGATAGTATAACCGCCACGTTTGTCCAAGGCTCTTTAGTTTAGCTGAAGCTGTTATTGCGAATTGTATAGAATAAATGCAAACTGTCTTTGAAGATTGTAAAAATGGCTGCAAACCCAATGATGTCTAGCGGGTGAATAATAGGATGATTGACATTTGATCTTAAAAGCGTAACATGTAAAAAATACTTATCCGATTACTTTAAATGCCGGCCAGCTGCGGGACAGTTTGCGGACGTCGCACTTTTTTACCTCGAATTGCAACAATCCATCACGAATTGCCGCATTGAACACGCACTGTTCACTTCCGATTCCATAAGTTCAATTTCATTTCGATTCGGACGTATCTAATTCAAAATTCATTAATCTTTCTTCGGCCGTAACGAGATGATCACATCTCGATGAGACTATACACTTGTGCATGGTCAGTTGCTGACAGGAAATTGATTATAGTTTTTTGCACATTATTTTTAGCAATAGATGATTTTTTACTTATTTTTCTCAGGAGTTCATAGATATCGTGACTATTGAAAGTTAGATATGTTTTCCTAACGCTCCCAAAAACTGTTCTTCCTATTGTGTGAATTTGGTTATAAAAGCTGACTAGAGTTCCAGCACATTTAAAATCTTGCCGTAAGTTAATAATCAGGTTTGTTAAGGTTGAGTGCAAATTATAGTTTTTGTCGAATAAAATTGTTGTTTGTTTACAAGAATAAGTACATACTTATATAAAGAAATATTGGTATTTTCAGTTATTAGTGGAGTAATGATCTAAATTAGTTACGATGTTACTATAATATACACGCGCAAAATCAAAATAACATATATAAAAACAACGGAACGTGAAACCAATGATTGTCAATATATACGGGTGTGTTTCATTATGAGAAATTTTATTGTACGATTTCTCAAATTGTTAAAGATTGTTTTGTATCAGTACTGTGGATGTGAGGATGCAATAAACGATATATGAGAATCGTAAACGTAAAGTGGTTTAACGCTTTATATAAAAAAATTGCAGAATAATATCGTGAAATAAACCAAAATATTGGACAACGTCATAAAAAGAGCATTAAATACAGATTTGCTATTGTGTGGGCAAAATGTCACTCAAAAATATCAATGGATTATTTTATAAAAGTAGACAATCAAAAGATACGAAGGTAGACGGTTATTAAGAATATCAGAACGTGCATAAAACTTTTCAGACTCGCAAAGTAGTTTTATTTGCAGATAAATTGACCCTTTAGTTGAATTTATGAGTTAATTCTGCATAATGCTTGATTATTATGGCTTAAGAGCGATTTCTCAAAATTGTACAATTATAACTCTTAAGAAACTTTTTGCTCGAAGTAAAAATAAAGCCACAGAATATTATATTTCTCTTGAAAGAAAATATCCTATTTCCGCATCTTCCCGTAACAATGCGTTTGCAAAGCAACTATTCAAATACGCGGCAGAGGCGTTGGCAAACCCAAGCAGTTTTTGCACAACGAATTAATGGATAACCAAAACCAATGCAAAATAAAAAACGGGCTTATTAAATGTTGGTTTCGCGTAATAACATGTTGGTGGTTTTTTCTTTGTTTCCAAGAGCAACGCTGAGATATCCGGTTACGGCCGTTGAATATTTCGCCTCCCGATGAAAGGGAAACTTGGTATAGTTTTTTCACCCAAATTTCTGTTTTTGCTCTCCTCAAAACACGGAAGTCGTGTACGTTTATGCAAAAGTTGGATATTGCTTTGATTTCACTTTTATTCCGGGGAACGCGAATCCAGGAAAACGTATTATTACACATTTCGTTATTCGAGCAATAACGAACCTATACGATAATTGAGGCTGCATTGTTACCAATTTCTAACCGAAATGCGTTTAGTTTTTTGCTTTAATAATTTCAGATAGCCATAACTTAACGTATTAAGCCAAATATCTAAATTGCGCTGAATTCAAAGAATTTTTGTAAAGGAACATTTATCAAGCCCACAAAGAGAGTGAAACCTCTCTCAAAAGAGGCCTGCTCCGGACAGATTTAATTTGTTGCGAAGGCCTTTATAATTGGAACATAAAGATTGCGAGTAATTAATTTTCGCAGCGAGTCAGAAGCAAAGAGCCCGCGCATTGAGCCCGAGCGGCGGCACCACCGCACCTAATTAATATTAATGACCCCAGAAGGCGGCCGCCGCACACCACCTCGCCGGATCTGCCTTTATCTAACACCTACACTCCGTGGCGTTAATTTTCAACTAATGGCCCTAGATGACATTAGGCTTCGTTTAAGTGCTAAAGGCTAGGCCGGGATCGCAGTCAAGGCGGTGGGGTATAGTTGTGATGTAGGTACGTCAGATATATGTGCGAAATTGTATGCGATGGGGGGCGTCGCTAGCCGCTGCCGAGGTGTGCGGCGGTGTCGGGGCGCGGTGACCGATGAGACGGCGCTAAAAGCCGGACGGAAGCTGCGGACCCGACTCCAGTTACAGAAACCGTGGGATCCAGAGCAAACATCCATAGGGCTGTCGTTAGAGAATAATAACATTTACATCAACTTTAATTTGATAAACCAACTTGTGCTAGATGGCTGGTGTGTTCAGACATTTAATTAACCGATAGTTAAAATAAAATAATCGCTGTTAAGCCATTTTATTTTAACCATCCAGAATGTTCGCCCGGTACCCGGACGACTAGCCACGTAGAAAGGATCTTAGTAGTCGTTCGTTAATACTAAGTTTGTAATAATTGTCATACACTTGATTGAAACTGTATGTGTATGTACTATTCAACATATTAAAGGGAGTGAGACATATATGCTAGTCCAAAATTGTCGGATGACTAGCAAGGATTCTAGAAGTCTAGTCGTCATGGACGAACGGACGGAGTCAGGACGATTATTATTTATCCGGTTAACCGACCACTAGACACTTCGGTTATATATTAGCGTAGTTATATTACAATTGCTACGTCATTGAGTTAAGTTAAAATCCTCTCAAACTTTAAACTCTTTACTTAGGTAAGGTTAAGACCATACCTAAGTACACAGTTTTTTTTACCTAAGTACAGAGTTTACACCAACCTCTTCTGAATCAACAACAGAAACTGTGTCGCTATATATAATTGTGCCATAGTAGCGTATAACGCTTGTTCCCGCGTCTCAAACTCGCGTTTCATAGAGCTTGGGTTCGAATTCTCACGGGAAACCATGAACTACATATTTAAGCAGTTTTCTAATCATATTGTTACAATTACAACTTGCTGACAATGAAGGAAAATATCGTGACGAAACTGGCACATTAAAATAATCGATGTGTGAAATCCGTCAATCCCTCAGTATTTTTATTTGAAGACGAGATAGTTCAACATTGACGCAATACTTGACGAGTTGCCTAGTTGGCAGCCCTATTATTATTCCACATAGAGATGAGTGCGGGATATCGCACTCATGTTTGTCGCGGCCTTCCTGCCGTCCATATGCGGAACATCTCATCTCATCCCACATACAAAGACGATGATACCGTAAACACAAAAACCTTGCGAAACATCTACTTATATATCAGCGTTTCGGTGTTGTTGTAAGAGGTTGTTTTCACTTATCAGGCTTGCAATGAAAAGCATTGTTAAATAACGTGAAGTGGTTTTAGGTTGGCAATATCTCCCATCAAAATATGTTTATTCGAATGTTATAAAATTAGATGATGTTCATAAAGCATACTGTCATAGCTTCATTTAAATTCATCAATCAGTGCTTTTACAATATTCTTACCACGTGGATTAAAAGTTAGAGAATAGTAATATTTATCACGACTTTGGAGTCGAATACTTCCCGATCATAGAAATAATTAAAAACATCATAAAAGAAAATCATATTTTTTTAAATTTATACGTATTGTTGGAGGATGCTATACCGTTTAACTTATCACTCAGTTGTATTACCCATGTATATAGTCATTATTGTTTTGAGATTTTTATAATTGATATATAAACAGACAGACAGACGAATATGATAATTTCATAAGGATCCGATTTGTCAAAATGATTACAGAATCCTAAAATCTATTTCCCTATCTAATTTCGATATAACAATAAATATCTTATGTAAATTTCTGTTATCAAAAAACGTGAGGGTATCTAATAGGTAGATAACAAATTTCAAGATAAAGAGTCTTAAAGACACGAAGGAAGTACATAAAAAAGTCAAATCACATTTTAATATCTCTACATAATATAAGGTAGGTATAATATGCTACTTACCTAAGATAATGTCAATCAAAACCAGAAACTGATTTTTTGCCAGTTCTTGTTCTTGTTGTAGCCGATACTTATCACGCAAGAAAAGAAACAAAATAATAATAATTATGACTTCATATAATAAGTAATACATATATAGAAATACTAAGAACACATTTCATGATCATTGATCAGCGATACGAGTGGTGTTGCAAATAGTAATGTTACCATTCAGGCGGCTTCATCCGAACAAAAAGCGAAGCAAATGTAGGTAAGAAGGTTATAATCAGGTCTAAAGTGGGTTAAGCAAAAAGCGGCATATGTTTTATTGTAAAAAAATCCTTTGAGAGCATAATCTGCACGTGTGCATGCGTGCACTCGAGCGCAGGATCGTGCAAGTCGACACGCTAAACGCCGGCAATACCAGACAAACTGGGTTACTTGTACTAAAGTTATGTTTATATCGATTTATTCCATTGACGTGGATACGAATCCTGGCCGGAAACTTACATCGTTTAGGCTTTATTGAACTAATGACACAAATATACCAGGTGTTGACGGTGAAAAAAATATAAGCGGTATGAAACCTAATAATCCATTCTGGACAAGTCTGACGAGTATATTATCATCTATTTTACTATATGGAGAGATCCGAACATGACATTTAGAAGCTCACTATAAAAACCGATTTTAATTTATAATCATAAATTTGTTATTGCAATTTCTTTAAACCGAAGGGTCGTTAATTATGGTTTCTGCTATCACCTAAGTTACATAAGCATCAAAAAGATGGCGCCATACTCTTAGTCCATCGTTTCTTTGAGACCACCATTTATTTTATGTCAAACATCTTTTTGAAATTTTGAAATAAACAACATAACTTTGTTTTTATATATATAATTCTTCTATACGTGTGTATATCATTGAACTCCTCCTAAAGGGTTGAACCGATTTTAATGAAATGTTTTGTGTATGTTTAAGTGGATACAAGAAAGGTTTAGATTCCAATTGGACTAGTAGATGGCGTTGAAATCGGGACCTACAGAGCAGAACAGGACAACGTCTGCCAGGGCCGCTAGTATACTATATACTTACTAGTGCTTAAGCTTCGGATTCTTAACTCACAAAAACTATGCCAACAAAGTTATTTTTAAATTTATATCAGTGAAATACAACTTGGTCAAGTTACATCTTTACATACATACATCTTTACAACATATTTTAAAGTATTCAATTGAAATATGTATGAGCTCTTTCTTTCTCTTTATTTCGGCATACGTGCGATTTTCTGCGGTATCGCGGTGCAACGAAGCGATAGTTCAATTGCCTTACTTTGAACCACTAGACTGTAAAATCATCCGAACAAAAAGTATTGTTGATGTATTTGAACATACGCCGACAAACGAAGGCGTTTGAAGCATCACCGAACATGATAACAAGTACAAACTTACATGTTTAACATAGAAATAGCTTGTAATTGAATATTTATCCACTTGAAGTCAAACTTGTATAAAAGATATTTACAATTCAATTAGTTAAAAATGCACAGTATGTATCTATATGGTGTACAAAGAAATGCAAATGTTGCTTGAATGATAAGCTTCTTTTTTTTACATTCTTGGGCCCAGAATGTAAAAAAATGGGAGTGATTTTAATTCGTTTTATTTTTTTATTATCTTGATAATTTTATAATTTAATCATATGGTCTAAGTGTATTCATAGTATCTATTAATTATTGAAATTCATTCACATAAATCGTTTATGGTAGTTGACAAAAAATTTCATTTGTAAACTTATTTTCAATAATATTTATTCTCGTGTTCCAGATAGAATTTAGGACTAAATTTGCAATAGAAAAATAACGCTCTTTTTAAGCCATATCTCAACTCAATACTTTTCTTTGTTCCTAAAGTCCCTGTCTCCTTTGCAGCGCTTTTAAAAATATGTTTTAAAGAAACCATGAATTAACACATTTACATAATTTATCTCTATGCATATACTGGAAGCAGGACAAGCAAAAAATGTTTTTAGAATTGCTTGACATTAAAATCACTTAAAAACATATCGGCTTAATAGATAAGGCACTCAAAGTCTTAATCAAATGACGTGGTTTCGAATCCTAAATATCGATCGTTTAACTAAGTGTTGAAAATCCGAGCCCAACAGTGGGATGTATATTGTCAGCTATTTTTATTTCAAAACTTTGTCCACTTCCAAGAAAACCGCGCAAAACACACGTGTTTACGATTACAATTAACATGAAACCAAATATTACCTATTCGCAATCCGATCTCACAAAGGACGTCATCGAAAGTGCAAGTGTTGCAATAATACTTCATTTCCACTATCCGCCGTTTCGAATTCCGTCACTTTTTCTAGCCACCTTTCGTTTTGTTTGCCCTTCAAAAGCAAGTTATAAATGATCGAATCTCCGATATCCTCTTGCATGACAATATTAAAAAGTCTTAAGTAAAGTATAACTATCATAGGCTCTTATACTGTAAGTTTAAATGTATTGATGTCATTTTAATTTGCATGCATTGGAGGCATATATTATGTTAGTGTATATTTATTGATATTTGAATAAAAGCAAATCTTTACCTGAATATTAAATCATAAATGTAAGTAAAATAATTATGTTTTTATGAAAAGAAAATGTATATATTGAACTATTTAAAAATATGTATGGTTTTATTTAACTTTATTTTTTAGGGTTTTATTTGATTTATCGCTTGTTATATCTAGCCTCAGCCAAATTGTACATCTTGACCAACGGGAAACAATAGACGTTTTGTGGCAATTGGAAAAACACATTTCACTAAACAGTTGACATTATCTTTAAAGACAATTTTTTTATTACATGAATTCAGCAGGCAAACCCCGGACAGCTTAGGACTACTGTGGGAAATGAGAACAAAAAGTACCGGCCTGTTGGGGTGAACTGCTAGTGGAAGTGGTACTAGGGGTTTGGTAATATGGGGATTATGGCGTCTGCTCGACACAGTGTTCGGCAACCTGGAAAAATGGGCATACGGTGACTCGCGACTCCATAAAATGCCATAGAAGACAGGGGCAACATGGGTGTGAGTGGCTAAGAGGTGTAGAGAGGTGGGCTGCAGGTTCACCGAGGCTACTTCTGACGTGATGCCATTTATCACTTCTACCCCTGGAGCTTGAGTCTTAGGTTTAGTGATCTTTACATACACTGAAGCAATTCAAAAAAACCAACTGGTATAGACTATATAAACGACGGAGAATATATACGATGCAATTCTTTTTACATTTCTTGTCTGTTTGTTCGAGCTTCACGTAGTAGTAGGTAGTAGAAGGACGGGTTTTCACTAAAACGCTGGCTGACTTTCTTTTCTAAATGCTGCGGTACTTTGTGCCCCGGGAAATCCGCGAGAATTTCAATTCAAGCGTGGATGAAATCACGGGCATACCATACTAGATGATAAAATCATGGTAAGGACGTTAAAAAACCGGGAAAAATACAAGAAAGTACACATTTTTGACTGCATACCCACCGCGTTCAAGGCGATTTGATTTTTGCATAATCTTTAAGCCCAGCTTTCCTGAGGATGTACTTCACCATCAGCATGTGGTAATTGTAAATGGCGCAAGCCGTCTACGCTCCGCGAAGATTTTTATTTTGTAACTGGAGTACAGCAGATAGGCAGACGGCCCACCTGATGGAAGGCGGTTACCGTCGCTTATGAGCGTTTACAAGAAGAAATATCGCGCTGCCGGCCCCGATGAAATTTTATGACAACCCTTTTAAAACACCCCAGAGGATTCAAACCTTCGACACAAACATGGAAACCCTATACTACCTGTCCTATACAGAATCACAACGACCTAAAAGTCACCGTGTTACGTAATAAAAAAATTACATTTTACATATTATTGCCAAATATAACATTGTAAGTACTATCCTTTCGGGGAACTATTCCAGAAAGAGTAATTAAGTATTTTTTGCTACGCTACCATTAACATTTGATTTATATCGGGGCCATTTGGTAAAAGGAGATTTTGCAAAATATCAAAACCAATCGGGGTAACTGCAGCGGATGTCAAAGTTTTCTGTTTACTTTTGCGTGTGAAGATGCAAGCATAAATATGATAGTTGGACTCTCGAAGAATCGAGTTTGTAAAATAGAATGGAACATAATATTCTTTATTGCACACAAGAAAATAATAATACACTTGAATTAACAATCTTATACCTAGTACAATCGGCGGTCTTATCGCTAACAGCAATTTCTCCAGACAACCTTCTGGAGATAATTTTACATTTCTAATAATGGGTCGGTATTTAATGCGCATATTTTAAAATATATCCATATGTACATATATTAATAGCAAGTAAAGAATACACATACATATTTGTATACAAATATATGTACATAGAGTTACAGACATACATAAATTTACTGCTTACAAATTTAGATTTAGTGTTCTTTAGTTTGTAGTTGTTCAGGTGCAAAAAATTTACTTATCCCGACACAGTTTTTACTAACTAGGGAATCCGGCGGAAATTTCCAGTTGAGCGCGGTCGGAGTCGAGAGCATAACCTAGTTATATAAAAAAATCTATGGTTTTTAATTGACATGCAATGATCCCATAATAAATTGGCTCAATTATTTCTTATATCGATGTAAGCCAAGATGTCAGATTAAGAAAAAAACATGAAGTAAGATGACCTAAATTAAATTCATCCATTATAAACATGAAATTGTTTTTGTCGGTAGGTATGTTTACTAGTTTCTTCTTTGTGTTAATAGGAATTAATCGATTATGACAATAATAATAATTTATGTAAAGGAATCAAAATAACTTTCGGTAACTAAAATTAAAATATAACATAATACCTAATAACATACCAACAACAACATACTTTTAATTCCGGAAAATGTAATAAATTCGGTGGCATGCGGTACCAAATTTTTAAGCAGCTAGAACTGCCGTCGTCTACCAATTACACCAATAACGTACCTATTATTGACAGAAAAATAATGTGATTAACAAATTAACTTAATATATACTTCAATCGATGTCACGAAAACGTTTGAAAATCTATGGAACGGATCATCAGTCGGTCCCTTGCAAGGCGATTCTGGGAATGAAGTAAAAAGTGCAGGTATGCATAGAGAGTGAAAGGGTCGATGCAATACGAGAACCAGCCCAGTTTCACTGTCGATCCGTAACTGACCTTCGTTCGGTGTTTTTGCGTCAATATAGATCAAATGCATTGATTCACAGGCAGATTTTAAGTAGAAACACGTGGGAATTTGGCCCTTTCTCATCAAATAACTCACACAATGATCGTCATGACAGTTGCTAATCTGATGTCAAATATCAAGATAGTGAAACAATTTTTGACCATATGTAAATAGCACCTAAGGTATATTCAGACTAGCTTAATGGCACATAGTGTAGGTAGGTATATAAGTAAACCTCCAAAACGAGAGCCAAATAAAACAGACTTTATTAAAATCAAAGGTATTCTCAGCTACTACCTACATCATTTATAAGCAAGAAAAATATATTTGTTTTTCTTTAAGTAAACAGGAAAACGATAACCGATATTTCAAAGGTAATAATTTCATTTTGCAGAGCATGATTTGTACCGACATTAAGTTGTAACACGTGAGAATATTTCGTAAAAAAAATATCAAGTCTCTAGCAGAAGTTCTTATGATTATTATCAGAGAACTTTCCTAGAAACATGCGAATTGTGATAATATAAAAATTAATCTATTATATTTGAATACAAGAATCGTGGAGATTGTAATATACACCTACATCACTAAAACTACATATATATAAAAATTTAATGTGTTTAAGATTTTAATAAGCTTATGCAGATAAAGGAGCGAAGAATAAGCAAATCCTTCTATTACGTACGTAATCTTTTTATGTTTATTCGAATACTAATTACATTTATTTTCACGTTTAATTAAAGATACTATAAATTTAGATTACAAATTTGAACCATGTTACACACAATGATGCTCACTCTTGGTGTTACGAATCATTGGTATTCCAATAAATAGAACTTCTACGTTAAATCTCTTACTACTATAATATAATAAAAGGCTTAAATTTAGTTTTGTAAAAACTTTCGAGAAGTATAAGTTAAGATTTTAGTCGCGCCTTACACCTATAAGTATTGCTTGCGTAAATTTCTAACCTAAGTATATTTACAAACTTCTCACATTACGATTTATCAATACGGAGCTCAGCTGTGAAATTAGTGTCCGGCACAGTGCGAGACTTACGCTTACGCAAGCAGTTACACATATAACAAGGTACAAATGTAAAGTTAGACCAAAAAAGTATTTGCTCGAAGAATGACTTTATGATTTGTGATGTGACAAAGTGGCATACATGCCATAATAAAGGACTTTGGAAGTAAATTTGATCCCCAAATGACTGGGAGTGAGACGTGAAGGGCGTAACTAGCCTAGCCATCCACTTTCTTACATACTTTGAACTCAACTGAAAAACATTCATTTAAATGTCACATAATTTGCTTTAAACATTAAATATTGACTCATACAAAAGCTATTAATTTCAGAGACGTCACACCCACTTACGTCTAATAAATTACACTTTGAAAAAACCAGTCCATTATATGAATAATACATAAAACAATCGTCACTACGCTGTAAAAGTATTAGGTAATAACCTAATAGTGGATGATTACAAAACGATTCACAGAAGTCACTTTCCCACGCAACCTCACATGTTATTCAAATAACGTCCATCAATCGGTCCCTTTCGCGTTTAGGTAAATTCCAAATGTTTGACGTGAAATTTTATTTGCGCAATTTTTTGCCCAAAAGTGCAATCCGTGGTTACTTTCTAACATCGTGGGAATGCAGGTGGGGTTGGGAAGGGTTCTTTCTGCCTTTCTGCTTGCACTCATTGTGCCTCAACTCGGTCCGGTTGCACAAAGTTAACTCGGCCTATTGTGGACACGTCAAACGATGTTCACCTAATAGATAATTTATGGAGCCGACGGTATATGCGAGCCTGGGATAAGAAAATTTTAAAATATTAGGGTTGTTTGGGCCTTCGAGGCATACCCATATATCTCGGAGATCATATAAAAGATTTCGCAAGATTATTTGTTTCGGTTTCTTTTTTCAAAACATAACCTGGCGTAGTAAGTAAGTTACATATTGTTGAAGACATTTATTTTTTGAGAATCAAATCTCAAGTACAAGATACCAATTGAACTTTATAGTTTACTAGCGACCCGCCCCGGCTTCGCACGGGTGCAATATAAAAACATAGCGGCCCGCTCCGACTTTGCACGGGCATCACTACATAGAAACCTCTAAAATTAGCAATGTTGCCTTAGTATTATACATATAAACCTTCCTCTTGAATCACTCTATCTATTGGAAAAACCACATCAAAATTCGTTGGGTAGTTTTAAAGATTTAAGCGCACATAGTGATATAGTGACAGAAAAGGCGACTTTGTTTTATACTATGTAGTGATAGTGATGATGATGATATGCCTATTTCAAAGTATCATTTTAATTATGAAAAAAAGGTATAAAAGTCACGTAACCTTAAAGCCCCTAAATCTTCCATGCCTAGTTGGTCATCACATCAAATTAATATATGTATCTCACTTTCTGATTTTTTTAATTTAAATAAATGAATAAATAAAATGAATCAGAAAATTAAAAGTTTTAATGTCTTTTTTTAACATTTGACTGTTTTAGTACAAAAAAATATTAATCAATAACAAATCAAAAAGCCAAAAGAAGAACGACTGTTGTGATATGAATCAGGATATTCGGTTTTTTCGGTACCGATAACTTACCGACCGCCTCTATTTCTATAACCGTTTCCTGATTCGCTCGGTATCAGTGTACAGGGCACCTACCGAGCGGACTAGGGGGCTTACTCTCAAATAGTGTCGTTGAACTTCTTTTGCTTGTTTTTGAATGAAATTTCTTTAGAATCGTTATGATTTGAAAGGAAAAGGCGATACTAAAGGGATACACACAAAAATAGGACTAAGCCTGCGAGAGAATGAGATAAAATATATTTTCTTTAATAATTTAAACACTATGCTCATACAGATAGAGTTAGAAATGTATTGAAGACAGCACACACACATATTTTTTTACATTTAATTGCATTTTCTACTCATTTTTGTGTTTTACAGACTTTATTATTGTAGTAAAGACATTTTTGTCTTGTTTTTCTTTTATCAAAATATTTTAGCGACTATTTCGTGCTGATCAGACGACAACGCTTCAGGAAACGATCATAGAAATATGTTAAATGAGTTCGCCTAACTTGGCACTAGCACCTCAGACGTCAAGTTATATTTAAATTTATTTGAAACCACCACTTTTACTTTTATATTCTTTTGCCCTCTCTTTATCTGTCTTGTAAATGGTCTAACACAATAATACTTAATGTATTAAATATATTTATAGCCTTAAGAAGCTCTTTTAGATACCTCCATAAACCAGACCACTGCCGATCCTCAATATTCTACAAAATATAGGCGATACTAAACATATCAATTCCTTGTCGCTGCTGCACCATAAAATCAGAAAGCGATCTTAGCATTCTTCTTCCGTCATTATGATAAAAGAAAATAATAACCAACTTGGTTAACTAATCAGTCATGCGTTCTAGAATGAGTTGTACTTTTATCACTTTGCAAACACCGACTATTTAAAGTTTAATATTTTGCAGCTGATATATTGCGCTAAGTCTTTAATCCCTTTGAATTGAAACGTATGTTCTAACGGTGTAATAACCATGTTGACAGGCATTTCAACGTATAATTTAAACAAGCAAGGTGTGTGTATAATCCCTGTGTAGTGGCATAAGTCACGTCACTTATTTCGTAATGCATGTTTCTGTTATCGAGCAAACACAAGCCTAAAGCAACAAAACTTAATTTTGAAAATCACCAAAATTATGTTTACGTTTATAATTATCGACTACATGCGACAGTGCCCTTAGGTTACCTATAAGAGAGTAATACTTTGTTAATTTCTGATAAATAGAATGTATTTATTCATTATTTTAATAGTCCTAAATCATGATACAAAATTTTATTGGTCATAATAATGTTATCAAAAAGTTTAGTTCATATTTTGTATATAGTAATAATTTGTAACAAGATAGCGCATAACGAGAAATTTTAAAGCTGCATCCAAATATAGTTTACATGACTATATCTAATATCTATAGCCATTACTTCTATTTGTAATATGCGTATACAAAGTCATGTATATAAAATTAAGTACATATTTTAACCCCATCAGCGATCCCCTATCAAACTGACAATTAAGCCAACCCTTTCACTCTCTAAAGGCACCGCCCTATCAACATCGGGTGTGGATGACGCCACGGATTTATTTATATCCTAACCCTTTTACCCAATCAAACCCTCTATATTCATGTGAGTCGAAAATAAAAATAAACGGTGCCGGTAAAAAACGTAAAAGACGAACGACCGGCGCGCGCGCTTCTGAGGTGGGGGCTCGTTGGTAACCCTTTGGCCATGGAAGGGTTAACAGCCAATCCTGCGAGAGGCGGGGCGAACTTATAATAGAACAGATTTTTTATTCTTTATCATGAGTCATAGCTCCCACGACTGCATCACATCTTAAAAACATGATATAGTCATTCATTTGGAATGCACATGAAATGCTGCAACGGTGCATCTAAACATTGTTTAAGCACAAAACAGATAACAATCATTAAAAATGAAACAATAACAATAGCCGGAATATAATCCAAACTATGTGCTAATTAGACGAACGACAAAATGGATATTCTATAGTAAATTGCTCATATTCATTTTACAAATAATATAACAAAAGTGAGAGAAAAATCGATAACAGTGATTCTGTCAGAGATTTTTTTCATTTATTCAAAAACTTAAGACTAGAATTGAAAATAACAATGTTCGCGTTTAATTTGGTGAGTTCATTATAAAGGCGCCAAATTCGAACCAATGAATTTAAAATAAGAATTATTATTACGATACACTTGGAGGGAAAAAACTGCTAGTTTTCTACATCGGTAATTGGTATTTATGTTAAGTAAATACATTAAATAGGGTGAAGACAGATGGTCTAAAATGCGTCTACGATTTTCTAAGGATGTCAGAGAGTAATATTTCGTTAATTAAATAAGTATTTCCTTTCTTACTCTGTTTTGTTGTTTAAATTTGCTGTTCTAATTTACAATGTCATAAGTTCTAAATCTTTCTTTAAAAGGATATTTATTGCAAGTGAAGAGCAATGTATTCAAACGAAGGATATTTTCTAATAGTCATTGTTCCAAAGCTGAATAAATCGTAATATATAAAGATGAATCTAAACGTTCAGAATTATATCTTTAAATGGAGAAAATTGTGCCCCCCTTTATACACTTGAACAGTATGTAACAAACTAAAGAAATTTTTAAATATTGTACTAATGTTAGTGCAATATTTTAGTACATAACCTTTTGCTGCTTTATTGATAGACTTACAAGATAAATTAGCATAAACATAATTATAAAAAGCTTTACCCTAAATCTGAATGCCATGCAGACAAGTTGTACTAGTAATACTAACGCAAACGTAATGCATATTTAACGTATCTTACAGATAACTTTTACACTATATAATTTAATCTAGATAAAAAGCATAAAATGCTGATGAAAGAAAAATGGGTATTTCTAAAATACGATACTGCGAAAATAACTGTTAACGGTAAACTTCTCAATAATAATTTGTTATGAAAAAACTTTACTTTCAAAGATTCCCTTTGAATGAAAAGACCAAAAGCATAAATCAGTGAGTCGGCCACACCCAGTAATTGCGTGGACACAGGGAATTGTTGTAAACGTAACGGAGGCAATATAAACTTCTGTTCAATTCGATGGTCAGATAAAATGCTCCCGCATGCGTCGCGGCCACCACAAATGGATTAAGTGCGCTCACCCTCTCTTACCAATTGAAGACAACTGGACATGTTACATGTGTACAGTCTTTAACAGCGTCGTAATATAATATAACTACATTCTTTAAAATATGAACGACAACATTGAAAACAGTATTTCTACCGCATCTTAGCTCACAGCAACTGCAGCAAAAGTGGCATCAGCTACGCGACTTCTATTGGGTACATTTCAAATCCATATAACGGGAAGACTAGTCTACTTTCTGTAAAATCAAGCTGTTATCAATAGAAAAAGACAACTTAAAGAGTCAGCGACGTACTTATACTGTTTTGCAGTACACACAATTTAATCTTTGCACTGGCCCACAAGAAAGGAAAAGTGGTCTGTACTTTTGACTAGACCCATCTATTCTTGTCCTTCTCCTCAAAATTTCTTCTGAAAATGTTGAGGATGTAAGGCCCGCTTAGCGAGATTCCGACTCAGCGCATCGAAATACATAAGTACACTTTTCTTCTTGTTTGCCGGTGTATTATCAGTTATTTCTGGTTACTTAGTATTTAAGGCTTAGTAGCCTTAAATAAAATAAATTAAAATATAACAACATCCAAACAAAGCTTTAAATTTAGTTATTGGTCTATCTTTAAATTATTTATAGATACTTACATCTATAACTACAAATTATTAATATACAAAACATACTAAATTGTCTACTTTACATAGTACATTATATTTTCAAAGTCAAAGAACATTCAATAGTTATACTTGATATGTCACATTTATTGTAAAATAGCAAGACGTAGCTGAACTTAACGGTTAAAAACTGCTCGAATATATTATAACAATTACAACGAATTTACAGTATATCAAGACGTACAATAGGGTAATAAGTGTCATTAAACTTTTTGATAAAGGTTTAATGACTTTTATTCATACTCAATGCTTATAATATTTCTTTTATTGCACTTACGAAATTAAACATGTGGATTTTAAATCATTCAATTACCATGTTAATACAGTTCGTCACGATAGTACTTCTAATTTGTAAACGCATATTTACAAATTATCACTTTTTCCGTTATGCAGTAATTTACCGTTTATTTATAGTTCATCAATATTTGAATCATATGAAATTAGTTTATATTAACATTCTTCAAAAATACAGCCGTTACAGGTAAATTAGCTTCGAGACGTTTTTAGTAGTGTACTGTCAGTACATAAATAAATAAACTCATACTTTTTTATAGGCAGATACTTAATATGATAATAATAATATTAAAATAGTCAATATTAATATTAAACATCATTTTTCATACTAGAATTCAAGGAAATTCAAATTTCAAGATTAGAAGTCCTATAAATATACAAATACTGTTAACGCAAAAACGTCACGAAGCTAATTTACCTGTACAATATTATATTATGAAATACTAGCTGTGCCCGCGACTTCGTCCACGTGGATTTTTTTCATAAAAAGTATCGGTTGAGTAGTTTTTGCGTCAAAGCGTAACAAACAAACTTACATTCACATCTATAATATTAGTAGGGATTTTCACTATCATGTAATACTTGTAATTATCTATAATATGAAATTTTAAAATTTACTTTGTTACATATGTCAAAATATTATTGTTATAATTATCATAAATTCTTTTCCAATATCAGACAACCACCTGACGAATACATTGTTAAGTATAGAGAGTACATTGATGGTGAAAGTATCATAAATATTGATGATACCAAAATATTTTAAAAATAAACATTTTGTTATTTTCAATAATAAGTAGAATGACATTAACTGGTTTTTGATTAATAACTTATTTGAGCTAAAATCGATGAAATGTAAAAAAGGCATCTGAATTTTTATAATACCTAACGAAAAAGGTCGATAGTATAGATCGATTTCTTCTAAATAACATAGTATCTATAATTAAAGAACATAAAGAAATAGGCTTGTATGATTTATTTTTATCCGTGCAGGAACGGAGAAAGAATACAATTTCCTGCGGCCGTGCGGACTGTCGTAAGACGCGACAGAACAACCCACAGCCAGGTGGTAGGGCATTTGCCCAACTGGATGGCTACCACTCCTGGTCTAAAGTAAGTTGCCATAGCAACCTTGAATTATCTTCCGGCATTAGTGACCAGGTTCCAGTCTCCCTTAAGAGAGCAGCAGCACATTTGTAGCACCTTTGGTGTTGCAAATGTTCATAGGCGACGGTAGCCGCTTTCCACTAAGTGGGCCGTATGTATGTCTGCTGAACTCCTACAATAAAAACAAATTGGTTTATTAAACAAACGTGATTCCAGGTGAACGCCATAGTACTATTTTCCATTACTTAGATCCCAACTATTCGGCACAAGATTTAAAAAGCACAAAACGAATTGAATAGACTTAATATTATTTCTAATAAAGTCATGAACAACAATTTATTTATTTTACATATATAAATTATAAGCTATTACAATGAAGAAATTTATAAATAATCTAATACAATAAAAGAAAACTCGATTTATTTCTATTGTATTCTACCCATCGTCCCTCAGGATACTGAGCCTAGATCACCGTCTTTAAATAATAAATTAATTTAATTTGAGTATTTTTCGTTCAATTCAGTGTTTTCAAATTGAATGAAATGAAAATGACAAAAAGCCACTGTTACATGTTACACTATTGCGACACTTTATAGTGCCCACATAATGACAACAACAGCTTAGGGAAGCATAAATTGTCCCCTATGAACATTGTCTAATACTGCATATAGACGAAAATTTTCCTTTTTTTGTAAATAATCGAAATAGTAACGAGGCCTTTTAAAACATCATAAAGTGGTGTACAAAAAGCACGTTCTGTGTGATATGATAGGGGCGTATTCACACGACGCTCGTGACGTGATGAGGGTGATTGTTTCATTTCTAATTGGTTAACTTGTACGACCTAATTGGCGCTGGACACGACACCTTCCGAACAGACTTTATCAAACGTTTACTACAAACTATCTTATTTTCAAGTATAAAAGTATCCTGTACATCCCCGTTATTCAAAGTGTAGAGGGTAGATAGATATAAGATGTACATGTAAATGGAAATGAAACTGAAGCAGTGTCCAGTGTTTACGCCTGCAATGTTAGCTGCAATTTAATGAGTTATGTGTGATATTTCTCTTTATAATACGAGTAATGTTGTCGCGGGTGGGAGCGGGGATAACAAGAAGGAAAGGACTTACAGGATAAGGTCGCCGCACCAGACACGCTACGAACAAGCTTCGCAGCGGTAGGCACTTTTTCCTCGTGATCCTTTCTTCTCGTCTTGCAGTTCCTTCGATAAGTGAACCAACTGGAACAATGCAGAATGCACCTTTCCAGCGCGCGGGTTAATGAACGCGGGTGCAATAGCGGCACAACACACAAAACGCGGCGAGGTTTGCGCGGAAGCAGTGGTGCGCTCAGCGGTTGAACGTAGACCAACGTAGACTGTCACATTGCATAGTGATAAATGCGGCGGAAGAAAAAAAGGAAACAAAGAAGCGGTGACCAAACAGGTTGGTGTTAACAAGTACTCTCCGTAATTTAAAGTATATATGCCAAATGTCATAATCTTCGATTATTTCCAAGAATGTGAAATACGAACATACATACACACAAATATTTATAGTTATCGGATTTTATTCAAAGAGACCCAAAGCAGCCTGTAAAGTTTTCATTATAAAATAAAACCGAAATATGTAGTTACTAAACCAATTAATCAATTTCAAGAGACAAAGAAAGGAAAAATTCAAATCACTTTATAATTTATGGCGGTTGTTTTAAAAGCAATTATTCAAACAGGTAGGTATTGTTCGGGTACGTCGAGGATATTCGTATGATGGATAGATTTACCGCTTCCGCGTTAGTGCACAGGGTAGGCCAGTTTATCACGGTGTAATCCGAGGCGCATTAGTCAAATTAACACGGCATAAAGTTTGGCGTGCCCGCTGATTAGTGACCAGTGGCGGCCCGCGGGCGCGACTCTGCCTAATTGACCTAAAAGTGCTCAGCACGAATCGTTCGAAATTACAATTTACAAACCCTAGGGCTGTCAGTGAAGCCCTAGCAGTAAGCTGTAACGTGACTTAATCACTGTTATTATCAAAATTCCTACTGAAATTTAATTAAACATTCATTTGTAATAGTGGCTAAAAGCTTTTAACCCTTACGGTAATTAAAATTGAACCAGTTAATTGTCACATCGTTCCTTTTTATTATTTCAAGTCACGCTATGTCATATATCATTGCTGCTATCCTAAAATCTGGCAATTTTGTTTAAAAAATGAAAATGTTTTTCAGGTGAAGCTTATTTAACAGAATGTCTATGTTTCAAACTAGTGGAATGACTGATTTCATAGACAACAAATCGTTCGCTTAAGAAGGTTAACTTAAAATATTCCCGAGATGCAATTTTAGAATCTCAAAATACTTAGACTCCTGCTAGGGCTTCACCAGCGATAATTTTATAGTTATTATCTGTGGCCAAGCGTTAAAAACCCATTAACGAGTAGCTACATTATACATACGTTATTCGTCAATATTTAACGTCATTAACAATTAATAATATATCACAAATTACGCATTAAATCCATCGCTATATCTATCTGTGTGTAGCGGTCTTTAAGTACAACATTATCCCGGATGTTACTATATTGTACAAATTATTATAAGAAATGTCGAGATAGGCGTAGCCCTTGCCGTACGAAGCTGGCATGGTAATGTGGCGGATTGATAGCCCCGCGCCCACTAACCCTAATCAAATTAATGGCGACTGAACACTGATTAACGTCACTGGCTGCGAAATACATTTCCATAGCACGGCGCGACCACCGTCCAAGCGGGCACGGGTGCGCCCGATTTATCGCACCTCCCGGCCACATCAACTAACTAATCATTCGAGTAGTGTTGTCTACCGGCCTGCCCTTGTAAAACACTATCAACACTTTACGGCGCATATAAATGCGCTATAATAGCTATGAAGCTACAAACAAAGTTTTGTCGTATTATGTAATCATGTAATAGCTTACAGTGAATATTGTCAATTGTAAAAGATAAAGTCACAGCGATAATTACCTGTCTGTAGATACTTATATGCCTATGTAGAAATACTCACTACAGTCTTAATGCAGCTATCTCATAATGATTATAATATTGATAATTGTGTTGTACTACATTCGGGAATCTAATAGTGACATACTTTGCGCGTTTTATTGAATTACGACCTTCTGCATTACGTTTGAATTTGTTGTGAATTAATAGAAGAAGACTAAGGTCATATGGGCAAGTAACGAGGAGTGATGAAAATCACATCACAAAATATTATTAAACTGGAGATTGACGGATACAACGTAAAAATCGACCAAATAAGCAGATGGTCGGGCTGTGTTAAAGATGACATAATGATCTGTGGTGTGACAGAGGACATATATCAGAATAGAGAATTAGAAGGAAAAGATATATTGTGCTCGTATATTGTCGTTATGGAATATACTCGTACATATTATAATTTATTTCAAACATATTGATTGCTTCATTCCTCAGGGCGTGAGAAGAAAAATCAACCAGTCACTTTCATATTTATTTATTAATATGGATTTCAAAGACACCTGCAACTTAATATTTTCGGATAGTGACATTTGAAACACCAACCAATTTCAATAGTTAATTTTTAATTAACAATACTTATGATGTGTGCACCGAATTTAACCAACGATTAAAATAAAATAATCACTCTTTATGCATACATTTTTAGCGATTATTTTATTTTAATCATCGGTTAAAAGTCGGTGCACACCAGCCTTAGAAGTTGACAGACAAATTAATTGAGAATAGGACTTTTAGGTGGATATAAAAGGTAATGTTATAGGTAGGTATATTATATATTCTATACATACATACATTACTTGAGAATAGTAGCCAGATGTTAAATGCAAGACTAATTGTGTGTTGTATGGTTTTTTTTAATTACTTCACGCTAAAAACGAAAAATAAATATTTAACCAACATCTTTCAGAAACAACATCTTGGAATCGGTACAAAGTAAAAATTCGAATAAATGAAAAATTTGAAAATCGGTTCACGATTTACGGAGAAATTTAGTGTACAGAAACGTACATGCAAAAAAAGAAACATACAGACGAATTGAGAACCTCTTCCTTTTTGAAGTCGGATAAAAATCTCAACTGTTCAAGTCTTAACTCAAGTGACATACGACTCTTCGAGATGCAACAAGAACTCCGTTTGGTGCCAGTCCATGCTTTCTTCTAGTACCTTTGCTTTCATTTCGAGTACTTACTCATGAGTTTTACGCGTATATTAACCATGCGACACCAAATTTAAAATAAGAATAAAATAAAAAATTGTTCTGTATGATGAAAAAGGTTTTTTAATTACCTTTCATCTTACAAAATAGCAAAGCTTCACTGACTTTGTATTAATTAGTTAAAGATATCATACAAAATCGATGAAGCTTTGACAAGCAGTAATTAAAATGATTTTTATTATGTTTAACAAGGTATTTTTAAAAATTGTAACCACGTAAATAATATTAGAATTTAGTGCAACTTGTAAATGGGTTAGGTATATGTAACATACATAAAAGATACCACATCTAAGAAAGGTACTTATTCGACCTCGGCGAACTTTTACTTTACAAGTTTTCTCATTATAATTAAAATCCATCTTCGCCGATGGCATACGGATACATCAGTCGAGGAATTTTCCTTCTAAAGAGAACTTCCGTTTTAGCTCCTCCCCTCCCCTCCCTCCCCTAATGAAAGATTACTTTCCTCCGTCTAAAAAGGCTTTTAAGCAACGCCAGTGAAATGACCGAAGTTTTAGACTTTAATGACTTAGTGCAAAATTTGCCGATTCTCGAAGAAATTTTAAACTTAGATTAAGATTTCGATGTTCGAAATTGTGAGATGTTTTCGAGAGAATTTTCCAAGGCTTACTTACTTTGAATGGAAGTATGAATTTTAAGCGTTCTTGTCTAATTGCTTTTTAATTACTTTTTATGAATGGAAATATATATATTAAAGCTGATCAAAGTAAAGAAAATATTTGTTGATGACGTGCCAAGATCTACTTTATATTTGTTCATAATAAATATTAAATAGGTAGCTCAAATAGCCTGGCTAGATGTTAATTAACAACAAATAATGAATTACCTTCGAAACGCTCAGCGACTATATCTTAGTTGCCTATTATATGTGCTTATTTATTGATATATATTTTGTTGTTGTTGTTAATATATTGCTATGAATTAAGTATAGCTAGTTACTGCATCATCATTAGCACGAGAAATCTATTAATCGTAGCTGTAGGATCTTTAATTTGTTTAGTGCTTTACTAAATAAAAATACGTTTCTGACCACACCATTTTGTTTGGCCGACACTACATGGGTTACTTAAACTTTCTGCAAAACAAAACAAAAACACATTATAACGCATTAACACATAGGAATATATTTTTAATGTGTACTTAGTTACTAATAATAATAAATAAATAACATTATATTTTCCAAAAGCAAAATAAATGAAAATTGTTAAGTATGATCTTCTTATGTGTGTAGAGAAACTTACTATTTTATGCAACTGATTAATTACATAATATGTAAATTATTATATTGTTGACATTTACATTATGATCGAATCATAATTCCTGTGATTGGGCAGCCTAACATTAAAAGCAACAAGATGGCTGCGAGCCAGGTGGCAAGGTATTCCCGTGGAATGGCTACAACCTCTAATCTAAAGTATGCCGCCATAACAGCTTTGAGTTGTATTCCGGCATCAGTGGCCAGGCTCCAGTCCGCCGTCGAGGCACAGGCGCCTCTCGTGTTGCATATCCATAGGCAATAGTAACCACATTCCATCTTGTGGGCTATCAGCTTGTCTCCTGTATTTTAGTAATAAAAAATACAACCGTACAAAGTAGAGCACTCTTTATGTACTATCTCTGTTGATTTTCCTTTCTATATATCTACGATTAACCCGAAAGAAAGCAAAAATGTATTATTACTGATTGGCCTAGCATTATAATGTTCACTCATTGATGTTATGTTCAGTCAGCGATTTAGTTCGACCCGTGAGTTAGGACCAACAGGATATAAATAAACATCAACGAATTTACGCCCCAATGCCATTGGAAGTTTGCCCTTCAATAGCTTTTTTGTATTATAGACCCAAAGTCCTTTCACGTGTTGCCAATCGGAATATTATCAAAAACAAATATAACATCTACCATAAGTCGCTTTCCTTTTGAGGTGTCTAATACTCATATAAATGTTTGCAGGTACCAAGAATCATACCTATGTATTATTTATTGTTAACTAGTTGTGCGCGTGGCGTCGTTTGCCCGGGACTTGCTCTTTATATATACCTATATGTATATATACATTTAAGCCTTGTAAGGTATAGAAATGAGACATATGGAAATTTGAGATGAAATTGCTGTTTTAATATCTAAAATGTTAATTAAAATGTGTTAAATTTTAAAATTGATAATTTATCGCGCTTGTTGGTATAGATGCAAGTCATTAATTAATATTTACTAGTGACCTCGTTGACCCAATATATCGTTGACTATCTATTTCAAATAGGTATACACATGTTCATTTTCGTGATTAGCAAGCCGGGCACCGTAAACAGGACCTCTGCGTTCCAATGAGCAAGGTGGATCAATGTCCAAAACATGAGAACACAAACGCAATGATAATAGGAAATTGTAATGACAAAGTAAAATAAAAGAAAGAAAGTATTTGTTGGTCGCTGCGTATTGCACACACAGCCCAAGACGAATTCGGATAGTGTTCGACCAGTGAGCGCACTTATTAATTGGTAGCTCCCTTCTCGTGCGGACTGCATGGAGGGCGCAAAAACGCGTCCTCCCGAGCCCTGTCAGCGAGGGAAAAAATCAGTGAGCGATCGTCCCCTCGCGAGCGAGTCCATCATATTGATTGAGGGAGGGACTGCCATTGGTCAACGTCCCCCGCGCCCGTTCATTTATTACACATACTGTGATGCTGCCGCGACGCCACGCACCGCACCGCAATAAGACAACTGCGCGCACTCGCATTTCTGCTAAGTCATTACAATATCTCAGGGGGAAGACATTCCGGTAAAAAAGTTAAGGAAACTTTATAAAGAGAACTTCATACACAAGCAATAAAAAATTAGAACCATTTTCATGTAATTCTTGTATGGATTTTTATGTACGGCGGAAGAAGCCCGAAAGTAGAATGTATGTAGTTTAAATAAGAACTTTGTTAATGTAGGTATGTAATATTAAGTTGAGCGATATGATAAGGTGTGGACTGAAAGAAAAAGTAAGAACAAAGGTTGAAAAAGGAATATTAACATGGTTTGGATATGTAGGGAGAAAGGTAGATAGGAAACTTGCAAAATAAGTATAGGATAGGACTACAGGTGACAGAGATGATGTCAATACATTGCTCAGCTACTAACTTACCAAGAACAATAAATCATAAAACAAAAAAGAATTCAATCGACCCCTATGACAACCAGGCAAATTGTTATTATACACTCTTGCAATATATGTTTCAATTGGATAACTTTTCCGGCAACTACAAAATAAAAGTAATACGGATAATATAAAGATAAAATGTCCGAATTCAAATAACAAGTTAAGTCGATGCGTGAATAATAAAGTTGATTCCCGAAAGGATAAGAATCTTGGGAAGATAAAAAGATTTTTACATTAAGCCGTGTCCATTCGGAGCCGTCATTGTGGACGATAACGAGACAACTAAGATTCGTGAAATGTCGAAAATCTCCCGTCGGAAACGATGTGGAAGGCTGCGACTCTATTACAATTCCAGCGAGAAAATAAAGGCAATGGGGGCGAAGGGAAAGTTTTATTCTCCTTAAAATATGTAGAGAAAGTGAAAAGTAAGAGGGGGTGGTGGGGGACCGCAACGGTCAGCGGCGGGATGATGGATCACCGCGCGGCCAGCACCTCTCACTACCCCTATTCTCAATAACACACACATATAGTGAACGACTTATTCAGTGCCTCAAAATATTTTTAATACACCATTTATTTACAATAACTGTACTCGTTATTTAAAAGGTACATAGATAATTAAAACCAAATTTAAGTTTTTAGTATTGTGCATTGAACGATAAACTCTTAATTGAACACACATCGCACAGCATAAAATAAAATATTTTGAAACTTAGAAAACTCGCACAAATTTAGATACATTCAACCCATTGTAGAACAATATACTACCATTCTTTTAACAGTGAATCTCCCTATACTACGCTTGTAGGTGCCCCGCAGAAAAGAACGCTACGTGACCAGCTTAGAGATATATTTTAGTTATCATCAAAGCTTTAAAAAAAAAAAATATTTCCAGCTATATTATTAAGATCTGGAGAAATAATATTTATCATTACAAAGAGATTTAATATTAATCACAATCAGAATAGTACGTATATTATAAACAAACGATGGATTTAATTTTATAAAATTAGCAATTACTGTTGGAACAACATAACATAACATTAAATTAAAATTAATCACAATAACATATGCTCAAACGTTTTAGTTACGAATTATTATAATGAATGTTAAAATAAAGAATCAAGTTTTAGCACCACTTTTGAATATGTAATTTGTCCATAACATCTGTGAACTATCATATGGTTAAGTAAAATTTTTGTTCAATTTAAATATAATATAAGTGTGTATATTAATTTACTTCAAATGAATATGAGCCGATTAATGTGAAATTTGGTAGATATATATACCTAGCCATACATTAAGAAGCAATGTTTGTTGTAAAGACACTTTAAACATAGTAAATGACATATTGCTTTGAAGCGCTTGGACGTATGTTTGTAAACACATCGACATTTCTGTAATATTTCTTATCTTTATCTAAAATCTTAGATTTGACAAACGGTTACCCTTTAAAATTAATTACTTATGTACAAATCATGAGACAAAGATAGATAATTATATTTCCAAGCTAAGCAAGTTTCGCTTGTATTATGGATATTATGCAACGAACAGCTGTGGTGTTAAACTAAGACATTCTACAAAGTAAATAACGAAAAGTCGGTTTCCCACTCCTGCCGGGAATTAAACTAGACACCTCTCCGTTCCACCGCTACTACGCCGCAGAAAAAGTAATTATCACTCATAGCTATGGTAGTATTTTTGTCGTGGATTCGTGCGCGTGTACATATGTCGGGTACATAATTTTCGTAGGAGTAGATATGGATACCTATAGTTCAAACGCAAACTTTTGAAGGACTAAACAACGATTAGAACATGTGATTAGATAGAAATAAGTAAATGTGAACAGTATGACTGACTGTTCACATTTATTTCGTAAAAACAGTACCAAGTACAATATTCGACGTTATTGTGATAATAAAATATGAAGATGTCATTGTTGTTTTTGTACTCTTGAAGCTGGGCCACGGAGCGAGGTTGTGTGTCATACATGGGGTTCGGTGATGCGGTGTGTGGCTCGTCCGTGTGGGCGCCCCCGCCCCCGCACGTTGCCTGGCAACCGTTTGTTTTCGCGCCGCCACTCGACTGGGCGGGATAGAAGGGGTAGGCTCCATGATTGATCAGCCTATCCCGCTACTGAATGCCTACAGCTATGCTCTCTTGCAGATAACAAGGCCCTGTGTTTACAACATTCACTAAAACATAACATAGAAAATATTTTATTTCTAAAGCTATAAACGGCCTAGCAACAAGTTGATAGTAGTTTACTACTTTTCGATGTCAATAAACCCGTTACATCAGAAACCATTATAACTAATTGCTTTGATATATATTTACAATTATACACACATAAAAATGTTATACATAATTTATGTTTCATTAAGCCTATCATAAGGTAGTCTGGAGGAGATCGTTTCGGTGATAAGGTCGTCCACTTATTTGAAATTTATTTACACTACTTACTTATAATTCTGTTTTTAGTGCACTATAAAGAGTTATCTATGTATCTATGCAGTATGTCAAATATTTGTACCCTTTCGAATTGCAATTGTGAAATAAAGCAGCTGCACTTGGTATATTTATTGTAACGACAATTATTGCTAGGAATATTCCTCATTAACCCGTGAAAAACATCTGTACTCAATAAAATCAACATTTCCGTCATTATGTAATATGCAGGTTTAGTGATAACATTAGATTTAGGTCAAAAATATCATCAGGGAATACTCAGCTAGTTTGTCCATAAGATTATACATTGTGATAACTATACATACAACTTATTAATAATTACTAAACATTTCATTCTTAACCAATATTAGTATAAAAAAACACCTTTAGTTCATAAATGCTCCCATTCTAGATTCTATAGTATTTCATAGAGACAAATATTTTACTTTTCCTAGTTGGAAATAATTTGTTGTATTATTTGTTCATGTAATTATAGTAATATTGATGTCGATCAAGTTCTGGAAATCAAGAATTACGATAAGTATCAAAAATATGTACTATAGTTTAAAATACCTAATATTAAACTTAATGTTAAGACTGATCATGGAAAAAAATATTATGCTTTTTCCATGACCTGATGATGATCTATGATCTAGAGTCCGGAATACCCCACAGTTATATAGATCCGTTAATAAGGTTACAGCAGTTTTTCAACTCATTATTAGCCTATAGAAAAATTCATCCAAATGCATGTAACTGTTGATTAAAAACTATACAACAATATTTTAAGAACTTTCCAGAAATGTATAATATGCTGCTACCTGATTAATAAATTTTAGATGTGAAACAGTAGAGAAAAAATTGGTGTCCTTTATTTAGATCATATTTCTAAACAATTTACCAAACCATGTCGTTTTATGGGAGCATAGACAATATTCTTTGCTCCCATTGAAATGTTTTGGTATTGTGCGGCTAATTTTTTTCAAGTACAACAAAAAGAGTTTGCTTTGTATGCAAAATTGAAAATTCGCAGAAGTTCGAAATTCCGCAATTTACATCACTTCATTGTTGCTTTATTTTATTGCGTATTTAGGTATCTATGCATTTTCAAACAAAGTTTTCTTCAGCGTCCAACCTTTAACTGGTATAACCCAATGTTTAACAAATGGTCCTTTACCAAAAATCGTTTTAAATTATTTTTAAACGACAACTTTTTAATATTTTGTTAGTATAATGGACGGTTGAAACGATTAACTGTTAAAGAATTTCAAAAATAGGGTAAAGATAATTGTTATATCGTGGACATAATGGAAAGAAAGAAAAGTAATAGAATGTAATTAAGCCCAGTTAATTGTAGTACCTACTTGACGTCGTTTTTACAAAGAAACTATTAATGTAATGATATAGTTAAAATTCTACAATATTAAATCTTCGTCTTGACTATGAAAGAAGGTCAAACAATATAAGATTTATTAATTAGCTAATGCTTTACACTGATTTCGCTGTCGTATATATAGACTACAAGTTTTGCAAAGAATTTTGTACCTGTATTCTGCGTACTCTCATATACAATGAATTTTTGTATATACATTTTTTAAGATCGTAAAGAGAGAACAAACAAACTTACTTTTACATTAGTTCAGACTATGCACACTAGAAACCCATATGTCTCAAAATATTACTCGTACGTAATAAAAATAAATATAGCTTCAGACACCTCAACGCTGAAAAACAAGAGTACTTTATGTCATGGTTGAGAATAATGTTTAATTAGTGATACACTCTAATAAACTAACTTTCAATTTATCCAAAACAAAAAATATTCAATTCATATATGAATTAAATTTATAAATTAGTGTAAGTATGTATATTTAAATTGTACCGTACATAGATTTTGGTATATCATAATCACAAACTTGTAAAAAAACCTGTTCTATGTTTATATTAGATTAGATTTAGATTATTTAATTTACTACGCTTTATACACTCAATAAGCTCAGTGATTCAAATTCAATTTTAGTTGTGATTTAACCTACACGCTTCGCTAGCTACTTGACACAGAGCCGCGCGCATGCTTTGCACGGTTGCAACTGCACGGTTATTTTATAAACATAAGAGATTCAGGAATCAAAAATGGCACACTATAATCTAAGTTGGTCACTTGAAAAAATGTAATAAAGCAGACATATTTCCATGCATATCTTATCGAGAAATTCCGTCGCGAGCCGAGCGGGGCCCGGGCTCCAGGCCCTGGCGGCCGGGCGACCGGGCGGGCGGCGTGGAACGAGGCGTTCCACACCAAATTACTGCTATTATTTTATAATCCCTCCTAGTTCGTTTTGAATATTAATGACATTCCTCAGCTTTTTGTCCCATACGATCCATTCTCTAATATACCATAGGCGTATGCTAAAACATCTTACACAATATATTTGCAATGAAACTACGCGTGTTGTACTTACTTAATCAACAAATTCTATAAGTATTTAAAATTAACTTTAAGGAAAGAGTCCACGAATAATTACACCTCCATTAAAAAATGATTTTGACCGTAACTTATATTAAGACATATCTAAAATGCTGATGACAGTACTATATGATTCCACGATAGTACTGACTCAATTATCAAAAAACAAATGAATATTAAATTAGACAAACCAACTTAATGTTATTTAAGAAATATTTTTTTAGAAGTAACACGTTAAAAATAATAAATATTTCGGCGAACTACAAATTCGAAATACGAATATGTAATATGCAATTTAATAATTTATTGATTGAAATTTTGTTAGGGAAATAATTAACTAAATAATTAGATAAGTATATTATTATACTATACAAATTTAAGTAGAATATTTGTATATATGCATGTCGAAGAGCGGAATTTGGTGACCTGTACTTCTTTAAATTTGTCACCTTCGTACTCGTATACCCATTTTCGAATTGAATATAAATTTCTTAACATCTTGTGTATAAATACCATAGACAAATCTATTCAAATCACCTTTATTTTAAAGAAGAATCGCCTGCGAAATAGAGTTCTCGCAAGATACTTAAGAACCGGTAAACAAAGCCACTGTTAACTTAGTTTTATACAAATATGAAGGTAATTTTAAAATTTTACTTATTGTCAATTTTTAGATATTAGAGCTACATTCGAAATATAATATCTGGGCACAAACCTCTCCTTTATAGGGGAAATTGTCCACAGTAAATTACCGGGTTTCACAGATTTTTTACCTCAATGTGTAGGTTTCCTCACGATGTTTTCATTCAACATCATCATAGAGTAAATGTAAATACATATAAACTGATCAAAAATGTGACTAGTTTTTCTGCCAAGAATTAAATTCGTCATTTGTATTAGACAGAACTGTCACTCACTGAGATACGACTGCGGTAACAACAAAAGTCGGCAACTAAAATGATGTTAAATAACTCTGTAATTTAGTGAGTTTCGAAAAGATAGTGAAGTACAGTTTTACGCCTCTTATAACTCCGCTCGCCAGTCTTCGTTTGCACTAAAAAGTGCAGACCAGTTTCCGACATGTAAATATATATTGCACATTATTCGCAAGCGAAATGGTAGTGTTATTTGTTTACACATTCTTAGCTCTGTTTTGTACCGCGCGCTACTAAAATTAATCTACTACGCAGGTACATCGGAAGGATTGATTAACTGTGTAATACTGGACCTGTACCTACTCGAGTTCCTCCAAAGAGAACGGCATGTCTAGATGATAGAATAAAAAAATAAGATCATCATTATGTTATAAGCTATAAAATTAACAATAAAAGGTCATTTTCAATTACCAAAATAATTAATGAAAATGTATGCATAATATTAATTTAAAAGCGTGTAGGCCGGGAATAAATATATAGCACGGGTACGCTAAATTATACTACGAAGTAATAAATTGATATGCACGATTGATACGAGCTAAAGTTACGGTAAGAGAATACACTAATTAAAACATTCACCTACCGCGGCTCAACGGAAATTAATAAAAAAGTGACCCCTAACGGCTGCAATAAGGTGGATTTAGGTTTTTATTGAGAGGCAAAAAAAACCCGGCACACGCGCCCACCAAATCCGATTAAAAAAGGGGTAGACGTCCGTCTTAGAAAAAACTGATATAAAACAACCCTAATTCGAAAAGATACTGATAGATCTATTTGAACGCGGTTAGAAGTTCCAAACGAATGATTGTTTCCATATCGATTAATTGGATCACATGGTAATCGATAACTTTTCCCCTATAACGTGAATACATCTGCCCATGTGAAATGTGTTAAAGTATTTTTATTGTTTATCACTATTTAAAAGCATTGTAAGGAATTCTTGATAACGCAATTTAACACATTTAATCACTTTAGCACTTCTATATAATTCTGTCAGAATCTTTGAGAGCGATTGGAATTAATTAAAAGGCAATGGTTTTTGCCCATACTTCATGCAATGCTAACATCCGCAGCCAAGCATCCTTCTTTCTAGCAAGCAAGGACCCGTCACAATTTTCGTCAAGTGACAAATTCTTAGATTTAATTTCTATCACACGTTTAATTGTAAACTTCTGTGTAAATATTTTTTTTCTATATTAAGAATATAATAGATATTACTAAAATAGTTTAGATATATACATCTTAATATATAATCTTAATTTTTTTTATCGTAATTATAGTAAAAATTAAATTATCTCCCTTCACATGCAATTGACGATAATTAACATACAGATTTATGAATATTGTTAGTTTTTGACAGTAAAATTAAATATTATTTGAATATATGATATATTAAAAAAAAATTTTATTAAGAACGTGAGTTGTGTATTCGTGTTGAAAAATTTCAACTCTTTAAGGAATTGTGAGTTTCTGAGTTCCTACAAGACCTCTGGTGCTTACGTTAGTCGCTTAATATTTGTCTGAGCAGGGCCGCATCTAGGGGGAGCAAGCCGGAGCCCATGCCCGGAGGGCCAATTCAGAAGGCAGCCAATTCAAACTTCGCAGACAAATACACGACTCAACATTAACACAACTTTAACTTTAAGATGACCAGTACTTTAAGCTCAGAAATTACTTTTCGCCGGGCGCGTAAGCATGCGCCCTGTAAAAGCGTGTGAGCTAGGGGCGCAAGTTAGGTTTAGTGGGTAGTTTGACGGCCGATCATGCCCCCTGCCTTCCATTCGGAGGTCATGGGGGGCATACGGCCGACCAAGAGTGCCACACAGTCCTCGGCGAGCCTTCCCCCAGATGGTGGTGGATGGTGTCCCAAGAAAAGACATTCCCCTGCGTCATAAAAAAAGGTTAAAAAGCACAGACGCACGCGTGTCGATCAGTGGACCTCTGATGGCTGAAATGAATGTTATGATTAATGCTTTAAGATAAAAATATAGGCGAGCCGGGACAGCATTTTTCAGTTTTGCCCCCCCCCCCCCCTCGAAAAGTTTAAGATCCGGGGTTGTGACTAGAGTGCAATGCAATTCGGCTTTCATTTAGAAATTCTTCTAAAATTTGAAACTCAACGCTAGGTGCAAAAACTGTGAATAAATGTTTAAAAAATAAGAAAATTAAGAATTTGATTGTGATTTTTGTAAATCGATATAAGCTTTACATTATAAGTAAATGTTAATAGATCCAAATTTATATGTAAATATTACATTAACGACACAACTTGAAACGGACCCAACACGCGACAAAAACACCTCAATTTTACCCATAACAATTTTGATGCATTAACGCAATATGTTGTTTTATCAAATTCAATAATCCCAGACATTAAACAGGTGCCCATCAAAAAAAGCTTACACCGTGACCACAGAAAGTTCTTAGGTGCCTCAACTGTCGCAGCTATCTGATATTTTTTATATTAATTGAAAAAATAACTGGGATACGATATTCATATTATGCTATATTATAATATTTTTTGGGATGCGCGTGCCTGGTAAAAAAGGGTTGAATAAAGAAATAAAAGAGTCAAAAAGTGAAATTTCACCCTTGCTTATAGCTTTGTTTCCTCGTTCACCATTCAAGTATGTGAAGGCATATGGTTTGAGTTCATGGTATACGTCATTCGCAGCTCTATTACTGACACGTCCGGCGCACAAGTGCAGCGAGCGCGTATAAAAAACCTACAATAGCAGGGAAGGGTTGTAAAGGTATAATATCCGTATAAACATTGTGTAATTGCGCTTCGCAGGTAGAAAGGGTTACCTTAACAAGCATTATTTGCTTTGCAATTTTTTTATTGATTCGTTTAGAAAATCCGACTCGGAACTTAGATGTATTTTATTGGCATAGTAAACATGGACTTTATTTCTTTAAAACAAAACACTGTCGATGAGATGTTAAAGGCTTTGTTTTCTACCCTTTTTCTGTGTATACCTATTACCTTAACATAAAGATGCTTAGTCTATATTTATTATCTAATATTTTTATTATAATAAATTTAATTATTTAAATTTACAATAATCATTTAAATATAATAATTATACGATATTTATTACGTTACGGCAGTACTAGAGATTTAAATCACGGTTAGTGCACAGTGTAGTAAAATCGAAAAAACCCTTAAAAATTGCCGCCATATAATTTAGGGACAAAATAATTTCAACAACACAGGTTTTGAATTATGGACTAAATAATTCTGAAAACAATCAAGGAATGCATACTTTCTATAAAATTTGTAAAGGGAAAAATTCGATTTCGTTTTCAAGAAAGGTTGTCTTGCTGTTCTTAGGTATTTGGAATAAGCAAAAGAAGTTTTCCCTCAGCACTACCATATACCTAGGGTTTTTAAAAAAGGTTTCATTAAATTTCTTCAAGGGCAGCAACACGTTGGTAATCGATCGTCACCTCGAGTGTTGCAAATGTCTATAAAAGACGGAAACCACCCTCCATCACGAGTACCGCCAGCCTATCTGCAGTAGTCCAGTAATAAAAAAATATAGGTACGATCTACTGGGTTCGATAGCCAAATGATAAGAACTGTTAATATTCTTCATATGTACAAATCCTTTTACAATGATAGTGGGACGATATACAATTTGCCATTTTTTTCTAATTCGTTGTGTCTATTAAAGCTACCACAAAATTTGGACATAAATCCGCACTGTCAACATGAAAAAAGTGAAAAAAAAACAACTTACTATAGTAACAATTACTGTGCACCCCTTTATAGCTGATTGTAAAACTGATAAAGGGATGAACAACATTGCTGTCCGCGAAACTAATTTATAAATGATTGAGATTTCATTCTTTATCGAGTTAGAGGGAAGTAAGGTAGTTTAATAATAGTTGATTGTAATAAAATACTCCCAACTAAATACATAGACACGGCCGCTTATGTATTAATATGTTAGCTTAAATTTTTTGAAATAAGATAGTTATTTATTTTACTGTTAGGAACACATATCAGCTATATATATATACTTAATACAATAGGTATAAATTTACATCATCTAGATATTTCAAGCCCTTAAATATTCACAAAACATAATTACTTAAATTCTAACTAAATTCGATACTTTATTTAAATAAAGATACTTTATTTACAAAATTATGTAAAAAATAACGATACAATTCAAAATATTACATCTTAACTTGTTCACTACATTTGATCTTTACTTTAGTTTTAAAACTAGTCAATGAGGGGTCCGGTTACGTGATAATCATTGCTATAATGTAATTTCTTCTAGAAATCACAAAATCGTTATACCACTGGATTTGGACCAATTCAAAAAGTGAACCAAGAAATGCAAATAATTTTAAAAACCTAAATATATCTGATAAGATTCAATACCGATTAAAAGTACCCTCTAGGGAAACTATTTAGGAAATCTCGAATTTCTACAATTTTTGACTAGCATTCATCTATAGACAAGTCCCAATTATAAAATCGCTTACTCATTATTTTATACAGAACAACAATACTATAACGTAATACAAAAGTGACGATATCTAAAAAAGCCTAAAAAGGATTTTTTGTACAATAACGGCAATCGATAAACTCTAAGCAGTGATTACTAGTTTCAAAAGCACCCCTTTCTGACCCACTTTTTACCAGTTTTTAACAATTTTTCAGTTCCCTCTTCAAAAAGCACCCTTTGAAAGACCGGGCGTGAACGAGTTGATGATATTACATTTTTTTGAAACGAAAGGAAATTTGCGAACAATCTACTGTATTAACAACAAAAACAGCTATGTTGTGTGCATTGTGCGAGTTTTTTGCAAGTTCGCGTGCGCTTGCGCGTCGGCGGGCGTCCGTGCGAACCCTTCCTGGGGCACGGATTGAGCGCAGAACCCTTCCCGCTAGGACACGATATGTGCGCGAGGGTTGCGTTATGTGAACTTGGATTCGCATCCCACTTCAAAAACGGCCCAACATCCGTCTTGTCCCCGGCGCTTTACGCCCTTTCGACATAGACAGCATACGCTACAATTCGCATGTGTGCCGCCCGACAGCTGCATCAGTTTTTATATACGCTCTCAATATTTTTTACAATACTCTAGAGCAACGCACCCTTGAAACAGTTTGCGTAATCGATGACAAAACTAAATATTCCGCCTGATGATTTCCGTATTTTTGGAGGAATACAAAATTGTTGCTTTGTGTTGTGTATGACTGGTTACTTTTGGAAATACTTTAACATTTATTTATAAACTTTTTACTCATCATTGCAAAATCATACGAGCATTTTTAAGTAATAGTTAACTAGAAAAGTTTTATATATTTAACTAATTACTCATTCATTCTGTATTAAATAGTAGGTAATGTCAAATAGAAAAAAAGCCTAATAAGAAAAATAGGCGTTTAAAGAAATATAAAATGATTACTTATATAAAAGTTATCATTTTATACACGTCTAATACTAATATCATAAATACATAAGATGTGTAAATATATACAATACCTGCCGAATAAGTGGTACTCAATCCTTGTCAACACTTCCGATCCTCCGACTTCAAATATTGATGAGAGTTGAAAACAACAAAATGCAACACGGATTCGATTGAATTTTAATGCGTTGATAATTTTGCACATATATCAACAGACCCGATCGTTTATTCCGAGAAGTGTTTAAGTTTTTATATTGTTCAACCGTGTCCTTAGCAGGTACAAAGACTGTATCTTTCTTGAATAAATGAAAGGGAAACTTTCAAATCTACAGATTATAAATAACACATATCCATTAAATAATAAATTACAATAATAAATATTATCATCCTGAAATCTCAATGTCATGCACATTTTCACGTAGCGTCGCTGGTGTGAATTCGTTAGTATCCCGTTAAATCTCCCAGTTTCTAGAATATATGTGCTCTGCATTGGTCTTCAGCTACTGAAGTATCTAAACACTACATTTTCAGAAAATTAGATTTACCCAAAATTCTAAACAGGGCTGAAAGCCAGTTACTTTAACCTTCACATAATTATTTTAGCGCATGGATGGGTGTCATCCTAAAACTTAATACCTACTTAGTAAATTCTCACTCGAAGATATATTTGGCTGAAAAATTAATTACGTAATTTTGACAATCGCCAACTATGACCACACGAAATATTGAAAAAAAATTACTGCCCCTTGCCAAACAAAACGTCATACATAACGATATTTTAAAAATACATTTTTTATTTAAATTTACTGCTTCTTTATTTACTTCACCCCTCAAGCATCTGTGGACAATCGTGGCTGATGCTATTGATTATGCAAAGCAAAGTAACGAATAGGGATGAATTTATCCGCGTGGTGTAGGAACGGACTTCATGATACGACCTTTATTACATCGGTTAGCCGGACGTACGGGACCATTCACGCACGTATACTTAATAACTAACACACATCCAATTTATATTAGTCATAAACAATTTTATGTATCGTTTAAAAATATGTTGTTTTAATAAATTTTACTAATATAATAATCGTTATACATTATCGCTTACATTTTAGACCTCCATTTTGTCCTTTTGATTCGAAACTTAATATGTCCGTGAGTCGTCGATTAAACAAAAATACATATCAACAAATTATATTTAGTGCTAAACTTGACAAGTGATTATACATACGCTTGTGTTATGATATATGATATAATATACAGCGGACGACTCTGGGACCGATCTCAGATAGACAATAGAAAATAGCGAAAATTACCTACTACTCTATTGGGTATAGATAGAACCTAGTCTTTTCTATTCTTATGAACTAGGTGGGCCAATCTTTGAAGTACTAGAACAAAAACTTATTGAGCTTTTAATAACTAGATTTCAGCAATAATAAACTAAAACTTTTCCACTCTTCACGGAAGGTACCTCATTCCTGCCATTTAATTTATCCTGCCCCTATATCGTCATATTTGTATTACCATTAATATAATTCATAAACGTACTAATTATGTATCCAAGACCAACCCAATTTGAAAAGAAATAAATCTATAAATTTAATTAATACCCTACCTATCTGTGTCAAGAGACAATGATCCTCCGAATCAGTAACCAAGCTTAAATCAAAGATGTGTTCGGTTACCGAAGTATCGATTGAAAAGACACAATTAAAGTTAGAGTTAGGCAAGTAGTAGGCCGTTTGTTGTCTCACACGCGCGTATGTGTTAGTTCCGTTAACCCCACAAAACTTTCATCTCTGGAGACCGGTCGCGCGAGTGTGTGCGGGGGAGGGCCGGCCTCCCTTCTGAGGGAGTAAAAAGTAGTTGTGACTTGTTCACCTCTTTCACTGTCGCCCTTCGCGGCTCCATTTACTTGTGTGCTTTTTATTGTTGAACCTATGTCTTATATAGGATGTATTTGTAACTAGAATCGTCCATGTATTTGTAGACACGAATTGTAGACATGCATTTAACCAAAATATACCTACATACATTATTTTACTTAGAATTCTTATTTCGAAACATTACACACTTGAGTAAACATGGGAGCAAACATTGTCTGCCACTTTTGTCAACGAAGCCTTGCCTAAGGCGATTTGTTTTACAGACACCTGAGATGCAGTAGCTAAAGCAAAGAGTTTGTGCGTGAAGACGCGTGTCTAGGTGGCACGACGTTCCCTATCTATCAAATCGTAATCGCAACACACCCGGGCGGGGTGCCGCTGCTTCCACTTACCGCGTGGCACACACCACACAGTAAAAAAGTCCCTTCGAGACATAAAATCAAACTCGTGCTCATCCGACACGCAACAATTGGACTCGACTGCGGGGACATGTTTTTCACTTAAAAAGTGAATTTTTATTTTTAAAAACGCTCTCCCCACGTACTACGTATAATTTAAAAAGCCATAATGCGTCCCTGAACTGCGAACGCGCGCGCCGGCTGAAGATTTGACGCGCTCGCGCATGTGTCTATAATCGTCCCCTCGTAATTTTACATTTTTTAGGAAATTTCAACCATACAGTACACTGGTTACTGGTATTCACTGGATCAACAAAAAACATTGCGAATTGTTAACCGGTATCGAGCGGACATCAAAAAATAGAAAAAAAGTAAAAACGGACAGGACCGCGCTTTTTCACCGTCATCATGGCCGAGCGGCTGGACGTTATGGGTCCAGTAAGGGCTCAACGGTTTTTGTGTGACCCCCTATTTACAACACAAGCAGGGACAATGTCGTCTACCCCTGCACCTTAATACCTTGGAGAACTTGAAATCTAATGTAAATTTGTTACAAAAACGGGAATTTAAATAAGTGTAGTGCCCCGGGAAACATGAGCCTTGCGCATAAAAGCGACCGTTATTAATATCAGCCCTCCGACGACAAAAACTTACACCAGGAGCCACTGACAGGGGTCTAATGTCTTTACGTTCAAGCTACGGTGATAAGTTATCAGCACAAACTACTTACATCAATACAATTACAAAGTATAATTTACACATTCATGATGTATGAAATCGACCGGTTAACTTATTTTAGTTATAATCACCATCTCCTACTATAGTAGGTAGGTAGATTATTATAATTTAAAGAAAACCAAAGATCAAAATTTTTCCGTTTCCACCACTGCGCAGCGGTATGAAATAAGTTCTAGCAAATTTCATCAATACCGAAGCAACGCTTTTCAAAATAAATTCTTATACCATAGGTGGTACACACTTGATGGAATTATAAGGGTTTTGTTTTTGCCAGTTTGTTACGTGAAGCTAAAAATTAACTGATTTTCATCCGTACTTTTGTTTTTTATATAAATGTTTTCAATTTATTTATACACTCGAGGTAAAGTTGCCCTTGCTTATATTGTTCTTCTTATATGTACATATGTGTAGATTTGGTGTCATGCTTATTCTTTACTTTACAATAATTCAAAAAACATCCAGATTAAAATATAAAAACGAACAAAATCTGTTTGTTTGTTACTCTTTAAGACTGAACGGATCCTAATGAAACACTTAACTTAGGATTAAGTCTTAGAGTTACTCGTCGCCTCAGATAATATATTATCTAGAAGATGGTGAAAAAGAGAACAATATATTTGTATGAGCAACCCATTATTCCTTAAAGACATAAAAAACTTAGATAATACATTAGGTACATTTAAAGTAAGCAAGGAAAAAAATACGCTTTAATTTTAACAAATACATGGCTTTTATGTAATATTATTGTGATGGACCCGAACGAGGCAAAGTTATGTATATTTAAATAAAAATGGGACTATAAATAATAAAACGCCATTTTTTCCACACGTTCGAATCGCAATCAACTCGATTTTCTTTTATTATAAAAAACGTCAAAAACCGAGCTGCCAATATTATAATATTTATAAACAAAAAGTAAGTATTTATTCCGCAACAATTATGTTTCCCTATTATTAATTTTATTATTTTTTGTTTATAATTTTATAAGTTAATAATAATATTATAATAATAATTGGTTTTCCTACATATCCCACTTATTTGAAAAAAACCTAGTGACAAAATAGAGCAATGACCCTAAAACAGCCCAATATCTTAAAAAAAATATCACATGTTATTATTCGCACAGGAAATTATCATAGAGCGGGTTTTCCTTCACAGAGCCAACATATATCGTAAATAAATAAGATTGCCAAAAAGCAGTTGAATGCCGGCGGAACAGTGGGTGGATGGAGGTTGGAAATGAAGTAGAAACTATCTTACAACTGCCAACACCGACTATAATCGTAAGGATCATTTTTTCTTATTTATATTGAATGGAGTAATGTTAGGTAATTAAGTACGTCATTTCAACTTATTAGATAGTGGATCATTTATTATTACGTTAGGTTTTAACAATTTAACTAAGTACAAGTATTCGACAATTTAAATCATATTATAGCTAATTAGTTAAAAACCTGTAAATATATTTCATTTAACATGCGTTTCAATCTTTGATTATTTTACTTATTAATCCTATATTTTTAAACTTTCTTTTGTATTTCCTATAAAACCTATAATATTATAAAATCTGAATATGACGTGTCTGCACCCCTATTAAAAAAATCAACTAGAATAGACGATATAAACGACGGAGAACGATGTATTTTTTTTAGATTTCTTGTCTGCTTGTTCAGAATTCACGTAAAAACTTCTGGGCCGATTTCGATGCGCTTTTAGCTGATCGACAGCTAATTTTTGGAAGTAAGCTCTGCGCTACTTTTCATCCTAAGAATCCCCCGAAAAAAAATTCTAGGAATAATTTAAAATTGGTAGATTAAACCACATCGAATTCCAGTATAATTTTTAACTGATCGATAGAAAATTTAATGTAATAAAACGTGTGATATTTTTTATCCCGGGAATCCCTCGGGAATTTCAAGTCAAGCGTAGACGGAAGTCGCGGGCAAATCCTTGTTTACTTATAAGTTATGTAATAGAAAAAATCTTAGATTGCATATAATAAAGCTTAGTTTTTAGCGCTCACTGTTATATTAAAAATGGCTTCATTTGATATGAAAACAACGTTTCACTCCAACCCGTCCTTAACTCGTATTTTTGTGTCGTTTATTGCGCGAAGGGTGCGGGGGATGCAGGACGCCAAGGGAGGCGATCGGCGGGAATCGAGACGGATGGACGCCGGGCAGCACTGGTCGCCCTCATTCGTCGCCAGTGGTCGCAAAGGGTGGCTCAGATCGCAAGGGCAACGTACCGCGCCTACCACACCATCACATTACAGATATTACCATTAAAATCTCGTTACGAAACCTCCAGCAAAACATCGGCACCGATAGCTATATATGGATCATGCATTGACGATCATGGGGGTACAGTTCTCAGCTGATTGGGCTTATTATTACAGAACAACATATTTGTATTTCTAAAAATAATCTGTGTAATCAAAAAGAACATTACAGTATCTCTTCGAATAAATGCTTTGAAAAAAAAACGATGTATATCATATATATATATCTAATCGAATATATCATGAATTATAACATAAAAAATGTAATTTGTGTGCCTTCACCAAGCGAAACATGTAATATGAATAAACCTACCTAATTTTTAGTATCTCAAATCTTCAAAAGCACGTCACTTTATTTGATTTTTATTTCGACGTTTCTGCCACTTTTCAATAGCCGTAATCACAAAGACAGACACTTTGACTTCCGTGATCACGGGTAGGATAATTAAAACACTACGTTTTTATTATCTTAATTTTCTCATATATCTACATATTTCCTGCAAATAAATGAATTTGTTATAATTGCCACGTGCTAACAAAGGTGAAGTAAAATATCGTTATGCAACCTGCACATCGAGATAATCGATGTGTCAAACCTGCCAAGCCGCCTTGGACACGCGTGGCGGTATACTGTCCGTTCCCCCTGTAGTGGGAGGACCGAGACCAGCAGTGGGACATTTATAGGCTGATATTATAAATGAATTTGTATTTCATATATGTATAGTTTATTATAAACCATAAGACAATCGTTTATACAATTTGTCAATACATATTTTAAATAAATCATAAGTCATACATGATCTAGACTTTGTCTAAAAGTAAAATCAGTGTTTGTATAGTTATGTTTACATGTTCATACATATGTGATTGTGCTTGTGTTATATGGCGTACGGCGGGTAGGGGTTAGTCGGGCTAACCCTTTAGTGCGGCGGCAGTGAGTATGAGGAGGGCGGAGGCGGGCAGCGGAAGGGTTGCCGCCCTGGGCACCGCGCCGGGGCGGGAGAGAGCACCCCCTCCCCGGACAACTCGCACTTTTACGACGAGCTTTTTTATCGTGCGTGCTGTCGTTTTTCCTTTTCTATTTTTTATGTTTATTTCCCCGAAACCATAAATTATGTTTGAAAGGAGGGAACTCTCGGACGTTTGAGCCGACAGGAACCGGGGTGACGTCGGCCAACTTTTCTATTTCTCTTTTTTCTGTTTTTTTATGGTCTCTCGTGTGTTCGCCATGTAGGTAGGGTGCCTGCATGGTCGCCATGACGACTGCATCACATTAGCCGCTAGGGCGATCTCGGAGTGTATTGATACATACGTTTCCAATAAATAAAGCAAAAGTGAGTATTTGTTGTTGTAATGCAATCTTGCTAGCAAACACGGTTGTCTATATTCATTTGATCCCTGTTTGCGGACAAACTGTGGAGATGGACGCCGCGCCACTGTTTGCCCACACTAGCTCGATGGGTAGTAACGTGTAATTTTATACTACAGCGACAACTAATGGCTATATTATTAATCATTTTCATACAAGCCCGTTTTACCTATTAGCTAAATACAGAGAGTTTTAGAGGCTAACATTTTTTATAGTTCTTCTTTCATATTACTATTGATAGTAATATGAAAGAATTAAAACATGTTATTTAACGTTATAATTACTAGACTAACTTACTAATAGGTATTTCCGTTGTGTCAGAATTATTCTAAGCTCTCTATTTGATTTTAGAAGTTTTACATAAATCCCTTATTTAAAATAGATGCATGCGGTTCATAGGCTCGGTTGAAATTGTTAAAAATATTTTCATAAGCGCATTCTGAATTTCGCTTTGTTAAAGTTTTGAAGTGAAACTTCTTTAGAAACATTGTAATTTTAAACTCGATAAAACGTAAAAGCGACACTAAAAAGAGATAAACACATAAATCCATAGGACTGAGCCTGCGAGAGGATGTGATACGAGTTTTTCATTGTGCAGCACAGATTAGAGAGTCAATTAGACCAATAATTAAACATAGGTCCAATTTGGACCGAAATAAAACTGATAATATTTTTTAGACTAAAACAGTAAAAAATTTAAACTGATACTTAAGTTAAGTTTATTTGAATTATAATAAATTGACGGATGGAGGTAAAGGAATTATAGTTATATTAATAAAAAAATATTAATTTATTGTTAATTATCTCTGAGTATATTATCAACAGTTTCACTTCTACTGCATGTGAACTGCACACACATTTTTTTATAAGCATAAAACCTCTCTAGTATTTATTATGAATGAAGAGGTAAATATTCGAGGCTGGTATTGTGTAAGTAATATTTAATTTCATTGTTCGACCGCAAAAATGGAATAAAACCAATTTGTATCGAGTTAATTGCTCACCCTTTGGCTGCGACGAGACAAAAAAAACGCGCCATATTGCGTCCAGCAAACTAACCACCGCGAAAGAGAAATTTATTTTATAATGGCCGGAATAGTTACACGGTGCATTTAAAATTAGAACCCTTTAGGGCGCCACACCGCCAGACAAAGGGCCGAATGGCAAATTGCTGGCAGGTAGCGATGGCGAATATACAGAATGGAGTCCCAATAATTACTAAGGGCTCTAGTTTAATAAATGGCTCTTTTTCAAATTATGAAGGACCGATCGCGCCATACGGACATACCTGCCGTGAACCCTTCGACAAACGCCCGACGAATGCTCAGTCGGTATTAATTTTATTTGCAGCTTTTTCATTAAAAAGGTGCAATATAACAAATAATTCTTAATTTTATATTTTATTAAAGGATACACTGTCATACATGCTTGGACCCACAGATTGTAAAAAGATGAGAGTGATTTTACATTTATTTTTATTTAGTTGATTTTTTTAGAATTGATGTATTTCGTTGTTTAAATGAATTAATCGTGTGGTGTAAGTATTTTCATATTATTAATTGTTGAAATTCATACACATCCATTTCTCGTCTTCTGCATAGAACTTCGGGCTGATATCTTCCATTAGAGTTTAGTAATAAAAAATGTAATGCTTTTTTACGCAGTAGGTATCTCAACTTATTATATTTGTTTGACCCAAAAGGCATAGAGCTTCCTTTCCTATTACAGATTCTCGATAATAGGCCAGTGGATAGAACCATTAGTTTTATTGAAAGCCGAATTCCAAAAATGAAGGCGGTAAGTATCTTCTTTACATGAATATAAAACAAAGTCGCTTTCCGCATCTGTATGTTCCTATATCCGCTAACTCCTTATAAACCACGCAACGGATTTCTAGGCGCTTTTCGCCATCAGCTAGATAATTTTTCATTAAAAGTTTATACATAAAAAACCTATTTGTTTTAGTGTTAGTAAGTAAAATAGAGCTACTTCGTAGGATTTGATCCACGGTGGAGCCATAAGGAAAACTAGGATGTTCTAAATGCGGCTATCGCCTCAATCCTCTGGTACCACAACATTAACCGTGAGAGTACCTAGTACTCTCAAAGCAGTTTTCTGTCTATGAATAATGGTTGGTTAAAACCTCAATTTAATTGTGTAATAATGTCTAAATTTAGATTAAGGCCCAGTTCCTATAACTTACCGATTCATTTAATGTCGGTTAAAAATTGACATAAACTTCATACAAGTAATTTCAATATTCAATCAATGGAAGAGCCAGTGAATAAAGAGTGAAATACAGGAATCGGCTATAAATCATCTATGTTTTTACAATGATTGCCATATGTATGTATACAGTAACTAAATATTCACACTAGTTAAGTATAGTTGTAAAGGCGTGCTGAGACTCCGGTAGTTATCGGGCTACCTCACTAGCTTCTGCTTTATGTGTTACATTTCAGAGTAAAGATGTGATAGGCGAAAGAAATAACAGTTAACAACAATGTATTACACGCAGTCTGATTTGCTGTCATCCTCAGATAGAATAATAATGAGAGCACTGTAAACGGTCTAAACTCTAGTCACTTTTGTTCATTGGAATGTTGGGCAAAATATCATTCATTCGTTTTACATAATCTTTCCTGTGACTTCTTTCACAGATGCCGTTGATTGCATGTAGATACGGTATGACTATTCTGTGATCAGGTAGTCACTATTCAACAGATCTCCTCTAGTTTTATAAGAGTTATTTGCGGTCGCGGGTTAAAGCCTAGGTATAGGACGTACCTATATTTTAGTTACATAAAAACTTAATTAGGTATTTTATATATCGCGAGTGAAGTACCGAGCAAAGGCTAGTAAGTATATATAATATGTGTCTACTAACCCCTCCCCTATATATATACGGACGGAGTTAGTACAACAGACAGATAGACAGACGCGGAAAGCTACTTTGTTTTATAAAATTACTAATGTAAAGAAGATATGCTCATAATTCTCTAATATATACTAAAGCATTGACAAACAACGTTTATATCTTCTTTTATGCAGAATAAAATAAGCATATCTTTATAAGTAGGTTGCGACATAATTCGCCAAAACTAGATTAGCCGTAGTAACAAAATTCGAACGTTCCAGCTCTAGATGGTAGTGTATAAATGTACAAGTTAATTCATATAGCTGTTTGTTTGTTCTTTCTTCTCGCGGCCTTGATATTAAAGCTGTGGAAAATGTAAGAGAAGTAGGTAAGTACTTTTTATACGCATTCAGAGTTGTGGAAAAAAAATGCGATGAAAATACTTTTACGGGATGTAATCCGGCATAGACACACTACCGCCCAAGGATGGCAGTTAACTTAACCGCCCCGCTATTCTATTGCAACGCCATGATGTCGTCTCCGGTATCGAGAACCAAAGATACGTCCAATAATCCTGACGGCGTCGGCTCATTGAGCCCCATATCTTGCAAAAGTTGTTGCGCCCTCTCTGCCTACTTTAATGAACGCGCGTGCCGGAATACATTGCAGCGCCATCTCAGGGTCTTTACTGGAGCGGTGAGTTCCCCATCTCATCGTCCAAGACCGTTGTCAGGGCGAAAGAAGTTGGTGGTAATTCCTCCTTCGATGCCCTGATCTGCGGCGGCGGATCAGTACTGAGGAAGCTGGGTCTACCTTTCCCTGTCTGCTGCCTGTTTGTGTGAGCGGTGTATCATAAAGCCTACGTAACTGCAACCGAGCAGATACAGACAGTAACGTGCTCTAATGTGTACGTCATGTCAAGTCGCTACGGGCGCGCTTCGTGCCGCTCGCCTCGAGATCGCGAACTGCGCACACACAATGATTTTTGGTTATAGTAACTGCAACGGTTACGGCCAACAGGTGAGTACGCGGCTTAATGTACCTACACAACAAATTCTTTGAAATCCTTAATAACCATTCATATACAATAGCAAATTTATCTCGTGACATTTTTATAAAGGACAAAGAAAAAAGCTCGAACAAATAAATACTGTTTAGGCTGTTTAGATAAAACAGTTTAAGATAGGATAGTAGGGGTAGGCCAACAAACCCCTTTTGCCCAAAGGCAATGGAGTGTACCACGATGACTAGTAATTCCGATGTTTTCGCAGTTAAAATCGTATTTCCTGAACGCGACATTCACCGAACTTGGTGAAGCGAACACGAGAGTATTTTTGATGCGACGGGACAAAGCCTGTCGCCCAAACAATACCTTCGCAGACTATTTAAAACGAATATCCCCAGGCGACACCTACCCACGCATTACCTACGCTTGCCTGTGGTACAAAGATTTATTACTCGCAGCACATTTATTATTTAATGTTTCAAAAATTAAAACACAATATATATGGGTATTTAATTAGAATACATGTCTGCTTTGTTTCAAATTTATTATATGTACTAGCAGCTTTGCCCGCCACTTTCTTCGCACGAGACTTTAATCCTATTTGCAAATTTGTTTCAACCCCGCGAGATATCAAAATGCAACATACACGGATGTTTTTTAAAAAGCTCCTGTTTTAATTCTTAAATGTTTATTAAAATTTATGAGTCGTTTCGGAGTCTGTTCGAAACGAGCTTTGTTTAAGACACACAAAATTCTAAACACGTCATTCAAGTGTAAACTATTACGACTTTGTAGATCAATAAAATCAAGCACAGGTTAAGATTGATCACAATATCCACCAAGTGCTGTAAAAAAAACTACATAGCTTAATGGCATTTGTTACTTATCGTAATACAATTGATATTGAAACAAAATCGTAATGCCTCCTTGGCTTCAGTGTTGATTAAATAAAATGTTCGTTTCTAAGACACCTTTGAGGTAATAAAGAATGAAAAGACATGGTCTTGTAACTTGAAATGAACTAAGGTAAAACGAGCAGATACAAATAATCATAAATGGCTTATAACCCGAACTACAAAAATTTTGTACATATATACATAACTTCACGCCAGGTCCCTTGCGGGGTAGGCACGAACAACAGAGCGCCATACAGGCTTATTCTTACACACTTCACTTGCTTCTTTGACATTCATAGCTCTTGTCATGCACGCTCGTCTGTTCTTACGGCTCCTGAAAATATTTGTAATTTTGTCATGATAAGTAGGTATGTCACGATCTACCGGCACCAACACTACCATCGGATAATTTAATCCGAGCAGGAACGTCGTAAGAGACGACAAAACAATTTACAAAAATTTTGTATTCCTGTCAAAGGCGAAAGTATAACAAAGAGTAAAGAAACACGAACAATAGTATTGATATTTATACATATTATAGATAATAAGATATGAAAAAATATCTATACAAAATAACTATTATATTTAATCTGCCTCAAACTCCATAGTAGTATATACACAAACTGTGGTCGGCAACATATCACCTGTGACTGTAGACACAAGCCGATCTGCTCGCTAGAAACGGTGTAATTATTACCCGCGATATGGATACCAGGCCTAGTGTAAAAAAATCTAGCGATGTTGACGCGTAGAATTTTGTTCCACCAGAAATCACAGACGACCACACCCAAAAACTTAGATGGCTATCGAACGCCGCAGGTGAGAACCGATGTGAGACGACTATTATACGGAAAATCGCGAAACCCTGCCACCAACGGGTAGTTGTGCACCGAGTTAAAGCCGGGGCAAAGAGGTTTCTCAAAGCACCAACCTTATCGCCTTCTCTAATGGTCTTAGAAGAAGACCGCCATGATACATGCTTTTTATACAAGATAAAGTATTGCTAGCTAAACTTCTTCAGTGAGACAATAAAGTTCGACAGGGACTAAATGAAATAATACGAGCACCAAAGTTTCAATTATACATTCATGTTACTCCCCGCTTACGCTACAACTTATATTTTAGGCTGCTTCAGTTGCGGAAGCGCGCTGCACGCACCGCCGACTATTTTCTGCAAGGCACATCTCAAACAATCCTTTGCCAGCACAATCCTTTCACGAGCGACAGACCAAAAGCGGTTATTAATATTGTTAAATATTTTGGCGGCACACACAATGCGCTCTTTGTGCTCTATACCACCAATTATAACTTGGTGACTGATCACAAAGGCTTACCGATCAAATTACCGGCCTTTAAACTATAATATGTAATAATAACTTGTAAATACGTAATATTAAGATTTTTTTATTGTAATTTATAAAAATTAGTTGACTGATATATCGCATTAGTTAAATCATTTTACAGACGACCCAGAAATGTAACGTCATTAAAAAACGCATAAACTTAGGAGATGTCTGTAAAGGCACGTTTGGCTGTCCATTAAAAGTATTGGGGTTAACTTTAAAGAAGGGCAGTGAAACCTATGTATGGTAGAAACAAAAATAAAGGCAGTTGAAATGAGTGCTTTAGAAATATATGTGAAGTTAGTTAAAAGATAAAATAAGAAACACTGTGATTAACGAAACTTGTGGATTGAAAAATGTTGACGAAAAGAACATTAAATTTTCCACCTGTGTTGAAAACGGAATGTCAAGGCCCTTTAGCATGTAGAGAGAATAAATAAAAGGGAACTAACAATAATTATGTATGATAGCAGTGTAAATGGTTTTTTTAATTAGAGAGTACAACAGACAGATGGCCTACCTATTGGAAAGCGGTTACCGTCGCCAATGGACATTTATAAAATTATAGGTGCTACCATTGTGCTGCCTGCCTCGAAAGAGGGAGAGAAACTTGGCATTAATGCCGGAAGACTACTCAAGATTCTTATTACGGCATACCCTAAACCACGGGTGTTTGCCATCCAGACGGGCAGTAATTAATGATGCATGCACCTCTTATGTGATTTTTTAACTTGATATTCAAAAACTGTTTCAATTATATTATCACATGATGACCTCAAAGAAGAACACCGTAAGAAAAATGCCCTACCACGTGTCTGAGGCTTGTTTTGTCGTCTCTTACGACGTTCCTGCTCGGATTAAATTATCCGATACTTATCATGACAAAATTACAAATATTTTAAAGAAAAATCAGGTAAAAACCTCGTTAAATAAACCTGCATCTATAAAGAATATAATGAAAATTAATCAAGAGATACACTTCAAGGTCCGTTGTAAGTACAAACCTATCGTCTGTCCCTACCCATATGAGATACAGGCGTAATACACATTTATGTGTATAAATGTGTATTACGCCTACACATTTTATAACCAACGTCAAGTAATGATTGCGCTAATGGTTAAGTTACACACCGTTGCCTAGCGAAATAGGTGACCAACTCTCGAATCTGGGCACAAATGCTGTTCATTAATACATGTCAAGTGGAGACTGGCACAAACGCTTGAACTAAGATCACATCATTAATATTGAGTAGTGTACTCGTAGGCGGTACCGGTAGAAAAGAATAAATTTCATGGAGAAGTGCTTTCACCCTTTACGATTCGGGTCTATTTGTCAAAGTGAAAGGATCCTTACAAAACTAACTCGTGGAAAGAATGAGATCGCAGACCTAATTGTGTCCGTTGCGTGCTACCTTCTTCGATTTCAATTCAGCAACCTAATGATCTCGATTTTCCGCTCCTGATTGAAATTACTTGGATATAGATGTTATTTTTAAGCGTGAAGCCCAGCAATATACTTACGACATTAAAGTATTTTAGTTAAATTATTTAGAAAGAATTTGTTAAGCATATTTTCTTAAGAAAAACAAAACCGACTTCGTACCTACTAAAAAACAAAACATACATATTTTCTACGTTTTGAAGTCAGTGCCAAATAAACGTTAAAAACAACAACAACAGATTTGCAAAATATATAATGCAACAAATTTGCATAAGATAGTAATTTTTATGTTTTCTTAGCACCAACTTCAGGATGTTGTAAAATATTTATTTTATGCTTTTAAGTCGTCTTTTTTGAATGAATGTACTATTATCCCCGCAAATTGCTAATGCGCTGGAACCTTGTCAAATTAACATTCACGTGACGTCATCGGGAACTCGATAAGTAAGCGTACTCGCCGGCCAGTGATGCAAACGGTACTTACTCGAGTGTTCGGCTACGGTTACATCTCCAAAATGGCGGCCAGGCGCATTAGCAATTTGCGGGGATAATAAATAAGTGAATTTACCACGACCAAATCATTGAGATGTTGTGTCAAACCCGGATAGAATTAAACTGCCATTCTTGAGTGAAGCGCCTAATAATAGTAATTGTACTTATGAAGCGAGGTAATTTATGCCAAGATCGTAGCAAATGGAGATGCTTATGGTCTTTTTCATATTGAGTTACAGTAAGTATGTAGACTTCTTTAAGGTTCATAAAAAAGCCTACAAACATACTTTAACTCGATATGAATAAAACCGTTAGTCTCTACCTATCCGTTTGGAGAATATGCGTATAAAAAAATAAACCAATTACCTGTATAGACTCATGTGCCTTCCAAAGAAATGTGCCATAACTACAATATTGCAATGTTACGTTCTTTGTGAGGCTGTAATTTATAAAATATACTGTCCCTTTATTATGTCGCGCAAAGGCATACATCTCGCGTCAGTACAAAGCATCAAAGTTGGGACGGTCAACCCATTAGTGCGGCGCGGCGGGGGCTCATGATCACTTTGCTCATTTTAATTTATGTTCTTTGTAGCTTTGTTCAGTGGACAATGACCGATTTTATAGCATTCGGCTGCTGGACACCCAGATTAACATCACCGTATGGTTTTGGCTTTCACCCGTTTTGTGCAACACAATAGGCTATGTAACCGGGCAGCCAGGCACCTGGCATTAATGGCTTTGACATAACTCAAATAAAAAATTACTTCTGTTTAAAATATTTATGTTTTGCACCCTACATATCCTTGGCTTCAGTGCAGGATCATATAAATACATTTTTATTTTATTTTATTGCAGGAGTATAGCAGACAAGCAGACGGTCCACTTGATGGAAAGCAGTTACCATCGCCTATGGACATTTGCAACACCAAAGGTGCTACAAATGCGCTGCTCTTCTCTTAAGGGAGACTGGAACCTGGCCACTAATGCCGGAACACAACTCAAGGTTGTTATGGCGACATACTTTAGACCAGGGATGATAGCCATCCCGTCGAGCAATGTTTTACAACCTGGCTGTGAGTGGTTTTGTCGCCTCTTACGACAGGCCGCCGGGCCGCAGGAAATTGTATTCTTTCTCCGTTCCTGCACAGATATTTCGGATTTTTGGTGACATTTTTTTTCATCAAAATTGTGATATAATATATGCATATCATTTTAATATGTAACAATCTTGGAGAATAAAAATCACGAAATATGTAGTCGTCCACTAACCGGATGAATAATAATATCTGGACGACTAAAATAAAATCAGCAAAAAATTTTGTTACAAGGTCCTACACTAACAGAACGCCTTCGACATGTGACATAAAAAGGAGATAATCGTTATATTTCAACTAAGTTTTATTTCTTAACTAAGTGAACTTTGGCTGCGGCAGCCATATCATGACTAGTATTTTAAGAAGACATAGGACACACTACAAAGCGGACCTTTGAAGGTAATCAGCATTCAACGCTAGACTAATTAATAATGCATACACCTCTGTGATGTGATTTTTTAACTTGATATTCAAAAACTGTTTCAATTATATTATCAGATGATGACCTCAAAGAAAAACATCGTAAGAAAACCTGGACAAATTGCACACAGCAGTTATGCTATAGTTTGGAAAATTGCTCACAATATTCCAATTAAAAAATTATAATAAATCGAGTGATAAAACACAATGATAGAGTAATAAAAAACTATCGTCCAATTAGCCACTTATCTTGTTTTGTAAAATTATTTGAATCTGTAGTTTGCGATTACCCTTACAATAATTTAAAACCCTTACTTTCGTGTAATAAACGTGGATTTGTTAAAAATAAATCAACTACGACTAACCTTGTCAAATATAAAAATACTTCTTATTTAAATTCATTGATTTTAATGTGACGCCGGTATAATGAAATCACTAAATTGAACGTTGATACTTTTTGATTGCAGAAATTTACGAACCATAAAGAAGTGTTCAAACTTACTCTAACTCCCTATGAATAAGACTATTATTGTCTAATTTTAATAATTGTAATCGGTTTGATGCTTAAATAAATAATCATTGTGATTAGTCCACCTTAGACTATCTTAACGGATATTCCGTCCGTACCTTTGAAACAGGTGGTCTATAACCAGCAGTGGGTTTATAGTCACGCTAACAGATAATAAAATTAAAATACAACGTAGTTTAGTTAAATAGACATTTATTATATCTTATGATTTTTGTAACAACATAAAAAACTAGCATAATATATTTATACAAAAGTAATTCATCACAATCCCCACCAAAATAACTTGCCGCTTGCTAAGCAATAAGTAAATAGCTACGCCTTATTGTTTTATAAAATTAAACCGTCTCTTTAGATGCAAATGCAGATACTTATTGCGCAATCTTCTACGGGTAATCTGGTGAAGCCATATAGTTTGGCGCGGAAAATGTGTTATGTATACGATATTAAAGTAATACGACTAAATACCCTCTAGAAAAGATTAAAGAGAATAAACACATAAGTAATAAATACCTTACGTAATAAATAAATTGGTACATTGTAAGAAAATCACTCATTTTCAATGCGCGAATCGGCTTCATCGTCGATTCGGCTCCGGGGTGCCTGACCGGAAACCAGCTCTCCGTGAACCCTTACACGGTACACACACGTGTAAACCGGGTGTCCCCAGTTAGATACCACCCGAAATCGTACCATATTGTACCCTTTCGATGAAGGATGTAGGACTTCGAAGTATTGAATCGGCTTCCCGTCCTTATTGTATTCAAAACTGCCAAAGTCATGTGGGTACGGATCCGTTCGGAATTCCAAACCCTCGATTTGAAACAGCCGAGGTGCCGATGAGATTTCTCTATTGGAAATTTATATGGTTCTTAGAACAAACAAATCTAAATAGAGTACAATTACAAGTGAAAATGAAAACTTGAACATATTAAGCATACAATGAAAAATGGCCGAAACGGTTTTGTTTATTTGAAACAGTTGCAATACTTAAGAAAATAGATGTATTACATATATATTTTGCTTAAGAAGCAGTTGCTCAATACCTGGGTGAATTAAAGTTCTTAAAATCGATATTAAAAATGCAAACATTTAAACAAAAATATTTTATTTTTCTACATCATCTCCATCCATTGTAATGTCTTTAGAATAACGCCTTTCTAACTTCCTGGCTTCCTTTCCTTGCGAAAAAATAGTTTTTCTTGAGTCTCGGAAATCTCCTTTACGGCAGCCATATCCGCGTCATTATCATATTTATCTTTTAATTTTGGGAATAAGTCACTTGGGATAGTCAAGAAAAGTGAAGCCAGCACAATGGATTGCGTTGAGCACAACTTCCAATCGATAAGCGGGAGCGTTATCGTGAAGAAACAACACAACACACCCAACGACAGTTTTCCACGGCGTTTTTCTTTAATCACTACACGCATTTTCAAAATTCCAAATTACATAATAGGGTTCAGGAATCATTTGGCCTTTTGGCATACAATTAATAAGAAGGAGGCCTTTACTATCCCAAAACACTGAGGCCATAACTTTTCCCACGGTATGAGTAACTATAAATTTCGTAATGATGGATAGGATGATCGTTTCCAAAACATGCTTTGTTTCTTAGTTTCAGGATCGAAATGGTGGACCGACGTTGCCTCCATGGTGATAAAGCGACAACAAACATTTTTCAAATCACGCTGGATATTTCGACATTACGCTTAGAAATTTCTTAACGTCGCTTTTTGTTTTCGTGGCACCCATCTTGCCGACACTTTTTTTAACCCTCTTGAATCAATTAAAATGGACTGAACGCTACCGAAAGATATCTTTAGGATCTAAGCCATATATTTTATAGTTACTCTTCTGTCTCCCAAAACGAGATTCTGAACATTTTTAACACTTTCTTCCGTAACGGTTGAAGGCCGCCCAGAACCCGCTTATCTTTACAGCTTGATCTACCTCTTTTAAATTCAGCCACCCAGTACGGAACTGTAGAATAGGGTACAGCATCATCCCCTATGTCTGCTGAACGTCCGAAATAAATTCTTTCGCAGAAATTTTTTTCAAGCTAGACCATCACCACTCTTAACTCACTTTTATCCATAATTTTACGTTTTAGCAACTCCTTACACGAACCAATTTATTAGTGCGAACTATCTGACAAAAACAAGTGACAGTTGATGTAAATATTGTGTGATTGACACTCTTTAATTTGAATATTGAACCTCTTACAAAAACATTTGAAAGGTATATATGCAGTTTTAAGAACTTTTTGATTCACCCTCGTAAGTGATAAGCTTTGAAAGATAACCACAGATGAAAAGAAACGATCTTTGGCAAATCCTATAAGGTGAGCACATAAAATGTGTTAACACTAAAACCAACATTATAGTTGCAGAAGGAATCTAAGCCAAAACATGAAGGAATCTAGTAAAAATAATATAATTGACTAACCTCGTAGGCGATATATGCGGTGCTATGTGTTCAACACTGACGCCGGTTATCATAACGGTCCCAATTAACCGAATAGTGGCTTCACCCCTAGCCCCTTTGAACGCCCAACACTCCCCAGGCAAAGTTCCTGGACGAATCATAGCTCTTGCTCCTTGGCATTGGCGACAGATCCAAGAGGACAGCACGTGCAGTGCCCAGCTAACTGGTGACTCATATATAACATGTTCTATTGTGTTAGCAGTATCCAAAACCCTTGCTCCAGCTGTTTCGAGTGCGTAATCGGCTATCTGCACAATATTTTTAAATAATAATAATATATAATAATAATAAATAATATCTATCTTCTTAGACAAGCATCTTTAATATATTGTCTAAAGCAGGCTAGCAGGCAGACGATCCAACTGATGGAAAGTCCAACGATCGCCTATGGATTTTTGCAACTTTTAATGAGCCCCATGTCATAACTCAAGAAAACCACGATGGGAACTTCCCTACAGATCTCTGTAATACGTGGAATAAACGTTCCAAAGAACTATTGCGTATATGAGTGAGAACTTTTTTTTAGACGTAGTAGACGGCCCACTTGATGGAAAGCGGAACTTAAAGAAATAATAAAAATCCCGTCAAAGGCGAGTGGTTGAAAATGTTGGGTTGACACCATAACAAACAATTCCACGGAACTCTCTCCGTTGTACATAGGTACATACATTAGAATACGCAGAAAAACGCAGTCTCTTCGAAGGATCAGCGATTATAAACCGCCACACGTGAAACGGGATCGTTGGCTTTACGAATGACAGTGCGCTGGATAGAGGCACCAGCACCTGCCTGGCAAGCGGGTGCCCTGATTTATAGTTAGATGCAAACTAAAAAGTACCTCTTCTGCGGTTTGATTTGCACTTTATAAAGTACAACTCGGCTCAAGTGGTTGCCACGGGGCAAAGTACTGCTTGTACTGATTGAGCGCACCAAGCTTTAAGAAGAGCGAGAAGTTTTAATACAAAATTAGATTAGATATAAATAAACGAATACCTGGCGATCGTAATTGTATATGTCGACAGCCTGACGATTATTTTTGCGGAGCGAAGGTTCTATAGCATCTTTAGCTTTTCCAGCAGCAGCTGTAACTGCTGGCAATACAGTAGATAATCGTTCCATCTCACTTTGTAACCTTTTATGTTGTTGATTCACCTTCAATAATAAAATAGAATCTAATTTGTCGTACAATACAAAAATAAGAAAATACACGGATAAAGCAATTTTTTATTCACCTAGGTATCTAATATAGTATATTAGGTACCTAAGTGAATAAAAGTCCTTAGAAGATTATATATATATATATATATACACACACACACACATATATATATATATATATGTGTGTATATATATATATATATATATATATATATATATATAGTTACGTGCGGTGATCAAATATCTCACTTGAAAAATATGTCTACGAAAGAAAATTTTTCGGACCTTCAGCAGACATTACGGGATAGTGCTGTACCCTATTTTACTGTTGCGTACTGGGTTGCTGAATTTAATACAGGTAGATTAAGCTGTGAAGATGACCCGCTGTCACGGCGGCCTTCCGTAACGGAGGTTCCGTTACGGAAGAAAATGACAAAAAATTTCAGAATGTGGTTTTGGAAGACAAAAGAGTAACTATAAAACTTATAGCTGAGATCGTAAAGATATGTTTTAGTTGCGTTCAACTTATTTTAATTGTTTTACTGGGGTCAAAAAAGTGTCGACATGATAGGTGCCACAAATGTTTAACAACAAAAACAAAAAGCGACGTTTGGGAATTTCTAAGCGTAATCTCGAAATGTTCCAGCGTGATTCGGATAATTTCTGCCGTCGCTTTGTCAGCATGGATGAAACGTGGGTCCACCATTTCGATCCTGAAAGTAAGAGCTAAAGCATGTCTTGGAAACAACCATCCTCTTCAGTGATTAAGAAGTTTCGAGTTGCTTCTACCGCTGGCAAAGTTATGGTCTCAGTGTATTGGAATAGAGAAGGAATCCTTTTTGTTCATTACATGCCAAAAGGCAAGATAATTACTGGACTCTATTATGCAAATTTAATTCGAAAGTACGTAAAGCGATTAAAGAAAAACGTCGTCGAAAACTATCGTTGAGTGTGTTGTTTCTTCCCGAAACACGTTATCCTAAATGCTTTACATCAGAGGAAGATCAGTAGAAAAATAAAATATTTTGTTTAAAGTTTTGCATTTTTTAATATTGCATCCAAGAACTTTTTGATTCACTCTCGTACAAACGTCGGTGTCATTGTTGTTAGCTATCTCTTATATAAGGCAAATATCATGTAAAAAAATAAGTTCTAACACGATCTTTATATATTATATTTACTAGTATATCCCTGCGACTTCGTCCACAATTGACTTGAAATCCCCGCGGGATTCCCGGGACACAAAGTACGAAAGCATTTAAAAAATAAAAATATGTAAATTTTATGTACCCGCACAACTTAAAACAGCTCCCGGAAAATTTACCGGGTAATTCCCGAGATAAAAGTGTCACAGACTTTATTACATAAAATTTACTATCGATCGGAGAAAAATCACTTTAGAATTAAAAAATTTTAAACTGGTAATTTTACCTCGTTCCCCGAAAATTTTCCGCGAGATTCCTAGGATATAAAATAGGACAGATTTTATGTTTAAGAATTTGCTGTCGATCAACAAAAACCGTATCGAAAACAGGACAGCAGTTTTTACATGAATCCCGAAGAAATTCACTACATCGTTTATCGTATCGTCTAGTCCAGTTTTTTTTAGGCTGAGTCTATTAATACGGGTACTGTACGAACAATTTATAATTATTAATACGGGTACTGAAAATGTTCTTAAAAAGGCTCGGCCAAAAAAAAAACCTAACCTAACCTAATTAAAGATTTAAAATAAGTATTTTACGAAGTTCTTCCAATCCATACAAGAGCAGTACGCAAATATTCGCGTATACTTTGTAGTAACATATAAGCAGATCGAGTTCCATAATGTACAGCGCCAGTACACATAGGGACTAATCGTGTATGTGTCGGAAAAATATTTTTGGGTGGTTATAAAAAAAATAACCACTTTCTAACCTATATTAAAAATGTTCCGATTTGTTCATAATAAATAAATGTGCCGTGTATCTATACCCCACCCTCATTTTAGAATTTATTTATTTATTTTTATTTTCATGTTTTCAATAATTCTTTAAAACATGTCATTAAAAAAACCTAACCTAACCTAATTAAAAAACATGCTAATCATTTTTTTTTAAATAATTGAATGACTGTACGAATAAATATAATTTATTCGTCCAGTACCCGTACAAATAATCACATCGTTTTTTTTTATAGCTTCAATGAACAAATCATTGAAGCTATAAGCACGGGATGTTTAGAATTTTGTTTTGTTATACTGGGATTCGGGTACACGGAAGAAGACATTGTGCTGATCTCAAATGGTTGGGAGATGAAAGAAAGATTACCTAATTGTTAGGGTCATGCAAGCACTTAAGTATATTTTCTCATATTATATGGTGAGATAATGGGATTTTAATATTGATACCTCAGACAAGCCCCTGGTAAGTTGCATAACCACATATTTGATATCCGAAAAGTCTCCATCAACGTTATCATATAATGGCACCCAGAAGTAGGCGTAGATCTGGATTAGCAACAATAAAGTCAGTGTTACGTACACAAACGACGGAAATACATTTCGTAAGCATCCACCGTTCCGAACTTCATCCACATCACTCATTTCATTAGATCAATATTATTTGTACACGATATATAATCATACAAATTGGAACTGGCGAATTCTATTGTCATTAAATGACATATTGCTGTCAAAGCATAAGTATTCTGTAATAAGAGGAGCATCGAGTCGAAGTCGGTCTTATAATGTACTCTGTGAAGTTAATCATAAAAGATTCCTCTATAATAAATAATCGTCAAACACACACATTGTACAGTCAGCGTCGGAAAGAAGGTAGCAGTTAAGATGGTCAAATAGATAAGAACATCGAAAGTGATCATTACTATCGATACAACCAAGGTAGTCTAATAGTTCGCATCAGCCTTCTTATCCAAAAACATCGGCACACCAAGAATGTCATATGTATCTAAGCAGCCAAGGTGGCCAAAACATAGTAACAGTCTAGAAAAATGAACTCTATTCTAAATGTGATTAGAGTTCAATCGAGTTGATTACATACTAAATCAAAATTAATTGTATTTCGAATTATAAATTTCAATTTGATTTACTTATTCTTAAATTGGCATTAAATGTAAAGCATCTTACTTTTCCAATCTGAAATTAACGAAATGAACGAAAGCATTTGAATCAAAAAACTGATCACAGCAGTGTGATTGACGAGGAGGGTGATATGAGCATAATAATATTTATTACGTTTGATCAAGGGTAAGCACTGGGATTAGAAAAAAACGCCAGTTTTTTCCAATTAAGCATCATTTATTGACTAGAAGGGCAATGATTTTCCCTTTATCAGATATTTGAGTCCTCTTAATTTATTCAGATTTTTTGTACTTTTCTTTATATTATTTAATACGTGATGACACTGTATGCATCTTAAAGTTTCCGTTTTTACTGAATGCTAAGTCTTATTCATAAAGTTAGAGTAAGCTTGAAGTTTTCTCTCTATGAATAAGACCGTCAGTTAATTCTTCATCTATGCAATTCATCCATTATTAATTGAATCATCATCATGGAAACGTGAACGAAGTTTCGCGGACTGATGATAGTGTGTCTAATATATAAAATTCTGGTGTCACAGTGTTTGTAACATAATCCTCCGAAACAGCTTGAACGAATCTTATGAAGTTTTACAGGTCTGAGAATAGGACGTAAACTATTTTTCCATAAAGTGAAAAGGGCGGTCCACCCCAATTTTTTAATTTATTGTCAAAAAATATATTTTTTTATGATTTGGCATTAAAAAATACAAACAACCCTAAATTTTCATTCTTCTACTACCATCCCCTATTTTTGAATAGCGATACTAGTAGTACTTTAATATTTTTTTTACTCTCGGCGGTTCGATAATGGAGCTGTTACCACTCGATGAGTTATTCCTGCCAGGAATCTACCGGTGACACTTCTCACCCCGTAAACAACACGGAGTAGGGATGACAACCAAGCCTGTCTCTTGTCTTTCTCAAACAATAAGCTTTCTCTCACTCAATAAAGTTCAGAGCCTAAACCCTTTTCGGCTATTTTTATTGATTGTGCGTCGATTGCAGCAGTGACGCTTATACTATTTTACCTCCCCAGTGCAACTCTCATATATGCTCATAGAAATGTATCATCACTTTGCAGTTTCCTATTTTATTTTCCATACATTTCAAAGATTAGACACAAAATTATTTTCTGAAAGCACTATAAATATTTATACACATAAAATGTGACTATTATTATTAATTACTAATATATGTTTGCTGTCAAATATTGGTAAATCCGTAGTTACCTTTTTTATCATATAAAGAAAAATCAATGTTTTGTATATAAGTTCTCAATGCGTTCCTAAACCATTGATCAGATGTGATAAAACTTTGGTAGTGTTCTGAAGACGCCCGAAAAGGTTTCTGGCTCAAAAAATTTATTTATCAATGAAAATAAATATCTATGTTTGTCCTCAATGTGCTCCAAAAGCATTGATCAGATTCTGATAAAATTTAAATTTAACTGGGTGTTCCGGGGACGCCCGCGAGGTTTTCTGGCCCAAAAATGTGTATATATATAAAATTATTCTGTTTGTGTGAATATCACTGAAATCTTCCTAAATGATTGAAGCTATTTTGATGTTTTTTTTTGTGTGTGTTCAACCCACTTGAACCCCTCTAAACCATCCCGTGACCCATCCCAGGACCTATCCCGGCATGATTTAGATTAACAATGGTCCCGGTAGGTGGGGCTGCAAACAGGTTCCAGCATTTTAACGAAATTTTTTGTGTGTATATTTGGATCTCTGGATTGTTTAGATTCAAATTTAAAGCAGGTAGGTGGCGCTGCAATCGCTTTCCAAGATTTAGGTGAAGTTATTTTTGTGTGTGTTCAAATCTTAGACCATTATGGTCTAAGGTTCAAGTGCGTCCTGGAATAGTTTAGATTCATGATTAGATTCAGTAGATGATGCCGCTAAACTTCTAAGCGGTGAGACCAATTTTGATGAAATTATTTGTGTTCTTTTAAGTGGTTTTGAGAATGATATAAATTTATATTTGATCCCGGTCGATGACGCTGCAATCGGCTTCTAAATTTATATTTTTTAAGGGCAGAACAATATCTGCCGGGTACAGCTAGTAATATTACAACATTGTAAATATGCCATATCTCTACATTGAAGTTATTAAAAAAAACAATTGGAATAGAATAGACTACATAAACGATGGATAACATGATACTATTTTTATATTTCTTGTATGTTAGTCGTTTTGTCTGTTTGTTCCACATTTACGTAAATACTCCTAGGCCGATTTTAATGCGATTTTCGCTGATCGAGAGCAAAGTCTTCTTTTGTTTACTTTGTGTTTAGAAAAATAGCCCACACGTATGCCTAATTCATTTGACACATCCGTTACAGAAACTCCTTGTCTCAAATGAACAATTTTATATTTCATTTCATCAGTAAGATGATATTTATCCATGGTGGTATTTCAAGATGATGATTTATATATATTTCTAATCTTTTATTATATTAATATATTCTGTGATTTCTAAATCTGAGACAAATGAATTCATATACGTAAAACAAAAAACATCAATAATTCATTGCTCATAAAAAAAAGTTTGATCTCGAATTCTAAATTTCTTGTATATTGAAACTCTTTAGTCTTTAGATACTTCAACAAACTCACATATACATAGTGGTTTACGTCAAATTAAATGTTAAAATTATGTTAATATTGTAAAATAATGTTGTCTGTATATTGAAGCTATTAAAAAAATGCAATTGGGATCGAATTGTTTGATTGATGGAAAACGGAAACAATTTCTTTTCATAAATATATGTTAACTTTTATAAGGTTTGCATTATTCTACAGACATTTTTGACTTAAATGCTGAAAAAGCTAATATCATGGGCATTCTAGTGTAATTTTTCAGGAAAACGGATTCAATTTTTAGTGTTTTTACTCCTATACTTCAGTACCGGAAAGTTCTAAATTTTTATTGGGAATTATACGCCTAGAAATAGCATGAAAACTGGCCGTGTTATTCTTATTACAACATAGTTTGATACTTTATGTCATTTTTATATGTTACTATATTTGGACTCTAGATATTTCCCGGGATTTTGTTCCACTTCCAAACCACTAGATTAACTTAGATTCAATGTTCGCAAATCACAAAACAGTGATTTGCGAACATTGCGTCTGTATTTATTAGAAATCCTTAGTGAGACATCGTAGTTGAAAACATCTTTAGTAACATTACTAATATCAGGGTTTTATGGAGTTTAAGTTTCATGCATTGTCATAATAAAAATCCATTCAATTTTAAAGGTTGGTAAGTGAAGTCGAGGGCAAATACTAGTTATGTTATGAAAATTAAAAAGATTATTTGAGCTTTCATTTAGTATGCAATCAACTCGATTTGACTCTAATCTCGTTTAGAATAGAGTTCATTTTTCTAGACTGTTACTATGTTTTGGCCACCTTGGCTGCTCAGATACATATGGTGTTCTTGGTGTGCCGATGTTTTTGGATAAGAAGGCTGATGCGAACTATTAGACTACCTTGGTTGTATCGATAGTAATGATCACTTTCGATGTTCTTATCTATTTGACCATCTTAACTGCTACCTTCTTTCCGACGCTGACTGTACATTCCCAAACTAAACATATTACGCGGGTAATACAGAATAGACACTTTTATGTAATAATAAGTTTCATGTACACAACCCTGCCTCTTGTCTTCCCACTTTCACTAGACCCATAGGTTTGCTTGAAGAAAACTCTTTTTAGGGTTAAGCTCGCCTTTGTACATCACCATTATTTTATACTTTTATTTGTAACTATTTTGTGTACAATCCCTATTAATATTATAAATGCGAAAGTAACTCTGTCTGTCTGTCTGTCTGTTCCGTTTTCACGTAAAAACTACTGGACCGATTTGGCTGAAACTCAGTATATATATATATTTTCGATACCGAGGATGAACATAGGATACTTTTTATCCCGAAAAATGGGATAGTTTCCGGGATAAAATGATATTTGTCTGTTTGTTTGTTATGCTTTTACGGAAAAACTACTGGACCGATTTGGCTGAAATTCGGCACGTATGTAAATTAAATACTGAGGATGGACAAGGGGTAATTTTCATTTTGGCCTATTTGGTCATTTTGGCCTTTTTGGTCATTTTGGCCAATTTGGTCATTTGGGCCTATTTGGTCATTTTAGCCTTTTTGGTCATTTTGGCCTATTTGGTCATTTTGGCCTTTTTGATCATTTTGGCCTATTTGGTCATTTTGGCCTTTTTGACCATTTTACCTTTTTGGTCATTTTGGCCTATTTGGTCATTTTGGCCTTTTTGGTCATTTTGGCCTTTTTGGTCATTTTGGCCTATTTGGTCATTTTGGCCTTTTTGGTCATTTTTTCTTTTTGGTCATTTTGGCCTATTTGGTCATTTTGGCCTTTTTGGTCATTTTGGCCTATTTGGTCATTTTGGCCTTTTTGGTCATTTTTGCCTATTTGGTCATTTTGGCCTTTTTGACCATTTTACCTTTTTGGTCATTTTGGCCTATTTGGTCATTTTGGCCTTTTTGACCATTTTACCTTTTTGGTCATTTTGGCCTATTTGGTCATTTTGGCCTATTTGGTCATTTTGGCCTAATTGGTCATTTTGGCCCTTTTGACCATTTTGACCTTTTTGGTCATTTTGGCCTATTTGGTCATTTTGGCCTATTTGGTCATTTTGGCCTTTTTGGTAATTTTGGCCTTTTTGGTCATTTTGGCCTATTTGGTCATTTTGGCCTATTTGGTCATTTTGGCCTTTTTGATCATTTTGACCTTTTTGGTCATTTGACCATTTTGGCCTTTTTGTTCAAGTTTTGTAATTTATTTTGTTGACAGATAGACGGGGGATGGTATATATAATTAACGATATAAAATGAAGTGAATCTTCTGTGCGCAAATACATAAAAATGTAATATAATATAACCTGTAGCACTTGCTCTATAAATAAGAGACACGCACTAGAGGTTAACCCGCGGCGCAGCCGCGGGGTAAACTCTAGTAAAGAATAAAGAAAGAAAGACACTCTGAGGCCGATCCCAGACCATAGGAAATAACGGAATGTTCGTTTACGAACTTTTACATACCAAGAATCGAACAAAAAAGTCGAGGTAGCGTAATGGTTAGTGCACGCGCCCCTAAATCGAAGAGCGCGGGTTCGATCCTGACCGGAACGCATGCACCTCTTAGTCAGTTTCTCTGACCTAATGTGCATATTGTTACAATTACCACGTGCTAAAAACGGCGAATGAAAACATCGTGATGCAACCTGCACATCGAGATAACCGATGTGTCAAACCTGCCAAGCCGCCTTGGACAAGCGTGGCGGGTATACTGTCTGTTCCCCCCTATAATGGGAGGCCCAAGTCCAGCTGTGGGACATTTATGGGCTGACATTATTATTATTTTATAAGAATCGAACCCGAAGCTCATACGCTGTAGTGAGATAAGCTGGCAAAGGCTTAGCCCACTCAACCAGAGGTTAACAAAATATAAAATCCAATCATACACTAATTAAACTAGATAATATAACTAGGTATTATATAACATTCTCTTTCATGATGGCGTTATATTCTGTTCTTTAATAACCTCGGTGACTCACCACTTATATGATTTACAAGCGAAGAGAGAGGATTGCTCAGAACAATTAAGGGTTTATATGTGATATACGAGGCCGAGATATCTTATAAGTTAGCCCTTTGTATTTAGCCTTCAGAATAGTAAACTAAAGTTATTTTTCGAGTTGTAGTCTTATTAGTTCCTAAGATAATCAAACTGTGACAAAAATGAAACCATAACTTTTATTCATAGATATTGGAACTATAGATAATAACAGATCGGAAGTAAAAAAAAAAAATTGTGTGTGTGTGTGTGTGTACTTATGTACACGCGTTAGAAGTTATACTTCTTTGGCGATAAAAAATCTTTTCAAAAATTTTATCTTTTGCCTTATTCAGTTATTCTACGTTTGTAGAAAAACAACACTAACAATAGAAAAACTAAAATGTTGACTATAGCTAACTTCAGGGAGTCGGTTGACTATAGCTAACTTCATGGTGTAGGTTTTTCGTGCGACGGTGTGCGCGCGCATTGTAAAAATTTACTCTCATCATTTTTCCTAATGCGCCTAAAGAAGTATAACTTCAAAAAACCTTTGGATGGTTATCTCATAGATAATACTTATAACATGTTATCTGTTAACAAAGTATCAATCCATGAGTTATTTGAAATAAATTTAATAATACTCATTATTTTTGCACATAGTTTATTCATAAATTTAAGTAATGAGACATATCATCACATAATCAATGACTTATTAACACAAACATCATTTAAATAATAGCTAAATTTGAATTTATACATAAAAATACACCGAGACGGCAGCCGAGCACAATATTGAACGACGTTTGTTAACGAGTCTGTATAGTGTATAATGATTTCATACAAAATGTACGTGATATTAGCTGATCAGTGCCGTGATATTTTAACCATATTAGAAAACAAGTTGATTCAATATTTGTGTTACAATACACATCACTATTATGCGTTAACATCACTATCCTCTCATAAGAAAAATGGCTCTGGTTGTACTGTGTTTCTCTAAGAAATTAATGTAGTATATATTTAACCACTTGTAATTGCAGATTATTTTTTTGATCCACAACGAAATCAAACTACACATTTTACGTCGTCTAAGCCAATTTATCTGGACTACTGAGTAAAATATTTAAATATAAACAAAATGACTTATAATTTTCTATAAAACTTTAACAGTTGTTACTCCATACTAAGTATAAACTTAGCCAAATTTGATAAAAGTATTAAGTGATCAATGATCTATAAATCATTTTTGTATATTACGTAGATTGAGAGAAGTGAAACAAGAACTCGAAGCAACGTGTTTATAGAAATAGCCATTGAATAAAACATAGTTTCTATATCTTATTATCCATTATTTTCTTTACTACCGGCATAAAATTTGACAAATCATTTTCATGACAAATTCTAACCAATATTAAGGAAAGTAACAGATACTCTGTTATAGAAGCTATGTATATGCATATGTGAATGATATTTTATGATGTTGAATGGTGGATGATGTGATCTCTATTATTACTACTGGACTGGTTCCGAATTGAGAGTTTCACCTAATATTAATACTGACGTATCTAAAAAATTTGAAAAATTACTCTAAAATGAACAAATTGAAGTAGTGAGTAGTAATTATGTGTCTTTGTGAGAAATGTGAACTGTATGTGTAATGTGTCCTATCGAGTTTTCATAAGAACTCCGTTGAATGGCGTCAGTTGAAGATATACAATTAAACTGAGCATAAGAAGAATTATTATACATCACGATTGGCTGTATGGACTAGGATTCCCTTACGTTTTTAGTTATCTGGGACTGTCACACTTAGCGCTATTATCATCGTCAAACCAAGTGCAAAAATAAATGACGGCAGTCCAAAGGTAATAATAGATCAGTCATGCAATTTCAAAACCTGGAAACTGACATTGTTTTTGTAATAATTGTTTGTGCATTTATTGTCTTACTAGGCCATCGCTGATATAATGTGCTTGTCAAAACGTGTGAAATCTTTGTTTTAACAGTTTTAAGTGGGGCAATTTATTTGGTTCTTATTTAGAAACTTCGGCCACTTTTCAGTAGCTGTAATCAAATAAAAACTATGTATGTAAACTTAAGAAAATACTATGGGAAAATTGCATGAAATATAATATCACTCCCAATAAGCAATTTTATAACAATTATACTTAATGATCTATGATCACCTACATCACCAGATTAGGTTAAACTATTCCTTAAGTTAGGTTGCCTGGAAGAGATTGCTTTAAGCGCTAAGGCCGCCTATTATTTCTACCATGACAATATTGTAATCATGTATTTTTGAAATTGTATATTTGATCAGCAACAAAGTGTTATCTATCTATCTATTTAAATAGTTCTGAAATGGTCCTTGAAATTATTTATCTTTTGTGCTATGGTATAAAATTTCTAGGGATGCAGTTGCTTACTAATTGCACAGTTGAGCTCTTCAATTTCAAAACCTAATAAGCGGATTCCAAGAAATCTGTTGTACAGCACAAAAAAAAATGACAATGATATGCAATTTCAAAACTATTTATGAAATTTATTGGGAGCGATATCATACTTTGATACAGACTGTATCAAAGTATGATATCGACTGTTTTAGCAAGCATAATAATGCATCGGCCAATACCTAGTAACACAGTAAATGCACAAACCGACACCTCTAAGGGATACTACGCCAACATGATTTTAGCTATTTTCTATCTTATGAGAAAAGCACTTATTAATGTCTTAAAACTATGTTTCTAGATTATCAAAAAAAATGTTGAGTAATTCGGAAGTTTTTTGGTTCTTGATATTTTTTATTAAATTTCAGAAACATAATATACCTAACAGAAAATACCTAAAATTAAATTGGCGTAGTATTCCTCGCAGGTGGCGAAACATTCGTTGCCAGGTTTTGAGATGCAAAACCTGCCGAGGCGGGGGCGAGTGGTGTTGAGGTTAGGGCTTCTGCGCCTGCGAGGCGTACTCGAGCTGCGCGGCGGCGACGGAGTTCATGGCGTCGTGCGCCTGGTGCACGTTGGCGCGCCACGCGAGCAGCACGCGCCGCAGCTGCTGCCACTGCGCCACGCCGAACGTGCGGTGCATCGTGCTCGACACGCGCACCACGCGCAGCGACTGGTCCATGCGCGCGCGCACCAGACGCGTCTTCAGCACTGAACGCACGTGCACACAAATCAAAATCCAACTATTAGGCAGAATTCGAAAACTAATGCTAACAGTCTCAAAAATATCAAGGTTTAAAAATTTTAATATCAACTTTTCATGCACGGTGCTTCCTAGCGGGCTATAATTCTAGCCACAAAGAAATCCCACAGACGCGGCGCTACAATCGCCTTTTAAAGACATTTTTGTTTTTAAATTCTTTTAACACATTGACAGCTGCCAAGTTGTCTCCTAGGCCTAGCCTCCTCCGAAATATGTCATTTTCCCGTCTTCTCTCTCCATACGATTTTTATTTGTTTATTTAAATACAGAAACTGCCCAAAATCATATTAAAAAAACAAACTAATAATATAAATCTAATATATAAAATTCTCATGTTACTGTGTTAGTAGGTAAACTCCTCCGAAACGGCTTGACTGATTCTCATGAAATTTTGTATGCATATTAGGTAGGTCTGAGAATCGAACAAAATCTATTTCTCATCCCCCTAAATGTTAAGGGTAATCCAACCCTAACTTTTTTTGATATTTTTTTATGGTACAAAATTAAAAAATACGTATAACCCTAAATTTTCAACCCTCTATGATATCAATTGAAGCTTTTCCGGGCATGACGACGTCTGCCGGAACAGCTAGTATTTCTTATAAATACTTGACACTGGCTAAATAGATACATAAATTGTATAAAACCACATTTATAAAAGAATGACAAATATTTAACCACAGCAGTTATAAAATACCTTCAATAACAAAAGCTTCAACATCCTTCTCCTCAATCTGGAGTTCAGAGATCAAATCGTCAAATGAAATCTCAGGATCTTTTTCAGCCATTTGCATGAATGACAATATCCTCATTTTCTTGATGTTTTGCTCGTGGTTTAACCCTGAAGATAATTAGTAAATGGCATAAATAAAATAGTATTGTATATTATGAGAAAAGAAAACAATAATAATAAAATACGTTTTAATGGGCTTTAAGCGCTGTAATTTATTTGATTTTTATTATTCCGACGTGACGGCCACTTTTCAGTAGCCGTGATGACGGAAGACAAACATGTCAAATACCAATGAGTAGTGTTAAAGTTTTATTTAGCCAACCGCCAACTTGTTCATTTTAATTATTTAGTTTTCATTTTGTTTATGGTTATTATTTACTCTATGGGAGCCTAATCTAATTTACCACTGCTTCGCAACATGTTTTATTATGTCTGCTAGTCGCACAAACGTAATTATAATTACTATCTATATGACTGTAAGGTTTTTATTTCATCTCACCTTGTGAATGCACAAACTCTTTATGATTCTTGTAGAAAGTCTGATAACTGGACAACTTCTCAGACACAAAGATATTTAACAAATCATAGATGAGTTCACCATCTAGAAACCTTACTGGTTTGAGGGCCAGTAATGGGTCAAGTAGGAATGTATTAGGGTCCGCTAAAGCCGTCGCTATACACTTAATGGCATCGTCTCTAGCATATGATGCATTGTCCTCTGTGTATGTCCCCAGTAACTCAATCATTACCTTGGCTGCCAACTCACTGTAAGACCAAAAATTAGATCCAAAATCAAAAAGATCTATTAATTTAAAAACTTAGATATACTATGTGTGTAAGAAAGTGAAAGGTATTATTGTGGGGAAAGTGAAAGTGATTGACTTAGCTTAGTAGCTAAGGCACCTGCATTTTAATTCAGAGATATGGGTTCTAATTCTCACTTGGGAGCATGTATGGCTTAAGCAGTTTTTCTGTATTATTAGAACAATCAAGTGATAATATCAGAGTGACATACAAGGGTAACAATGAGAAAATATTATTATGCAAATCTAAGAAACCAATGTGTGAAACCTGTATTTGGGTTAAGTCAATCAGAGTATACTATACACTCTACAAATGTGGGCAAACCCAGCAGTAAGGTGTTAATGGGCTGATATTATTATATTTCATTACAGCTATGAACTTAATAAAATACACATTACTATTATAACATATTTCTAGTAATATTTTCTGAGACTATTATCTATTAGATGAATTCAAAGCTCTTAACATTCTAATTATAATCATAAGAGAAAACTCACGTGTTTTGATCTTTTAATACTTGATGTAAAAGTCGGTAAAGTTTTTGCATTTGCTCGTTGGATGGTGGGCAACTTGAGAATTCTTTTCGTAGCTGCTCAACACCAGTGAAGACCTCCCTCACATATCCCACACGAGCAGCAAGTTCAATCACATGATAGTACACATGGTAACGGAGAGGCGAATTGGCTTCTAGATTGTTGTATAAGCGCCAGAGACTAAAATGATAAATATAATACTTTCATAAAACAAATCTATAATTTAAAACATAAAAAATATTCACTTATAAATAATTAACATAGGGCATCCACAATTTCATGATATTTTACCCCTCCCTATTCTTTTCACAGCTGTCACATTTGTGAGGCTTCGCCTTCCCTAGTTTGACATCACATGTCTGGTAATTGTACAATCAAACAAATTGAATCATGACCCACCATAAGGTCATTTTCTTACAGTCGTGAAATACAATTAGGTTGAAATTCGCCTGGACATACATTTCCTTGGTAACGAACTTGTTATCATGTTATTAGACATTGACAGTTACTGACTACGTTGTATTAAACAGATCGGAGAGACTCGTCTATACTCGTGTAACATCTGACAAATGCTATTACGTGCTATTACTATCTCTGTCATTAAGTATGTTGGATTAAGTGCCGTTTCCTATATCTTACCGACCGTTTATTTGCCTTACTAACGATTAAAATTTGAAGTAATCTCTATACAAGCAATGTCAAAATTCAACCTACGGTAAAGCAGAGGAAGTGAAGTGGAGTGAATAGCGAGATATCGGAACCGGTCATAAATCGACAAGCCAAAGGTGACACAGGCCAAACCTTTTGTATATACAACATTAGATATTAGGGTTATCGTTATACGTTAGGTAGCAGAAATACACAAGAAAATAAAACATTAACAACATTAATGTGGAAGAAAATAAAAATAAAAATTGGTTGTTAATTTTATTAATTGGTTGTAGTATTTCATAGTTAGAAATGGCACTCATTTTACTTTACTTAAACCTAAAACCGGGTATAAGCACCATTGTTTTCAATGACGTCTAATAGTCGATTACGCATCGACCCGATTAGACGATTGCAGATGTCGGTTCCCCTCATGTAATTCCAAATTTCATTACAGTGCTGCTCAATTGCTTCCTTTGTCTTCTCGTTTCTGTTATCCCACATTTGAACCATCAAACCCCATAAATTTTCTATTGGGTTGAGGTCTGGTGACCTAGATGGCCATGGAATTAGAGTAATTTCATCTTCATGCTGGGTAAACCAGTTTGAGACAATTCTGGCGGTATGTACTCGACAATTGTCGTGAACGTAGGAGAATACAGGGACTTCTTCAAGTGGGTACACTATTCGCACTGTCGGTAACATTGATTCTTCCAACAAATCGACATAGTTTAGTGCGTTTTGACGAGGAGAAATTTGGGCAAGTTCACCTATACCCCCGGTACCCATCCAGGCCCACATGTTAGCTGAAATTCGACCAGATAATTGATTGGGTACTACGTGATCCTCTGTGTATCGTGTATTGTTATAACGCCACAAAGTTAAGCGACCATGTTGAGAAGATCTAAATGATTTTTCATCTGAAAATATGGTATTAGTCCAGTCAAAGCCTAAATAATTACATGCAAAGTTTAATCTTGCAGTTTTGTGTGCATTCGTTAAGTGTACTTTCTTAGCATAATGCCGGTAATGCAGTCCAATACGGTGTAAATGATTTCTTATGGTTTGTAAACAAACGTCGTAACATGCCGCGAAATCTTGGGTACGAGAAAAAGGATGTTCTTCATAATGGTGCTGCATATCTTTACTTTGTTGGTTTGTTATTCGACGAACGCCATGATTATGTTTTCGTCTATCTTCAAGAATGCCCTCTTCAGCGTGCCGTCTGATCCATGTTCTCACTGTGTTCCAACTTATATTTAACACTCGTGATATTTCTCCAATGCCATAGCCTTCCTCACTGAGCACTACAATCCGAACTCTTTGCTCTGCGAGACTACCCATTATACAATTTAAATTTTAGATATTGAGTTCTAATTTTTTTCTCATTGACTTTACTTGACTTCTGATATACTTTCAGAATGACATTTTATTTTTAAAATTATAATAATTTTTCTATAATGAAAAGAGTTAGAATTATAAGGCAGATTTCAGTTCGAGATTCAAATTATTTCAAATCATTACTGTTTTATCTAAAACATATCTAGTACAATGATAACAAAGTTTAAAATTGCATAGTTCTGAGGCTAGTGACGCATTTTTATTAATGTTTATAACGTCCTAAGTGCAACACACACAATAAACCTTACTATTTTGACGGTTTTAAAGGAATTATTAGCAAAATGGGTCATAAATCAGTTGTGCCGATCGTACATCAAGAAATTATTGGAGTTTTTGGCGGAAACTGAAAGGAGATGTGCTGTGCAGTTTTATTTTCTAAAAATGTATAGAGTTACTCTAAAATGAACAATAGTTGTAGGATAGTTTTTGAGTAGTGATTATGTGTTTTGTGGGAAATTTGAACTGTATAGTCAAATGTGGCCTTTTGAGATGTCACAAGAACTCTGTTGAATGGCACTAGCTGATTACCTACAGTTCAGCTGTGCTACATACAGGTTTAAGAAAATGAAGAAACTTTATTGTAAAACTAAGATCTGGCTTAAAGGCCTAGCTGCCAAGCCATAAAACTAAACATTGACAAGAAATTATTAAATTAAATCAGCAGTTTCATAATTAGTTTTATTTTCATTTAAATTATTTTTAATAATTGAAACACTATGCTAATAGAGTAGAAAATTATCTTTTAATAGTTCCAATGTTATAAATACTTTACTATATTAGATTTTGAAACATAGAACCCTGTCACCCCTTGTCACACTTTATCGTACCCTGTAACCCTATTAATATGTGACGTAATTTATTAATGGCCCCTGTTTCTTAATTAGTAGTTATAATAATAAAGAACAATAGTCCCTCAAGATTGTAAAATAGCAGACTACTAAAGCTAATTCAAAATCTTCTATAGTTTCTTTGTCAAGGTGAAACTGTTTTATGCCCTACAACTCATGCCTGGTGATATAACAGTAGTAATGTGGGATCTCGTGACTGCTACTTCAGTAAACTGTCCCATTGTATCTCCAACCATGCTCACTATGGTTGTGTGGCAATCATTTTCACAAATAATATAATATAACGCTATAAATCTAGACCAACAATGAATTTAGGGTAGGAAATTTATCTATAGGTGGTGAGATATCTGAATCTATTTTCTAGTTACAAGTGGTGAAATATGCACTTTCAAAATCAGTCAGTAACATCACCCTCTCACTTGTGTAATGTGGGTTAAGAAATTCTAAAGCAATTCAAGATGGCAAAATATTATAAATACTATTCAGGAGAATTGATTAACATCTTTTGTTTCACCACTTTGGAAGCCTAAACTGTATTTGGGTTGACATGCACTTAGCAGACACTTTTCTATAGTTAGCCATGAATACTTACGACTGCAATGCAACCATGCCAAGTTTGGGTCCTGGGGCCTTTGTCAGTCTTTGACTAAATGCCAATATCAAATTTTCACCCCTTTCCAATGGAATCTATAAAATAAGCAGTATTATGGAGGATTACTTTAAATTAAATATTCCATTGCATACAACTCAGTGGAACTTACTTAAAATATTATAGAGAAAATGTACTTACAGATACCATAATAGAAACAATACTGTTTAGTATAGCTTCGATATCTGATTCATTAGTATCTTTGAAGCATACATCACAAACACCAACAATCTTGTGTAAATCATCCTCAATTCCTTTAGCTGATTTCTCCTCAGATATTTCAGCTCCTAAGGTCTTGAAGTATTTTCTGAGCTCCAACGCCTTGAAAATAAAATTGTAGACAAATAGTTGCTTACATATATATAATAATCGCGAATGAAATAAAGGTGAATAGTAGTCTCTAGAAATAGGTTATGTTGACGTAAACTAACCTGATCCTCGAGGGATATATCCATAAACACAGCAGGGCCCTGCATGTTTGATAAATTATTGTTTTCCACTCAATAAATTGTCAAATTATTTGTCAGAAACAAATTACAGTAATATAAATACATGTGCAAAAACGTCTTCAATAACACGGCTGTCAGTCAAAAAAGAAAGACACGATGACTTTTTTTTTTTTTTTTAATTTATTCATGACCATAGATACAAAGTCTTTCAGTCAGAAACATGTTAAAAAGAATTTACACTAATACAAGAAAAAATATTAACTAATATAACTTATCTACTTATTACATAATTATTTACATATTATATAACCCTTATCAAGTAATCAAGTAAGTACAATACATTCTAAAAACAAACAAAAAAAAACTTATTTACACTGTAAACACAAAACAAATTAAATTTTTCCTATTGTGTTACAAATAGCGATGGGCGTTTTCGTTAAATTTTGTCATCCGATGCGCATCGTTAATTGTAAACGGCATCCGATGCCGGCATCGTTATTTCTGGCACCGATGCCATTTGCCAAAATTAGTTGCCGGCTAAAGTATCTGCAACTCTGCGTATGACAATGGATGCCTATTGTCTAGTAGTTATGTAAATTATTTAGATACGATATTCAACATTACGACTTCTACTGGTATATTGTTTTAAAAATGTGGAAGTTAAAAATAAAGTAAATAATAATAAAAAATAAGTTAATTAATATTAGTCTTTATTTTTTACAAAATTATAGTTTTAATGTAAACTAAAAAACCATTTTTTCTAATTTGGAACTAGTAAGACGAGTTCTTCGTTCATTCAAAATATGGCTTTGGAGAATATCTGTTCGCATGGCACAGAAGTTATAATAATACTGCACCTCGAACGGTATATTTCTATAATAAATAAGTACCTATATTATTATAACATTTTCTAACAGTTACGCACGCTCCTAGTGTTGTATTACGTTGATTGTTTGCCTTGCACAACCACCGATCGTACCGAGAGCACCCGAGAGTTAGCGAGCGAGCGATACGTCGAGTCTTCGGTTTGTCATCGTTGCGTTTTCCGTGGCGTGGTCAACGGTGCCTCTCGCTCTCTCGCATTCGGTGAAGTTCGCATCGGATATTGCGGGCATCCGTTTTTCAATATATCGGCATCGGATGCCGGCATCGTATACTGGCATCGTTGCTCAAAAACGTTTTTACAAAAACGACCAACTCTAGTTACAAATATAGTCGTACAATGATCTATAGTAACGTTTGTGTTTTAATAGATCCTGTACACGGCGGGGAACACTTTGTGGACTTTCACTGTCACTGAATAAGTTGAGGCTATCATTGTCTGCATCAGAAATGTCACAATCACAAATTTCAGCTACTAAAATCAATCTTTGCATATTAAAACTTGAACATTTAAAAATAATATGGTCCAAATCAGCATCTCTGGAGTTACAGTTAGGGCAACGGCTACTATCAAATATATTAATTCGGTTCAAATGAGCTGGGGTCAAACAGTGCCCTAGCCGCATGCGTGTTATTATGCTAGTAAATCTTCTGCTTATGTCTTTGAAGTTATAATGCCATGGTTTTACAGGTATGTCTTTCTGTATCTCAGCATACCATTTGCCTTTGTTTTCTAGGGTTATCCTCCAGTGATCTTTCCACAAGTGCCGGTTAAGTTCTTTGAAATGCCTGTGGTAATCAGTAAATGGAACCTTTAAAAGTTCAGACTTGTCTTCGTCATGCTCTGACCTTGTTGCAGTATCAACTAATTCATTCCCAGGAATGCCACTATGTGAAGGTACCCACACAAATTCTACATGTATATTCTTACTATACAGCTCTTTTATACAATTTCTAATATCATACAATATATAATTTAGTTTAAAAGATATATTTACATTTTCTATTGCGCTTAGAACACTCCTAGAATCTGTAACTATCAGGATACTATGTACATTATTCACATAATTATTTACATATTCTAATGCACAATATACAGCATAGCATTCGGCAGTAAAAATACTGCAATTTATGTTTATTTTAATGCACTTGGTGTAACTAGTTTGTGGATCATAATATGCTGCTTTTACATATTGATTTGTTTTAGACCCATCTGTATATATAGTATAATGTGTTGGTCTATCATCCTTAAATTGCAAAAAATCAAATTTATTGTGCACTGTATCTAAATGGATGTTAGTAGAACTATTGATAAGACTATTAAAAGGAATTTTATAGACAGGCCAAATATCATGTTGGTTTAAGTTTTTAGAATTATCTTTAACATGTTTAAATAATATTGGTATTTCTGGTAAAGTTCCATTAATCAAAGAGGCAGCAGTTAAATTATTTGGAGAAATTGTAAGAGTGATTTGAGGGTGTATTATTAATTTCTTATGCAAAGGACTGTTAGTTGATGCTAGAACTTTCAAGAAAAACCGCTCAGCCAACATCAACCTACGAAGAATCAATGGGGGTATACATGTTTCAATTTCTAGAGAATTAATTGGTGTGGAACGCATAGCTCCACAAATAAGTCTTAGTCCCATATTTTGAATTACATCTAATTTTTTCAGTAAGGTGCTGTTAACATGCATGTAAGCTAAACTGCTGTAATCGAAATGGCTTCTAACTATACTTTTATATAACATACTCAAAACTATGGGATCAGAGCCCCAGTAAGTTCCTGCTAAATATCTCAATATGTTGATTCCATTTAGAGCCTTTTTACTTATGTGTTTGACATGTTTATCAAATTTTAATTTATCATCAATAATAACTCCAAGGAATTTATGTTGATGAACTATTGGTATTTCTGCATTGTCATAAAAAATCTTAACATCCTTTATAACATTTGAATTTTTACTTACAATTAAAACTGAACTCTTTTCTGGACTTACATCTAATTTAAGCTTATGATGATAATAGTTGTATAGTTGCGTTAAAGCATTATTAATACTAGCTGTTGCTCTTTCTATGTTTTGGTTTATGCTATATAAAAGTAAGTCATCAGCAAATTGTAAAATATGTACATCTGTTGCTTCTACATAAGTTAATATCTGAGAAACATACAAGTTATAAAGTAAAGGAGATAAGGTTGCCCCCTGCATTGTGCCTTTATTCACAGATTTAGGCCCATGTATTTTGTTGTTATACTTTACAAAAACTGTTCTATTATTTAAAAAGGAATAAAGCCACATTAGGATGTGTGTTGGTAAGCCAGCATCATGACATACTTGAATAAGTTCCTCTAAATTTACATTGTCAAAAGCACCTTTCACATCTAAAAAGACACATACAGCATGAGAATGACTTAATTTAACCTGCCTCAAATCTGATAGTAAATGTACAAAGCTTTCAGCACAACTTCTGCCTTTTCTAAAGCCGAACTGTATATCAGGAATCAAGCTGTGGGATTCAATGAAGTAATCTAATCTTATTTTCAACATATTTTCAAAAAGTTTACCTAAACAAGATGATAAAGAAATGGGCCTATAAGAAGAAGCATTATTTTCAGGCTTATTAGGTTTTAAAATGGGTATAACACATTGTGTTTTCCATGACTCTGGCACTATCAACTCTTCCCATAATCTGTTATAAATATTAAGTAATATTAACAATGCATTTAAATGTAATTTTTTAATCAACATGTATGGTATGTCATCCAATCCCGGTGTGGTATCCCTTCTACTTTTAATGGATATTTTTAATTCTTCTATAGTGAATTGGTTCTTAAGAAATATATTCATGTCATTTTCAGCAGAATTTGCAAACAAATAATCAAGCCTAGTCCTGTCAACTGCAGTCGTATCAGCTAAATTATTGAGGAAACTTAAAACCCACTCATCATTATGATGTCTATTTCTATTAGTACCTATCTTTTTAAATTTTTTAATGTAACCCCATATTCGAGAGACTGGTGTTAATCTATTAAAGCTACTACATAAATTTTGCCAAGATAGATTTCTTTCTTCTTTTAATACTCTTTTTTTAATTGCATCTAATTTTTTATATTTCATCCAGTTTTCTATTGTGGGTTTAGAAAAGTAATACTTTAATGCATTTTTTGAGTCACGAACAGCTTTATTACAGTTTTTGTTCCACCATGGTACTGGCTTTCTGACAAGTGTATTAGAACTTGTCTTATATTTAGGAATGGTTTTATCTCTCAATGAATACAGTGCATTTACAAAATTATTGTAAGAGGTGATGGGTGGATCATTTATCAAATCTATTTGTGAAAAGTGATTTTCTGATAAATTATAATACATATCCCAATCTGCCCGACTATAAATATATTTTTCTTGATTCACAGCAGGTGACAGATCATACATAGAAGGTTGAATGTTTATCTCAAGTAATGTTGGAAGGTGATAACTACCCATGGGATCATCATGAACATACCAATTGCATAAATGAGCAAGTGACGGACTAACAAGAGCAAGATCTATTGCTGAAGCTTGTCTATTGGGGTATGGGACAGTTGTTGGCGAACCATCATTTAAAACACACAAGTCAAATTCATCAATAATGCTATACAAACATCTACCTCTATTGTTATCATTATGGCATCCAAAAGCTATATTATGAGCATTAAAATCACCCATTATTAAACATGGCTTTGGTATGCTGTTGATTAGATCTCTTAGCTTTGAGGAATCAAATCTGTTACTTGGTGGGCTGTAAACACAAAGTATTGCTATTTGTCCTAATTGTGTTTCTACAGTGATGCATATGTTTTGTATGGACTCGGAGAAAATTGTGTTAATTAATTTATACTTTAAACGATGATTCACCAAAATGGCAACACCATTATGGGAATTTTTTGAATTTTTATATAATAAATTATAAGTTGGAAAATGTGGAACTATAGAATTAGGTTTAAGCCAGGTCTCATTAAGAAGGCAAACATCTATATTTTTTTCAATTAATAGATTTTGTAATAAGCTTTTTTTGCTCTGTAAACTTTGTATATTGTACTGTAATAAATTTAAATATGTGTCCATTAAATCAAATTTGACAAAAATATTTCTTTTATTTTCTTGTGTGTTATTGGATCATCATTATTACTTGTATTGCCTAACTTTACTAAGGACTTAATAATAGCATTTAGTATAATATCATTGTTAGCAATTTGCTTTACATCTAAGTTGGTTAGTGTCGACACAAAATCTTTTTTGCTAGATGAAACACTAGCTTTAGGTACATTAATATTTACAGGGTTATTTACAGAAGAGCTGTTATTTATCTTAGGTTTTAAACTAGGAAAATTCTTATCAGTCTTTGCTATAGAGGCAAATGTATTACTTTGGTTAACTATTTGTGAACGTTTCTGATCAATTTTTTGTTTTTTAATTGGACATTCCCGAGAAATGGCAAGATGACCTCCGCCACAGTTGATGCATACTATAATATCGGAAGTACATTCCTTGTAAAGGTGTTCGCCAGCACATGATGAGCACATTTGTGTACCTCTGCACACTTTGGCTGAGTGATTAAATTTGAAGCATTTAAAGCACTGGATGACAGGAGGAATATAATTATATACAGGACATCGATATTTATTCAGGAAAACCATACTTGGTAGTGTAGCAGATGAAAAAGTAATTACTACGATAGTCAATGGTACTAGTTTCTTATCATCGTCTTTTTTCATAAATCTTTTTACTGATATAACATCCGCATCACATGAAATATTTTTGTATATCTCTTCATTGGACAACTCGTGAGGAACATGTCGGATGATGCCGACCTTCTCTACTAAATGAGCAGGGATGAACGCTCGCAACTTATTTTTGTTCAGAAAGTTTTCCAATTTCAAGAAGCTGTTCGCCTCTGCAGCTTTATTAAAATGTACTCCAAATTTGAAAGCGTTTAGTCTGGACACACTTGAAATGCCCTTAACATTCTCAGTTAAAAGTTGTGTGAATTTAATGGGGTTTTTATTGCCTAGTTTTTCCTTTTCTTTAGATTCAACGTAAACTGTGTAGTCATTAGACGAGTTTTCCAAAAACAGTCTAGTGTAACCACTCTTGAAATAAATTTTATACTTATCTTCATCAGAGACGCCAGAGATCTTCTTGTATTTTCGCTTTCTGTCTGAAAGTTCATCTGCCCCGTCACTCTGGGCCCCCATTATGACGGGGGACCGTAATACAATTTACGATATTATATTAGATGAAAATAGGGGCTTTTCGTAATAAATAAGGGATAAAATTAATTTAAATGTTAAAAGAAATTTTAAAGCGCGCGCCAAGATCGACTTCCCGCCAAAAAAAAAACAGACACGATGACACAGGCTCAGTGTGACCTGATATAATTTTAAAATTTAAATTGAAATCACATTGAAGATTCTGCTAGCATTTATTAGTCTATTGATATTAAGTCAACTCACCTTTTGTATGGATATAGATAATAAAAATCTCGTGTCAAGGTGTTTGCGGTCAAATTCGTCTAAAACAGTTTAACCAAATTTAATTAGTTTTTTGTATATTTCGTTGGCATGGTGTTTTCTTTTTTTTTGTGGCAGAACAACATTTACTGAGTCAGCTAGTTGATATATAAAGTAAAAATACACAAACACATACATTTTATATTCCCAAATTAAGTAAGTTAATCTTCTGTTATGGGTAATACAACGGACTACTCAGGGACTGATCCCAAATATCCAGACCATAGCAAGTAACGAAAAATTCATTTCTGAAATTTACCATGACAGGATTCGAATCCAGAGTTTATTAACATCCAGAATATACTCATTTCAAGTACTGCCAAATTTCTGTTGAAGTTTTATAAGAATTCTATAAAAATTGTTAGTTTTCTCTAATTTATTATTTTAATTTATTAAATTTGTATTAAAATCGTAGAACTCTGCCATATCTGGTCACACTACACAGGCTGTCATTATCACTATCATTTTTATGTTATGGCCTGGCTAAGGAGTGGTAAATTACATAAAATCAGTCTAAATTAAAAACTTCACTGTTGAATGTATTACTTTGTGAAAAATTAGATTCTATCAGTGCGCTCTATTATAGGTAAATTCACCTATCTAGCAGATTGGATATGGGATGGTAGTTACGTTAGTAACTTTAGTTCACTGGTCACTATATATATATATATATAATAGTTTTAATTGTTTTTGTTGCACTTTAAAACACAAGTCTATGAGATTTTAACTTTTCAATGACACTGCCAAAATATGTCTGTTATTTTGTAGTTGTAGCTAGGTAACCAATCTATTTGAATTATGAACACTAAAGTTTTTCTTTAGTGTCAGCTACAACTCCAACACGCTCCACGAGTAGCGTACAACGACCATGTTCACGACCGTAATTTTTCCCGCTCCACCTGCTTACGGGCGTAAACTCAAGTGGAACGGTTATTCAACCCACCTCTTGACAGGGGTCGTTGTGAGCGCTACGAGACGAAAATCATGACGTCAACTCACGTTTTCGCCACGACCATACTGCGGTCGCCTAATAGAACGGCAGACGATGCATTTTGGACGTTGTGATATATATATGTAAATTGGATCATAAATCTCGGAGTAATCGAGGACACACATAAAAAAAAATTCCTCCTTAATTAAAGTCGGTTAAAAACAGACGTTGCTTAAAGGTCTAGAAACCAAGACATAAAATCCAAAAAGAAATGTTTATATTTATAAATATAACCTCAACTTTAAATTTTTAAATACTACAACAAGTAATAAAAACAACTGTATCAACCAGATAGTAGTTCAAATAAAATATGAGTAGTTTTCATAAGACAGTCGATTCGCGGTTAACCATCAAAGGTACCAAACTGAAGAATAATTTGCCATACATATCGTCCGGTGTTTTGTCTTTAGATCATGTTATTGGTAGGTAAACAAACGTATTTCAAAACTAGCTGTTACTATAAATTACTGGTTGTAAAGTATGATAATTTCATATTACAGGTGGAGGTATTCCTGCGGGTAGCTTATTCCTAGTCGGTGAGTAGTCAAACATTCAAATCAGTTTATTGCTATCCTATATTGTACGAAATTCATCAACTATCTCTGAATACTATATAATACAAGCAGTAATAATAAAGAGGATTAGAAATGTTCTTACAAACTTGCAACTAATCTTATAAAGCTGCAATAAGAGTTTAAGAAAGACTAACTAAATGATAGTAAATAATAATGTGTAAAATCAGTTTTGTACACCAAATCAATGCGATTTTAGTGTAACACAAATTATATTTAAACTTAAATTTGATTAAATTTAACTTAGTATTAGGTACAACATCAAAATAGAATTGTTCCTGGGGAGTCACATGACTTTTTCTTAAAATAGCTATAACATATTGTAAAGTAATGTACATAAACCGAAGTAGTTGACTAAATTTTTAACTTATCAATTATGTTTCACAGAGGAAGATGTACTTGGCAACTACAGTAGAATATTAATCAAGTACTTTTTGGCTGAGGGGGTGGTGTGCAAGCATGGCCTATTCATTGCTTCAGCTGATGAAAATCCAGAAGAAATTGTATGCATTGTTATTGTCAACCATAATTTTAGTTAATTATGATGTGGGATGTTGTAGAAATTGTATTAACTTTTATGAATTTCAGATTAAAGAACTACCAATTCCTTGCACAGCGCCTATGGATGATGAAATGGCTCTGCCAACAAATGAAATGGAAAAAATGAAAATAGCTTGGAGATATGAAGGACTGAGCCAAGTGGAGTCATCTTTTGGAAGTAATACAAATTTCGGGCACCATTTTGATTTAAGCAAGCATATTGATGGTGAAACTATCAAAAATACTGATTTGACATATTGTAATTTAAGCAAACTTCAAGAAAAGGAAGTTAAAGGTAAATAAGCAACTTACAAAAACTACATATGTAAACATAGTTTTATTAAAAATTAATAATATATAAACATATACCCCCTTAATAAATGTACCTGCAAAGCAAAAATTACTAAGTTTTTGAAAACTCTCGATTATCAGTCCACTGAAGACCTCTTGTATATTCTTAAATAACTATGTTGCTTTCCACTACCAACATTATTTCTTAATCACTTCCACGATTCCCTGACTTCCTATACATCATAATATTATGATCTTAACATTGTCTGACTCATTCACTCTCCCTCAATCACACATACTTCTTCTTATATCAGCTATATACGAACTTACCCTACACACACACACACACTACATCACACTTTTGCTCTTGAAGGGCTCACTCTAACACAATTACTTAGAATAGTTATACTAGTATATTTTCTTTTTTCTGTTAAGTAGCCAACGGGTTGATCCTGGTGACCTGTACCACAGCTTTCTTTATAACCTAATTCAGGCACCAGCCTCTTAGTTAATGATGTTACTAAATTTAAGATTCACTGTGTTCTTAAGAGGAAAATAAAGAACTATGTTATGTTATGTTATAGTCGGGTTATTTACATCCTTTAAATCTCAAGAACAGCTGGGCTAATTTTTATAATATATAAATCATATTGTTGTTGTTGTATTTGTCTCCACCCCAAATAGCAGAATAACTAAGAATGTATCATAAAAAAAAATTGTCAGCCAATTGTAGTCCACTGCTGCACGTAGACCTCCCTAAGTCATTGCCACAGAACCTGTTTTCTGCAGTGGCGAGGTGCAGTCGGTTGTGGTTAGACGCATCGAATAAATAACTGCGCGAGCTCGCTTACGTCTTATCGCGACCGGTTTTAGTCATGGCTTACCCGCGTGCTGTGAATCAGCGCGCGGCGATGTGCCAGCTATTTTTTACTTTAATACAATATGGATAGAGATCAGATTGATAATGACAAAGACAACGATATTGGAGATCATGCGGAGTTTGCAAGTATTACGGATTTATCAGAAGAGAATAGACCGGATAGTAGGTGCAGTTCGAGACTTATGAAAAGAAGGATTGAAACAGACGCAAATGCCCAATGGACAGATGTACGGAAGAGACTGACACCAAAAAAAAAGAAGTCAGAATTCACAGATATACGAGTAACTTGTCAAGATGGCTTTCCAAAACAATTTGCTTTGGCAAAGTTGTTTCGCGATTGTAATATTAAAGACATATCTAAAATTAAATTCTTAAATCCCTACAAAATTAAGATTGAAATGTATAATAGAGATAGTGCCGAAAAATTAATGAATTGTGAAATATTGAAAACTAAAGGCTGGAATTTCCAACTACCTCTTGAGGTTGGTATATCTTATGGTTTAATCAGGAATGTTGAGTTGGATCTATCAGAGGAGGAATTGAAAACTTGTATAACAAGCTCGGTAGAAATAGATTCAGTGAAGAGATTGAAACGGAGAGAGTCTAAAGATAGAAATTGGATAGATAGCGAAAGTATTAGGGTGGGTTTCTTAGGCTCATCTTTACCAGAGAAAGTCTATTTTTATGATACGCCAGTAGAAGTTGAACAATTTGTATTCTTAGTAACCCAATGTTCTAAATGTTGGCGATTTGGGCACACCCGTAATATATGTCCATCGAAAAGAATATTTTGTCCAAAATGTGGAGGAAACCATGAGAATTGCGAAGTCACAAGGTTCGAATGTATAAATTGTATGGACAACCACATGTCATGGACGAAAAGCTGCCCTGCATATTTGAGAGAGAAAAAAATTCGGGAAACTATGGCAGAGTATAATGTTACCTTCAAAAGAGCTACAGAGTTAATAGGTACTTTAACTGATCAAGTCCAAAAAGGACCAGCCGAACCGACAGGCTTGACTGGATCTCCAATAACTTTTGTTAATACTGAAGAACTTAATCAGAACGTAATACCACCCTTTTCACCTATACTGCAAAATAATTTAAGGCGAACATATGCTCAGGTAGCAAAGCATGCTAGGAATACAAAGGAAACTAAAGAAAAACAGAATAAAAGTAATAGAAATTGTAATCTGAGTAATGTAAATACAGCTACAACAAGCAAAGGAGAGGAATCTTTTGTACAAGAGAATTTAGAGGAGACTGATAAAAGTCGCCGTAGAAGAGATGAGTTGTTTTAAAAGTTTCTTTTGAAGCTGAAAGAAATTATATTGACAGGGAATGAAAGCTTTCAAGATAAAATAATAAAATTAGCAAAAAGTGTAATTAGTTGGGTCTTATCGATGTTATTAGAGAATTTACCTAAGGATTTTGCAATTTTAAATAATATGTTCAGTCATGGCTTTGATTAAAATTAATATAATACAGTGGAACTCACAGAGTGTCTTACCGAAAAAAGGAGATTTGGAATTATTCTTGAATCGGGAAAAAATTCATATTGCCGTTCTGTGTGAAACGTGGCTTATTTGTAGTAAGAATTTTACAATCAAAGATTATAACATTTTTCGTCGGGATAGGGCCGACTCTTATGGTGGGGTAGCTATTTTGACACACAAAACTGTCCAAGCACAACAAATTCCTACAGCAACTTCCTTATATAATTCGGAATTAATTCATGTCAAATTGTTCAATTGTCAGCATATTGAGAACATCATAGCAATTTATTGCCCTCCTAATATACACTTTCTTACTGCTCAATGGGACTCCTTATTTTCTATAGCTAGACATAGGACTCTAATTTTAGGTGACTTCAATGGCCACCACTCAAATTGGTCGTCAAAGACTAATTCTAGAGGCAATCATATTTATGATTCCTTGCTATAAAACGGTTATTTATCTTTAAATGATGGCAGCCCAACACGTATTAAGATGGTAGACGGAGTTTTACAACAGTCCTCGCCAGACATATCCACGGTATCTTCAGATATAGCGTTAAATTTCACTTGGAATACTACTAAAGAATGTCTTGGTAGCGACCACGTATGTTGTAAAATGGAACGCAGTGTTTATAGTGAATCTACCTGTCAATGTCAACGCAGTGTTTATAGTGAACCTACCTGTCAATGTCAAAAATTAATAAAAGTCTTCTACAGCGAAATGGCAAACTATGAGTTGTGTTTTAATTAGTGGTCCCGAAATAACTGGTTTAAAATATAAAATATAGTATCTTACAGTAGTAATAAAGTGCCTCTCAACATCTGGCGACCGTGATTATTAAATTTATATAGTAAAATAGAAGATTACTATGGATAACAGGAAAAAGTTGCGACGGGCCACGCGCACGCAATTCACAAAAATGGCCAATTTAGTATCGAGTCAAACCGATATCCAAGAACGCGAAGCAACGTTTAAAATGTTAGAAATTATAGTCGCGAAATTACACGGTTTGGACACGGAAATCGAAAACCTAATGGGTGAAAGCTGTTCCGAAGCAGATTTTGAAAAAGAGATAGACGAGGTTATGTCGTATAACAAAACGTGGATTTCTATCCAAGAAATGATGAAAACGACAACCTCCGAAGAAACAGTAAACGTTCCTAAAAGTAATGAACAATCAAGGAAATTTAAGCTACCAGTTCTGGAAACTAAAAAATTTGACGGGAACGTAAAAAATTGGCTTCCGTTCTGGGGTCAGTTCCAGAAAATCAATGATGACGAGTCACTGGATGCCTCAGATAAATTTCAATATTTGATTCAAGCAATGGCTCCAGGGACAGAAGTAAGACGATTTGTTGAGTCTTACCCATCTACAACAAAAAGTTATAAAGAAGCTCTGAACGATTTAAAAGAAAGATATGCTCGTGATGAACTATTAATTCAAGTGTATGTAAGAGAACTCCTGAAGATGATAGTAAATAAAAAGGAACAGACTCTTACACAGTTGTATGATCATTTAAGCACTCATTTAAGAGCTTTAGAAACACTCGGAGTGACTAAACAAGGATATGCATCATTTATTCTTCCGATGGTGGAATCTACACTCCCTATAGAGATACTAAGAATGTGGGAACGGCTGAGACCAACATCTGGAGACGAGTTAGGAGCCTTGTTGGCATTTTTGAAGAAAGAAGTTGAAAGTGAGCAAAGAATAAAAATAGCTACAGGCTTTATTACAGAAAACGAAACAGAAAGCCAAGATCAAATTAAAGAAGCCACAGCAGCTACATTAATAGATGGGGTACTAAAGCCAGAGAAGAAAATCACATGTCTATGGTGCGACAAAGAACACTCAAGTAGTGAATGTTATAAATTGTGCAAGTTAACCCTTGATCAGCGTAAAGAACACATTAAAAAGAAGAATGCATGCATGATCTGTTTAAAAATTGGGCATCATGCAAAAGTTTGTAAGAAATTCATACAATGCTTCATATGTAAAAAGAGACATTCTGCAACATTGTGCCCTAGCAATTCATTAAAACAAACAATAAGTAACTTCACATCTCAAGGGTCCAATGCAACATTATTACAAACAGTTATGGTCAAAATAGTTAACGGTGATAAACAGGTAATAGTGCGGGCTCTTATCGACAATGGTTCACAGAGAACATACTTAAAGAAGGATGTAGCACAAAAATTGGGTTTACATAGTACAGGTAAAGAGTTATTAACTCACAATTTGTTCAGTGGTGTTCAGGTGAAATCAAGTACACATAACATTTATAATTTCTCTGTTAAAAGTGTATGTGATCAAACATTTGAATTAAATTTAAATGCCTTAGAACAGTCGGTTATTTGCAGTAATTTACCTAGCTATATTAAGGATAATGATTGTGATAATTTGATGAAAAGACATGGTATAACATTGACAGATAGTGATAAAGGTAATACTGACATTTCATTGTTAATTGGAGCAGATCATTCAGGGTATATAATGACCAATACTATAGTAATGTTAAAGGAAGGGTTATTTGCAATTAAGACGAGATTAGGGTGGGTGTTACAAGGTAAAGTAAATAATGTAAACAGTAATATAATAAATACTTTATTCTGTTCCTCAGAAATTTCAGACTTTTGGTCACTTGAGTTGCTCGGTATCAGAGATCCTGTAGAAAGCAAGACAAAAATACAAGCAGAAGCTGATGCTGTGATATCATTTGAAGAAAACATCACTGTCAACATGAATGGACGGTATGAAGTAGCGCTACCCTTCAAGGTGGGGCATGAAGATTTGCAGAGCAACCGTGGACTGGCTGAAAAGAGGCTAACATCTAACACCAAACGCCTACTATCATCTGGTAAGTTCACTGAGTACAATAATATAATAAATGAGTGGGAGAGCGAGGGTATAATAGAGAAAGTACCAGAAAGTGAGATAAATCAAGTGGCACATTATTTACCACATAGAGGGGTTATAAAAGACACAAGTTTGACTACAAAGTTAAGGCCAGTTTTTGATGCATCTGCTTGCGACAAAAATGGTAGATCCCTCAACTCGTATCTCAATAAAGGTGTAAATTTTTTAGATAAAATGCCTCATTTGCTAATGGGTTTTCGAAGAGGTATGATAGGAATTTCTGCTGACATTGCCAAGGCCTTCCTAAATGTGTCCATTAGGCCTGTGGACAGAGACTATTTGAGGTTTCTATGGTGGAAGGATGATACACAAAAAGAAATCATAGAGTACAGACATTGCAGAGTGGTTTTCGGGTTAACATCAAGTCCATTTTTGCTCTCTGCTACTATTGGTTATCATTTAAAGCAAAGAACAGGTCTAGAAAAACATACGGCTGATATGTTAGTTAAAGCATTTTATGTTGATAATTGCATTACTAGTATGGATTCAGAGCAAGACACTTGTAAGTTTATTTCAGAGGCAAAAGCAATAATGAGAAACGGCAAGTTTTATTTAAGACAGTGGGTAACTTCTCCGATGAAAATCAATGAGACGGGTAATAAGATAGTTTCTGTTTTAGGACTACTATGGAACACTGAGACAGACACACTTAGTTGTAATTTAGAAAACTTACCTTTATATTCTGCGCTTGGTAAAATAACTAAGAAAAATTTAATGTCATTAATACAAAGAATTTATGATCCAGTAGGATTTTCTTGTCCAGTTACACTTCCTCCGAGGTTAATAATGCAAGAGACGTGGAAACGTGGTCTTTCATGGGAAGAAATACTTCCAAATGACTTAGAGGTAGAATTTAAAAAATGGTATAAATATTTGTTTTATCTTAAAGAATGCAAGATACCCAGAAGATTGACTACCAGTATGATTTCAGGAAGCACATTGAGTTTACATTTGTTTTCTGATGCTAGTAAACATGCTTATGGAGCATGTGTACTTTTACGCTCTGAAAAAGATGGTAATGTAAGTGTTCAGATGTTGATAGCAAAATCTAGAGTCTCTCCAACTGAAAATGTAACAATACCTAGACTTGAACTAACTGCAGCACTTATAGGATCTAGATTATTGGCAGAGACGAAAAAGAGTTTAGGCATAGCAGATATCAAAGAATATTGTTGGACTGATTCATGTGTAACTTTTTATTGGATCACAAGAAACTTGCCTTGGAATAAATATGTACATAATAGAGTCAAGGAAATAAGAGAAAATACTAATTATTCAAATTGGTATCACATTTCAGGGAATTTGAATTGGGCAGATGTGGCATCGAGAGGCTGTAATGCTGAACAACTTCTGGCACTACGTTGGTGGGAAGGTCCAGCATGGCTGCGTCTTTGCCCTGAAGAATGGCCAAAATCAACATTAAAAATTGATGACACAGAAGCAAATAAAGAATTAAAGAAAACTGAAACCACATGCAATACTACTCTAAGTATGAAAAAGGGTATAGAGAGATTATATTATATTTCAAAATACACAAAAATAATCAGAACATTAGCATGGATTTTAAGAATTATACACAATATGTCTAAAAGGAATAAAATAACAAACACAGATATCACACTAGAAGAATATGAATTGGCAGAAAAGAAGATTGTGAAATGGATTCAAGAAACAGAAGAAGAATATCTAAAAATACAAAAAAGAGATTTAGTCACTTACCTTGATGAAGAAGGTTTGTTAAGGATTAAAACAAAACTTTTACTCTCTGATTTTCCAGAGTCTACTAAGTTTCCAGTACTACTCCCTGGTAAGAATATTATAGTACGGAGATTGGTTGAACAAAGACACAGAGAGTTAAAACATGCAGGCGCTAATCAACTTACAGCAGACCTAAGAACTAGATTTTGGATTATTGGAATAAGACGTCTTGCAAAATCTGTCATATCTTCTTGTATAATATGCACTAGATTTAGATCTAAACCAGTACAAGCTCCTACAGCCCCGCTACCGAGCGAAAGAATACTTTGCTCAAGTCCATTTCAAGTAAGCGGAGTTGATCTAGCAGGACCGTTGTACCTACGCAATGGTGAAAGTGTTTGGATAGTTTTGTACACATGTGCTGTCTATAGATGTGTACACTTGGAACTCACTAAATCACTATCCACAGAATCATTCATTATGACACTTAGAAGATTTATAGCTAGAAGAGGAAGAATAAAAGTATTGATTAGTGATAATGGTACTAATTTTATTGGTACAAAGAACAGACTCGCACAGTTAGACTGGGAGAAAATAGAAAGCATATCAACCATAGAACGTATTAAATGGAAAATGAACGCTCCAACAGCTTCCTGGTGGGGCGGGTTTTTTGAACGCCTCATAAGAATAATGAAAGAGATATTACGAAGAGTATTAGGACAATCTCGTATAGACTATGAAGAACTGGAAACTATTTTATATGAATGTGAGGCAGTCATCAATCAACGTCCATTGACATATATTCAAGATGACCAGAATACTCATTTAGAGCCATTGACACCTTCATGCTTCATACAAAGTATACCAAATAGTGATGTAACAGATCTAGATGCAGCAGATGCAAATACATTAAACTTGAGATTAAAATATATGTTAAAATTAAGAGACGACTACAAACAAAGATTCAAAACAGAGTATCTGACAGCGTTAGTACAAAGAGGAAAAGAAAAACAAACTAAACTAAACATTGGAGATGTTGTCTTGATACAAACCGATGAGAAAAGGGTGAAATGGCCCTTAGGAGTAATAACAAATATTTATGTTGGAAAGGATGGTATAAATAGAACTGCAGAAGTTAGAACATCTCTTGGTTGCAAAGTGCGACCTGTTCAGAGATTGTATCCATTGGAAATATCCAGCCAAGAGTATAATCAACTGCCAAGCTGCAGCCAAGATGCACAGGATCAATTTCCTAACAATTTTATACCCGTTAGTGGAGAAGACACAATAGAGAATAAAGAAACTAATAATGAAAATAATTTACATAAACAGATGGGGGATCAAAATCAAAAAGATGAGGCGTGTGAAGCAAAAATGTCACTTGAGAAAACAACTCGGTGTGGGAGGGCTGTTCGCATGCCCAGTAAGTATAACATTTAATATTTTATCTGTTCACAGGATGCTGCCGAACAACTCAAGTGACCAAATTTGCATTATATTATTTCAATTTATTTTTGTTTAACTTTCAGGACAGTAAAAAGTTGTTTAAACCTGAATCTGTCAATGTAATACGATTTTTTACCTTTATGTAAACTGTGTCATGTATAGATCTACTTATCATTAATTATTAATAAATGGTAATATTTCAGAATATTTGGAAAATAGTTTCAAACATGTATTATTATTTGTTATCTCAAATCTAAAAGTACTTTTCTTTATAAATAACATAAATAAAGTATATTGTAATTTCATAATAGTTGTAGAACAAATTTATATAGACAAGAAATTGTTATATTGTATATTAAATGTATGTAACTATATAATTTTGAAAAATGTTTGTATATTTCACCTTTCGGGTGGCGGAGGGTGTTGTAAAATGGAACGCAGTGTTTATAGTGAATCTACCTGTCAATGTCAACGCAGTGTTTATAGTGAACCTACCTGTCAATGTCAAAAATTAATAAAAGTCTTCTACAGCGAAATGGCAAACTATGAGTTGTGTTTTAATTAGTGGTCCCGAAATAACTGGTTTAAAATATAAAATATAGTATCTTACAGTAGTAATAAAGTGCCTCTCAACAACGTAATAATTAAAATGTCTACTGATATAACTATTGAACAACAGTACTTTAAGAAAAGAAATTTTGCAAAAGCCGACTGGAAAACTTACAAACGTGTTATTGAGAATGAACTTTCTACTTTCAATATTTTGTCAGACCCTCAAATAGTGTATGACAATTTTACTAAAATTATCAACAAAGCAGCTGAAGTTAGCATTCCAATGTACAAAATCAGTTGTGACCCCAGTTATAATTTCAAGCCTAAACCATATTGGACAGAAACACTTTCAAAATCAATAGCAAATAGGAGACTTGCTTTAACTAATTTTAGGAAAAATCCTACACCTGATAACTTACAAATATTAAATGCTAAAATTCGAGAGGCGAGAAATCTAATAAGAAGAGCCAAGAAAGAGAGTTTTAGGAAATTTTGCACGACTGTTGATGAAATTTCTTCTCCTAATGAAATGTGGCGTAAAATGAAATGGTTCAAAGGGCTTAACTCATCTAGATTTACTATTGATGATACAACTGCGGAAGCTCTACTCTGCAGTATTTCTCCAGAACCGCTTGTCCCAAGGAACCTACATTTAAATCCTATAATAAGCAGTTAGAAAGCGAAATTTCTAGCCAGGAATTTGATAGTTGTTTAAAATGTAAAGACACTGCCCCTGGTTTAGATTCTATTTCCTATTCTATGATTTACAACCTCCCAGAATTAGGCAAATTATTTTTAATCAAACTATGTAACATATTTTTTTCTCAAAGCTTTGTTCCAAATCAGTAGAGATATATTCAGTTAGTTCCCATACCAAAACCAGGAGCAGAGCCTTTATCTAGTTCCTCTATTAGGCCCATATCTTTCATATCATGTGTTTGCAAAATTTTCCATTCCATACTAAACAGAAGATTAGAATGGTTTTTTGAACATAACAGCTTATTCGCTGACACAACAATTGGATTTAGGAAGGGTCGGTCTTGTTATGATAATTTGAACTACCTAATATCTAGCATCCAAAGTGGTTTTTCAAACAAATATTTCACTGTAGCTGTTTTTCTTGACATAAAAGATGCATATAACAATGTTGATATGCCGAGTCTTCTAAAAATTATGGACAATCATGGTGTCGGTTCGAAATATTGTAAATATTTGTGGTCGTTTCTGAGTCAAAGATTTTTAGGTATTCAAGGAAAGTCTCATATTCCCAATAGAGTAACCCGGTTTGGTTTAGCCCAGGGGGATCCTATGTCACCATTATTGTTTAATATTGTGACCAGTAGTATTTGTAAAGTAGTCAATAATATACGTGTCTCTCAATATGCTGATGATTTTGTGCTATTCATAACCTCAAATGATGTAGATAGAGCTGAAGAACAGATTCAATGTGCTTTGGATAGAGTAGTTGAGATTTTACATTCACTAAATCTTGAATTATCACATAGGAAATGTAAGATATGTATTTTTAATCCAGGACGTAAAAGGCTATCTGTTAACGTTAAAATTCAAAGTAGTCAGTTACAAATAGTAGATTCGGTAAAATATCTTGGTATGTGGTTGGATCGATCGCTAAGGTGGTCTAGACATATAAATGAGCTTGTAGAGAAAATAACTAAGTTATTAATTATTTTTAAAATTCTGGCTGGGGCAAATTGGGGTGTACATCAAAAGTATCTGCGTAAACTATATTTAGCTATTATACGAAGTCACATTGATTTTGGTTGTTTCTTCTATGATAATGCTGCCCAGAGTCATTTACTTAAGTTAGACAGAGTGCAAAATCAAGCAATGCGAATAATAGGTGATTTTATTCGAACAACTCCCATTCATGTGATGGAAAGTGAGCTTAGTCTGGAACCATTATATATACGCAGATGGTTTCTCTGCGGTAAATTTTGGCTGAAAATAAATTCATCTCAAAGAAATCCCTTTCACGATATTAAATCAGACTTTAGTAAAATTTCTCAGCATCAATTTTGGCATAACAAACGAAAACCTCTAATATTTACTATGTTTGAAGCTTTAAAAGATTATACTAAGTTTAAATATATAGACATGTTCACCTTAGATGTATGGGTAAATCATATAGATCTATCTAAAATTGTAAAACTTCAAATTGATGAACCTTTAAAATCTAAACGACTTTATAATCCACTTTGCTTGAAAAACATCTTTGATGACTTCATAGCCAATAATTATAACGCATACGTTAAAATATATACAGATGCTTCGAAAAGTGACACAGGGACTGGAGCTGCTTTCTTTGACACGCAGGCCAACTTGTGGATGAGGTTTAGAATAGATAATACAGCTTGCATAATGGAAGCGGAGCTTGTGGCTTTATCTGAAGCGTTAGCATATATTATGTCGACTGGGTACGATAAAGTTGTCATATTCACTGACTCCATGAGCGCGCTCCAACATTTGGCTCGGTGTACCTCTATGGCAAGAGGATCACCGGTAGCCTACATCATTTTGGGTCTTATTTTACAAGTCCAAAACTTAGGTAAAGAAGTGATAATGCAGTGGGTACCATCACATGTTGGTCTGCGGGACAACGAAACAGCTGATACTTTAGCAAAACAAGCCATTTCCGAGGGAGTTGAGTCAAATTATGTACCGAGTTACACTAATTACATACCAATAATTAAGAATCTTTGCTACAACACGTGGAAGGTATATTTTGACGAAAGATCTCAGGAAAAAGGCATCTGGTATAAAACGATCCAACCATATCCTTTGCGGTCAACCTGGATTAAAAATCAAGTGCTGAATCGAGAATTTACTATGATATCTTTAAGATTACGATCTGGACACATTCCACGGAACAAATTTTTTCACATGATGAAATTAGCACCTACACCAAATTGTTCTTCGTGTCAGATGTGTAAGATAGATGACGTCTTTCATGTATTAGTGGAATGTGTCCAAACTTACAGCCTTAGAAATGGTATTAATTTGTGTGATGTAGGCTGGTGCAACAGCATTTTGGCAGAGCCCTTATCAGACTCTGTCAAAAAGATTTATAAATGTCTTGCACACGCCACCTAATTTAAATAATAGTTTTTGATTGTATTGTAGTTGATTGTTAATTATTAAGGCGACATAGCCAAATTATGGCTAAGCCTTTAAGAAGAATAAAAAAAAAACCTGTTTTCTGACCTCCTCATCCAGCACCATACTGTTTTTCTTTATTTTACTAATAATTAGAATTGGAACTCTGCCTTCTTCAACACTTGACAGCTTATGTCAGTCATGCTTATAACTTATCTGTAATAATTGATGTCCACCACCATATAAGAATCACAATTATACCCAGTATGTGGTGCTGGAATTGGGTTCTAAATCTTTTTTCAGGAAGGACAATGTCTGCCGCTACTGCTACATTTTAATAAAACTGGTGGTTCTTTGTTTTTGTAATTTCTTAACAAATAAATCTTCAAATAGAAATATTATTAGACCATTTCAATATTTATATTTGAAACATAATAAATAGTAAATTTATTTATCCCATGTTACTATATGTAGGCTCATAGCAGCAAATGACTGAGAATAGCACAATAATAATAGAAATATTATGACAAGTCTAAGAGTTCCATCCATGCCTGTCAGGCGTCAAGCAGCAATTGTCTGCCAAGAGTACTGTGATTATTAGACAGTAAATATCGAACACAACATATGTGCTTCTTGTCTAAGACTGTTTCAGACTGTTTGTTGTAGATTACCCATGTAGACTGTCCCCTACCTAGCTGAACACCGCATATTTAAGCTTCCTCGTTGCACGTTGCAGTTACACCTTCTGGTAATGCTTGGAATCACTTTAGATTCACTTCCTTCATAAAATTAACTTCCAACTTCTTGTTACTCCATTTCCAATATCTGTTCACTTTATTATCAATGCTTCTATGTTGACTTCCAATATCCATTTCCTTGATAAAAGAATCTGGTTTTTGACTTACTTCCATTATATGGTTTCTGTATAATAATAAATGCTACTACATACAACTTATTATTACAGAAATTGTAAATCATTTTACTTAGTATACTAAATTTGTGACAATAAATTAGTGAAATCATAATATGATAATGATAGACATTAACTAACTACTACATTCTCTTTGATCACAAAAACCTTTTATTATTTTCAGGATTTAAAAATCCTCTTTATCACACTTTACTTGCAAATATTAAGAATATAGTTGATAAAGATACATTCAAGAACAGAAAAACAGCAAACAATAATATTTTAAGAATTAGCATCCAGAGTTTGGGCTCACCAGTGTGGATGGCAATGTATTGTGAGAATGACACTGTAACCAGCGAATATGGTCAAGACTTAATCAAATTTATGTATTCTCTAAGAGTGATTTTAAGAGATACAAATGCTGTAGCATTCATCAGCATACCATCTCACCTTTTTGAGGTAAGAAATAGTTTGTTTTGTGGTTAAATTTATACACCAAAATTTTGACAGACCGGATAAGAAATATTTAAAATCAATATGCTTATTATTAATACAGTAGTATAGATTATATAATTAAAGTTGGTACACTGTCTGGTCTTTATCCACCCCAATGGGAAATAAGTATGATAATACATATTTATCTAAGTTGCCAAAACCTATCTCTACCCTCTTAGGGCAAATTCAAGTATAACACCCTATCAATATTTGAAATTAACACTTCAGTTAGTAATAAATTATATAAAATAAAAAACAATTACCATTATTATTTTATTTTATTTGATGTTTAATTTATCAAAGGAAAATAAACATAGCTATATCAAATGAATAAAAATTCTATTACTAAAGTGCAATAGTTATCATATGATAAATATCAAAAATGAATATACACAATCCAAAACCATGCACAATTTCAAAAAATTTACAAATGACTACTAATGTGAAAATATTTTATATACAAAAGTTTTTTAATTGCTGTTCAAAATATTTTTGAAGTGAAACTTCTTTATCGGCGTTGGAAAAAGTTTACCGTCACATTTTTCGGTTACGCGTCACATTTTTCCGTTACGCGCCATCTTTTTCTTGCCTTTTAACAACTCGTTGCGTAGCTCTTGATAGATGGATTGTGAGACGAGCATTGTAATATTTCTTTACTTTATTGTGTTTAATTAATATACGAGTTTGATGATTTATAAATCATTTATTTAGTATCCTACACATATTTATATTAAAGTGATCAGCAAAATTATAATTTTAACTTTATTTAACCAATTTCTGTAAAGTTGCATATAGTAAATCATTTTTCGAAAAATAATGTCATAAAGAAGTTTCACTTCTTACGTGTGTACGCTAGTACACGCACACATTTTTTTTAAAGTAACCATAACTTCTATCAGTATATACAGCCCTAACTTTATTGATAACAATAAGTCCAAGAATCGTTTACATTTGTCACTTATTTTTATTTTTTCATACAAGTATTTATAAATGTATTAAGATTTTTTTATGTGCACTGTTTCTCTGGTATTAGTTATTGTGCTGCCATGTTGAAAATCCATTAACTGGAGTTAATGAGTTTTCAACATATTTTGTAAAACAATTTGAAATTATTTGCAAACAGGAGGAACATATAGTGAAGAGGCTTCTCTACTCAGTTGACAATGCTGTCAAAATTGAATCTTTTGCTGGTTCTAGCCGTGAAACAAATCCAGTGTACAAAGATTATCACGGCCTATTTCACATAATAAAACTGTCGGCGTTGTATTCAATGGTGCCCTTTGTGCCTCCTAGTCTTGATCTGGCATTTAAACTGAAACGGAAAAGATTTTTGATAGAAAAACTGCATTTGCCTCCAGGTATATAATTAAAATAAATACTTCATACTAGAGTTTTTAAAGCTATTCCCCACGGAAACGACATAATTTATCGGGATAAAAAGTATCCTAAGTTATGACCCGGGATATAAGCTAGCTTTGTAACGAGTTTTATTTAAATCTGTTCAGTACTTTTCACATGATGCTTTAACAGACAGAGAAACAAAAAATCTAAAAATTGCATTTTCGGAATATCCTGGTCCAAATTAATCCCCCTGATTTTTTACACATTTAAAAACGCAATGTACAAACTCAAACCATTTTCAGATTTATTATAGTATAGATCAAATATCTCTTCTTCTTATTATGTTTTCTTCTATCTTATTATGTTTAGAAACATGAAGCTTCAAAATGCTTTCAGAACTAGAATTTTTAGATCTTTTAGACAAAATGTTTTCGAAGGCAGAGGTTCCGCACAATCCTAAATAATAATGTGAAAAAAGAAATTGCTTTTTTTACCGAGTTAATTAGAGTCATTTAAACCATTAATAAAGTCAGTTAATATAAACCTTTGTGGTTCCTCAGGAATGGCTAGTAATAAATAAAATAAATTAACTAATGCTATTTTTTTCAGAACTTGAAGAGACAAGTGAGAGGGAACAAGATGATATAACTGCCACACCTAGTGTGAATTGTGGTGGATTTAAGAAGAAAGATATAGATTTCTAAGTATATTGTTATAGAATAAGAATATATTTTTTCAAAATATAGTTACTATTTTTGGAAATTTCGTTTCAAATAAGAGAATTAAAATAATGTGGTGATATTTGGATTATCTATTATGGTTTGACCAGTTGTTGCGTAGCCATATTTTGTATTCGAAGTTGATTTAAATAAGATTTCATTTCCACATGATTACATTTGCGTGTCGATTCTACTATTACCTCTGGATTATAATCTAAGATTTAATTGTTTACTAATTATCGATTTAAAAAACAAATATTTCAACAATTATTTTTACTTTCCTGATAATTAACATTACATTTCAATGTTCCAAAGTATACAATAAAAAGGCAATCATAAGCCAAGTATACAATTATAATGTTCAATTATTAAGGCAATGACCTTTTATAGTGCAACCTGCAGCCAAAAACGCGCATCATTTCAAAACTTAACTGTTAGTGACCACACGGTGGACGCTTACATATCGTAGAGTAACTCATGCATTAATATTAAACAAAACTGCCTTAATTATTACTCACCCCACCTGCCCAACAGAGCGTGTCTCCCTAAAACCGGCGAATCTATTCATCGCTGGTATGTTCACAAGCTCACTATACTTCGCAATGTGATGTATTTCCGTACGTGTGCGTAATTTCATAGAAGTGCGTTTATTTTATTGCGAAAGTGTTGATTGTTCAAACATGAAGTGCAGAAGAAATGCAAGTGCGAAAATATTGTTTGGATGCCATAACACTATATTTTTTGTAAGTGATTTATTGTTTTATTATGTTAAGTAACATGATTTTAATTGAAAATTGTAACAAAAAATACGCTTTGTACTAAATTATTATGTAACCACTGATAGATATTATATTCAACTTCATATTAATCCACGCGATTTTGGCTTCATTTAAAAATTCTTTCTTTAAATTCTTCATTTAAACCAATTTTCAAATGGAAATAAGTATAAATTTATAATACTTTTGTAAAGAATCTACAGGTAGTTACAAGTTTTTGAATTATGTCATTTTCCTGTGTTAATCCCAGTTGCATCCCATTTCAGTACAGACTTGAAACTTGGTCGAAAAGTTAAACTTTGAAAAAAACATAAAAGCCTTAAAAAGACATAAAAACTCATTTATATTATTGCTTACTTCAGTATTACAAACCTATATAGTAAAGTTACACTTCTTCTTGGTAATACTTGAAACAATAGAAGTCAACCTGGCGGTCAGATTAGGAACAGATATATAATATATATATCTTTAATATTATAAAATTCTAAACATACCATGTCTGTATATAAATTGAAGCTAAAAAAAACAACTGGAATAGATTATGTAAAGTATAAACGATGAAGAAGACGATGCAATTTTTTTTAGATTTCTTGTCTGTTTGATCGGGATTCACGTAAAAACTCCTAGGCCGATTTCGATGCGGTTTTCGCTGGTCAACAGCCAATTCTTAGACTTAAACTCTGCACTGCTCCTTTTATTCCGGGAATCCCGCGGGATTTTTTTCTGGGAATGATTTAAAATGGCCAAATAAAAATAATCACTTTCCAATGTGATTTTGTTACTGATCGATAGAAAATTTTATGTAATAAAATGTTTATATTTTTTATCACGGCAATTTTCCCGCGAGCGTTTGGAAGTTGTTCGGGTGCATAAGACTTAGCTTATTCCGACAGTTTCCACTAAAACGATAGCTTACATTCTTTTTTAAATGCTGCGGTATTTTGTGTCCCGGGAATCCCGCGGGAACTTGAAGTCAGCATGGATGGAGTCGCGGGCATATCCTAGTAGTAAATATTATTTTATAAATAGTTAAACCCAATTATATAATAGTCATCTGTTGTTTGTTTCAATTTGTTTTTCAGATGTGTGGATTTATTGAAGTTGTCTGTGGCTTCTTACTGCTATGTGACACGAAAAGGATTCTGCTTTCTCGGCTGCTTGCGGCCCCAGAGGGCTTAGAGCAGCCGCCATTCTATTACTTGGCCTTAGCCCTTTTGGGGGCTGGGCTGGCCATGTGTGCGACTGCAGCCCTCGGCTGCTGGGCTACCTACATACCTGGATATGTCATTTTGACAATTGTAAGTTAATTTCTAGTCTAGTTTCTAAAAAAAATCCGAATGCGACAACCCGTTGGCAACGCCTTTGTGTTCCAAAGTCTATAGGCGGCTGTGATCATTTTGCATCAGGTAAAGTAAAATAAAAAAGTTTCTTTTGTCACATTGAAAAATTCAAATGTGTATCCTATTATGAATTATTCAAGTCTTTTAACACACGGAAACTTTTAAAATTATACTATAATTATAATTTGTCATTACGAAATTTAGGATAACTATCTGCCCTCGTAAGGTTTATACTTGATGGTATTTATGGTGGTATTAAAAAAGAATTTTTAATACACATCTTAAATATTTGTTACTCTGACTAATATAAAATTTGGACTGGAAACAAAACAAGTGTAGATTGAATTTATAGATATATGACTTTAAACAATTACACCAGCTGAATCAGTTCTATGGTATTTGTAGTCTCAAGAGTATATTTACTAAATGCACTAACGTTTATATGTATATACTTCAAATCTGCTCTTAATCTCAGCTAGGTCCTCACTTTTACTTGTTTTTAAAAACAAAACTAAACTAAACCTTTAAAAGGTCTTGTAATCCACAAAAATCGAGGCCTTGATAAACGAAAAGTCAATCCTTGTACAAAATTTACGCGCTGTCTCAAATTGCCGCATTTTCAAATTCTTTTTTTTTTATAAATCTATATTGACTTGAAAGTTCAAGTGTAATTTCTGTTCTATTTTGATTTTATTGTTTTTGAGCTGTGTAAAATATTATTTTGACAAGAAATAATTTGACTTTTTCAGTATTTCTTAATAGTGCTGACACTTTTGCTATGCGAATGTGCTGGTGGAGTGATAGCGGCGATTTGGCCGAAATGCCTCGGGCTGCAGAGCGCGCGAGGGGGCGCCGTGGGCGCGCTGCAAGCTTATTACGCCCTGCCTGATTACGAACAGTTCACTGCATCAGTTGATTTGGCACAAACTGAGGTAATTTCATATTACAACAATATTCATAAACGAATATAATTTTAAATGACTTACGCATTATTAAAGTGATTATGAATAACACTTTTTGATGAATTTTAACGAGTCTATAAACCTTGTATAACTATTATGATTTTGGTAAAGTTATCATTTTTTTGCTTCAAGTTCCAAAAAACTAGGACCCGATCCCAGCGCCACCTACCGGTTCCAATAAGCTATCCTATGTTTCAAGTGGAATCAAACTGCACACAGTGTGCAAATTTGATTAAAATCGATTAGGTAGTTTAGGAGTCCATCGCGGACAAACAATGTGACAAGTAATTTATATATATTAAAATAAAATATTTAAATTGTCTTTTTGACATCTGATACCAGCCATAGTAGCTGGACGCTGAATATAAAGCGCAACCAATTGCTAGTAAGCCAAATAAAGTAGATAAGTTTACAATATAAGCTTAATTTTAGCTGAAGTGCTGTGGTATTACCGATGCGAGGAATTACGATATGTCTATCTGGCAACTGAGGAGGCTGGGTCCCCGCGGAATGTCGGTGCCCTTGAGCTGCTGCGTCCAAGAGGACGAGACCGCCTCGTATCTGAACCCGATGCCAGTGAACGCATCCAGGTGTCAAGAGGTTCAAACCATTCCGGAATTCAGATATGTGCCGGTGAGTTATTGATTTTTTTTTCAAACAGGTTACACATTTTTTTTGTATTTTTTAAGTCACACATATCTATAATATTATAAAATTCTAAACATGCCTTGTCTGTACATTAAAGCTATTTAAAAAAAAACAGTTGGAATAGACTATATAAACGATGGAGAACGCGATGCAATTTTTTTAGATTTCTTGTCTGTTAGTTGGGGATTCACATAAAAACTACTGGGCCAAATTCGATACGGCAGTTTCCTATCGATAGTAAATCCCCGGAATTAAAACTGCGGTATTGTATATCATAAGAATTTTACAGGAATTTTCTTAGTACTTTTAATGGGCTAGGTCCGATAAAAATTGATTGCAATGCGAAGTTTTCTCTGATAAATAAAAACTTTACTAAAACAGTTGTAGTTGTGTATGCTTTTAGTAACATTACTTATCCCGGTTTTTGGGCAAATTTCCGGATTCATGTGTTTAAATGTTTAAAAAAATCCATTAACCTGTTGAAAATAACCTTTGATTTTAGATATATTTAACATAATAACTGCAATCCTTATTAGCTGTCCAACGTGGACAAAGTGGCGGGCAAATCCTAGTAAGTTATATATTTAAAAAATAAATGTCTACTTCCTAGTCTATTGTCTACTTGTATTATTATCTATTCTCGCGGGATCCCCGAGACACTAAATATGGCGGCATTTAAAAATGAATGTAAGCTATCGTTTTAATGTGAATTGTGTCGGGATAAGCTATTTTTTATGTATCCGAACAACTTCAAACCGCTCCCGGGAAAATTTCCGCGGGATTCCCGATTAAAAATCACACTTTTTATTACATTAAATTGCATCGATCCGTTGAATTTTGACATTGCTTGTATGAAGCTTATGTCAAATAAATTAGAGATACATTCATAATTATGTAGATGACAGAAGGAGAGAAAGTGTAATGCTATGTTAGTTGTATGTTGATACGAAAAATACACTAATTCACTGTTAAGAATAAAGTGGAACAAACCACAGTAAAAACCTATATGCAGAAAATACAGTTGAACCATTTACTTACAGGGCTGTATTGGCAAATTGGAAGACTGGTATCAGCAACAATACATCGTACTCATGTTGGGCATATTCATCTTTTCAATATTCAAGCTGGGCATACTTCTAAGCTCAGTATTTTCTTGCATCAATCTAAAGAAGAAACGCCGGATAATTCACTCCGTCACCATGAAGACCTTAGACAATAGAACTAATGAGAATATATATGAAAGTAAATTGAGTTCTGTACATGACGAGCCGATAACCTCGAAATATATTCAACCGAATAACTTCTACAGTCCAAGGGTAAGAAACCCGAGGATTTTTCCTCATAAACCCAATGAGATGATATGAGAATTAGTTGTAGAGATAAACGCTTTAGAGAACAAATTAGAAAAGTTCTCGGATTTTTTGTTTAAACATCAAGCTGATTCTATCATGTGGTGAATTTTTTAAAGATATAATTCAGTTTGTTTTAGTATTATCGTTTTCTTTGATTTAAAAAATTAGTTGTTATGTTAGTATTCAGACAATAATACATATAGTTTATTATTTATGATTTTGACATCCCCATTGCTTTTCATCTGCGTTATTGTTAAAGGTTTAGGCTACGGCCGAATGTGTTTTATTTAAAGCGTTAAAAGTAACGCCGTTAAAGCATAACCATATTAACACTAATATATACACATATACATTCGTTATCTGTCAATATTTAACATCATCAACAATGTCACATCTCAAATATTATTTGCATGAAATGGCCTAAATCTTTAACACTAACACAAATGAAATCTCACCTTAATACATAAAGGTAAGCTAACAGTTAAATTAGCCGAGACAATATATTATTATCATTTTTTAAAAGGTCAATGGTTCTTCGATTTTTGTTTGAATGTAGCGAATCGTAACGTCATAAAAACGAGTCGTAAAACTTATTAAAGTTATTAATTCTCGTTAAAAAAGTAACTAAAAGTTTTTATAATTATATTTTTAAAATTAAGATGAGCTATGCATTTAAACGCTAGCTTTTTATACCTTAATAGCTTTAGAATTATTTTTAAGTCAATGAAGATAAAAGAATATGAATTTAAATTATATCATAATAATATAGATTATAGACCATAGATATCAATGAGCGAAAAGACCACCATTATATTTATAGTTGTCGCTTTGGTGAAGCTTAGTGGATTTTAGTCAACTTCTTGAACAGAAATAAACTCAATATGTGCCATATTCAAATAATTATACTCTGCATTCGTAATTAAAGTTATGTTCTCTAAAGTGTTTACTCTTACATTTAAAAACAAATATAACATTTGCAAAAACAATATTTTGTATGTAACATATTTTTGTCGTTTTACTGTTGTTAGTTCCTTCAATTTAAGACCGTTTAATAAAGGTTTTGATAAATAAAACAAAGTGATTTCAATATGCAATATTATTTTCAAAAGAACGTTCAAAAATTGGTCCTAAATTTAAAACATTGTTAACAATGGCTCTGGAATGTTGCTATCATTCACAATCATTGGTTTTACGCTATTGCCGTATAAAATAACAGAGAGCTGTATCCATTTCATAAAGGTATTTGTATAAATTGTTTATATAATATTTTATTGTGTGAAATTTCGTTTAGATCTCTCCAGACAATCATTTCATCATTTAAGTTGTTTAACAACCAAATTCTTATAATTTTCCATTATTTACAATACTAGCCAAATAGGAAAAATGATACAATAATTAACTTTAAACAATTTAACTTAAACGAAAATAAAATGATGTTTTCAAAATAAAAAATGTCACACATTCGTTGAAATACGTTAATAAAAATAAACCAACAGCCTACTATTCCAGAATCCCTCAAAATCCCGCAAAAATGATACAATGAGATCCTTAACTATAACAATAATCTATTTATAATAATTGATACTATATTTCCTATTGACCATTGAGACCGACATCACAGTAATAATCTACTATTTATCTTAGGTACAGGAATGATCTTAAAATATCCTAAATTCATTAAAAAAATTACATTTGCACTACTAATAATTATTTATAAAACAAAATTGATTGTTCTCAGGCGGATATACCAATTTCATAGTCATATATTTTTCTCGCTCAATATGCAATAAATAGTTTTCTGTCGCACCCAGAGACGGTAGTGGTCTATTAATCATTAATAACTGTTATGGAATCTTCATGTCATTATGTCTATTATTCAAGTGTATAGTAACAAAAACTCCGTTGTCAGTCAGTTCTATGGCGACTACTTACTATTCAAAATAATCTTTCTCTTCTAGATTAGAAGCAATACGTGGCCCAGTAATTCCTTTTGTATGAAAAACCACCTATTCGCCGTATCATCACACTAACGTTAAATCTCGATTATTTTCGAACCACAGGCATTTGTTTTTACTTTCATTGCGCATGATTTTCGATTGGTGTGCACGATTGGCATGCAAACCATACCATTTGTCACGGCTATGAAAAACAGTATATTTCGAAGTTATTTGATAAAAACTAGCGCAAAATATTCGATCATTTCCATTTACGTAGATGTCAAATTACTTTTAATGGTTACTTGTAGGTAAATTCCACACGGTTCATCCAATGGAATGTTACAGTCGCCCATGGATTTATTACGATACTTGCGGGTAGCCTTTTATATCTTACAGGCTGTTCTTTTGCCTTATTATTGGTTAAAATATAATATTACTTGTATGGAGCATATTTTAAGAACGGTCGGAAGATATAGGAACCGGCCATTCTTACTGACCGTTCTTAAAATTTGACATAAGCTCTCCATACAAGTAATGTCAAAATCAACGATGGTAAGGCAAGCGATTGATAGTAAAATAAGGAACCGGTCTTTAGTTAATATTGTCCTTGTATATAGGATAATATTGTCCTTTATGAAGATTATATAATATATTCACTATAAAATTTGTAATTTCTCCTAATCTTTTGAACGACTCTGAGCACGACAGTTTATCAATAAAATGTTCGTGAAGTTTAAAATATTACAATAAATTATAAAAAGTATATTCCAATACGCAAAGCTGTTGTATTGCCCCAAATCGATTCAATGCTTCATAAATAAATTTAATAACGAGTAAATAAAATATGACATGTCTTTTGTGCTTTCTCCTTAAAACTAGAATATAATCTGCAATAAATATTATACATAATCACTACTTGTAGCTAAATTAAGATATTTAAGCTAAATGTTCTTCGATTTTCATATGAAGTGAAGTGACTATCAAAACCAATAAACATTTCTTTTAAAAAATCTAGTATTTATTTAATTTTAACTATATAACCAATATAGCAAAACAAATGCAAGTAAGTACATTCATAATCTATGGAATTTGAAAAATATGACAGCGCAAAACACCATTATCAACTTAGTTCGCTAGATCTGATTTGATGAATTGACACACGTCTACATGTGCATACTCTTCTTAAATGTTTGTATACTCCGAACTAAGGCAGAATCCTAATTACGAAAATATATAACGGGCACTAGTATGTAAAATAAAAAACTATTATTCTCAATAGATCTTACTTTTTCTTATTGAAATAAGTAGTAATAGTGTAATAAGTAACAACAATAAATATGATTATGCAACGCGGGTGCATGCGCTTTTGCTCTACGAAGAAGCAGTCGAAGTCTCGTAGCTGACTAAACAGCGGGGAGCAGGGTCTCCAGATTGAATTTACGAAAATGTCCCATATGCGTCATTTTTCCCAAAACGATACTATTTCAGTTCCCCATATAAATTCTTGAATGAAAAAAGGGCGTGTCGGTCCACGACATTGAAGGATTTGTACTTTCGTTATGTCGTTACTGATAAAAATTCTAAGTTACATTTTTGGAATGTGTTGGTCCGAATTTACCACTGATTTTCTCTCTATTTTGAATTCATTGTATAGACTGGACCGCTCTACACATTTATTACATTTAGATTATAAATGTAATATTACATTTATTTTCAAACATATATTACTTAGATTACTACAAATATAAAGGAAATGTTTTTTAGTTTGATATTTAAGTTAAAACATTTTAGAAAATCGACCGTGACATTTAGCCTTAAGAATACCAAGGAAAAGAATGTCAATGAATATACCGATTTTAAATACTACGCATTATTTACCGAACTTACAATACCAAACAAAAATATATACAATGTTAATATTAACAATAATAAAAACTATGAATACTATGGAAATTGTTACTATTGTCTCCTATAGAGAGTAAGAAACAACATGGTCCAACATTTTAAGTTATATTAATGTATTGCTGCGATCGTAACGGAAATCGTTAACACTCGATTAACGATTGTGCATATTCTACCAAAACTACCCCATTTTTGTATCAGTATTCGTCATATAAGCGTAGCAAAAGTCCCTATTATAGATGGGTCCGAAGGTCCGAAGATTTATTTTACTTTTGACGTTTGCACGCCTATCAGATGGCGCATTTTTAACAGTAAATTTCACGTCACAATGTTCATACTTCATTGTTCCAGGAAACGTAATAGTGTCGTCTGTGAGTAATCTAATGTATAGACTGTAAACTACCGTCATCATCTCTGTTTTGATGATATATTTAATTTAAAGTCTTGAGATTTTAGATATATATTTTATGTTTTTACAGGTTTTATATGTGGTTTTAGAGTTTATAACAATTAACATTTGTCGATGTTTAGACGTATGTAAGGCGAGTGACACGAGTGATTTTTAATACTATAATGTTTTGATGTAATGAAGAATTGCATTAGTAACAAACAATCTCTAAATTTTATCGCAATTAGTCGTTTCGAAATAAAAATGTTTTAATTAAGAGAAAATATCACGTCATTTATTTCGATTGAAAAGTTGTAATTTTACTTTCAAGTACAAATATGTAGGTTTTATGGTTTATTTATTAAGTGATACTGTATATTAGCAAATGGTGATAGGTGCACGAAATTGATTAAAATTAGCTCGATTTTTATGTGTAATCGAATCGTAACTCTTAGAACATTACTAATTGATCAATGATGATCGATCTGTCACAAATAAAATAAACCGTTGGACGCAGAAAAGCAGTAAATAATAGTTCAAGAACAGACCTGAATACTATTATTGTAGACGGAGTATGATATGAACTTAGCGGTCATAGACAGAGTGAAGTATACCAAGTTGAAATATTTAATATTTTGAAGGATAATACTGGATATATTTTGACTAAAGCCGCACTGCAAAATGCACAGCACGACTTTTACTTCCGCGGTATATATTCAATGTTATTTAAATTTCACACCATGCCATTTTCAATATTAATCTTCACACAATCAAATCAACTCTTCGTAAGGGGCCATCCATAAATCACGTTTACTTTAAGGGGGTGGGGTATCGACGAAATATAACAAGGGGCGGGAGAGATCCTAAATTTCGTGAGGTCACATTTCAAAAACTAATACAGTGTAAACTCTAAGTAACGTCACTCGATTAAGGACAAACTCTCTTAAGCGTCGAAATTGCCTGGCTTTGGTTGGTTTAGCTTGTCTTCCATACAATGATGACAACAATTAAGTAATAAAATCTTTTAAGTTGCCAAAACTAGTAAAAGCTGCGCAGCGTGTACGTTCTTTTATCACTTTATTGACCTAACCTATAATAAACTCGACTATCGTCATTATCGATACCGAAAATTTGTAAGAAATACCGTAATTTCTAAGTACTTCCTTTATCACCAATCTTGGTGATAAAGGAAGTATTGAGGCATCTGCCTCAATATCGCAAGATATGAATAAAATAAGTAAAAACTGTGACCAGCTGTGATAAGGACGGTTAGGGGTCAAAATAGATGTGACGAATTTTTGGATGGCCCTTAAGATTCCGCAGCCCTTTTTAGCTTAAACGGAACCCATAAAAAATCGTCAAATCCATACATACGTCTGTCTTATCACAACCAATTCTCTAAAGAACTGGATCTATACGGACTTAAGCTAGGTGTATTTTATACAAGGGTATATATAGTGATGTTAAATAATTAAAACTTAAGGATGGTCCATATATATACGTGTAAATGTTTTGCCCTCGTAAATACACATATTAGAAAGTTCTTTAAAAATCAGAGTAACATGCCTTAAGGCATTAAGCTCGGAGATATTTGCCTCAAAAGTTGTGATGTGATAACTTTTGAACTATGGAGTGGCGTATTCTGAAAGAATCTAGGCAAGATATATATATATATGTGTTATGCGAGCTATGGGGCAGTTTTGATAAAACTTTTTAGAGATTCGTAAATTCAATATTTTGCCACTTAGTAAATAGTGTATATTTTCCACTTCTACAGCACCCTATGCTGTGCGTGAGCTGACACGCTGATATTGTATCAGGCATTTGTCATGCCATACCCGTTTTTTTATGTAATCTAGACATACACTTTTTTTTGGTCTTCCTTTATTCATATATCGTTGGTGTCAGTACACGACCTTATAGCATTAGGTGACATTATTGTTTTCGTCAAAATTGGTACATATTACATGTATATATCACAAATGTGACGAAACAAATAATGTCATAAAAAACTGTATAGTAGGAGGTCCAGAACTGCGCCGACCATATCAATTTTTTTCAGATAAAAGTTCTTGTCTCATAATTTTCATCTCCTTATTGTTACATTTCCATTTCATGTAGTTTTCTTCTCCATCCGACATCCATCGAAAACTCATATATGCCATTTAATGTCGGTAAACACGAGTACTTAACAGCCTCTCTATGTACATTCCTATAGAAAGCTGCGCATTAACTGATTTCACGAAAAATCCGTTTATTGCACTGCCATCTATAGCTATATTTGACTTATATAGTCATATTTGGTGCGGAATATAAATACGTATAATTTTTAACGAGAGAGAATTGCGAGAACAAATCGCGCGGTTCCCTCTTTAAAACAACTCTGTCTCAAATATATTTGGCCCAATACACCGAAATAAATCCATATGAAACTACTCACGCCTATTTCAAAGTATATCGTTGAGGAAGGATGGTCGTCTAGGGAGTCGAGCAGTTCGCGGGCGGTGAGGTCGCCGGCGTCCGTGGAAGCCATGTTGTCGAGGAAGTCCAAGTTGAAGTCCGCCGTTTGGCCCGCGAAGGAAGACGCGTTGTGCAGGGAGGGGAACTGCGGGGGCCCATTCTGGCGAGCAGCGACGCCTGGTGCATGCCCCCCGCCCCCATGGGGCCGCCCTGGTGGCCGCCCATGCCCCCCATGCCGCCCATGCCACCCATGCGCCCTGCATCGACATGCTCTGCGACTGGCTCATGTGGATATTTGGCATCTGGAAATATTCATTTGTTTATTATTTAAATATCCGCTTGCAGTTTTTAGAGAAACTTTGATTTTCAAACAGTTACTTATTTTTCAACAAAAAAAACACAACAAGCAATTAATTAACCAATCATTTTAATAGAGATTTTATCTTGTATGTGTAAAAGTACACATACACACATTTGTACATAATTATGTTGTAATGGATATGAAATAAAGATTTTTTATTTCTTTAGTAAATTTTATTCAATAAATAAATATAAATATTTATGTAAAATATTTACAAATTATCATGTTTTTACTTCAAATGCCGACAAATTTGATCTAAAAAATTGTAATAATTTTTCTATTAGATATCAAGAACTAAAGAATTATTTATAGAGCCCACTAAAGAAGTAAGGATTGTTTGGTGTTACATAATTATTAATTTATTATTGGACAATTGCCACTTTTCGTACTTCTTCCATGCTAGATATAATTGTGGTGTATACATATCGCGGGCTTCAAGCCAGAGGGGCGTATAAGCCAACTTTTTTTTTTCAATGTATCTCTATAACTGAAAAATTGCATGTGTCTATGAAAGTACTTCCTTGATTATGTGAAATGCTCTTTTTTAATTAACCTACTATTAAGAAAAAACAGAGTGGTGTATCGATAAAAATATAAATGATAGACGAAATAAATAAAAAACGCATTTTTTATACGCCCCTCTGGCTTGAAGCCCGCGATATATATATGTCTTTTACAACGAGGGAGCAAAATATAATGATTACTGACCTGGCCTTGTACACTCATCATTTGATTTTGCGACATAAGGAGATGAGACATGGGAGACTGCTGTTGATTGGAAGTCCTAAAATTCAACAATAATCGTTAATTATATTAATTTTCACACATCTGCCCGCCTTCGGGTCGCGCATCCTGCAATGACGCCCATGACATGACTTCTAACGACGCTGTTTCAATTATTGTTACACATAAAAATAGCGTATGTGTTATTCCGATGTAGCTACAATTAAATGCATAGCTATATTACTATTACTTATAAACTTTTATTAAAATCCAGTCAATAGTTTTTGCATAAAGCAGTAACAAGTATCCATTAATCCTCACAAACTTTACCAATATTAATAAAATTAATAAGAAGTGTTCACCGGCCAGTAGTTTACCTTTGCTGCTGATGCTGCATAAGCTGTTGCTGCTGCAGACGTGCCTGTTGTAGCTGTATCTGTTGCTGCTGCTGCTGCGTCATGCCCCCACCCATACCGCCCATACCAAAACCTAAAACAAATAATTACTTTTAATTAAAATTCTTTCAAAATGATTTTAAAACATAAATCTATACTTATATTATAGAGAGGAAAGATTTGTATTTCGTATGTTTGTAATGAATAAACTCAAAAAAAATTCTTTCACTGTCAGAGTGCTACATTATCCCTGAGTAATACAGGCTATATTAATTACTAAAAAAAAATAGGCATACTACTAAAACCTCAAGAATGTAAACCAAGGTGTAATTTTATTTTCCATAAACCACCAGTGCGAAGCCGGCACGGACCGCTAGTATTATATAATTTTTTAACATGTCTTGTGTATATCATTACAAAATAATTTTAAATTCTAATTCAAAATAAGTTCCACTGAAGAATACTTTTTGAAGGTCATACATATAAGTCGAAATTTAAATCTACTTCCTATTCTATGTACACCGCTTCGCAACGTGCTATCGCTGTGTAAAGGGGAAAATTTAAATATATTTTGTGGACTATAATTATTTAAGTTATCTTTATTACAATTATCCTGATTGTTCGGTCCTTGCCTAGTATGAAGTAGGTAGAACATCGCTCCCTCAATTTTGCTGTCTACCCTCTTTCTGTGTGAGGTGATGGCGAATACAGAGCAGGGTAGGAGCAGACATTTTATGGACACTTCCGTCGACGTTTTCACGAGACTACAACGCGCCGTGCGCTCGTAATTTTATTTAATAACATTATACTTATTGTGATTACTGGCCGTGCCAAAAACTAACTATATGTACCTAGACTTTGTGTTAAAAGTGTTAGCTCTAAGGTGGAGTTTAGTGCCGTGTGCTGTTCCTGTGTGTAACCTGAACCGAGCCAGGAGAGGGCCGATCTCAAGGTTGGTGGAGCTTCTACTTCTCTAGTGTAAGGATCTAGGTCATATCCTTCTCATACAGTCCATTTCAAATTGAACCAGCATTTTATCTGTAGGCTACAGCGCCACATTTTGGTCCTTCGAGCCGGATTACCACTATATTTTTGACCTTTCACCATTCTTTACCCTTTTTTTTACCACATTTTACTTGAAATCTATATTTATTCCCTTATACGTCGTACGTATATTTTCTAAGTAGGTACCTACCCACTTCTAGACAAATTATCGTATTTTATTTTCATTTTTCACATTTATTTAATTATTATTTTCTACATTATCAACTCTTAATCGTATTACGAATTCAATCACTAACGTAATCATGCCACCTAAACGTGATACGCCTTTATCCATTGCATATTTGAACCAGAAAAGGCAAGTTATTTTCGAGAGGTTGCAGGAGGTGTATGAAATGTCGAAAGACATTTCTACTTTAGAAGATCAAGAACTATTTTTGATAATTGCTTCAGAAATTGATGATTTGCGAAAAAAGTTCGAGAAACTTATCCATAAAATTTTAGAAACCGAACTTGAATTGAACCCTGATGCCACAATCAGAAGCCATGAAATAAAAAGCTTCGACTCAATTTACTTTCGTGTCAAATTAGTGTATAATAATCTGAACCCGCCCAAGAATAATGCAATTTCAGAAACTCCTTCTAACTCAATAGAATCTCGTCCCCGTCTTCCAAAATTAGAATTATTTCATTTTAACGGTGATATCGAGAATTTTACAACATTTTACGAGACCTTTTGTTCACTTGTTCATGATCAACCGCATATACCGAATATCGATAAATTCCATTACTTGATTTCGTGCACAAAAGGTAGTGCGTTAAATATAGTCAGAAGTTTGCCGATCACATCCTCTAACTATGAAGTTGTGTGGAAAAGTCTGTTAGATAAATACCACGACAACCGCTTATTGGTTGGTCGTTATTTAGAAAAAATGCTAAATTTTACACCTTTGCAAAAGGAGTCTTCCACTCATTTAAATACTTTTATTGAAATATTCGAACACTCATATAAGGCCATTCAGGCATTAAATGTAAATAACCTTAATAGTTACGTGATGTGTCATATTGCACTCAGGGCCTTAGATCCACAGTCTAGAAAATTATTTGAACAAGGTTTAGACCAAAGTACAGTTCCCTCTTTTAATGATTTAATATCTTTCATTCATAACCATATCAAAGTCCTCGACCACTCAGTCTCTTTTTCTAATAATTTACCACCCGTGAATTTACAAAACAAACAACAGCCTTCCAATACTGAGCCTTTTAAAAATATGTCATACACACATACCTCTTCGACCCAATCAAAATGTTTGTGTCTACACTGTGGTGAGAAACATATGATATTTAGATGCGAGAAATTTCGTGAACTAAGTATTATTAATCGTATCAACCGTGTTGATGCACTTATGCTATGTCATAATTGCCTAAAACCGAACCATAATGCGGACAATTGTATCAGTAAATTTAAATGTATTGTTTGCCAGCGATCCCACCACTCCTCCTTGCACGCCGATGATAGCAAACCGGTTTTCAGCCCGGATCGCAACGAATCGAGCGTATCATATGCCACTTCATCCGCGCCGCAACGAACGGCGGACACTCCTTGTCAAAATTCAATTACTAATAATTATCACGCGGCATCCACCGAAACACGTAGCACCTCAGTCTTGTTGGGTACGGCTGTGGTGCACGTTTTAGATAAAAATGATTATTATCAGCCTTGTCGCGTTGTAATCGACTCAGGCGCGCAAACTAATTTTATAACAACTGAATGTTTACGACGTTTAGGGTTGTCTTCGCGCAAATGTAATCGTGATATCTTTTGTCTCGGGGCCGAAAGAGTAAACAATCAAGGCATGACGTCATTCATTTTGAAACCGCGTCATAATAATGTCTTAACTTTTAACTTGGACGCTGTTGTGCTCCCTAAGATCACCTGTGAACTGCCGACAGTTCAAATTAATCAAAACATAATAAACCAATATAAACATCTTACTTTAGCCGACCCGCACTTTTATAAAAGTAGACCAATTGATATCATTTTAGCGGGCGATATTTTTCCAAACATTTATGACGGAAGAAAATTGAACTTCGGAAATGACATTCCTCAGGCGTTAAATAGTATTTTTGGCTACGTAATAACCGGCAAGTTGTGTCAGGTGGGAAACCATGGCGTTCACGTCTCCACTGCAACAACGTCGTTGCATGCAGTGTCGTACAATGCCAACAACACACCTTGTACACCCACCGTTACTCCGAAATGTTCATGCGAGTTGGAATCTTTGCCGTGCAGAGTTCCAAATTTGTATCCGCAAGACGTTCTTGCTGGCAAATATAACGGAAACCATTATCAGCACACAACCGGCTGTTACAATAATTCAGAGTCGAATTTCAATAAAAATGTTAAAATACACACTTCGTGGATCCGTGGTGCACCATGGGCATATCATAACCTCAAGTCATCTTATTAAAATAAATTAAATATCGATCTATAATATTTAATATTAAAACTAATGAAATACACTTAAGATTTGTTATTCTTTACAAATTAATTTGATTCTTGTGCTTTACTTAGCACGAAATTTAAATTTATTTCACGTCATTTGACCATTTCGTTAAACTTGTAGTAAATTAACATCATTAACTTGATATAAAATTAATCACACAGAAATTTAATTTTTTTACCTACTTCAAAAAAGGGAGGAGGTTCTCAATTCATCGGAATCTTTTTTTTTCTAGTTCGTAGACTAACTTTGAGGATCCTCGTCTATTTTCCATTTTTAAATAAATATAAATTTGTAATAGCACGTTGCTACAGTTTTATTTAAAACTTAAATTAATTTAATTTAATTAATATGCCGTGATGCATTCATTAATATTGTTAAAACTGTAATTGTGGTTATCCGTGATAATAGCACGGTTATGATTTTGAAATAGAGATTTATGTGATTTCACTCTGTAAGCTTTCAACCGTGCTTACGGCAATTCCTCAAGGTGGGGGGAGTCTATGATATAAGGACTCATTTTCATTTCATTCAAAATGAACAATAAGTTCATTCAACTTTAAAATTGATTTACATCCATTCGATTTAGTAATTATCGAGTGAAGACTTTAAGTTTTAGACATGGGATCGCGCCCATTGCAGTTATATTATTATATATCTTTCTATTATTATAAAATGTAAAAGTCGATGTTAGCTATAACTTTTGATAATACCTAACCAGTAATCTTAATGTCAAATGAAAAGTACGTTACTTCTTTTTGATCTAAATTAAAACAATGTGGTAGCTAATGTAAAATATAGACTTACTACACCACAAAGCAAATTTCTTAGCATTTAGGTCTTAATAATTTTTTATACTAGTTATTTTTAAATCTTCGTAGACTTTAAATATAAATTATTTGTATTTAATACTTAGTGTAAGTTTCAGTGGTTGTTCTAATACAAGTTTGTATGGATGGTCACTTTGAATCCAATATAAGATAGTACAATCCTAAGAACGTTGGTGGCAAGATTACATTTACACTTTTCTCCAGAGTTGTTTATTTTATCTCAACTCAAAAGGGGAGAATTAGATACCATAATGATGAACTTTAGCCATGACTAGCCGAATGATTATTGGTTAGAATGTTAACGACTATATCGGGTGTTAAAATATTATTATTGATTGAAATCGTAAACGTAATAAGTATATTTTTTAAGCAGGCAATTTAATTTAATTCTTTTTTTTTGTCTTAAGTGATGTCATGAAATTTTAATTTAAGCTCGTAGTTTAAGGATGTAGTCCACTTTCACATCAGGCTCGTAGCCGTACTCTTTTATTTGTATATTATGGCTCGTAGCCATATAAATTTCTAGCTTAGCTTAGCTCTTAGACATACTTACATTTCAACCTATATCTCTAATACAAGTGTAGTAGGTTCGTAGCCACACACTCTACTTTTAACCCTAGTTCATTACCTTTAAATATTCCTTATTAGCTCATATTTACTTCCATTTCTTTGGTTCGTGGCCTTTTTAATCTCTTCCCTTTTATTACCGGAAATCATCATATTGATTTCGGTGGGGGGTATGTTCGGTCCTTGCCTAGTATGAAGTAGGTAGAACATCGCTCCCTCAATTTTGCTGTCTACCCTCTTTCTGTGTGAGGTGATGGCGAATACAGAGCAGAGTAGGAGCAGACATTTTATGGACACTTCCGTCGACGTTTTCACGAGACTACAACGCGCCGTGCGCTCGTAATTTTATTTAATAACATTATACTTATTGTGATTACTGGCCGTGCCAAAAACTAACTATATGTACCTAGACTTTGTGTTAAAAGTGTTAGCTCTAAGGTGGAGTTTAGTGCCGTGTGCTGTTCCTGTGTGTAACCTGAACCGAGCCAGGAGAGGGCCGATCTCAAGGTTGGTGGAGCTTCTACTTCTCTAGTGTAAGGATCTAGGTCATATCCTTCTCATACAGTCCATTTCAAATTGAACCAGCATTTTATCTGTAGGCTACAGCGCCACACTGATTAATAAAACAGCATGTAACTTACAAATGACATGTCATATTATATTTATAAACCATATTTTAATAAAATAAATGATTTCTTTGATTGGTCAAGTTATTGCTTAAGTTTTATACCTGCTCTGTAAACCATATTGAACATCATCTTCGTACCAAAACTGGAGCCAAGGTTGCTTTATAAATAATCAATTACTGACAGATGGCTCATGTGATGAATTGGTCTAATGTTTCCGCCTAACTCAGTGGAATGCAGAGAGATCCCAGGTTCAATTCTTTAGGCTTGGTAACTTTCTAAACGAACTGTTATTTCCTGTTGTCTGGAATCGGAAGCCAAACTTGTATATTAACCATAACGTGCAGCAATGCAGAAAGTGAGATATGGCTCATCGTAAGAGGCGACAAAACAACCCGTAGCCAGGGTATTTGCCTGTCTAGATGGCTACCACCCCTGGTCTAGAGTTTGCCACCATTAGTGGCCAGGTTTCAGTCTTTGAGGTTACAAATGTCCATAGGTGATGGTAACCGCTTTCCTTCAGGTGGTCCGCCTACCTGTCTGCTGAACTCACGCAATAAAAAGAAAGAATAATTTGTTTTAGCTATGGGATATGTAATTATGTTCCGATTATTATTAGGCTTATCATAGACATACCGTGGTAGCGTTAATGGTTAGCGCACGCGCCCCTAAATCGAAGGGCGCGGGTTCGATCCTGACCGTAACGCATGCACCTCTTAGTCAGTTTTCTGATCTAATGTGCATATTGTTACAATTACCACGTGCTAAAAACGGTGAAGGAAAACATCGTGATGCAACCTGCACATCGAGATAACCGATGTGTCAAACCTGCCAAGCCGCCTTGGACAAGCGTCGCGGGTATATTATGCGTTCCCCCTATAATGGGAGGCCCGAGCCCAGCAGTGAGACATTTATGGGCTGATATTATTTATAGACATACCTTGGTGATGGTGCGGAAACTGCTGCCTGGAAGCCGCCTGCTGCTGCATGAGGACATGCCGCCACTCCGGCGAGTACTGGCGGGCGTGCTGCGGAAAGGGTCTGGCGGTTGGGGCGGGGGGCCTCCGCGACCCGACGCCCCCCACGCCGCCTACGCCCCCCACGCCGCCCACGCCCCCCATGGCCCCCAAGCCGACGCCCCCGCCAGGTCCAACGAAGCGCGCCTTGTATTCGGGCGGAGGCGGACGCATCTGTTGCTGTTGCGCCCTGAGCATCTGTTGTTGCTGTTGCTGTAACATTTTTGCTTGTTGCTCACGCGATATTCCCGCTGCCGCCACACCTGTAAACGAACCAATTGTATTATATTACTAGGATATGCCCGCGACTAAGTCCTTGACATGAAATTCCCGCGGAACTCCCGGGATCCAAAATATCATACATTTAATTCCATAAATTTGCCATCGAACAATGGGAAAAGCACTTTGGAATTCGATTTATTTTAATCTGGCAATTTTAAATCATTCCCAGAAAATTCTCACGGGATTCTCAGGATAAAAAGTTTAAAAAGCGCAGGTTTTAAGTTTAAGTTAAGAGTAAGATAAGAGTTTAAGAATTAGCTGACGATGAGCGAAAACCGTACCGAAATCGGCCCAGTAGTTACGTGGATTCCGAACAAACAGACAAGAAATCGAAAAAGAAATCGCATCGTGTTCTCTGTCGTTTATGTAGTCTATTTCGGTTTTTTATAGCTTCAATATACGGACACGGCATGTTTAGAATTATATTATAGATAATTAATTATAATTTGTCCAAAAAAATGCAATATATAAAAACACAACGTCTCAACTCTCTCAATGCTTTCTTTAACTTATACAAAAGAAAACAAAAATCTATTTTTAGTTTTATTATAATTAATTATTAAAATATTTATATAAATATTAAAACTTGGCAAAAATATTTTTTACATTCGGTTTCCGTTATAATAGGGTACTGGAATAAAGAAAGCAATACACAGTAAATATACTTAATAGATTCGAAAATTTTGCATACAATGGGTGTTTAAAAATCGTAATGGTTAATTTTGAACGAATTAGATTATGTTCTCCCTAAAAAAACAAAGACAAACAAAAGAAAATATGTATAGTAGATCAAAAGCAATCTCTGTCAGACAAACCTCAGGTAGAATGACCAATAAAACCGTTCATTTATTTTGTCGTAAATAACGGTCAATTTTTAAGAAAATATTCAGCGTTTACTTAAGTAACCGTTATAAGACTCATTATTACAAATTATTCACAGTGTAGAAAGATGTACTAACCGAGCGGCGCCGGCGCCTGCGCCGAGGGCTGCGCGGACCCCGTGGGCCGAGAGCGCAAGCCTTGCGTGAAATTGATGCTCTGCGACTGGGAGACGGAATAGGTGTCGCATCCACTGCCTGAAATCATTTAAAAGTAAATTTCAATCCAATACTGACATTATCCAAAAAAGTAAACTTTACAGGAGAGGCAGAAGACGTCTTTTATATCAGTATTTATCACAATCCTTCCTAGTGGATATTTCTGTCACTTTTAAACCAGAATTAACACTATTATATACCATAAAGATGGCATTAAAGTCAATTTGGCAACATTTTGGATAGAGTTGGATTAAGCGTGCGAAGTGTATTCGCGTTAAGCCTCAGATGACATATCTGGGGCTCATTTTTTGGGAAATGGCTATTCAAGGAGCTCTTTCAGCAGCTATATCCCAAACTGGTTAGGTCCGCCCGATTTCTCTCCCTAACTTGGGAGGAGGACCAGGCGGTATGGCCCTGTACGGTGCATCGGTGTGGAACTGCACTCCACCGCCACAGTAGGACTTTGTTGAGACGAGCTCAACAGGTTCTAGCGGTGAGGTCCATACGGGGATACCGTACAGTGTCGTGGACGGTGGTGACACTCTTGGCAGGCTATCCGCCTTGGTCTCTCCAGGCGGACACACTTGCCAAAATTCGTCGCACCCATCAGGATGCCCTTGATAGGGGTCAGGTTTATTGACGGGCAGAGTTAGAGGCGGTTAGGACGCGAGAAATCGTGATCGAAACCTGGTCAAGAGATTTAGAGTCTCCTGAGGCTGGCACTGTACAGAGGAGGCCATGCGCCCACATCTGCTGCAATGGGTCACGCAGAAACGCAAGACTCTGCCCTTCAGGATGACGCAGATAATTACCTAGCAGTGCTTTTCGATAAGTATCTACATCAGATTGTGGGATGTCTGCCTTCCTCTCAATGCCGCGAGTGCGGCGCACTAGACACTGCGTGCCATACGCCGGTCGAATGCGCTGCATGGGCATCTCAGAGTTTCGAGCTCGAGGTCGTAGTAGGGCAGATTGACTCGCTGGGTAACTTGGTTGAAGCCATGCTGCACAGCGAAGATCACTAGTTGGCGGCATCGGCTTTCTGTGAGGCAGTAATATGTTGCGCGGAAGCAGCCGGACGAATGTGGGAGAGAGATGCGTATGCGACTCAAGGGTACCGACATCAGTCCGGTGTGCGTAGGCGCAGATATGAGCAAATTCTCCTCCCGTGATTCCATCACCACCAGCATCTGGGGATGCCTCTGTTGGTGAAGTGGGGCACTCTACTTGCGGGGTGACTCAGGTATAATGCGTGATGCGCGGCGGGTGAACATGGGCGTAACTACGTTCGAAAACAGATTTAGTGGTGTAGTTGAGAACGTCTATATCAGTGTCTTGCATAAACCGTGCGGCGCGTGCGAATTGTCGCGGTAAACCTAATTTCGGGGCCTCGGCACTCCAACTCGATGGAACATAACGGATACAAGGCCATGGAAGCGACTGGCTGAGGAAAACTAATGACCGGAATATCTGGCGTAATCTTAGTGAGGCCGATGTTTAACGAAGATCAACTATTATCTAGTAAATAATAGTCATGGGCACACAATTTTTAGAAACTCTGTTTTAATGTTTTTAACCCAGTGTACACCGTATAGTTGCTTACGCCATCAGCAATAGAATAAATTAGTTTTGTCTACGTTTTCTAATTTTATAATAGTTTCGATCCACTTTATTGCATCTAAAGATCATAATAATTTTAAAAGACGTTTTGTAAAATAAAATCAACACAAGTATACGTTTCAACCTACATGTTTACGAAGGCATAAAGTGATTTTAATAGTAATATAAAATGCATTGCACATACATATATACGGGTTTACGTATGAAATGCATAAACTCGTCAATCTAATGTCATCTTCATCGAAGGTGCGAGAGTTGGCACATTCTCACAGATCGTCAACCTCACCGCTGTCCTTACACATTTAGGGTTACCAGAAATCTCGATTATCTCTGACATTAATTCAATTATTTTACATCCATCGCAATTATTTCGTAGCTCACAACCAGAGTCTCATACACATGATATTGAGGAAAAACATCAACTGATAGTCTGGCTTGGAAAAGTTACTTGTACATATTTTCACCGAGTACTACCTGTGAATACAAAACTCATAGAAAAGAGCACATAAACAATTTAAGGATAAACCTATATTAAAATAAACGCACAACATTACGCATGGTCGTGATTTAACGCGATCTACCTAGAATAAATAGAAGTTTTACAATTTAGCTAAAATCAATTTACATTAGCTGAGAATCTTAAATAGCATGTGTATCTGAAATGCTATTAACGATGTCATATAAAAACGCTTATTTCTAGTAGAGTAGACGGCCATGTTTGTGCATTGCAGAGTTTTCGATTCCATTACCTAGTAACCCTGTACTCGGCACCGATCGCTTTACCAAGCCCCGACACATTTTCATGCGTGATATTTCTTATATCTAGGGTAACAAAGACTACAATTGCGTAATCTCTATCTATTGTTTCATTTATGAAAGCACCCACCACAAGTTATAGTGTGAACATACTACCCACAATGCGTATGTTATGAAAAATAAACTCCAATCACACATACAAAAGCGTGGCAACTTTGTTTTTGGTACGGAAATGTAAATTAGTGATACAAGTTTTCAGATTTTATGTAATTTTTAACAAGATCAATGTCATTTAAGCAAAAACGACCCGCCACTCAGAACATGATAGGCGAGCCAAGGCTATTGTGATTTGAATGCATAAATCACGCTAAAAACTACGTCGTCAGTAATACTTTGTGATCAGTTGTTTTGACTGAGAAACCAATGTCCCATTAGTGTCATTAATAAAAGTAATCTAATTATTCCAATAATTTATATGTAGACTTATAATTTTTCATACCGAAACGATTTCTCTCAACTCATACATATTCATGCGATTTTGTGTTCTCGTTTAAGAAGCGAAGACACACTGAGACGATTAGACAACGGAATTACTTCCTCGGAAAGTTGTTTTTTTTAATATCTTATCAATAGACATTACAGAATTAACTTTTATAAAATTCATTCTGGCACAGAAACAGAATCTGAAATAACTAAAATAATAAATAAGGAGACGGATACGATTTCATAATTTCTTGTGCCAAAATTTTAAAAAGATGATAGTGATTTTTATATATTGATATATTATTATAATTGTAGCGGGTTTAGATATTTAGAATGAATTAATCGTGTGGTGTAAATATTTTCATATTACTAATTGTTGGAATTCATTCACCTAAATGATAATCGATGACTTATTTCTGAACTTATTTTTAAGATATCTCATCATCCAAATAGAATTTAGGGCTGATATTTTCCACTTTTTAATAGAAAAACATAAAGACTTTTCAAGCCAATTATACACTTATTACATTTGTTTCTCTCGCGACTCCTTTATTGAATAATTTAAAATAGGTCAGATGCATGTCGGTTCACGTAAAGCGACGGGTTCGGCAGTACTGACTGACGTATGCACTTTTTCTTCTCGTTTAGCTACGGAATCATAAGAGATTATAACATAATATACCTCAAAGATGTTCAAAGGGTCTTGTATGGACCAGTTTCCTTCTTAAAACCAGTCACATTTGCTTTGAGAAAAGTACCATTCATCAAGTATAGTAAGTATCAATCTGTAGGACGTCAAAATAAATAAGTAATTTCCTTTATTTTAAATGAAACTACCTTGGTGATGTTGCGGAGATGGAGTACCCTGGTGTTGAAAGCTGGCATATATGCCTTGCTGTGCCGCCACAGAGACATGACCACCGCTGCCTGCACCGCTCACTTGCATATGCTGTGCCGCTGACACCTGTCAAACGCCCACAATTCATTGAAAAAAATATATAATTCAAACACATATTTCACACCATGTCTTCCTACCATTGCTGCAAAAATATGTTTTACTAATAGATACAATAAAAACCGTCAACTCAGGCAAAGCTTTAAAGATAATTTTGAAACCTATACTCCTCAGTAATAGTCTTTTCGGATTACCACCAAAAGGTATAGGAGTTATTATGTAAGAAAAATCATACATTAGTCTATTACCCAGCCATCGACCTTTTACCGCAATTTTATCGTAAGCGACATATGGATCTAAATATATTTTTTGTTGTAAAAGATATTTTAAACTATTATTTTGTTTTCAGGCTTTCAGTTTTAATTAGATTAGACCCTTGAATGAAAATCTTAAAACGAAATAATAATTTAAAATACCTTTTGCAACAAAAAATATACTTGGGTCCAAATGTCGCTTACGATAAAATGGCGGTAAAGGCTTATGTTGCTACCTAAGCGACCTACGTCATGAAGTTTGGCATAAAATACACGCTCCTGAGATGCAATCCTAGTATAAAAACTGATAAATTATATTCATAATTGTGTGACAATTGTATGTTATCGACGCGTATATTGTTTTACATATTGGACATTCTTTAGAAAGAGTTGAGCCCTAGTAGTAAGTTACGGTTGCGTTGTTGGTACACATATATCTTCATATCGATCTTTACACAAGCGAGCCTTCTCTTTTAGAGCCCACCATTAATCTTATGTGATAGTCAATTTTTGAATTTACCATTTTATTGTGATATAATTTTCAATCGTCCTTATTATCTTCATACTGTCTTAATTTCCTACCTCTCTATTTTTCGATCATGAGTACAATTAAAATAATAATTGTTCAAAATACCTAGGTATGTAATTATTACAAAGGAGGTATTATGACATCATTAAACGTGGATCACAACATGCTTTAATAATTGTTGTAATTCTAATCGTGGAAAAATTGGTACCTTAGATAATATACTATTACTTTCATCTTTTCAGAAATATATCGTAACATGTTTTATATATTTTTGAATAAAGATAGAAATAAGCATAAACATGTACTAAATTATAGGTTTTTATAGCTCATAGAAATCTATATATTAATTAAATTATTAGTGAATGAATGAATGACTGTTGAACATATTTATGTCTCATTCTTTACATTGAATCATCATTGAATAAATTGAGATGGTGGCTTACAGGAAACGCATAGTTTATACTTTGCAGTTCAGCTATTTGAGTCCATATTTAATTTGATACTAAGTTCTGATGAAGATATATTAAAGCGTCGCAAAAAACTGCAATATTATAAATAATGTATAACAATAAGGATAACTAGAAATAAGAGTTAGATGTCTCAGTCTATATAAGCCCGATGCTGCTAGAGTGGCCTATTATTGATAATCACAATTCTGAAATAGTAAATTCTAGTCCGAAATCAGTAAACACATGAATTACTTCGGTTGAAGTGACAAACGTCCACTAATTTTGGCTACGGATCCAAAAAGCATGTTCGTTAAAGTATTTTTAAAGATCTGGAATCTCAATTTTTTATATAATATTCCAGTTCAAAGTTCAAAATTTAGAGCAGACACAATATTTTTTCGCGATTTATTAGTCGCGAAAACTAAAACACACACACACGCGCACACACAAACACACACACACACACACACACACACACACACACACACACACACACACACACACACACACACACACACACACACACACACACACACACACACACACACACACACACACACATATTTTTCAACATCTGAAGTGACCTCACAGTGCTGTATAATCTGAAAAATTCAACTCTCAATTACATGTATGCGCCCGTAGTACAGATACTAGCATAAATACATACTAATCGTGCAATACCTAAAATTATAACCAGATGGATAACCAGCAATAAGCTGAGTGCAAACCTTGTTTACTCTCTTACTGTAAATGCGGCGAACAAATTCTCAAAATATTGCCTTTATTTTTAACACACGTGAAAGTACATTACTTTCTACAAGTACTAACAACTAATAATTCCTCCTGCTGTACCTGCGCAGTAAACCAATTTTAATACAAGCGACAGTGTATGAAATCGTGTAAGCGGGCAGAGCTGAGAATTAATAGCAAACAACAGTCTGCCTTTAGCCGTTGCAGATACAGTTCAATATAGATTATTTACATGTCGGAAACCGATCCACCTTATGCACAAATAAAACAGCCGATCGGAATTATACTTTGTGTAATACTATACGTCGCTATTTCTTCAAGTAGTTTTTTCTTCCTTTCTTTACAAAACTGTATCCACATAGATCTAGTATTATAAACAGAATGAGAAGACGGGCAGGTGGACGGTCGGATAGGACGTAATGCATTTTTGCCAAAATGACTACGGAACTCTAAAAGCCCTTTCAGACATAGTCAAACTGGAGCCCGAGCAACACAATCCAGCCTTGAAACTGACAGGAAGACGTCTTTCCTTTCATGCGTAACATGTGTGTAGATAATATTTATAATATGCAACCAATCGTCTAGTCTAGATTATCGTATCATGAATACACGACATACAATAAAAAATGACCTTGAAGTTTGGTCGCCATATTCATTTAAATTAGAGTGTCCATATTTTTGCGTCTTATCCTGAATTCAACGTCAAAGTTATATTTACCACAATTTAGGAACACCTTACAAAATGCCATTTCCGATCGAAAGATTAGGTCTGTGAATGTGGATACGATCAACAAAGAGTTTGTTACTTTCAACAATCACTAATGCCAAGCCCGTGTTTAAACGCCTAATCATACTTTGCAATACTTCGCACGGCGAATTCAATACATCATCACTCCTCTCCACGCTTCCTTCTGCCAAAGATGCAGTTTATAGTTTACAATAAAATCATATATTTTTTATTGAGGTATACATTTTCGATAAAAGCAAACACAGTATCGTATTTCTAAGATAAAATAATATTTTAAAAAATGATCCTAGCCTGCGAGTGTACAGGGAAGAACTAAAGCAGCTAGTAATAGGCAATTAGCTATGTTATAAACCAGAGATTCCCAAAGTGGTCGTTATCTACCCTCTAGGGTCGGAATCAGTTTCCCAGGGGTCGACATAAACGAAAACTGATTTTAGGAAAGACGAGGTCTAAAAATCGACCCCTATTAATTAATACTTCTTATTTGAAACTTTTAAAGATACTGTATAAGTTGTGTTGTTACGTGAACTAAATGTTATAAGAATGACTAATATTTTAAAAGGAAGTAACATTGTGCCAATAAATGTGGACAAGTTCGTGCAAGATAATTTAGTTATGGGGGTCTGAGATACCTCAGTTCATTTTGGAAAGGGGTATCTTGCTCATAATAGTTTGGAAATCCCTGTTCTAAACAGTTCATATGAGAACTGACGGTCACTATATTGTGTTCAGATTTTTGCCCACTTATATTCATATAATATAGTATGAGGACACTAACATTATATAACAATGTGGATAGGTATCCAATTCGCAAACCTTCTCAACATAGAATAGATAAAAATGACTTTAAACTGACGTAAATGTATGAACAGATTAATAAGAGAAAGTACCGAGGACGTAATAAGTGGAGATCCATTCTCCTCTACCTAGACCTTTACAGGCGTAATAACATGTTTTGATTTCTTTAGAACATACTTAAGAAACTCACACTAAAAAAACTTGAAATAATATCTACTGGAGACTTTATTTGAGGTGAGGCTTATGAATTTTTAACGCACATTACTCATTCAAATTCTGCTAACCTCGTATGTTACAACGCAAAATATCAAGCGCAACTTGGATTTATTAAGAATTTAATTTTAAGCAATATGATTTAATGTATTACGTAAAAATATAAATATGTAGGTAGTTGCCGATAAAACTAGTTGTAATAAAAATATAATCGTTTGTAATTCTAATAAATTATCTCGTTGAGCAGTTTTATTTGATAGAGTACAATATTTTTATAATTTTACTAAATAGTTCACTTTTGAAACTCAGTAAATTTATATATATGTTCATTGCAAATCTAAGATCTTATGCACCGTATGTAATATCGTAGTAGAAACTTCCTTAGAAATGCGAACCTCAAATTCAGAACCTCTAAAAATATGTTAATCGATAAAGGGGCCCATGTGCTTTTGTGGTCCTAGCTAAATTGCTGGGCTTCAGTTACTACTCGCCTTAAGAGATTTAAGGTTGATTCATTTTTTAAATTATTCTTGGTTCACGTTTGCCACGATCTCGCCTGATGCCAAGCGGAGATATGGTCTAAAAGATGGAGCACGCCTACATAGAAGGTACCTATTCATACGATACTTGAAGACACCCAGATTGTAGGTATCAGGAAAACAGTATCTGGCAATGAGTTCCACTCTTGCGGTGTGTATCATTATAGACACCGCTTTGCGTATCTCGTCATTACGATAGATGCAAAGCGCTTTGTTCGCATAGATAATATGTCTAGCAAATACCAGTGCCGCATGCCAGTGGGTGTGGTGGTCTGATGATTAAAGGGAGACAGTGGGATCAGATGAAAAAGCTCCAATGGATACACTTCAAGGTAGCCGATAGGATAGAAATCCGATTCATATCAGGATAAGGTAAATTTCTGAATGTTAATATGATCAGCTCCAAAACACCCATTGTAATGACGCAATAAGCAGTGTGTTTGTCTTTTTGTCGATTTTATCTACTTGATATAAGAGCCTTTCACGGGGCATTGCTCGTGTAAATTACAGATCGCAATTTCAGCAGAAACTGTTACATTTACGGGAGAAAAAGCAAAACATATATTAGTCTCTGTTATCGAAACTAAACACATCTTATTTCACGATAATCGATCCATTCAGCTTCGTTCGCGTAAACTTTAAGTCCCTATCCCATGGTAACTAGACTGGAACATAGGATTCAGGATAAAAATTACTTGGTAAATTTCTATTTCTACAATAATATTCTCGGTAAGGAATGTATGCATATGCAAAATTTCATGGTAATCGGATATCCAATGCCGTGAAGGATAAGGAATAGACTAGCGTATAAAAGCCCAAACTAATTCACTGTCACATTTATTTATAGTATAGACGGTTAACAAAAATGGCAACCTGCTATAAATTCAATTTCAACAATGGAATATAGTTTAACGTGATGAGATGGTGACAGAAAATCGTACTTGTACATAAGTGAAGACAATCATATCAGTGTCGGCTGGACGCGTCACAAACCTGTTCTGAACGAGACTTGTGAGCCATCACACGGCCGTCTGCACCCGCGATTTTGTTATCTTCAATATAAATAGCGCGCTAACTGTATAGTTTATTGTAATACCAGACGCCTCCTTGAAACATTGTCATTCGTAACTGACATGTTTTTCTTTTTATCCTAAGACTAAACTTCAGAGTCGATTTTAATACTAAATAGCGTCAACTTAAGTTTCAAACTAAAGTTAAACATTTCTAAAAATAATACTTTTCAGGATTCCAAAAAAATGTTAATTACTTGATAATTAACATTTTTTCATGTCTGTTCTCTGTTTAATGCTATTCATGTCACAGATCCAGCATTTTTAGAGATAATGCCAAGTTTATATATTCGAAACTTGACAAAAAGTATTATTTATAATAATACAAGAGTTTACCCCGCTCTGACGAGTACCTCTTGTTTAAATAGCTGGCGTTAACAGTATGTTCATCATCGGCATCGAAAAGTTAATAAATCGGCCAACTCGGTCCCGTAGTTTTTCCGTGAAAGCGTAAGCGTAAAACGTCAAAAATAAAATAAAAGAGGAGTGGCCATCATAAAAATGTACCAGAATAACTTCCGAAGGCACACACGGCAGTGTGTTCTTTCGTCTAAGTTTGTATAATTAGGGGGTGGAAAATTCTTAAAAAATCCTTTAAAATTAAAATTGTTTGAACAAGTTGTTTTAGAAAATAATTTGGGATATGTTTGAGTAAAGACTTTTTGGATTCCATAGCCAAAGAACAAAAAAGTAGATATTTGGGACCTTATACGGAATCCTCCACTCTGCGTGGACTGCCAATACTTGACAACTTCTTTCATTTCATCTGTATGGCAATATAGATATAAGCTTATATAATAACGAAATAAATTGGATAGTAATACAAAATTATCGGTTTTCTTTTGATACTCCCGCTATTTAGTAGTAAGAGCAAATGAAAAATTGTTTATGTAAAGAAATCATTCATCACTGCATATTCAAGTAACTACCTATGTCATACAGTTTAAAGAAATATCTTAGGTAGGTAAAGATTTCTAAGTCGAGGTCTAAACCGTTGTTTACCGCAGTGAAAGGGTGCCCGAACATGTATTCAGTTCATACTGTCTGATGTACATAACACTGATTATGTAAAACGAGACGAAGTCAACGAACCACATTTTGAAGAAACATTTTCAACTGTTTGTTATTAATTTTGAACTGTTTCCAATTAACCGATCGCGTACTCAATCAAAGCTAATATACATATTAAATTTGCAATTTTAGAACTTTTGATGATGAATTTTTCTACGAATAATTTTAAAATAGCCAGATTAAAAAATTAATCTAAATCTAATGCGATCTTTTTGCTGATCAACAGCCAATTTTATGTAATGAATGTGATACTTCTCATCTCGGAAGTCCCGCGGGAATTTCAAGTCAGGCGTGGACGAAATCGCTTGTATATTCTACAACTTCAACAAAAAATAATATTCGAAAACGATGTTATATCGCACATTACAATAGCCTTGACGCCGGTGAGGGTAGCAACTAAAGGGCACGTCAAACGTGACGTCAAAAGACTTGGCGTAGAAGCGTTCTTAGCTCAAGTCAAAAATAGAGCGACCCACACGCCTCCGTTAATGTAATGCTCATTTGATCAAACGAGAAAGTTGAGAAATTTATAATAAGAAGCTACGTTTATTGATAAATCCTTTAAAAATCTGGGAATACCTACTATTCAACGGTGAACACCGAGCGAAGTCGAAATTTTACAATACTGACATGCTCGAAACATGTGCAGTATGTACCGATCTGTGCGCTGCATTAGTGAGCAATATCTAATGATACAATAAGTTACACAACTACAATATGTAAAAGGATCTACTTCTATAATATATTTGATTTTTTTAAAATAACTTTAGGATTTTAGTTTAGGTAAACTTTTCTCAAATATAAAATTAATTAATAAATATGTAACGAGAATGGACAATTTCCATAGGCATTTTCTATTGTCTACATAATGTATATTTAGGTTTAATTGGAGATACAAACGGTAACTTTTGAACATTAAAGAACATTAAGCTGATATTGGCGGTTCATTTCTGTCCTTCAATTTGGATGGATCAACGAAAGTAATCGATATAAACATAAATGAATTATTCAATGTCATTGAATACCGTCGTGTCCTTTCAGTTCTGTCCCTTGCGACGATATTTAATTTGGTTGATCCCTCTAATATCAGCATTAGAAATGACAATCCCAATAACAAGTACATAAACAAAGGCATTTACAATAGTTTAATCCTCATGAACCACGATTTTGTTCGTTATGTTACAGTTCCCGGCAAGAATATTGAGCGGTCGGCTAAACAGTAGGGATCGCTTTGCGCAAAGATCGTGGCCAATGTGTTGAGATTTATCAACACATCGACAGTATTGTTTTTGTCTCTTTGCTTGAAATGGAGAATATATTCTTTATACTTGCAAAAAGGACCGAAATTTCCCCACTCGTAGGACAAAGCGACCACTCAAGAATTGTACCGGGGACTGTACAAGTATCGATGCATAGAAATTTTAAGTATTCAGTCACAAGCGTGGAAACTTCTTATTTAATACTGGCTGACAAGCTTTAATACTTAACAGAAAGTGGAAGAAAGTTATTAAGACGTTTAATTTCTCACTGATTTGATTTAAAAGATACGTTTGAAATCATAAAAGTTAGTTGAACTTCAGTGGTATTTTTCTTTACCAAATATATTTCAATTTAATTTTAATTTTCAATTTATTAATAAATCATATTTATTTACACTTTACGAACAAATAATTTACCGCTTCATTACTTAATGTATACGATATTAATAACAGTGTTTGGAATCTTAAATTATTACAACAATTTGATAGTACTTAATACAAAAAATCTCATACTTCATACATTGAAACAATAAACATGTACGAAATATCTCACTGGCGGATCAGGCTTTCGTAATACTTGTTTATACTGTTGATTACGTAGCATGTATCAAAATAAAAACTTGTAGTAAAAGGTTTTACATACCGTTTTACAAAACCACATAACTGTAAAAACAGATAAATCGCTCTTTTGCCACACAAAAACAGAGTCAAAATATTTTAGGGACATGCCCATAGATGACGGGTAGCGAGATAACGACCAACAACCAGCTAGCGTGCGACAGGCTAAAAGCGAGCCCGTTAAACCTTTTTTTGTTAAATTAAATATTCATTGGGTTAGACAAAATAACAAACAGTTAATACTTCCTTAAAAATGCGAACATGTAAAATAAAATCAGGCTAGATCGGATGTTAAGCATGAATATAAAATTAATGTGTTTCACAAAGTTTTTAATGCTTAAACGTCGGTGTGTATTCGAAATGTAATTACGATGTAATATTCAAAAATATTTATGTACTCACATCTTGATGGTGATGCTGAATAAATCAATATGTACTAAGTACTTACTCCTGAGGTTAATCAATTCTATGTTCCCAATGCCAATAATTCTTGTCGACTTGCATTATTGGTTGTTCTGTCTCCCTGTCATTATCTCAAATAAGTGTCTTTTTACTATAAGCTATATTCATTCATAAGCGAATTAGAAACATACAATCAATGTTTAAAAATATCACAATTATACAAATGTTATATATAGCGTTTCAAGTACTTTGATTAAGCTAGAACAAAATTCATCCAATAAATCTACTTAAAATATTTTAGATATTTTATAATATATATAGTATAGTATAATATTTCTATTGTGACAGTTGATAGAAACTAGATGCAATGAACAAACGACGATCGGGTCAAATGCTAGGTATGTCTTAGGCGAGGCATCCTACAGAACTGGACTTCAATAGGCCGACGATGCCGACGAAAAATATTTCAATTGTTAAACCCACTCAATACAAATAAAATTGTTCGAAACCCATAATTGACTTTATAAACATTACTCATACAATGGTCTGGTAAAAACAAATGAATCAGTATGTAATTCGGAGATACTGTGTACCTATTTTCTGGTAAGGATCATAGATGTGGCTCGTAGGCGCCGTACACAGGAAGCACGGGGGGCCAGATCGTACTCTTTTTGTTTCATTCATACGCTTAATGTCATCGGCCCTGTGGCTTGTCTCCCAGATTCGATCGACAGCACTTTCATATTATCAAAATCACAAACCTGTATTAAATAAGAATGAAAAACGAGTAATAGTTTTAAATTCAGACATAATTATTATCAAAATTATTATTGTTATTGTCTGATAACGTAACTAACGCGGTTGCAAAGATAAATTTAATTAAATATTTTAATTGGATTTGTATTGTGTTGTTCTAACGACCACAATATTATTTTCAAGAAAAAACTTTAAAAAATTAGTGAAATCAGATAAAAATTACAGAGCCAAAAATACAAACTGAAATATTAACAATGTAAATATTATGGTCAATAAACCGTATAGTCTATGTTTAGCTTTTCATTATATTTTTAAGCGTCTTAATTGCATAAATCGAATAAACGATTTTTACTTAAAAATAAATAAGGATATTGTAAATGTCTTGTTTGATTTTGAGCTTTAACCAAAATGTCATAAGGGGCTCATGCCTATATCGGTGTTTTTTTTAAGGTTATGCAGACAAAAGGAAACCCTTGTATTTTTTTAATATCAGGAGTCCAATTCTACTATGAACATCTCGTCAAAATTGCCGATCACTATCGTTTCAATCGTAGGTGTGCCTGATTTCGGTATTCTGTTGATTCCAATGGGAGTGCCCGTGACACGTCATCCTATCTTTATAAATATTAATAAGCGAAATTAATGTTTAATTTTTTCGGCAGATTTCAATATTTATTTCGGCTACCGCCATTTCTCCTGATGGTAATACGAATTAATTCAACTAGTACGCTGCTGCGACAATGTCGAGCAGATATTGTGGATTTAGTAGAAAACGAATTTTTCACACTATCGCAATGGAATCGTTCTATGTATATCTTCGCAATGCCAAGGTATTGAAATAGCAGAATTGGGCCCTGGACGTAAGTCTCTGTGTAATCGTTACAACTATTTCACTCTGCCCGGTTTCTATATTCTAATTTAATATCCATCCATATCCCTTAACAATGGTTAAAATTTAAGATAAACTCCAAGTAATGGCAATTTTCTACTAATAATAAGACAAAAGAATGAATGGTAAGTAATATAGTAGCCCGCTATTAGAAATTATAAACACTATGTAGATTAAATTTAAATGGAAATTATAGTACTTTAGAATCTATATAACAGTGTCATACATACATACGATATCGGTTCGGTTATAATATTTCGATTCAATCTTTTTTTAAGGGGTTTATAGCCAAATCGCCATGCTTCTACTATGGAATCCAAAACGGAACTGGGTTCGTCGCGCAATCGACTGGTTCTAATGGTTCTAATATCTTAAAACTAAGATCTAAAGGTAAAAATTCTCAAAAGGAACTATATTTGAAAGTCTGTGTGTCTGTCAATACTGATTATGTCAATCAAAAACTATTAAACTATACGGCTAGATATGCAATTTGGCTTACATAGAAGTTACGTATGTGATATTTATAAATTTTAATGTTCAATGTAAAAGTTACGAATTAATTTTCATTAATTAAGTGAAAAATGGCGGCAAAAAATCTAAGCAACATGCACATTTTTTAAATTATATTTTAATGCTACTACTATTTCACTTGAAAAAATATTAGTTATTATGTTATTACTAGTGTTTTACCCGCGCGGTAACCGCCGGTCAAACCCTAGGAGTTGGTTATATTTTACTTACACAAAAACTTAATAAAGTTTTTTATATATCTAAACCGTCCATGAAAATTTATATTATAAAATTCTAAACATGCCGTGTCTGTACACTGAAGCTTATATAAACGATGGAAAACACGCTGTAATGTTTTTTAGGTTTCTTGTCGGCAAACAGCCGGTAAAAAAAACTACTTGGCTGATTTCGATGAGGTTTTCACTAACCTACAGCAAATTTTTAAATCTGCACTACTTTTTATCCTGTGAGCCCCGCAAGAATTTTACGGGAATGATTTAAGTTGCCAGATTGAATTTAATTCCAACGTGATTTATTCACTGATCAATAGCAAATTTTACGTATCAAAATGTGTGGTATTGGTTTTTTCCCGGGAACCCCGGGGATTTTCCCGGGATCTGTTTGTAGTTGTTCAGGTTCGTTAAAATTAACTTATTCTGACATAGTTTTCATTAAAAGTTCGGGGCATATTCTAGTACTATTAGAATTTATTAATGAATAATTATGTAATAGAGTTGGGTAGCTATCTTGGTTCTTGTTTATAAAGACACAGTTTTAACAAAGCCAAACATGTGGCATTCGATACATCTGCTTATTTGCCATACACGCACGTGTTTAATAAGACATACAATTCGCATGATACGTATTATAATCATGAGCACATTGTTTCAATTAAATTATCGCAGGTTATCTTAAAATGAACAAAAAACGTCTCTTTTGTTAATAACAATCACGTGCCTACGAATTCGAATATACTTAACAGTCACGTGCCCATGCTTGAGGAAGCACTTTGAACTCTTCAAAACGCAACTTTGGTAGTCGCCGTAGAAACATCTTAATTAGCTGTGTTTCAATTGAAGACGTGAGTGGATGAAGGTGATATGTCGCATATTCGGTTTTTTGCTTTTCTTTGCGTAGATGAATGTTATAAGTCGATACCAAATGACTACAGACCTTAGACCATAGATATAAGGCATATTTAAAAAATAATAAGTTGCTAAAGGTGTTAAGTTCAGTTCAGTTTAAAATAAAAGTAGAACTTTTATCTCGATTTACTCAGAATTGGAATTATGCGACTTATCACCTTCATCCACTCATGTCTTCAATTGTTAACTACAATATGTAAGTATACTTAATTAAAATATGTGCCATATTTATTTCGTGTTTTTTTAATTTCTCTCTAATGACATATACAGCGTATATTTCACTATAATATACTGAGTGTCAACATTATGTCTGAAGCTGCGGCATACAATTCTTGTATACTCATATATTTTCCTTTTTTGTTTATCTTGTAGATGTCGCATTTTGATATTAAATATATTCTTTGTTTCTTTCTTTGTATATATTTTTCTTTATTGCAGGAGTTCAGCAGACAGACAGACAGACTGCCCACTCGATGGAAAGCTGTTATCATCGCCTATGGACATTTGCAACAACAAAGGTGTTACTAATGCGCTGCTGCTCTCTTAAGAGAGACTGGAACCTGGTAACTAATGCCGGAACAAAAGTCAAGGTTGTTATGGGGGCATACTCTTGACCAGGGGTGGTAGCCATCCATCCTACCACCTGGCAAATAATCATGTGTTTGGTTTATTTTTAGGGTCTTTATAAGATTGTCTGTTTGTAGCAATCTATCATCTAAAATCTACCAATTCGCTTAAGTTGTAAATTGCTACCTACATACATATATATTATGAAAGGGGCGGTATCACGCATGTACAAACCAACTAACTAAGAAAATGCAATACATCATGTTACGTATCTGTACAATATCAAATTTTTGAGAGATTTTGGTTTTAATAACGAAGTATTATTCTAAAGTGAGTTAACACATTCTGTATTATGCCAAATCACAGTGTGGCTTGGAAGGATCAATTTCTGTGAAGGAATATAAAACGGCAAACCAAGGCAAAGGGTTGATTTTGAACAAAATGTTTTGTGTTATTATTCGTACATTTATTAAACATTACATACATATTCTAGACCTAATCTAGATCAGGGATGGTAGATATTCAGACGAGCAAATATACCCTACCATCTGGCTGTGGTTTGTTTTGCCGCCTGAAACAAGTTAGTTTTATTCTTTCTCCTTTCTTGCACGGATTTATATTATGATTGTTACGTGTTCAGAGCTAAATAATATATAAATGATTATTATATTATAAACAATACCCAAATATTTCTTTTTTGTAATACACTAGTTTAGTACTATGAAAAATATTTTATGAATCTGATTGAAATCGCAAAAAGTCCGGAATATTCTTACGTCGTAGGATTTCAATATTTATACAGTTATCAGAACAATAAATACATTAAATAATTAAACACCTATTGGATAAGCGGAATCTAATCAAGAATATATTTAGTGAGTAATTATCGCAGCATTATACTAAAGGAACATTGGACATGGCCATAGAAGACGCCATATTCGTCTCGATAAACGCAGCAAGCGGCGAGACGGCGCGCGCACACTTCTCCCGGTCGATAACACACCCAGACTCCATATTTTTTTATGCCCTTTCACGTCACCAATTGCCCAACAAAACAATTTTAATTATTCCAGAAAAATTACAACAAACAAATTTCACTCGTTGTGTAAGCAAATGAAAGCGTTTAATACGTTCTTAACTTTGTTACGTCAGGGTTGATGATAAGCTTTGCTTTGGTACTGGCCGTAACAAAGAAAGTTCTCTCGATTCAGATTTTGGCGCTCAAATGTATAGCAATTAAAAACCTTGATGAAAGTAAATTTTTGACGAATCCTTAAATTTTGGGCCAATTTAAACAAAACAATCAATGCTTATGTGTAATTTATACTCTGCATTTTTCGATGCAGTTTCGGTGCAGAGGGATCTATTTTTTTTGTACGGTAATTTTAAATATAAATACTAAATATATAAGAACTTACTGTAGATTGTGATGTGGCTGTGTTAGTTGCAACTGTTGCTGCTGCGACATATGCAAATGGTCCATAGGAGGTGGCGCCGGCCTGTGCCGGTACGCGCCGTAGCCGCGGTAGCGTGACCAGTCGCCGCCTGCAGCCTGCTGGTGTTGTTCCGCCATGTGCTTGAGCGTTTGCGCAGCGGGAGACATCTCGCCCCCATTGTATGGTCGCGGAGCTGGTTCACCTTCAGGTGGCTCCAAACTCAGACCGCCTCCGTTTAATTTGCCACCGTCCAAATCAAAATTCTTTATAAATTCAGGGTACTCCGAGATCTCTGTGATAAGATCCTCGAACGTATCGTCGCCGTCATCCTCGCCGATTAAATCGGCTAAACCAGGGAAAGCCGACGCAGCGTCTCGCTCCAGGGCTGCGGCACATTCGTCGAGGCCACAAACTCGTCATCGGCCACTTCGGACTTGCACTCTGCCTTACACTCTCGTTCGCAGTCAAGCGGGGTGGGCGCTCGAGGGGGCTGTTGCGGTGGGGGAGGTGAGTTGGACGTCTTCACCGCGTTTGCGAGCGCTTTCACTGTCACATTGGTGGAAATCTGTTGCGGCTGAGAGTCCGCTGCTGATGTAGTAAACTCTAACTGTTGGACGATCTCTACTGAAAATTTGGTCAGCGCCTCACCGGGTACACCCCCACCGCCACCAACTCCGCACTGCAATTTCGCCGGTGGCTCGTAGTCACCGCATCCGAATTTTTGTTGCTTAAACAAAAGAAAATACTATTAAAGGACTGGTATAACAAATAATATAGGTTTAGAGTCTTTCGTCCAATTTTCCGCCTTCGACTTCGTTCACGTCGATTAAGTGAAGAAGTCAAAGGCAGTTTCCATTCTAATTACACAATAAATCATTTTACAAATTTTAACTTTTTGGCATTTAAACTGAGAAGCCATACGAATTACGCCGTTGTTACTATTACCCTTCACATTGACCGTACCCAGTGCCCTGTACTTCAACTTTTTTTTCTGTATGGAATTTTATGCTACATTTATGTGCATAATCATATGGGACAACTATTTTACTAAAACAGTCAGAAAAGTTGAATAAATGCTAAGCATTGTTTTATTTGATAACTTCTCAAGGACAAAATCGCTCGCGTTTTGTTGCTGCAATCTGCTGTTACATGCGTAGTAACTAATGTTTTATGTATGTATAATTTTTACAAGGCTCATTTTGTAGCTGCTATACATATATTTTACGTTGGTACTATATGTCCTAAAGAGATAAACGTAAATACGGGGAAAAACAATAAAATATACACAGAAACAGACAGTTTTTGATTTATAGATAAATACAATAATTATTGAAGTGAAACTTCTTTAGAATCCTTGCGATTCGAAATTCGATGAAACTAAAAAGCGACACTAATAAGAGATAAACAAGTAAATCTATAGGACTGCGAGAGAGAGACATAATGCATTATATTTAATCATTTAAACACTATGTTCATACAAATAGAGTAGAACATGTTTTTTGAGGTTTTTTGTCAATACTTTAAATTTCGAGTAATAAAGCTTAGAAATATTATAACAATGACGAATACATAAAATGTGTCAAAATTTAGAATCACTCCCGCCCCTTGTCACACTTTGTTTCACTTCTACTGCGTATGTACTGCATACACACACATTTTTTTTACATGTAGTAACAGTGTAACCATAGTTCACCTTCAAATGAACGACGAGCGTATAGAGACAATGTCTGTTTTAATAATTACTTCATTTTGTACTATCTGTTCTCCGGAGTTTCACTTTTGTTGAAATTTATTAATATTATATGTTTCCTTTTAGATTTTCCCAATCATTTAAAAGGTCAGACAGTTTCGACTTTTCCATTTTTTATGCCTTCAACGCATACTGCTCTATTTTGACATAAGTCTACTGTCGCAGCACAAATCGTTATGTCATCGTTCACACGATCGATCTAACTTTTTTGGCCTACCTTCACTCTTATATCCACCAATCATCTAATATTTTTGTCTCATAATTTTCATCCCTCCTCATATAAAACCCATACTACCTATCTTTTTCCTAATAATTTTTCAACTACGGGAGATACTTTCAAGAACCTCTTGCTTATGTAGTCGTTTCTCACCTAGTCCATTCTCTGAACACCACATATCCATATCAATATTCTCATCTCAGCTGAATTGACATTTTCGATCTATCACTTTAGAGGTCCAACAATCCGACCCACTGGTCACACTTAACAAGACCGGTCTTATTACAGATTTGTAACAAGGCTTAGGATTCAGAAGAGGCGAGTTGTTGCAATTTCTTAATACACACCCCCATAATGTAAATAAATATCTATACGTTTAACACAAACATAAAAATGTTAGTCTCGGGTCCTCGAGTTTCTCTAATTTGTGGGAACAGACGGGTATGCCACGCTCGTCTCCTTGTCTTACTTGGGTATTATAATGTGCAGGTTTCGTCACGATGTTTTCATCGTCAGTAAATTGTGTATGCTAATCAGTACAATGCAAAAGTAATATAGAAAATAATAAACTTTAGACAATCAATTATTTTACTAGTAACAATGATACATCTAAACAAAGTCTGCCGAGGAGGCATTAGATTCCGTACCTTCTCTGCATAATACGCATTTCAGCCAAGGATCCATCGACGATAACACTTGACCGTCAGCCATGTTTTATAATTAGTCCATACAGACCTAAGATCACGCATCCGAGTGTCATAATTACATGGTTGAGATAATTGCTCGTAAATAGTTCATTCATTAATCATTATAATAAATATTTATTTTTTATATATTATTATTATGTATGTCTCTGCAGAGTATAGGCCATTAAAATGACCCGGACTTTTGGAGCTCTTACGTGGGGCCATGGGAAGGCCAACACGTAGAGGCCTCTTGACAAATTCAACCTAAATGTGGCGTGACACTGACGCGCGATTAACCCGGTCTACACCGTATAAAAATGCACCCAAGAACAAGCCCCGGTAAGTGTAAGACTATTCTAAGTCATGAGAACCAAAAGTACCGGGCTTTTGGGATGAACTGCTAGTAGAGTTCACAGATCGGAGACTATGGCGTCTGCCCATCGCAATGTTTAAGGAACATAGAAAAAATGGACAGACGGTGACTCGCCACTAACTGCATGGGCCCCTAAAAATGCAAAGATTGGCGAGGAACAACATGGGTGTGAGTGGCCAATGGGTGTCAATTTTCATTTATTATATTCATTATATTTATCACTTCCAGCCCTGGAGCTTGAGTCTTAGCTCTAGCGATCTCCAGTCCGTGCCGGATGGTTAAAACAAGCCCGGAGACAGGGCTGAGGTCTTGCTACTCACCTAAGGCTTCACCACAAAGCTTTCCTGCGGGTATTGTTGTTTATTAACATAGATTGGAACATTCACTCGTTTCTGCTTGCTTTGACGTAGGATTTTATCCTCTCAAACCTATATCATTTTTCCATAGAAAGTGTCCATGTCCATTATGTGAATTACATACTTATTATAATATTCATAATTAATACTTTACTATTGTGATCTCGAAATTTTAATCTGAATCAGCTTCTAAAATACCTATGAATGACTGTCTCTATTACTAGTATTACATGTATTTTCTTTATTGCTGGATGCACAGCGGACAGGCTGATGGCCCAACTGTGATGGAAAGTGGTTACCATCGCCTATGAACATTAGCAACAGAAGATGATATCAATGTGCTGCCGGCCTTGAAGGGTAACTGGAACTTGGCCACTTGAACACAACTCAAAATTGTTATGACGGCATACCCTAGCCCAAGGGTGGTAACCATCCAGTCCAGAATTAGTATTCTTTTTTGATCCTGCACGGAGGGATCCATTATATAAATAAATGTATAATATCTTCATGTTATAAGTAACTAAAACAAACATTATTTTCATTAAACTTGAGTACTTGTGGTAGTTGATAAAATGTGTCAGAAAACGGCGCAAGCGCAGGCGCGCGGAGGTCGTCGCGGTGAGCGGCGAGAGACAATGCGAAGTGTTTGTTGTGAAACTCGCACAGTTTGCACAATCGCACCCGCCCTATAATGCGCACATGATCTAGCAGAAGAAAATAGCGCTGCTGTCCATATATAGGATCTCAAGTGAACTTGCATGTCGGAATTATATGGCAAAAGCAAGTAATTGTCATTTATGTGGCCAAATCATTCAAATTCCAAATAATAAATAACGTGACGTGGTAGTAACATGCTGGAATCACTATCTTGATTACAGTTCTTAAGGCCGGCTAGATCGGTGTGATACAACGCTCTCGCAGAATATTGGTATGAAACGGTTAGCCTTGAGGTAATCGTGTTTCGTGCGACGAGTGAGAGTTCCGATATCTCATGTTCTTAATCCATTTCGTTATCCCATCCTCTCCTGTCTCATCCCATCGTAAAGGTTAGCAATACGTTGACTACATACATACTGGTGTTGCAAACGTTTTATAGGTGACGGTAACCACTTTCAATAATATATAATAAAAAAGAAATAAATAACACTTTAATTATGAACTCTACGAAGGTTATTCAAACCTCTATAAGCAACAATTATGCAAAACTAATAAATAATATTTCCGCTAATGTTGTGTGATTTAGTTAATCATTGTAATTGCGGAGATTAACTATTTCTTTATTCTGTACAAAATAATTCATATAAAACTATAAAAAGTGGCGATGTACAAAGACTGTGATGCGATGTGTAAAATAGGTTTTCTTGCAACAAATCTATGCGTCTATTGAAAGGAGAAAAACAAGAAACAGGGTTGTGTACACTGTAATTGTACGGTATAAGTACATATCTACTTATGCCTACAAAATAAAACCTATTTATCTAATTAAAGTATATGTTGTATAAATAAAACACATAGATATCGTCCCCGTTTTCCTTCGTTTCTCCGACCTAGCGCCGTCTAGATATTAAAAAAAAAGATATCTAGAACAGTATTATAATTTTTACCATACGAGTTAAAGGTATTTGTCACAAATGTCTAGATATTGAATAGTTTGTCGCGTGTTAAGAACGGAACGTTGAGGCTCGGAACATGCTGCCAGAGGGTCAAGTCAATTGACGTTGGACAACATCCGGTGCAGTGGCTAGGCACTATGTATCCGGCACGTGCTTCATTTCTAATTATTTTGCCGTTTGCCATTTTGACTCTCTGCAACGTCGTGAAACTATTCGCAACCTTAAAAACTTGTATTATTGTCAATAATCATGCATTAAAATCATGGGAAGACTCCCTAGTAATATATATACTAGTAATTATTCCTATTTTGATTCAACATCGGAGTCATTGTCTCTAGTGGTATATAGGCAATATTAAACTTACTCGAATTGTTAATGCAAAAACCAAAATAATCACTTGTTTTAAAAATCTTATAATCATATCTATTAAGTCCGTATCTATTCTCCATTACTTTGTTTTTTATGAACTTCTGAATGTCAGCGCTATGTAGCAATATAAAAGGTTTCTTTTTCTGTCTAGCGATTATGAATAGCGGTATCCAGAAAACAATTTGTCCTTCCAAATTTAATTCATATAGAGTTTTGAGAAACATATACGATATCAAAAGGGATATGTTTCTGACACTTGGCTACGGTACGCTAAATTTGTTTCTGTTTATTAAATTAAAAAAAAAACATTTTCAATATTTAACGAGACGTGACAAATATTTACCATTCTCTTATTCAGTAAAAACGGAGACGACACGGATAAAATGTAAAAATTATAGATTACATACGAATGTCCATGCAATCGCATGAATGACTATGTCCTATGAACACGACTGATTCATAGTATTCTGTAAATGTGCAATAAGTAAATGATGGCGCACTTTAACAATGTGGCCACGTGTGAACTTAAGCACGTGACGTTTTCTTACTACTACACAATCAAGGAAGTTTTGGTACCACCTACGATAGCCCAAGGCGATTATGTACGATAACTATTTGATTGCAAGCAATAGCGGCGACATTTATTGCCTATTAACATCTCATCATGACTTTCATGACCAATAAGTATTTAATAACGGATCAATATTAAACTAACAATGTTTCTTACCACATGAACGACGCTGCTGTGCAGATTACCACTTATAGCGGGTAGGTCAGGTTTCCTATCATTCTTCTTTGCCTGTCGCTTCGCTTTGCCTTCGAGAAATCTTTTCTGCAATGCGCTTGTTTCTAGATTCTGTTGTTCACATGCTCCACTGAAGGACTGGTCAAACCTCGGCACGCATTCAGACTGACGCCGTCGATATGTCTCTATTCTTCGACTGCAACAAAAATCCGAAATTACATGTTTTGCATATATCAAGTAACGTATATGAAACAGAAAGTTTCTAATATCCCATTAATCTAATTCGTCAAGCGGCAAATCGGAATAGAAACGGCCGTACGAACACAGTACTTTTCCCAAATGTTAATGTGCTAAAAACTCATAAAACATCTTGAGAACACGAGCTAACGATGGGTCGCTGGGTAACACATTGTTTAAGAGCAAGGAGGACTCACCCATCCTAGCAATCCAATACAAATGAACTTCAGACCTTCCTCTACAGCCCACATAATATTCGATAGCCCGATCTTTGCCTGTGTGAGGTACAACCCGGCAGCTGAATTGAACTCAAAATATTAAGGCAAAATTATTATGAAATACGAGGTATTAGTTATACTGCTAGACATATGTATAATATATATATTATATATATATAATATAATAATATATATATATATAAAAACAACATAATATATCGATTGTAAACGTAAAACAAAAAAAAAAAAAAAAAAAAAAAAAAAAAAAAAAAAAAAAAAAAAAAAAAAAAAAAAAAAAAAAAAAAAAAAAAATCATCCATAATTAGTAACAAGAAAATATATAAAAAAAAATATATCTGATCTAACTTTGTTTTGGAGAACCAACATTTGAAACAATATTTAAAATTTATTTAATTTAACTTATAAGATTCTTGGTTTAAAATCTAGTCTCGCATTGAAGGTAATTTCAAATAAATGACTAACGTATTTCGTAGTATAAACAATAGCATGTAAAACAAGCCGAGGTTTGTACCTCGGCTTGTTAGCTCGCAACATAGTAGGTGTAACAAACAACAATATTTCCGATGCCCAGTCAGCCGCAACTCCCGAGCGTAGTCACCTTGAGCAAATGTTAATGCGGACAGTCTGTCGGCATTATAAAAAAAACATTAGGTATAGAGCTTTTCAATTATTTATTCAACGATATCACTCGCTATTTATGAAACGCTCTCGAGATCAGTAATTATCACACTATCGCGTATGTAGCCATTTGCAAACAAATATGTTTATTTGTTTAATATTTATAAATGTAACAATAATCATCTTCATCAAACATGATATTAATACGGGTAAATAAGTCTAAATTATTGAGCTATAGCGATTCGGTATAAGCTGTCTAATTATCTGGGACGAAAATACGAAAGTAGTATGTCGAGTAGCAGCAGTGGTCGCGTGAAGAATTTAAAGAAAATAGCATTAACGTTATACTCGCAAATTAAGAAATTATAGTAAGACACGATAACTCTCTCCGAACTTATTTAAAGACAGCATAGTTATAAAGTTAGGACAAAAGGAGAGTAGGGGATCAAACCTTTAACTTGCAAAACTCTTAAGTACTGTTACTAGTATTGATTTCATTATAATTCAAGTTTGCTAAAACAATGAAACCAGTTTCGGGTCAACATTTAGGTTTTTACACTCGCCATGCATATGAAACTCGTTATAATTTCTTAATCGTAAACACCATAGCTGCTTAATCGTGACTATATGCCGGCAATAAACATTATTATAAAACAGTGTAGATAGATACTAACAGAACAAATATTTAGTTATGCAATGGTTTCGATATGCAAGTGTTACGTAAGTGGCAGGTACAGCACACGTCATGTCTCGACATTGGCATGCTACGTATTAACATCACTACAGTGGATTTTAATACATATACGAGTAATATATGTTGCGTATAAGCATAGTTGATATTGATATAGATTAACGAATTGTAATTGTATCAACATTATCACTGTAGCGGTTACCACGACACAACACAACTGTGTAATAAAGTGAGATTAAACGCTGTGATTAGTTGTTTGGTTCACTTTCCCCAAGATGGTCTATGTTGGTGTGCATGCAAAGTAAATACTTGTCTCGTACTGCCTCGCTTCGTGGTGAAAACTTTAATTTTTTAACAATTAAAACATTCATAGAATCCGGTTTTGTAAGATATAAATGAAAATGTTGAGGATTATATACGAGTACAGGTTGTTGACCTTAATTTTTGACAAGGGGAAATCGTTTTGAGGACTATCCACCGCGGGAAAATGCGATGAAGGTTTGTAGGAATCGTCGCGTTAGGGTTTAATGAAGAAATGCTATGTCCATCTCAGTTGGAATATCCACTAAAACGTGTGTCCCGGTGTTCTGTCAATCTAAAGTTAAAGCTACGGGAAAGCGGAAACCAGAGTAATTCCGTGTACCGTGGCAGGTGGGCCCCATGGGCCTCACCCATTGCCGACGCTGGGAAAACCAAGCCATTGGCGTCTTGGCTTCTCAATTCCTGCATAGGGCGGTTTGTGTTTCGCCACGCGGCAGGAGAAATTAACCTCGACGGCACAATAATGGTGGGTGGGAAGCTACAGGTTGCTGACCAACGCAAACTGGACAAAAACCCTAATAAATGTGGCACCTCATAATGGTACAGGTCTGTCATATATGACTGGAGAGATATACGATATATTTTCACATGTTTATGATTTTCAAAAGTAATGTTAAAAGAGTAATTCAGGTTTTATACACGAAATATCTTTATCCCGTAATATTTGTAAGTCGGTATCAAATAAATCGATTCGTCTTGAAGGTAATATGAAGTATATGGTAGAAATGCGTAGAAGAAAGTATATATATAAACGGTTAGATTAATTAATTAAAGTAATTATGTAATATAAAGTCAAGTGTCAAGTAAATAAAATAATATACCCTGCTTCTGTATATTAAATTTTATATTACGTTACTACAAATTATTCAGTTATGAGTTGTAAGCAGATAAGAGCAAGATAAGCAATAGACGAAATTAGCCATATCAATATTCAAGTACGTAATATCAATAGCGTTAAACATTAGGCTGAATATCAAATATCTATCTAATAATCCGAAAAAAATTACCATGAACACGTAGCTCGACAATGACAGTTACGTCCATCGTCATTTCTTTTACTTACCACGATTAGATAAAAAAATGTAGAACATTTTTTCGTATACCTCATGCAAGGATGTTATGGTGAACTTTATGCGAGAATATTTCCTTTACGGCATGACATAGGATCTTTAAAAAGAACGTTACAAAATATTTTGTAGACGGCAACAACTTGGCGACGGTTCTAGTGTTTCAGTCTTTGGTGATGACATCTTTTACCTTTAGGTGACCCGTCAAATGTTTATAATAACAGCGCAAAAACGTTCCACTGCTGGGCTCGGGCCTCCTACTATAGGGGAACGGCCAGTATACCCGCCACGCTTGTCTAAGGCGGCTTGGCAGGTTTGACACGTCGATTTCATCTCAATGTTTTACTTCAGCGATGTTAGCGTTACCACGTGGACACGTGGTAATTGTAACAATTTGCGCATTAGGTCGTAGAACTTCATGCATTCCGGCTAGGATACCATCCGCGCCCGTAATTTCTGAACACATACGCTAGATATTACGCTACCACGACTTTTACACGTCATGTTGTTTGCAGTTCTCCAAAAAAAATTACCTAATCATTTTCTGTATTCTCTTTGAAATGAAGACCGAACCCAGTTGTTGGACGTTCTGTCACTTAATATGCCACAAAATTTTTATTGCAAGAATTCAGCAGACTGCCCACCTGATGGAAACGGTAAAACATCGCCTTTGGACATTTGTAACAACCAATATACGCCGCTCTCTAAAGGGAGACTGAAACCTGGGTATTAATGTCGGAACACGATTCAAGATTGTTATAGCGACATACTCTAGACTACACTATATTCCCTGGATGACTACCACTCCTGGAGATAGCCATTCAGCAGGTCAAAGACCCTACCACTTGGCCCACCTACTCCTTTATGGAGAAATTATCCTCAAAACTCATCAGATAAGTTTATTAACACTTCAAGGATATGCCCGCGAATTTGTCCACGTCTAACTTGAAATTCCCGCGGGATTCCCGAAACACAAAGTACCGCAGCTATCGTGTTAATGAACACTGTGCCGGAATAATTCGTTCGGTGAAAACATCACATTGAAATTTGATTTTAAATCTGGTACATAATTCCGAGTAAAATTCCCGAGATAAAAAGTAGTGCAGATTTAAGTCTAAGAATTTGATGTCGATTGGCGAAAACGGCATCGAAACTAGCTCAACTAGTTTTTACGTGAATCCCGAACAAACGGATAAACCGACAAACAGACAAGATTTTTTTTAAATTCATCGTATTCGTCATGTCCTTTATATTATAGTCTACTAGAGTTTACCCCGCGGCGCAGCGGGCCAACCTCTAGTGCGTGCCGCTTGTTTAAAAATCAGGCGCTAATACAAGTTTCATTGTATTACATATTTAGGTTAGTGCTATTTGCCCCCTCCCTAATGACTCACTTCATTTTATATCGCAAACTATCCCCCATCCCCATCTCACGGAATGAGAAGTATTTATGTACATTTTCTGTATTATAACTATATTTAAACTAATTTACAGCAAAACTCATCCAATACTCTAGTTTTTCCGTGAAAGCTTAACAGATAGACAAATCCGATTACTATAGTATGTTTTTTTTAGGTGATGAATTTTTATATCTAAAACTTGAGGAATGATTGATCTCTCATACGAACTTTCATGCTCTATTTCAATCCATTCTAGTTTTATTTATCTATCCCCTGTCTATCTGTTAGAAAACTACATAAACGACAAAACGATGAAAATTAACGAAATGACTGCAATGATCGAAGTGACCGAAATAACCAAAGTTAACGAAATAACGAAACGACCGAAATAACGAAAATGGAAAATCAAAAACCTATCCCACTTTCTGGGATAATATTTACATAAATCTATGGCATTATCTGGGGATAAATAGCTAAAAAAAAAAAAAAAAAAAAAAAAAAAAAAAATAAATATTATCGGGGATGAAAAGTAGCCCTTGTCCACCCTCCGTATTAAAATTACATATATACCGAATTTCAGTCAAATCGGTCCAATAGTTTTTCGTAAAAACATCACAAGCAGAGAAAGCGGAACTGATAGAGAGACAGACAGGGTTACTTTCGCATTTATAATATTAAAATGGGAAGTACAGTTTTTTTTCAAATACTACTCCGTATACGGGAAATGGTCAATAACACACAAAATGTTAGTTTTCATTCAAATTTATTTATCACCTTCAAAGAATGTTCCTTCAGAAACGATACACTTATGCCATCGAATAATTCAATCATCAAAACATTTTTCGAACGCCTATTTTCGGGATTGAGTTTAGTTCTCTGCGCGAATTCTCCTTTATGTCTTCTACCGAATGAATACGAGTGCCACGAAGTGAGTACGTAATTTGAGTTTAGGAAAAAGAAAGAAGTCGGCTGGAGCCATATCTGGTGAATAAGTTGTTGTTGAGTTTTTGGTCAAAAATTCATTATTGTGGTGCTAAATCCAAGAATTTTCTTTGAACAAATCTGGCCTATTTCTTCGAAATTGCTCTCTTAAACGCCGCATAACGCTCAAATAATATACTTTACTTACCGTTTGACCTTCTGGTACGAATTTCGAGTGCACAAAATCGCGATAGTCGAAGAAAACATGACTTTGACTTTTGATCTACTTGGGCGTGATTTTTCGATTTCGGTTCAGTTGCAAGGCGCCACTCCGAAGCTTGTTAACTAGTTTGCATGTCAAGCTCATAAACCCACGTCTCCGTACCAGTAGCCATGCGTTTCATGCATGTTGGATGGAATTGGCTCGTTCTAGCATATCCTTAGTGACTGTTATGCGATTAAGTTTTTGGAAAAAATTGATCTTTTGGGACTAGCCTAGCGGCAACATCTTTTATACCCAAGTAATTTAAAATGTTACGGATCGACTCGTGATATACAGAAAATTCAGCGGCTATTTATATATTTATTGAATGAGAATTTTCAGTCACTATTTCCTTCACTTTTGCGATTTTACCATCAGTTGAAGACGTTGATGGCCTCCCAGGGCGAGGCAAATCTTCCCTCATATCTCGACCGCTTTTGAACGCTTTGTACCACTCACAAGCACGTGCTTTTGTATATAAAGTCAATTCAACCTAAGCATTCTGTAACATTTTCAATGTCACCGAACAATTCCATAGCCGGTGCAAAATTTAAGACAAACCCTTTGTTCGATGTTTTGTCCATTATAAAATTCGCAATACACACTAGATATGAAACTAAAAACAGCACTATATTTAAAAACAGTTGTGCCAAACTAACAACAAAGAAAAAAAAACTAATTTGGAACCATAAATAAATTATCCATTCCCGATACATTTTTGACAGAATGTAGCTTCAATGAACAGGCACGGCGTATTTAGAATTTTATAAAATTACTAAGTTTACCCCGGCTGTGCCGGTTAACTCTAGTGGTTCTTGTTTATAGAGAAGTGTACATTATATATTACATTTTATGTATTTGCCACGAAGATTCACTTCATTTATATCGTAATTATATATACAACCTCGTCTATTGTCAACAAAATAAATACAAAATGACCAAAAGCAAAATGTCTAAATGACAAAGACACAGTGACGACATTGCTAAATCGGATGACGAATAGGCAAAACGAAAAAAAAAAAAAAATCAAAAAAAAGAAAATGACCAAAAAAATGACAAATAGGCAAATAAAATAGAAAATAATATAGAAATACCAAAATGACAAAAGAAATGACAATAGTCAAATTATCATAAGGCAAATGACAATAGCAAATGACAAAAAAAAAAAAAAAATGAAAAAAAAAAAAAATAAAAAAAAAAAAAATTACAATAAAATTAAAAAAAAATGACAAAATGAAAATAAAATTAAAAAAAATGAAATTATCCTTGTATTCATATTTATATGATTTCAAATCGGTTTTTACGTGAAAACAACAGACAGATTATTTCGATTTATATTTAATTATAATATAATCTTCTTTTCGTTCGTTCGAATGTTCTTTTCGTTGTTTTGTTTTGTAGTCATCGCGTGATAATTGGATAGTGGCCAATTCAAACAAGAAAACTAAGTGTAGGAGGAGAGGTCTTCCTCTTATCCGTTAGGATTCAACTCTTACGGCCCTGAAACAGCTGTCTAGAAACTACCTTTTAGCTGTAAGGACTTGTCGATGATATCATTTCGAACTAAATTTAAAACAAATGCGGATTTATACAACTAATAATTGAAAACAACAATGAACTTGTCATTTTAAAAAGTATTTTAGAAAAGAGGATTTGCGTATTAATTGGTGTTAATAGTTGATGCAGATCCTCTACAAGCCTTTTTATCCGACTAAGAAGGTCAATTATTGTAATAGTTGAACTTGTAATATCGTAGTTTTATCAAGTGCCAAGTACAAACTGCCAGGTAAAGCAGCCTAAGGAGAATGCTCCATCCCTACACTGCATATGTTAAGAATCGGATTTAGATTACGAAGCACCTTATGTTTATTGAGATACGGCGTAATCTGTCGGGCGCTTGTCGGCACTTAGCAGTGTGACGGGTGCTCTGCTCGGTGCGCCGCAACGCCCGACGCCCGCACCGCAACACACTGTGTTGTTCTGTATAGATTCGTAGGTGTTTTTGTTTAGTTCATTGACCAGCCGCGGTTGTCGCGCTACGCAAACAACGCCTTCGATAAGTCCCGATTATTATATGTCACGCTATGTCACTGACACCGCCACATTGTACCCCTCGCTCCTCTCCGGAACACTTGTCACGGGATCGATTTATTTACACAATGATTGCAACACTGAAAGAAACTAGATTACGATTTATCAGCTTAAATAAACAAAAAAAAGGTCTGAACTAATTCTTCTAAGATTTTCAACATTCCTTTTACTTTTCGCAGATATCATTAAGCATAGTTTTATATACATATATTTTGTCAATAATACAATTTTAAAATTTGGACAGAGTTTACAATATAGATCTCTGCATAATAAATGATGGTTTATATAAAATCAGGTATTACGCACCTTTCTACTGCTAAACGCAGACGGAATAGAGCTTAACTGTGCCTCATCAATTATCAATATATTCATCAATTCATCACATAGCAAAATAAATTCATAATAATATGCTCTATTATAATCGTGATTTCGTGAAATTTACTCGTGAGAAAATAGACACTTGAGGTCTAAATATTATATCCAAATTATACCGTATTTTGATCTTGTAATAACGGCTATGTCATTTTAAAATACCTTTTATTTCAACCGAAATAGTAGTACGTAAGATTTAATGTTGTAGAGGAACGTAATTGTAATTTTATCAATGTTAGGTTACGAAATAATAAGTTCAATAATAATTATTATTTGTTACTTCAAAATATCTGTATACTTATCTAACATGTACATAAGTTTACAAAATAGCTATGCTATTACATTGTTGCGTGTTGTATTTATTTTTGGCATTGCCATATTAAAATCGTGATATCACTTCATATCTACCCACTTTGTAATCTTGCAATTACCGAAACACAATGAATCATGTTTTTATATTAAATATGTAAGTGAAGAGGTAATGTATATAGATATTTTTTAAACTTTAGAATCGTATCGCAATGAAACAACTTTATACTCGGAATAAAAATTATACTTCGTTTGCGTGTCGAAAATTTATATACCTGTCAAAAACAAATATGTACCAACATAATAATCGGTTCACTTCCTAGGCCGTGAAGAAAATTCAGACAAAGTAACTTAAACATTTTATATTTTAGTATGGTTGTTTAGAAGACGTTCTAAACACGATACAAATGATCCCATTAACACGAGGGATCGTCCCTCGCACAGCTTACTCTGCTAATATTGATCGCTAGTAAACCAAGGGACTTACATCTCGGAATCGAGATAAACCTAGCGGGCCATTTCCAATATTTGAAAACACTCGTTTTACACTAGCCCCGAGAATATAGCAGGAAACTGACATCTCATTGTTGAAACAGGTTCTATTTAAATGTCGAGTTGCGGTGTTTCTAGCAACATACACTGTGTATAACCACCAGTCTTCCTGTCGAACCGTTATGGATCAAGAAATAACCTATTTGAATAGTCAGGACGTGGGATCGCACTACAAACTCTTATAAGGCAAATGATAATTACGTTCACAAAATATCGTTTAATAAAGCTCTCTAATTTGATAATTAAATGAAGAAATAATTGTATCACGTTTCAAGTTAGCTACAATGTAAATAAAACAGTGGCGGGCGATTATGCGCCGCCAACTGGCTATTCGGTACCGTTAGCCATACGCCGAGACTCCGACATAATTTTACTCGGTGCAAACCGCGATGCACTAACCTCACATACAAAGTTCTACGATGCTATTTTAAATTAGGTCCGTATCAAGAATGTCCTGTATACGCGACGCAACTTTGCAATTGAACTTTCGCTTGTACTGCAACCTCCCTTCTAATTTAATACAAATACTAGCCGTTCCCGTCAGACGTCGTCCTGCCCGGAAAAGCTTCAATCGATATGCCGACAGCATTAAAATTTATAATTAATAAAAAATAGGGTTTCAGGGAGGGTTGAAAATTTAGGTTTGTATGTATTTTTTAATGCTGAATCTAAAAAAATAAGAAAAATCTAAAAAAAATAAAAAATTGTGGTGGACTACCCTTGACATTTAGGGGGATGAAAAATAGATGTTGTCCGATTCTCAGACCTACCGAATATGCACACAAAATTTCATGAGAATCGGTCAAGCCGGTTCGAAGGAGTTTAACTACAAACACCGCGACACCAAAATTTTATATATTAGATTTGTCTCCTAACTTAGAAGTTCCTGTACCTATAGGCTAAATATATTTGAATACTTATATTAACAAACAAATGAATAGCTCACAAATGTAAGCATGCAAAACCGTATGTTCTAAATTCATAACCGGCAGCCTTGCAACATAAGCTTGGTTTGCACATTCAAGCTTTTTGGCCTACATCCTTATCTACTAAGACAGATGTATAGCTGTTTTAATGGACTCCTTTCTCCCGGACAGAGGACTGCAGCGATGTGTTGCCGGGTATGATTTAAGTTACAATTTCTCACATACAATATTATGACTTTCTCTTGAAAAATTGAAGAAATGTTTTTTCAAGAGTCGCAAAAGTGAAAAAAGAAATATTACAAGTCATCAGTAGAAATATTACATACTAGCTTCTGCCCGCGTCTTCGTTCGCGTGGCATAATTTAAAAAAAAAGTAAGTTTATGAAACCCCCCGATTTTGAAACATTCTTCATTGGTGCTCCGCTGCTATTGGTCTTAGCGTGATGATATATAGCCTATAGCCTTCCTCAATAAATGGGCTATCTAAAACTGAATTTTTTTTCAAATCGGACCAGCGGTTCCTGAGATTAGCGCGTTCAAACAAACAAACAAACTCTTCAGCTTTATAATTAATATAGAAGATAGATCATGCCGTAGTTTTTGGAAATCTATTTTATTTTTGTAGCAGATAATATCTAGAAGTAATTATTGGATTTTACGATTACTGAAATTCACTTTCGCAAATAGTATTAGGCGTATTACGTATTTTCGGATTAAAGTTTTTTTTGTATTATAAGTATTTCGTTAAGTGATCAAAGTTACGTAATTATTAAGATGCAGTCGGAATATATTGATGTTGAATGGAATTCGACGCATTTCAAAACTTTACTTAGTAGTGATTAGCACTTGAAATAATATTCTGCCTAAAACTGCATGGAAGCCACATGATAGCGTGATATTGCGATTTTAACGAGTTTGTGCTTAGGTTAGTGTTTAATAACTGAATCCGATAAATTCTACATAGAATTCTATCCTAGAGATGAATTCTATGAAAACAATGTATATATGAAAAGAGCGCGTCAAGGGCCCACGGATCCGCCTTCATATTATGTCCGCGAAATTGCAGACAACTGCAAGTGTTAATTGCGCGGTACGATCACGTTTTACGGAATTCGGCTAGTGTCGTCAAAAACGAATATCTAGCCATTTCCTGACCACTAGATCCCAATAAGTCTGGTAAGTAGGTAGAAAAACTAGCTTGACCTTTGAGGGGTGATAAATGTACTTATAAGGTGCAATAGTTCGATAAAGAATAATTCCAAAAACTGTGTAACCCTATCACCGAAAAATAGTATGGTAGTGTTGGAAGCTCCACGGCATTCTCGGACCTACCAACTAAACCACCTCGGTGACCATCGCGACATCGCAATGTCAGTCTCGGGAACCAGAGATACCTTTTTTTTATTGCAGGAGTTCAGCAGACAGACAGACGGCCCACATGATGGAAAGCGGTTACAATCGCCTATAGACATTTGCAACTCCAAAGGTGCTACAAATGCGCTGCTGCTCTCTTAAGGGAGACTGGAACCTGGTCACTAATGCCGGAACACAACTCAAGGTTGTTATGGCGACATACGTTAGACCAGGGGTGGTAGCCATCCAGTCGGGCAAATGCCCTACCACCTGGCTGTGGGTGGTTTTGTCGCCTCTTACGACAGGCCGCCCGGCCGCAGGAAATTGTATTCTTTCTCCATTCCTGCAAGGATGAAACTCCTACCTCCGATAACTCTAAGCATGTCGGCTCTTTGCACCCCTTTTCGTGCACATTGGGTTTTGTGCCCTCTCTGCATACTTCACTAGACAGGCGTGCAAAATGAAATAATACCTAGCCCAGGATTAATTGGGAAAGATCGACTTATAACTAAAGATCGCCATGGTGAGCATATGGTTTATGTTTCTTTTTCTTTGTCTCTTGGTTTACAAAATAGTTATCTATCTATCCAGCTTGTATACTAATATTGTAAGTTTATATGTCGTAATTTATAATCATGTCGTTATAGAAAGCTTAATCGCAATAAAACATCATCAATATTTTAGAGCTTAGGCCAAATTTTATAGTGCAGGTACATATAATTATGTAAGGAAATATATCCATAATAATCAAATTGCACATGTGCAAACTTGCCAGATTCAGGAAATGATTATTTTACATCTTATAGAATCATTTAAATATATACCTACAATAATATGTGCTTTATATGTCTATAGATTTTTTAGCCAACTTTATCATGTCTATAGATTAGACACAGTTGGTGAAGTATGTATCCAAAGATTTGGGTTCATTTGAAATGGTTAATAAACAACATGCAAGAAATCTCCACATGCTGGATAACAAACAATACAAGCCATGAGTCTATAATAAGAAGTGTTGCAGTTATGCCGCCTGCCAATACATCCCCTAAGCTGTAATGATCAATGTAATTTATTGGTGAGTATGAGAAAAGTTACAGTCAAACTAGTATACCAAATGAATAAGGATTCAAAGACATTTTCACATTTATTGAAGTTTCCTAGTAAAATAACTTGTCATAAATTCTTACATGTTTTTTTTTACATTCTTCTGTAGTTGTGAAAGTAAGAAAACTCCTTAAACGCTGGACAGATGTTAGTGAACTTTTTGTGCTTGTTTGAACGAATTTCAAGATTTTGATGAAATTTTTTGTGCATGTTTAAATTGGGTCCCTGGATGGTTTGTTTAAAATTTAAATCCACAGTTGGAATGAGTACATGGCACAGCAATCGGTTTCTAGATTTATTTATTTTTCAGAGCAGATCAGTGTTTGTCAGACTTGTTAGTATTTAGATAAAATACTGGAAAAGGCATATAATAATATATAGTCACACGTGTTATATGGGTCTTATTATTGAGAAGGAGGTACCATGTCAACAATAAATCATTGAAAGGTAAATGAAAGAGAGACAAATATTGGAAGAGAAAGATGTGAATAAAGATAAGTGGGATTTTAAGTGGAAATACTTGATACACTCAAAACAAGAAAAATAAAAAATAAATTTGGACAATTTTAATTTTATGCTAACTTCCCAGGAGTATTTGGTTAACTTTTAATTTAGTTTCATTAATTCAACTCTAAAAAATATTGGCAGATTAAAAATTGTATCAAAACAAATCATCAACTCTTTAGGTGATGAGAAGGCTGGTGGCTTATGTTGGACAACAGATCAGTATGGCAATCTAGTGAGGAAACATAGCCAGCCTTTTGGGCACCTTATAGAAGATGGTGATCTAGGCTCAGTATTCTACTTATAGTCTTAAGGGAGTATAGGTAGATTACAATACAAATAAGTTAGGTTTTCTTTTGTTGCATTCAATTATTTATGATTTTCTTCAGTGTACTAGCCTTATAATAAAAGTATTTTTTATAATAACATTAACAGATAAATGGTTAAAGAATTTGATTTTGAATAACATTTTTATATGAACCTATAAACCTCATATAACATAAATTAGGGGTAATCCTTTTATTTTTAATGCAATGTTGTTTATTTTGAATATAAAGAGCTAATGTTCAAGTTTTACAATTTTCAAAAGTTATGTCATATATTATTTTTGGGAAAGTAATAAATCAAATAAATTGAAATTATCACTAAAAAATACAGGGTGCGCCAGAGAAACTTACTTATTTGAAAAAATTCCCGCGCGGTGAGTTGGGCGGGTAGAGGGGCAAGAGGAGGCGCATCTGGAGGGGGAAGTTCCCAAGTTTGTTTCTCCCTCCAGTCAGTTGCCATCATGCTCTGGTCTAGAGAGCAGCGGGCCTTCGCAGTTGAGAGCTTCTTTTCTAACGGTCGCTCACTTGTTGCTACGCAACGTGCCTTCCGCGCTCGCTTTGAAATTCCTCCTCACAGACTCGTTCCTGGCCGTAATTCGATTCTGTCGTGGGTTAACTCATTTCGGGAGTGTGGAAGTGTCGCTAAACCCAGAAATGGACTTCAACGGACCATCAGAACTCCGGTAATTGGTCCTTATTTTTTTGAAGAAAACGAACGCGCAGTTACCGTGAATGGAGCTCGTTACAGGAACATGATCGAGGAATTTTTTCTTCCAAGACTCAAAGAAATGAACGTTAGGAACGTGTGGTTTCAGCAAGATGGAGCCACAGCACACACAGCACGAGACTCAATGAATTTGTTGCGACAACATTTCCCCGACCGCCTCATCTCTCTCAGAGGCGATCTCCAATGGCCGGCACGCTCTCCAGATTTGACTCCATGCGATTTCTTTCTATGGGGTTATTTGAAATCCCTGGTTTATGTCGATCGACCACGGACCATAGCACACCTCAAGAACAACATTCGCGAAACCATTGCCAACATAACGATTGATATGCTGCGAAGAGTGGATACGAATTTCAAAAATCGACTTCATCAGTGTATGCGCAATGGGGGGTCGCCATTTATCCGATGTCATTTTTAAGACTGCATAAAAAAAAATTGGGATATTGTATTCTCAAATAAATTTTTTTTAAAACAATAACTGAAGTACTTTTTTTTTATTGACCTTTCAAATAAGTAAGTTTCTCTGGCGCACCCGTTACTATGCTTAAAGTGTCATACATACAGAGCTATTAGTAATAAATTACTGTCTTTTACTGTAATTTAAATGAGAACATGCTAATTATCAATGTAATTTATGAAGGTTCAATTTTGCATGCTTTTCCTTATATTGAAACTAGCTTCTGCCCGGGCCCGATCCATGTGGAATAGTTACTTTGGGCTAACACTGACTTTAACCTGCGACTTTGTTTACATAGAGGATAAACATATTTTAAATCTTAATGACTGCCTTGCACGTCATTAATGCACTCACAGTACTTGATCATTACTTTGTGATGTTATTTTAAAACTGGGATATCTTCTAAGATATTAATTGAAATCAAATGATGTAAATGGCTGAATGTAAACTGACGACTAGTGGTAATTGCAGCTTCAACTTCAACTTTTGTTTATGGTAGATGAAGCTATGAAGGAAAATAAGAATGGATGGAATAATCTTACATGATTTTATTTGTCAAACCTACATAATAAGCTTTCTCCGATTTTTTGTATTTAAAACTATTCCAATATGTATCATTGTGTAATTTGAAAACTTTTTATAAATATATATTATTTGATTCAAATTTAAACTATGTGTACAAATTAATAGTTTAATTCAGAAAAATTTCTTATTGTGTAATCAAACAATCAGGCCCACCTGCCTGTTTCCCTGCTTCGAGCATTTCAAAACGATGTTTATTTTATCAGTAACATGCAAGTGATAGTTTTGGGCCACTCCCAATAGGTATGTTCCCAAAGTCTTATATCCATATCATGAAAAACAGTTGCAGAAACCACCTGCTTATAGAAGCAGAAGAAGATCATGTCTACTGAATGGACCCTCACATGTAATGTACTCAATCTCAAAATTTTCTTAGTCTTAAAATACTGGCACTTTCAAAACGAGTAAACAGCTATTTTATGTATAAATGAGGTAATCAATGTACTGGCTATCTCAGCAATGTAGAAATTACTGTGTGATAGAAGTAATTAAACATTAGGTGGATCAGTTGCCTGTTTTTCTATAAGCAAATATGAGTCTGCAACATTTAGAGCCAAGTGCACCAACAGTCAGACCATAGAACTAACTGATCACTTAAAAATCATTGCATTGTTTAAGAGGAATTAACAGAGATATGTAAATGGAAAGTGATTTTGTATTATACTCTGTAAAGATTTTTCATGACAACACACAACCATCTCAACATTCTCATCTCATTTGAGTGGAGATATTTTTTACATCTACTACTTTAAACCCATACAACATGACTAGTTGTATTATAAATTTATATATTTAACCATTTAGTTTCAATGGCATTAGTTTGTTACACACAATGGTTATCTGTCTCAACTTAGTTATGCTACATTTATTCTTCTTCACACATCCTTGAGTCATCATAGTGACTATGGTATCATACTTGTGTAAATGATTGGAAGAATTTATGCAGTTCAAGATATAGAATTACTAGACAAATTAAAGAGAAATAAATTATTAAGTTATCATATAAATAACACAAAAAATTCCGTCTCTTTCATATTTAATAAGACTAAACTAAATGTGCTTTACAGTTAAGTAGGATAAAGGTGTCTAAAAGAACCTACCGCAAACGGTCAACCACAGCCTGTCTTTTAGGAGGTAGAATCATCTCCTCCATGGGCTGCAGCATGTTAGGGGGGTGCTGGGCGGGCGAGGCGCCGGGCAGCAGGCCGCCCGCGCCGCCGCCTCCCACCAGGTGCTCCACGATGATGGCTCACGCTCACCTCTGGCCCCTCATCGCCCCAGTTTCTGGCTGTTGTCTTACAGTCACTTCACTCACCACTAATTCAAGTACTACAACGCAGGTACGATAAAACTATGAACAAGTGACAAAAGTTCGTCCTGAACACCCTCACCATTCTCATATTTGCCACTCTTTACAGTTCAAAACTACGATTAATTGTATCCGTATTATCAGTTAAAACTTGCAGTACTTAATTTATTATCCTTATAATAACGCATTATTTATTAGTGACTTATTTTAAAGTAAATTACATAAACAAGAATGGATATCGAATGTTTTGAGATCAGTTTTGGAAGTTATCATCACATAATATAGCTATACGATACGTGTATACTATCAGTATCGTCTAAATTTATATAAAAATCTACACGACGTAGAAAATACAATTTTTAAATACTTATTAAATAGAATTTATAATATTAATTAGTCCCTCTCGAAAAACAAGGTTTGTGCACAATTTCTCAAAAAACACAAACGAATAAACGTTTACTTCATTCATTCTGTCAGTAAAACCAAAGACAACTGACTGACGCTTCTATGCAGTGTTGCTATTAGTTTGACTGTTCCCCACTAGATTTAACATCTAAAATCACCAGAAAACAGCTAACAAAAAAGGGGCCCATTCTCATAATCGCATTTTTTTCTACTAAGCAAATTTTAAGTTTCTACGAAAGAAAACAATATATATGATAGTATTTTTGTTTATTTTGTTATTATGAAATAAAATAATATCAATCGGTTAAATCAGCATAAAACTAGTAAATCAACAAGTCAGGATCAGGAACATTACAATTATTCTTAATAACAGTTATTCAAAATAATTTTTCTTCTGAAGAATCATTTTTGTCTGCTCCATTCTTCAGTTTCATATTGATACGATTCTTTGCTATCGACTTGTTTTATAACGCTTATTGGAATTTCATATTCGTTGCAGCATTTTCCTTCCAACCTTCAACCACAGCGTATTTTTAATATAGCAGTTAAAAGATTCAATTCAATTTATTCTTCTTCTTGTTTATTACTACATTCACACTGTTAAGTAGTCTATCAACATTGGCATTGCCATTCGTTTCTCCACTTGTCCGTTGAAGTTTCACTTCTAATATGTGTCCCAGCACACATTTTGATTTTCGCAGGTTTACTGCAAATTATGATTTGGTTAGGTTAGGTACATTTTAAATGTAAACATATTTTATTTTATCAAACAAAAAATAGAATTCAATCCGGAACCAAAAAACATTCATAGTCTACTCTAAAATTATACTCATACAACAGAACATTAACAAATGCGCATCTTTCGTCATCAACTTCATTCGGACATCAAATTATGTTAACAGAAAAATATTCTCAAAAATAAAAATAACTCAATAAAATTTCGTTTGCTCATGTTTTGATGAAGAGGCTCCGAAACTGCTGAACCGATTTGAAAAATTGTTTCACTGTTGGCAAGCAACGCTATTCCCAGGTGACATAGCGTATATTATATTTACAAATAAATCAGGGGTCCTTACTAAAACTCCAATAATGTAACCCAAGATGTAAAAAATACCTAAAATCACGTGCGCTGCGAAAACTATTGATGATAGAATAAAATAATGTACTACAACTTTGCAGAACTCATCATTATGTACAAAAAGTGTCGCGACACTATATATCTAACTATTACAGTTATGTCACAATAAGTGTTCTTTTATTTTAAAATTTTAATTAAAATGCCGCCGCTAGAAAAGCTCTTTATTTGTATCTTGGTATGAATCCTTATCAAAATAAATTACTTCCTATTCAAGACTGCTTCAATACCTTTATATAACTTTTTGAATTGTTCAATTTAGATATTCCATTCGAAAGATATCACGAGTTTAAAAATTGTTAGAATTAGACCACGTGACCGTGACGCTTTTTCGTGACCGAAAAATCGTAAGACCCCCTCTATATAGAAGTTTCACTTCAAATAATATATTTCAATACGTGTAAGTGACTTAGTGGTGCAGTGACCTCATTTTTAAGAGATAACTTCTTATGGGAGGGTAAAGTGTTTCGTTACGTAACGCGTTACGGCGCCAGTCTATCTGACTTCTCTTTCTCTCAAGCATACGGTAGCGATAGGCAGACTAATTTATCACTTCTGTCGAGCATCCCGAGACGCACACGTTTTTTTTTAGTAGGTAATTGAAACTGAATTCTACTCAACCACTAGAATAATCCACCAGCCACTAAAAGCAATATTTCGCCACTATAAAAGGGGTCGAACCACCAGTTTTAGTGAACAATCCACTACGTTGGCAACAATGTTCTAAATAGTTGCGTTACATGTACCGTTTTGCTATCAAAGCATAAGAATATCTCATTCTCACTCATTGTAAATTTTTCTTTGTATTTAAATATAAGCATAGTGTACACGTAATATTTCAATTTTCTTAGTCCGCTTCCGTGAACCCAAAAAACAATTAACATGAAAAGTAATAATCCTATTTAAATATATTATTAATATATTCAGTTTATACGAAAATAATTTTCAAACTAAATAACTGCAACATCTTGTTTAAGGCTACTTAACTATACATAGAATCAATGAGGGCCCACGAATATTCTATGGTGCGGTGTTTTAAACATTCAATGATTTGAATAAGCGCTAACGAAACCTCTTTGTTGTTATGTTATGTTGCAACCATACCAATAAGTAGGTAATATGTAGGTATGTGGGCTCAGAGAAGATGTTGCAGTTACCTTCGTTTGAAAATTATTTTCGTATAAAACGAATATAATGATAATGTATTTAAGTACGATTTTTAATTTTTATGACAATTGTTTTTTGTCGACTGAAATAAAGACAGAATAGGTTAATTATTGCGTTTTTAAAGATTAAATACTACAATATTTCTTACTAAAACTTTTCAAATCTCACTTTACCGAACACAACAAAAGACATAAATACTCGAACACAATAACATAGTTACGAGTTGCAGGACTCAAATTAGAATAGATTTAGAATTAGCAATAGATTACCGATGTAGTACACACGTCTTGCTCCGCTACTGGTTATCGCCTGACTGCCTTACACCTCCCTTGGCGCATTGCTTTATACTGTACAAATATAATATGTATGTAGACTAAATTTCTAATAATCAAACCTGGCTCATGACTACCATAAAGATTACAATACAATATGTACAATACACAATGGGCTGTTTTTCCCATCACAAATTTTCAACACAAAGTAAACAAAAGAATCATCATCATCATCACAACTTCACGCCAGGTCCCTTGCGGGGTAGGCACAAACAACAGAGCGCCATGGCTTATTTTTACACACCTCACTTGCTTCTTTGACATTCATAGCTCGTGTCATGCACGCTCGTCTGTTCTTAAGGCTCCTGACATCACTTTCTGCTAGTACACGATCATTTGATCATGGAAGATGTGTCGTGGCCTTCCGCGACTTCTGCATCCATCAACTTTTGCATTGTATATCTGTTTAGTCATTCTTTCGTCATACATTCTTTCCACATGCCCGAACCACCGGAGCATTCCTTTCCTTACCTTCACCCCGACACTCTCTTTTAGACCAACTCTCTTTCTTACTTCGGTATTACGAACGCAAACAAAAGAAGACGGTAATTTTTATGACCATCTTCTTTTGTTTACTTTGTGTTCTTGCGCTTCAATGAATCTTATTAGCTCAAACATCGACGGATAATAAATGTGTTTTGTTTGCGGATATGCAGATGGCCCAAATTGTAACAATATTAAAATTTTCATCTGTGAGTAAAGTCTTATATTGTAAATGATAAAGTTAGTACTGGTAGACTACGACTTACTTACCGTGGTGAAATCATAAATATATTGAAAAAGGGTCAAATAAAAGGACCTTAAATATAGGGCCAAGTACGAAGAGATTAATGAAAGTAGATACGAAAGTTGTCAAGATCGAAGCTAGTGTAGCTACATCGTCTGTGCCTACTTTTATGGAAAATAGGAATGATAATAATTATCATTCATCTATGTATAGTAGATTTATTTGCCAGTTCGGCATACACCGTTTATGGTATATACAGGGTGCTTCAATAAAATGTATACACACTTTGAACTTCCATAGAAAATTTATTTACCGTTCTACAAAGTTAAATTTCAGGAAAATAGAAAGCTGAAAGTCCAATGTAAATGAAACATAAATAACAAATGTTAATACTGTTCAAATTGGTGACCTGCAGCATCAATACAATTCTGAGTACGAGTCACCACAGATTCTGTACATCGTATCTGGATCGTCGTCATTTAGCTGTTGCACCAGCCTTGGAATGTAAACACGATACTTGCCTCTCTTCAGAATACGTAGCACGCTGCTAGCACTTACATCACTTTCACGTGCCCTTGCCTTGAAGATTTGTTAGGAGAGCGTTGAAACAGTTCCAAGACTGCCGTTGATGACTCATCACTTGTAGCTGTTCGAGGCCGACCTGAATGACCTTTATGCACATCACACACTGTTCCATGAACTTCGAATTTGTCTCGTATGCGTGTAATTGATAATCTTGAAGGTGGTTCTGTATCATACTCCCTTCTCCACTGTCTTTGAACTTCATTTACATTCTCAAACTTCCAGTACCACTTAATAACCTGCTTACGTTCTTCAAAACTCAAACGTACGTCCCCCATGTTGATATTACAAATTCCAACTGATAATATAACATAGAGGGACGATTATGCTGGCACCTGGCGAAGAAATATAACATTAGTCTTGTAGAGCGGGAAAACTACAATAGTTTAAAGTATGTATACATTTTTTTGAAGCATCCTGTATATTCGGCCGTAGACAGAAAAACCGGCGGCGTTTAATATATGTATACAGTACGGCGTTTGCCGTACTGTATACATATCGCGGGCTTCAAGCCAGAGGGGCGTATAAGCAAAAACCAACTTTTCAGAAGATACAAAAAACTTAATAAGTTTTTTTCAATGTATTTAATGTCTGTCTATGAAAGTACTTCTATTAGTATTAACCTACTATTAAGACAAAAAACAGAGGTGGTGTATCGATAAAAATATAAATGATAGACGAAATAAAAAGAAAAGCATTTTTTTTATACGCCCCTCTGGCTTGAAGCCCGCGATATATAAATTTGAAGACTAACCTTAATATTAAATAAATCATTCCAGAACAATGTTATTAATTGGATATTTTAAGCATTACATTACCTGTTCAAACATATTTTTTGAGATTTACTATAGTAAAGTACTTTTTCGTATGTTGGTTTCCAATAAATAGCATTATTTGTATTTTACAAATATGATTCATTTTTAACCAATATATTATAGCCAACAATAAAACTGTACAGGAAATACCGTGAAACGTTGTCAGTTTCTAACGGAAAGTAGCCTAAGGGATACGACGCATAGGAGTAGAGACCGCATAATAAATAAATAACTTAAATGAACGAACGAATAAATTGAATTATTAAAATGAATTATTGAATTGAAGTATGATTCCCTAGTAGAGTATAATTCTAAGATAAAGTAATAATACCGTATTGTGACTTACATATAAAAATTGTAGTGATGAGAATTGTGTTTGTAGATGAATTATTGATACTTAAAATATCTCTCCAAAATTTCTCACAACAAAATATTTCCCCCCCAGGGTCCCACCAAAGAATCTTTACCCCCGAATCTCCCGCCAGACGTGAAAAAAAGCCCCGAATTTGCAGGGACTCCCCCCATCTGGCAACGCTGAATTGCATACAAATAACGAGGCTGTATGGTCTAGGATCTTTGCCTGTTAATGTACTCTGTGTGATTATTTTTGACAATTACGCATTAAATCAATATATAAAATTAAATTATAAAAGTGTGTCAACGTTTTAAATAAGTAGATAGATAGATAGATAGATAGATAACACTTTATTGTACACCATTACAGAAAACACAAATTAACTTATAGCCTAAAAATATTCTATATGTGCACAATGGGCGGTCTTATCGCTAAGAAGCGATCTCTTCCAGACAACCCGAGGCAGGAATAAAAACATATTAAATTGATCAAAGGTGGTATAAATAAATATTAGAGGATATGCAGCTACTTACATAAATTTTATACTAAATAGACATATACAAATACTCCTATTGATATTACATACATAAATATATACATACATAAATATATAGATACATATATTATTATATATACACATATATAAACATACGTAGAAATATCAGACATCACAAAGTTGTAGGTAGTGCTTTTTTGTCATATTCTTAAATATTGTTAGAGATTTAGCTTGTCTAACAGTAACAGGTAACTCATTCCAGAGTCGAATAGCCTGTACAGTAAAAGAATTGTTGAAAAAAGATGAATAATGTTTGGGAGTATTAAGTCTGAGATTCGTAGAAGGTCGTAAATTATGAGAGGAAGAGATGAATTCAAAGCGTTCTTTGAGATAATACGGGGTTGTGGGGATAAACAATACACTGTACAGGAGTGAAAGAATATGAGTATTCCGGCGAAAGCGGATTGGCAACCACTTGAGTTTTTTACGAAATTCAGAAACGTGGTCATATTTGCGTAACCCAAATATGAACCTTATACAAAAATTTTGGAGGCGCTCAAGCTTATTAAGTTGCTCTTGAGTCAAATCAATATAGCTGGCGTCAGCATAATCAAGAATGGGGAGTAGTAAGGAATCTGCAAGCTTAACTTTGGTGGCTATGGGCAGGAAGTTTTTCAACCTCCCTAGGGATTTCGAAGAGAGGAAGAGACGTCGACTCAATTCGGTTATGTGAGGTCGCCAAGATAGCTCCCTATCAAATATGATACCTAGATTTTTTACTCTTTCACTGACCGGGATATATGTACCATCAAATACGAAATTTGGTAAGCAGGTCCAGTCAATTCTACACAGCATCCGTGAACTACCTATGATAATTAGCTGTGTTTTGTCGGGATTTACTTGTAGTCCATATGATTTACTCCATTGTGCTATGTGATCGAAGTCAGAGTTTATTGTTAAGACTGCATCTTGTAATGTCGCAACAGGTGATTGTGTATAGATTTGTAAATCGTCTGCATAGAGATGGTAGGAAGAAGTAAGTTTATTGGAGATTGAATTTATAAAAATCGTGAATAGTAAGTGTAAATTCCTCTGGGTTGTATGCTTGTAGATACTAAGCTGTCTTCAATGATTAGTGGACTGTATTTAATATGCTTTATTACAATATAATTATCACACGTATGACAATGTATGCGTCGCCGGACGGAGTATGGCGGACTGCCCGCACGCGGCGCTCCCCTCTCTCCCCGACGTAACCGGTTGGCGTTAACATACTCCCGGCGTTGAAGATTTTTCTTCAAGAGAACTGATGGGCAAGCAGCAAATGGAATTGAAGGCACAACGGATGACTCCCTCCTTCGTCCTTATGTCAGCAACCCTCGCGACACCGTCATTTCCTGGTACGACGTGCTCTGTCCTTCCAAGAAGCCAAATCAGAGATGGAGTGGTTTTCTCTTTAATGACAACAAGAGCTCCTTCTATAAGTTCTTCTTTAGAGCTATGCCGTTTCCTATTATTCTGAAGAAAGAAGATATACTCGTTCGAAAAGCGTCTCCAAAAGTGTTGTCGCAAGGTCTCCACGCGTTCAAATCTCTGCATACTGTTTATGTTCCGTATGGAGATTTCTGGATGCGGCACAGAAGTAAGCGGTCTTCCAACAAGGAAATGTGCGGGAGTAAGAGGCTGAAGGTTAGAGGATCGTCAGAAAGAGGAGTTAAGGAACGAGAGTTCAATGTTGCTTCGATTTGCGCTAAGCATGTAGTCATCTCTTTGAAGTCAAGTTGAATCAAATCTAAAATACGTACTCCTATATGTGTGGCATGTAAGCGTGTATGAAAGAAAAGTATAAAATGTTTTAAAGGCATTAGAAGCGCCGACAAAGGTTATGTCGTTATTTGAAAGTTGGAAGTTCGGTTTACCTCGACGAGCAATAAGGCACCCGTGAGCAGTAGTGAAGGCCTCTTTCGACAAATCAGAGACAGGCTCTAGGTAAACTGCCCTTGTTGTTATGTAAAAAAGATGCAAATATAAGATTTAAATAACCTACATCCCTTTCCTTCGCGGGCGGCTATAAGAATTGGTCATATTATATAAATAATAAGTAATAAATTAATACATAAGCTCTTTTAAGTTTTGTCAAATATGATACAATATAAATTAAAGTTTGAATTGCATTGGTTTATTAGTCGGTCCCTGTTCCTAATAATTTCGATATCTTTATAAAGGTTATTTACTAAAAAATGTATTTTAATAATATGATGCAGTACGAAGCTTGGTACTTGTTGCAATGCGCAAATTATAAGTTTATATGTTGTTTTATAATTATATTGAAATCTTATTTCAATTAAATTAAGATTTTAAAATAAGGCAATTTATGAATTAATTTTTGTTTTATATGTGTGTATATGTTTTATATTTAAGAAATAATTATTTCAAGTTTAGTATCAACAAAAAGGTGTAAATAAACTGAAGTGATGAACGATAACTCATCTATAAGACTCGCGAGATGTCCGCGAGATAGGCAATTTTTATATTTATTCTCCAAGGTGCACGCGTATTGCCCAGTATAATCAGAATAACCTTCCCGTATCTCCGAAACAAAAAGTTTATGTAATTGTCATCAGTTGACAGGTCGCGTTACTGATTTCCGTCAAGTGATTCTTTAGTAAAGAATAAGATACCGTAGGTTCTCAGATAAGTCGCTGGATGCCGTGCCACCTATGAAGGCAATTAAGCCTAATTAAACTTAATAGTTTATAATTTCGAAATAACTGCGAAGTTGTGCCAAATACGTTCCCGAGGCTGTCCGCTCCATCAAATATGACGATGAAGAACGCGACAAGGAAAGACGGATCAGGCAATGTGTACTGTGTTAATGTTGTCCAGAAGATGTTCGCTCCATCTTATAAGTCGATGGAGAACGCAACAAAAAGACGGACGAAAAAAAAAACACTTTATGCAATATTAAATAGTTAATAATTTTATAATAATGTTACCAGTGGAAGACGTTATTTGAAGAACGCAAGATCTAGTCAACATTGTATGTTTATAGTTATAGTAAGAATTTACGTAAATATGGTAATTTGGTAAATAAGGCTTACCGGACAAACTTGTGTAAGTACTAAAGTTTGCAATGCTACCTATATCCAATAAGACCCCGGCGTGGTGTGTCCATACGTTGGCACCCACCACTGTGACCAGCGCTGTGGATGGTAATATATGACGTGATATAATAAGAGTCGTTATTGTTCGATAAGATGAAGAGCTCAAGCATCGGAGACTCGTCATGAAGATGCAATAACAATAATAATACATGGTGTTGCAGTACTTACAATTAAGATGTTAGATGTATGAATCTCCTAGAAGAAGGCATTTAAGTTACACTTTATGTAAAATTTCGTTGAACACATGGATGTTCGTAAGTATGCAACTGTCAATAATGAAATATACGAGTAAGTATTTATTAATGTACGATTAATGCATAATAAAGAAATATAAAATTGAATTTCATTACATAATAAAATTATGTAATATACGATTATTATTATCTATATTAAAATCATACTAAGCCTATGACTTAATGTTGCAAAGTCATAACTAATAAGACAGCACTTCCATGACGGGAAGCCCGTAAATAAATAATGAATTAATGAAATGTCTTAAAGAAATCGTCTCATTATATATTTAGTATAAGAAAATTGACAATGAATTTTAACCAATCCTGATAGCCGCCGCTAGCTTAAGTCAGTTGAATTGATTTTATGAAGACTAAAATTATAATAACGTTTACTATGCTGAACTACAAGATTAGGGATGTCACCTGAGCCTACCTCTGATGCAGAATCAGACTGCTGTGACAGCTTGCGAGTAACAGCGATCAAATTGCGCGCTGCAGCGATTTGACTGTAGTACTGGCTTTCAAACTGCTCCCGGTCTGCATACAGCTCTTCAGGTGTATCCGAGATGAACTCCAACGCACTCTGGAATTCATCATAAGCAAAATATGAGGATTCTAATTTTCTAATTCTTAATTCAAGCTCTAACAGCTGAGTGTCGCTAAGATGTTCGTATGATTTAGCGTTTGCGAGAAAAGAAGTGAAATGCGTAAGATTTGCTTTAATGGAAACCCGTTTTTTAACAAGTTCCTTTATCTTTGCTTCATTTGCCATTTTTAAAAGAGAAAATAAGCTTTAAAAATGAAAAAAATAGTGTCCCAAGAAAGAAAAGATGTAGGGGAAGAAAGAAAGATAAACTTGAAATATGTGCAGTGAAGTTAAATTCAAGACTAAATATAAGTTTTATAAGTGATATAGTAAGCTACGCTATTAATGACTTCAATGAATGCACGTAGCGATAATCTAACTATATAGATATACGTATAAAATACCTTTACGCGTTGTTCACAAAAACTCGGCGATGTCTTTATGCAGCTAAAAGGAAAGATTAACTTTAAATGTACCAATATGCAACAATGTATCAGGCATGAGTCACCTAAGTAGATAAGAAACGCAGCTATGCGTATTGGTGATACCTGTATAACGCAAATGCATTAGCAATAATGAAGGTAACGAATGATTTTTAATTTACAATAAGATTACTATTAAATGATTGTATTACGATAAAATAATAATTAATGAATCGATTATATGTATAACTTGGATAATAATGAATAATAAGGAATGATAATGTGAGGAATAAGGTTTAGAAGATCTCACTTATCTTTTAAGATTTGCCGTCCGCCTCCGGTCACGTACGCAGTGGGTCCAAAGTTCAAGCGATGTTCACTTTGCTTTCACGTCACAATAATTATTTAATTTATAGGTCTTCTTGGTTCTTAAGAGGTGAGATGGACCATATGTAAATTCCTCTGGGTTGTATGCTTGTAGATACTAAGCTGTCTTCAATGATTAGTGGACTGTATTTAATATGCTTTATTACAATATAATTATCACACGTATGACAATGTATGCGTCGCCGGACGGAGTATGGCGGACTGCCCGCACGCGGCGCTCCCCTCTCTCCCCGACGTAACCGGTTGGCGTTAACAGTAAGGGAGATAAAACGCCGCCCTGAGGAACGCCAGCAGAAAGATCACGCCATGACGAATAGTCATCATCGACTCGAATCCGCTGCCGGCGACCATACAGGTAACTATGAAACCAATCGATTACTGTAGGAGATATGTTAATAGAGCTAAGAACCCTAAGCAACAATTCAAAATTGACATTGTTGAAGGCACTGCTGAAATCAAGCAGCGATAAAACAGTCAGCAGACCGTTATCCATGCCATGCCGGATGTCATCAGTAATTTGGACGAGAGCTGTGGTTGTACTATGGCCAGGACGGAAACCGGATTGATAAGGATTTAAAAGGGAATTACGGTTCAGAAAGAAACTTAACTGTTGATGCACTAGACGTTCAAGGACTTTAGAAAGGAACGGGAGTATAGAAATAGGACGAAAATGAGAAATTAAGGTAGGATTTGTTTTTTTTGGAAGAGGAATGACCTGGGCCTCCTTCCAGGCAGTAGGAAATACACCAGAGGTAATAGAAGCATTAAGGATATGAGTAAGGATAGGATTAATGACATCCAGTATGGGTAAGACCATATTGCGACTGATGCCATCGCTGCCGACAGCATTAGATGTAATGGATTTTGCTGCTTTTTTAACATCACTATCAGTGAATCGACTAAGAAGAAAAGGAGCATGTTGGGGTGTTGGCATAGAAGTGATTTGGTTTAAAGTGTCAGACTTAGTTACTATGTCAAAGTCAGAAGTGGTTGTGAAATGTCGATTTAAATCATCGATGTTGAATATTTTTGAAATTGGAGAATCTGCTTGTTTGCCAACTCCCAGAGTACGAAGAAATTTCCAAACTTTTGCTGGATTATCGTTTTCAACTGATTCATGAATGTAACGGCGTTGAGCGTCCCTACACATCCTATTGCAGCGATTACGAATCTTGACAAAAGCCGTTTTGTTTTCCTCTGTTGGTTTCATTTTATACCTAGTTTTAGCCTTAGACTTCTTATGCATTAGTAATCTAATATCAGCTGTGAGCCACGGTGCTGGCAGATGCTTGACTTTAATACGGCGTAGAGGTGCATGAGTATCGTACAGCTTTATCAGAGCTGCATGAAACGCGTGCACCTTCTCGTCAATAGTTGATGCATTGAGGACCCCTGACCAGTTGACTTCCTGGGCGTCCTTAAGAAGGGCGTCCAGGTCCATACCACCAAAGTTGCGCTGAAGTATGATTTTGGGCTTGGCTTTCGGCGGATGCAGATTATAAGAAAGGAAAATCAAATCATGATATGAAAATGCATCCGCCGGGCACTGACCATGATTGGAAACGTGAGAAAGCGATGAAATCAATATTAGATCAAGAAGAGAAGGGGTTGAGTTAGGAAAATGATGAGTTGCACTCAGGGGAAGAATATGTAAGTTAAGAGATCGTATTAATGTTTCTAAAGAAGAAGAACGTTGGTCATGTTTCAAGAGGCAGGTGTTAAAATCACCCATGATAATATTATGTGTGTATAAAGGAGAGAGTTTTTCTAAAATAGTTTCGAAAGAAATGAAGTAATTAACGCGAAGGGAAGAGGCGTAAAAAACTCCAAGTAAAATTTTGGTGTGCGCTAGCTCCACTTCAAGAAACAGATGCTCACCATTATCCTGTGGCGGTGGCTGTGAAGATGCGCTTAAGATTTTGTAAGCCAAGTGGGAGCGAAGGTAGATGGCCACGCCTCCACCACCACTGCCAATACGGTCATTACGTATAAGATGAAAACCTGGTAAGCTATATGAAGTAGAGGACAGACAAGGCTTCAACCAAGTTTCTGAAATTAATATAGCGTGCAAGGAATTTTGATTAAATGACGCCAACATATGTGGGAAGTGAGCTGGAATACTCTGAGCATTTATGTGTACTACATTGAAATTACTAGAAAAATGTGAAAAATGACTTTCAATAACATCTTGAAGCGGGAGTATACTGGAAAAACTGTCGCATGTACTGCTAGACAAAGACTGACAAGAATGAAAATCTGTACCGGAGTCGCTAGCACAATCATAATGATCCATAAAATAGTTTATATATGTATATGTTCAATAAAATAATAAAATATAATATATATATATAAATATACTACAATAAATATTTTTATTGTCTCTAAAGCAAAGCACAAAATTTATCTGCCAAGTGTATGGATGAGATAACTGAGAAAATTAAAACTGTTAACAAAACAAAGCAATAACAAAACGCATCCAAAAGTGCATACTTTTGATATCGACAGTTATACGAAAATTTATAGAAAAAAATAATAAAATAAAACATAAACAAAACAACATCTTAGAAAAAATGAAATGAAAGTTCATAATTTACAAACCAAGAGAAAAAATGAAAACATCGGCGACTTATAAAAATTAACAAAGATCAAAATTAAAAGGATAAAATGAACGGAAAACATCTGAAGAAAAATTATTATCTCTTGGCTCCTGTCGCAGGCCGACGTGTCTTAGGAGGAGGCACTGGTGCATGCTCTTTTGCCACTGGTTGAATGGTTTCCTCTTCCATGTTAGACGAAACAGAGAAGCTGTCTAAATCTGTTTGGTTGTCAATGCGATGACGAGTACCATCGCGAGCCAGCGCATATATTGTGCCATCTCGCGTCCAACATCTTTTTACGCCCAAACGCTGCCTAGCTTGACTGAAGAGAAGGTGCCGCCTTTTTGTTAAAAACTCCGACACAGTTATCCCAGTTCCTTTAAGATGCGTTTTAGCAAACCAAATCTTATTACGGACAGATGTATCACAGAGTTTAAACAAAATAGGCCTGGGACGCTCGGCCGAAACTGGTGGCTTACCCATTCTATGAGAACGACGAATGTCAGTTTTTTTGAAGCCAACCAGCTTGAGCTGTTCAACAATTATGTCAGCAACAACAGTTGTGGTGTCCTCCTGCTTATGCTCGGGAACTCCATGAAGTAAAAGTATCTTTCTTCTCGACCTCATTTCTATTTGGTCAACTGATTGCTGAATTAGATAAATCTGCCCCTGAAGGGCTCGGAGAGATTGTAATATAAATGTCTTGAAATTGTAGAAATCAGTAGACAATGCTGATGTAGTAGTGTTTGAGGTGGTACCCTTATGAAGCTCATTCTCAAGAACATCCATACGCTGAGCAAATGTTGCTGAAAGCTCATTCATAGCCTCTTGTATGGCATCCATGAAGAAAGTATAAGTACTTACAAAAGTGGCGAAATTTAGTTGTGTAATGTAGTGGAAATATACAATATAACACTTGGCAGATATTGCAGTTACAAACTGTAAGTAACCATGTAGCTAATGTTCACTAAAAACTCCTTTAGTTTAATTTAAACTTAAAATAATTGCACAGCTCTTTTACAAACGTGTTACTTATTTCAAATCTACCCACCGAAAAAAAAAAAAAAATAGGTTTCTAATCTATAATCTGAAATAAGTCATATTTGTAACAAACAAACTATATTGTATCTCTTTAAGCACTCGGATAAATCTATAAGATACTATCGTCAATAGACAAGCGTAGTGTAATAAAGTAATTTATTTGTTCTTATTGTTTTATTTCTAGAACTTTTTCCAAATTCATGTCAATCTAGCGCTTTTTAGGAGTTGACAAGTTGACACCTTTTTCCCGAAGAGAGTTGCAAGTTGGCAACACAAAAGCCGCTTACAGTACGTGGGGAGTTTTTGGCGGGAACTGAAAGGAGACGTTGTGCTGTGCAGTTTTATTTTCTAAAAATGTGTATAATTACTCTAAAATGAACAATAGTTGCAGGATATTGATAGTTTTTGAGTAGAAATTATGTGTTTTTGTGAGAAATGTGAACTGTATAGTCAGATGTGATCTTTCGAGTTTTCACAAGAACTCCATTGAATGGCGTCGGTTGTAGACTGCAATACAACTGCGCTACTATACGAAGACTTATTAATTAACATGTTTCCGACTGAAAGACTTTGATTCTATGGTCATGAATAACTAAATATAAAAAAAATTACAGTACGTGGGAAGCTGGGTAGTGGGTATGCATATTGCTCGGACCATATCCATAGTTTGTGGCTCGGACGCGTCCGTCAGCTGCAGTAAACAGACGCGTCACGTAAGTGTGGGCACCTCTTAGCTACGTCAAAATAGTAAAACCAGGGTCTCCAGATTGTAAATTTAGCCAATTTTGGACAATATTATACGATTGGGGATTTTTGAGGTAATACTTGAGAATATAAATTTTACCACTGGGAATTAGGAAAGCATTTTATAACACTAGCATACTAAATATACCATAAAATATTCAATACGGCATGAAATTGCGTATAAAATTTAAATCCAAAAATGTCTGTATACAATAACTGTAATAATATTGAATACATGCACTTTTCATTTAAAATACATCATTTAAAATATGAATATATTATATGTTATTCTTACACAATTCAGGGATAAGCTTCTGAAATAGTGTAATTTTGCAATTTTTTGATGAATGGGGGGGGGGCATTTTAGATGGATTGAGGTTTTTTAATGGAAATGGGGTTTTTGTAAATTCAATCTGGAGACCTTGAATAAAACATCAGTGTATTTAAAAATAATAGTATTATAATTTGAAATAGTTCTATTCTTTGAATATTATATTTATAATAAATAATTAAAGTTCCAGTTTTTCGATACTATACTATAATTGTAATATGTCGACTCTTCGTGCGAGACTAAGACCATCGGTATTTTATGCAAAGAGGTTATTTAATGGAGCTTTTACGAGATCAAAACATGTTTCGGCGTGTAATATAGCTACAAAAAACTATAAATATGGTAATCGTTAATAAAATAATACATATAATTTTAGCCGCCCCTCCGAATTCATTATCATTCAATATTGTTTGCAGAGCTTGCTTCATCAAATTTTAAAGTACAAAGATACTACAGCAATGCCACTGAACAAGCACAATCAGACAACCTAAAGGGTTCTTCAGAGAAAAGGGAATTTCAAGCTGAAACACGAATGCTCTTAGACATTGTTGCTCGGTCTTTGTATTCTGATAAAGAGGTGATATTGATTTATAAACATTGGAGTGTTGGGTAACTTTAGTTAAATGTCCTCTGAATTTCAGTGTTTTTTTTGTGGGGGCAAAGGGTAGGAAGGTCATACTGATAGGAAAATTGGCCAAAACTCATAATTTAAGAGGAAATTGAAATGAATTTTCCATCCTAACAAACTTTAAAATTAACCTACCCCCCTAAATGCCCGGCAAACCCAAATCAGGCTTCTGTATTCCAAAGTGAGTAGTATAAAAATATTTATATAACATTAGTTATCTCTAACAGATAAATATTAAAAAAACATAAAATATATCTGTTCTGCAGTAATTCTCCCATAAGAAATCAGATGAGGCAGGTGTTATCATGAAACAAATGTGAAATGTTACGTCTTGTTTTGGTTGTATTTTCATTATTTTAAACATTTTATTTAATGAAAACTATTGATCTTCTGTGGTAGGAAATGTGTTCCTTGACCTGCTGAAGTTATGAAGAAATTTTCAGTCTCAATTCAGAGGCCATTAAACTAAAGTTACTTCAAGAGTGTTCCTGACCACTTTAAGTGTGTAAATATCTCAGGGGAATTTTGAGTTTTTTTTAACCTGAAATAAGCAGACTGCCCATCTGACAGTATTACTTATTGCTGCTTTTGACATTTGAGAGTAAAGAAACCAAATAGTAAAAACGAACCTAGTAGAATTTGTACAGACTAGGCCCCTTTAAGGACAAGTGATTCTGGCCAAAAGCTTTTTGAGATAAAAAGTATTCTATATGACTGACACTTTTAAAAATATAGTTTTTTATCAATGCTTTATATCGAAAATCATAAAGAGTTCCTCCTTTATAAATTAAAACTAGTACTTATTTAAAGACTATTTATTTAAATATATTGTTAGACTTATTACTTTATAATATATGTGTTGTTTACTAGGTGCATGTTTTATTAGGGACAGAAAGCATGAAAGTGACATCGAAAGAAGAGTAATTGCAGGTAATAAGGTGAATGGAGTGCTAAACTCTTTTATGAAAAGCCAAAAAGTGTCTGTAAAGGCATGTTTGGCTGTCCATCAAGGGGTGTTGGTGCCAACACTAATGTATGGCAGTGAAAGTTGGGTGTGGCAGAAGAAGCATGAAAGTAGAATAAATGCATTTGAAATGAGAGCTTTGAGAAGTATATGTGAGGTAAGCATGAATGATATGATACAGATTAGTGTAATAAAGGAATGCTGTAGATTGAAAGAAGATGTAATAACAAGAGTTGAAAAAGGAATGTTAAGGTGGTTTGGGCATGTAGAGAGGATGGATAAAAATAGTATCACAAAACAAGTGTATGACAGTATTGTGAATGGTAGAGTTGGTAAAGGTAGATGACGATGTACAGGCCATGATCAAATAACAGAAGTTTTAAAAGGAAATTAGGTAAAAAGCATATCAAATAAACTTGCATGTATGAAGAGGTTAATGAAAGTAGATTAAGCAAAAGTTGTTTGTCAGGATTGTTGCAAGTGAAGATCTATAGTCTCTGCCTATCCCATGGGAAAAAGGTGTGAAAATATGTATGTAATATATTTGTTGTGTTAACCCTTTTATTGAATTAAAAATTTCGAGTTTGTTTAATTATCTACCTATATTATTATAATTATATTGTGTTGATATTTATTGTAATTTTAGGTCTTTATTAGGGAACTTATATCAAATGCTAGTGATGCTTTAGAGAAGTTTCGGTATGTAACTGTGAGTTCTACTTCTGAATCATCTACACTGGAGGAAGTTGATAGATCACTGGAAATCAGATTGATTACTGACAAGCAAAACAGGACCATCACATTCCAGGTAAAATATTATTTATAAATATCATTGTGTATTATAATTCAACCTCAAAACTTGAAGTTGAATAGTGGTTGTCTTATGGTCTGAAATTTAAATACAGTTCCTGATATTGATTCCTTGTAACCATCATTCCTATAATTTTGAAAAAAGGTCATGTGAAAAGCCCTTTAAATGAGTGTGTATGTATGAAGAGATTAATGAAAGCTGATGAAGTGAAAAGTGTTTGTCTCTGCTTACCACTATCTCAATGGGAAACAGGCATGACATATGTATGTATGTATTTATTCTTCACCCATAATAGACAAATATCACAGATATGTTGTTTTTTTTTTATATTACGTAAATGTTCATGCTCAAGTGGTATGGTATTGATGCAGTATTACTTTTAATAATTCTATTGATTCTTAAGGACACAGGTATTGGTATGACAAAAGAGGAACTCATGGAAAATCTGGGTACAATAGCCCGTTCAGGATCTAAATCATTCATTGAGGAGATTAAAAAGCAAGGCGCAGAACAAGCTAGCTCTATCATTGGACAGTTTGGTGTGGGTTTCTACTCAGCATTCATGGTCGCTGAAAAGATTGATGTGTACACAAGGAGTAGTAAGGCTGGATCACCTGGTTATAAGTGGTCTTCAGATGGGTATGAACTATTACTGATTTTTAGGAAGAAACAACTATTTTTTAATGATACCCTAGAGATTTTGGAAAAATTGTAACTCTTATAATTATAGTTGTCTGACTGTCTATCTACCTGTGTATCCCACAGTAGTTTTCTCAGAAACTACTGGTTCTATTTTGATGAATTTTGACAGTTAGGTGTAGTCTATTTAGCCACAAAATTGTACATATTGTGCAACTTTTAAATTATGAAAAATTAAGATGGTAAAATTAAAAAATACTTTTAACTTAAATTGTTTTGATCAATATATATATTGTATAAGTAATTTTTGAGATATGGCATATTTTCAATTAAATTCTTTTTAGTGACCTCAAAGAGGACGATGTTCTCAATTTGTCTGTATTTTTTGGTATGTTTGTTATTTGATTTCTCTGTCAATTGTGGACTGATTTGCAAAATTTTTCTTTGAATCGAAAGGTTATACTCCTAAATAGTTCCCATTGTCGCTACTAGTCTATTTTGTGTGAAAGCATAACAGACAGAGTTATTTTCACATTCATAATATTAATAGGGATGTTTATACAATATAAATGAATGTTATTTAATAAATATGAACATAATGGCCTTTTTGGTTGAACAATGCTTGGCATGGTATATTTCGTAAATAAACTTTCCATCACTTAATATCTTCTGGTGACTTGGATCGACTCTATAGTGAACTGTCGAATATTACCCATTACACTAGCGTAACTTGCTTAGCTTACAGATATAAATGTGCAATGTCTGTATGTCTGCCGATTTATTTAAATAAAATTATAAGTAAATCTTTGATTTATTTATTTTTCAGATCAGGAACATATGAAATTCAAGAAGCAGATGGAGTACCAATTGGTACCAAAATTGTGGTACATTTGAAAACAGATTGCAGAGAATTCTCTGATGATGATACAGTAAAAAGTAAGCAATATTTTGTTGCTATAAAAAAGCTTTACCTGTTCTTAAATACTGTTACCTTCCTATTTCTTTAGCTGGTTTTCAACACCATTTTGCTAAATAAAGTATCTATGCTTTTTTATAGGTATTATTATGAAATATAGCAACTTCATTAGCAGCCCAATATTCCTGAATGACGAACAAGTAAACTCAATTAAGGTAATGAAATAATTGAAGACATGAGTGGAAGAAGGTGATAAGTCGCATAATTCCAATTCTGAGTAAATCGAGATCAAAGTTTTAATTTTATATTAAACTGAACTGAATTTAACACCTTTGCAACTCTTAATTTTTTTAATATGCCTTATATCTATGGTCTAAGGTCTGTAGTCATTTGGTATCGACTTATAACCTTCATCTACGCAAAAAAAGCAAAAAACCGAATATGCGACATATCACCTTCATCCACTCACGTCTTCAATTTTATTCTAAAATTGTTGTCTTCTGAAGCACATATATTAACATACATTTTGTAAGACATTTATATGCAAGATTATTAACATTTAAGTTCATGCATTATCTACATTGCCTAATTAACAAGTTCAATATATCATAAAGTTAGGTTGCCTGGGAGAGATTATTAGGGGTTAAATTTTTATGTCTAAAATCTAAATAAATGTCTATTTGGGAATCAATTTATTTTTTTACTTATATATTTTATCATCAAGAAATTATTTTTGTTATGTGGCGGATGTGTACGGAACCAAAAAAAGCATTCAATCTTAAATGCCCCATATCAAAAACCACCTAACAGATATTTTCATTGAATATATTTTTTTGAGTGCCTTGATTGGAGACAACACGTTTTTCATTACTGAATGAATGTCTTTCCTTTCTTATTCTTCATTAGTATTTTGAAGATTAATAACAAATAACTGTTAAACTAGGATATGCCCGCGACTTCGTCCACGATTACCTTTAAATTCATCATGGTCACATTCTGGTATATGTTGCACATAAACCAGAATGTAAGCTATCGTTATTGTGAAAATTGTGTCTGAATAAGCTAATTTTTATGCACCCGAACTACAAACCGCTCACGGGAAAATTTCCGAGGAATTCCCAGGATAAAAAGTAGAGCCAGTTTCAAGTCGGAAGGAAATCGCTACAGTAGTTTTTATGCGAATCTCGAACAAACAGACAAGAAATCCAAAAAATTACATCGTGTTCTCCATATAATCTATTCCAGTTGTTTTTTTTTAAAAAAAAGCTTCAATGTACACACACAACATGTTGAAGATTTTATAATTTTATAGATATTGTTTATTTCAGCCTTTGTGGCTGATGGAGCCAAAAGAAGTGACAAACGACCAACATGTTGAATTTTATAAGTTCATTAGTAATTCTTATGATAAGCCCCGCTTCACCTTGCACTACAAGACTGACGCCCCACTGAGTATAAGATCGATCCTCTACGTGCCCGAAGGGAAGCCGGGGCTATTCGAACTCTCACGCGACACCGACGTGGGCGTTGCTCTTTACTCTAGAAAGATATTGATCAAAAGCAAAGCTGAAAACCTACTGCCGAAATGGTTGAGATTTGTTAAAGGTAAGGTTTTATTTTTATTTATTTCCAATAAATGGGTATATACATTTTTTTAAATAATAATTTTACAAGTTGCTGGACTCGAATTAAAATGCCGCTGGAATTATTATAGAGTTTATTAGTACTATACAAACACAGGTATAAATATAACCGAACACAACAAATCCAAACGTAATGCAGAAGGTCGTAATTCAGTAAAACGCGTAAAGTCCGTCACTATGGTTCCCGATTGTTGTACAAGTTTCGCTTCGCTTCTCGCTCGACTAACTCCTCCCTCAATCGGGCCATTGTTTTATAATGCACAATGCAATATAGCCTAGAAATCCTATCCTTGAATTAGCTTGTAGTTCAGCCGTAACACCTGGCTAATGATTACAATACAACAATAGGCCGTATGCCAATAAGTAAACTAAAGAAGACGACCATAAAAGAAATTCAATGTTATTAGTTCAAATGCCGACGGGTAATAAATGTGCAATGTTTCAGATATGCAGGTTGATTTTGTGTTTGTCGGGACCTGAGTACAGTTGTAACGATAAAAAACCATAACTAAAAGAGTTAGCCATAATATATCATTATAATATCGGAACATTGTTTCGTATTGGGAAATACGAATTAAATGCCGTTTCAATGATCACAAACTTCATCAGAAGTACACACGCGTAATTTACCAAATCGTACGGTAAGATGGTAATAACATTAAACACGTATAGTTTGTTGGTTTGAGATTCCCGTTCCTTATGTGCACTTAACCCATAATTGGTTTATATACTCAACAGAATCCATCAAAAATTATGTAAAATTAATGCATTGATGTCATTTAACGCAAATTCTCTCTAGTTTTATACTCTTCTTTATAATCTTTTTTCTCTAGATTTACAATTTTCAGATGAATACAAATGCATAATATACTTATGAAGATATATAGATATAGAATTATCTATGTCATACTACTTAAAGCACGTTTGTTTTTTAATTTTGAATATTAAATATTACTGATTATTAATATTATATGGAGCTCATTATCAACACACAAAGTCAGTGTGAACTTTCTTATTTAGTAGGAATAACAACAGCGGTTTCTTCATTTGCAGGTGTTGTTGATTCTGAAGATATTCCACTAAATCTAAGCAGGGAATTACTGCAAAACAGTGCACTTATTATGTATGTACTGTTTGAATACTTTGTGATTTTACTAACCCTTTTTCAATTGACGACTCTGTGGTTGAGCGGGCTAAGCCTATACCGGCCGAACTCACTACAACGCGAAGGCTCCGGGTTCGATTCCTGGCATGGCAAATATCGTAAACGAATTTTCCGTTATTTACTATGGTCTGAGTGTTTGGGATCGGCCCCAGAGTGGTCCCATGTATATTATCCATAACTAAAGCGTAACTCGCTTAACTTGGGGATATACAATGTGTGTGCTTATTTGCCCATTATTATTTTGTCCATAATATACTAAGGCTGGTGTGCACCGACTTTTAACCGATGGTTAAAATAAAATAATCGTTAAAAATGTATGGATAAACATGGATTATTCTATTTTAACCATTGGGTAAATGTCGGTGCACACCAGCATAATACAAAAGTTTAAAGTTACCATTAAGGAAATCTAATTTATTAATTGGTACACTGTCACTATATATTATTATAATCATTATTGTATGTCTTTCAAGACCAGCTTTCTGTTCAATCGAAGAATGAATGATACGTTTGGGTAGCTCTTTCTAGGGGTGCAGGAACGGAGAAAGAATACAATTCCTGCGGGGGCCTGTCGTAAGAGCGACAAAAACCATAGCAGGGTAGGCATTGCCGACTGGATGGCTACACCCTGTCTAAGTATGTCCCATAACACCTTAAGTTGTGTTCCGCATTAGTGACCAGTTCCAGTCTCCTTCAGAGAGCAGCAGCGCATGTAGCACCATTGGTGTTGCAATGTCCATAGGTGATGGTAACGCTTTCATCAAGTGGCCGTCTGCCTGTCTGCTGAAATCCTGCAATAAAAAAAAAAAAAAAAAGGGGTCATGGCTTCAGGACTTCACGAACCGTTTTTCAGTTACCTAACATGTTTATGACTAATTTACATATTTGGAGTTTGATAAAATTCAAAACTTTTAAGAAATAACAATTAGTGAGTTTTTTTGAAGTAACTTGTTTTTTTTTATCTTACCATTAGTAGAAAATTGACATTTTGAATAGAGCATATTATATCAAATTTAACGTAGTATATAGGCTAATGCAAGAGTAGTAAGATTTGGGAACCGGCTGTAAGTCACAAATGAGTCGGTAAATGTATATATCTTCTGGATAAGCGTGGTGTTTTTATAGATCGCGTCTTCGTTTAACATTGCTGGTAATTATGAAAATAGGTTGAATTTAGTTCCTTTTTAATCGCTTGACGAAGACAAACAGGGAGACAGCCTACCTGATGGAAAGTGGTTACCGTGGCCTATGGAACATGTACCTGGAAGTCATTTTATAACGTCCTAAAAAATAGCTTGTAGTGGGAAAGCTTCTGTCGGCAATTAGTAGCAAGTGGTGAATAGTTAATTTTGAACATTATATTATTTTACTAGCTGTCCTGACAGACTTCGTCCTGTCTGGAAAAGCTCCAATCGATATGCCGACAGCAGCGCCACCTACCGGGTCCAATTGTGAACCCACTCAGAAACCTTCTCTGGCACAACAAGTTTGCTAAAGATCATCACATGATCAAATGTATAGTTAACGATTCTATAAAGGACATACAGACAAACATTCATTTTTATATATTAGAAAATAAGAGGAAGAAGATGTTATGAGAATATCATTATATAATATATTTTTCTACATTAATAATTAATTGCTTTTGAATCTCACCGTCCTTTGTTCTTACTGAATATACGATATAGTACGAATGATTTTAGACATTGAAACATTTAAGATTTATAAAATATTTTTTTCAGGAAACTAAAAACTGTGTTAACAAACCGGTTCCTCAAATTCATGGTAGACATGGCGCATAAAGATCCCGTGGGATATGAAAGTTTCTACAAGGACTATTCAATATTTTTAAAAGAAGGAATTGTTACTAGTCAAAATCCCCTAGAAAAGGTATATAAATAATTCCCAAAGATATAATTTGGGATCAGAAATGAATTTAATTTATATTTGTTAACTAGTAACAAACTTCGTTCGCATTCGCATAACGTATTTGTTAGTGAATTTTTGGATTTTTATTTGAAAAGATCGTGATAAATCGTATAATGTAACAAAATAATGGGTTTGATGTACTCCAAATTAGACTTTTTCCTTTTAAGAGTTTTTAAATATAATTTTATTTGTATAAATATTTTATAACATTAATTTACTCATGATTATAATTTATATGAAAGAAGAGAGAAATTTGTAATTTCAGGAGGAAGTAGCGAAACTATTACGTTTCGAGTCGTCCAAATTGGAAAATGGTCAGCGCACTTCACTTGCAGACTACAACACACGCCAGAAAGAGGATCAGAGAACAATTTATTACTTAGCTGCTCCAAGGTACTATATTAGTTAGTTTATATTAATAAAATACACACTGATCTTACTCATATTTAAATTACTTCATATGAATCTTCCCCCTGATTCAATTCCTGGCACGAACTTTCCATTATCTACTATAGTCTGGTTTGGGCCACGTTTTATGTTTTTACACGGTCTCAACAAGGATGCGAGATCGCGCGAAGTGGAGAAGAAAAGTAGAAAGCGACCTGGCGTCGAAGTGATCGCTCGAACGCACCGATTAACGCTCGATAATGATGATGATCTTTGGCACATATGACTTATATATTGCATAATAGAAGCGTGACTTCTTTCGCTAGAGGATACACAATACAATATTTGTATACAAATTATATTAAAAAGTCTGTATTTATAAACCTCATTTATGATTCAATGTAAAATGTTCAACTTTTAAACCATACTGAAATAATTTAATAAATAAATTTTATTCAACTGAAAAATGTTACAAATTTAAATGCTCAATAGGTGAGCGGAGAGTCAAAACAACTGCGATTTTTTTTTAATTTCAAAACGTTCAGCCTCAGATTTTTGCGAGCGTCCCTACTTACGACGTCATAAGTAGATACGATTCAAAGAAGTCAACATAGCGCATTAATTATCGATTGAAAAGTAACATTTTTTGTATAATATTTTGAAAGTTTACTGATAAGATGTTATTTTAACACTTTTTATATGCAAAAGTATTTTAATTTATTGTAGCATTGTGTACACTCAGTCTGATCACTATTGCTGTATTGTCGGTACTTACATTTTTACTACAATTAAATAAATATTGCATGTGCCTGATTTTATATAATTATATACTGATCACAGGGTCGTAACTACCGCCGTATCAATGACAATGGGCCCTGAAACTGGTAAGCAAAAATTCCTAAAATGTCATCCACAATCTTTTATAGATTAATAACATTTTTGAGAATAATCGATGGGCCAACAGAAACGGAAATCTAGTAAAACTTTAATCATCTTCAGCTATCGATGATTTGATAAATAAGTTTGCCGAAAAAGGCGAGAAAAGTGTATAATTGTTTCGAATTGTTTCAAAAATCTCAGTCCACTGCAATATATAATTATTTTAATTAAATTCGAGCACATATTATTATTTAGAAAAACAATTTACCCTTCCTTTGGGCACCCCAACATATTTTGATACAGAGCCCGTCCAAGACAAGTACGCCGCTACTAAGCAGTGATAATCTTGTTTTGCTTCCAGCCGAGAATTGGCAATGAGCTCGCCATACTACGAATCTCTGAAGAAACGTGATATTGAAGTGTTGTTTTGCTATGAAATGTACGACGAACTGGTATTGTCTGAACTTAGGGAATTTGGTGGAAGATCGCTGGTTTCCGTTGAAAACGAAATGCAGAAAGGATCCTCTGAAAATTTGGAAAATATAATTGGTAGGTGAAATGAGTTCATGCTCCTTTTCAATTAAACAAGCAAAGATAGTAAGTAAGCTCGACATACTCAGTTATTCTTATACTCCAAGTTTCAAGAGTTTAGATGACACAATTTTCAGAGCTATTATAGTCAGTCTTTAAAACACATCTATGCCTTATTGTATAAAAATTGATACACATACAAAACTTTGTGTTTAGAATGGAAGCAACATAAATATTATTCAAATCATTTGTTCTGTGCAATATGTTATTATACGGTTGAAAATAATCTTAAACACATTCTCTACAAAACACAAATTACAACATTTCTAAAATATATATTCCAATGTAAACTTTATCTTTGTTTCATGGTAATGCTTCATCGGCTTTCATGTTAAAGATTTGACTGGCTGAATGTGTTTCATTTAAAGTGTTAAAAAATAATCTTGATAATGCATAGCCACATTAGTATACACATGTTGTTTGTCAATATTTAAAAACATTAGCAATGTCCCATCTTAAATAACACTTTACATATAAGGCCATAATATCTTCGTGAAACTGCCTATATCTGTAAAATTAACCCAGATAAATCTGTAGCATTATATTTTTTAATTTAGTAATAAGTATGTTGGAACTGTCCAATGAATACTACACCATAAATGTGTCGATTAATTTTTATAATGATATAATTGCTTTCACAGGAAGTGACAGTTTACAACAACCGCAAATTGACGAACTTATTTCGTATTTGAAAACAAACCTGTCTGGCAAAGTGTTCGATGTTCGCACCACGCAGAAGCTCGATTCGCATCCGTGCGTCGTCATTGTACCGGAAATGGCGGCAGCGAGGCATTTTATTCGTACGCAAGCTCAGAACCTTAGCGAAGAAAATAGATTCGCGTTATTACGGCCCCAGTTAGAAATTAATGCAAAGTAAGTATTAGTTGACAATAATTTTATAAGTAATCATTATTTGTTAAAATCTGATTAAACATTGACAGTCTAGTCACTGTTGGTAGTAGTTTAGTTAGTTAGGTTAGCCTATGCCTATATCTAGTTTGAGACTAGAGTGGGGCTTATAAGGATTTTGCTTCTTTGCCTATTGGTTTTTTTTAAATTATTCACGTACTTGAGACTGTTTAAACCGTTTTTAAAAAAGAAGATTTTGTGCTTAGGGGTTACGAAAAAATATTGTCATTGTCTCACTTCTGGCATATTGTTTAATTTATAAAGCACAATAATTGTATGATATTGATTTTTTATTGTGTTTTTGTGGAAAGTTTCAATATTGAAATGTAACTTTCATTTGACATAAAATTAGTTGATCTGATACTAAAGATTAAAACATATGCCGAGGCTGTATAGACTTACATCCTTTGCCTGTCATAGTAGCAAATTAGAAATTATTGTCATCGTCATGCTAGGCATGTTTAAAAAAACAATTAAAGGTGCTTCTAAAGAGACCCATTCACGGTCCTGCAATGCAGTCCGACGCGCAATGCAGCAATGTCAATGTTGTTGCAGCTTGCATTCCATCCAACAATACCGAACAGTATGCCTCTTGAGACGTGCAAGCTCCACCTTCTGCAGGACTGCAGTGTAGAACCGTAAATGGACCCTTAACAGTGTTAAATGGTTATTAAAATGATGTATATACTTGTTTCTAGACATCCAATTATCAAGAAGCTCCATAAATTAATGTCAAGTGACCGGGAATTAGCTAACATGGTAGCAGAACAGCTCTTCTCAAATGCAATGGTGACAGCCGGACTTGTTATGGACCCAAGGAATCTGATAACACATATAAATGAACTATTGGTTAAAGCATTAGATAAACATTAAATTTTCGAAATTATTTTAATTTTAAAATTATAATATGTGATAAATAAAATTAGTCTGTTTATTTCTGTTAATTTCATTTATATTTAAATTGATACATGGAGAATAGAAACTTCTGATATGGGAAGTTTTGATTGATAAGTTATTTAAGCTCTACGTAAGGTTATCTCAGCATGTATTCAAGAGAACATGGGGTCTAAACATCTGCTCTTGGCTAGATAGCTGGTTCGTATGTCCTACTATCAGTTAAAATTTGACATAAGTTCTATACAAGTAATGTCAAATTTCTACCGATAAGGTAAATGAATGAGTAATAAGATATAGGAACCGGTCATTAGTGAACTCGAAATTTAGACCCATCTACATAGCCACACGGTATTTTATTTGATTATTATTTTGTCGACGTTCGTCCACTTTCCAGTAGCCATGATCACGCAAGACAAAGAAGCTCAAAACCGTTAAAACGTAAAACGTTAGTTTCATGATGTGTACTAGCGAAAACTTAGGAAAATCACTAAAGATTAAATAACTACAGAAGTCATGTATATGGTCTGGCCAGATCCATTAATAATCTTTCTCTGTCTACGGTTTAACGATAGGCACAGCTAAACAACGCATGGCTTCTTTACGATGTGGTTAAACATTAGTGATCAAAGAACATATTACCGAGGGTCGGTAATCACATCTTTTATATATACATTTATATTATCTATGATCATATCGTAATAAAGTTACATTACCCACCGCTAGAGGCGCTGATATAGTTTTGTTTTTGACATGCATCATGGCATTGTGATAAACAACTATGGAGGTTAGAGGTAAGGAGGACTATCTAGTATGGGGGATCAGTTGAAAAAGTGTCCACATGTAAACAGCAAATTATAGTTCGAAAACTCGTCAAAATAACGCTAGTGTAGCAAAAGGAAATGATATGAATTTAGTAGTTATAAACGAAGTGAAGTATGCCGTGTTGAAAAGCGCATGCGCGATGACAAAGAGGAAGTCTTTCTTTCCTTCTTTAATCTAGTATCCTACTCTAATTATTTGTGGCGCTATTTGAAATACTTTCCACTTGCTATTAAGGCGCCATATTAATTTGCTGGCCTTCAGCGGACACTTTTACCCTCCATATAAACAACAGAGAAACCTAGGTTTCTCTGTCTACGTATAGTAGTCTGTGCATTGATTTGCCTACGTATTGTATTATATGGGCGCCGGTCTTGTATTAAAAGACCGGCGCCCATATAATACAATACGTAGGCAAAGAAACCTATAGACAAATTGATATCTTATGTCACATTCACACAAGAAAAAGAGCAACTTATGCCAATGTCGTATGAAGATATGAGACAGAACGATTCAATTTTTTGTTTCACGAGCGTGCCACTGCTTGGCACACAGGTTTGCTAGCAAAGTTGACAGCTGAAATGCAGATAACTACCGTCGTCTTATAAAATACAGTTTTTACGTAGTTTATGTTAATATTTCAACCTTTAAAAAAACATGGTGCGGTGTAGCGTAAAAAGGTATAGAAGTGATAGCGGAACGAAAATGCCAGGATTGTCTTTTCATTCGTAATTATACTACTGTTTATCAGTTTTTATAGGCATTCAGTTAGTAACATTTTATAAGATTCATATATTTTGTACTCTAGATTGTTAAAAAAGCACAAAAATAACAATTATAAATTTTAACCTAAAAACTTTAGTGTTGTCAACTTTTCTGTAAATTAATCCCACTATTATAGGAAATATTAATATTGATTCTGCATCGTGTATTAATGATATATTTGAAAAATTTAATGTCTTTTGCAGTTTTTCTGAACGTGATAATTTACGTCGGAATCAGATTGTAGCTACAGGACGAACAGATTGGACATCAAAACCGACATCAAAAATTTGCAGTAGACATTTTGAGCATTTCCATGCACTATTTGAACTGCGTATATATCACGCAACAAAAGGATTTAAACCTAAGTAAAAACTTTGAAACATTCATACGAAGCTTGCTTTATTTAAAGGACAATAACGTGTAAACCGAATAAAAGCTAATTATAAATAAATATATGCCCTTATTTATCCACAAAGCTAGAACCTACTAACACATAAGAAACGGCAGTTATTTAGAACCACATCATCATCATCAATCGTCACTTTCCTGTCATCATTACAATTAATTTGAGTTACGCAGCATGTCTTCTCCATTCATTCGTTCATTTTACAGGCTTCCTTACATACAAAGGAGAAACCCGAAATCCATACAAACTTGGGCCTGGAGTTACAGGGCTAGGTCTAAATTGTTCAAAACAAAATATAATATGAATTACTTAATTTGGTCATTAATTACAACACCTAAGAAGGTTTCACGATCCTAATTTTCACGCCTCCCAGCAATGGTCAAATTGGTAAAATCAGTCGTCAATGTTTACATTTTAGGTTATTTTTCTTGTACTTTTTTTTAGTGAAAAATGATAAAAAATATATTTTTAAGGCCGTTTCCTACGAAGACACATGCGCTGTGCGCTTGCAGCTTAGCACGATAAGGTTTTAGGTAGATGCATAAAAACAGTAGGTGTTAACTTGAGATTTATTTTATTGATCTTACTGAAAGTGTCTATCGTCTGTCCGTGTAGGAACGGAGAAAGAATACAATTTCTTGCGGCCGAGCAGCCTGTCGTAAAAGGCGACAGAACAACCCCCAGCCACGTGGTAGGGCATTTACCCGACTGGATGGCTACCACCCCTGGTCTATAGTATGCCGCCACAACAACCTTGAGTTGTGTTTCGGCATTAGTGACCAGGTTCCAGCCTCCCTTAAAAGAGCAGCAGCGCATTTGTAGCACTTTGGTGTTGTCCAAATGTCCATAGGCGATGGTAACAGTTTCTATCTAGTGGCTCGTCTGCCTGTCTGCTGAACTTTGAAAAAAAAACGTCAACTGAAACTATGTTTGTTGAAGCCCACTTAAAACACTACATGGCTGGCATTTATTATATTTAATATTGTATCTACTAGTTAAATATGTTAAAATAAAAAACACGTAATTGTGATAAATGGTTTAATTTAACCTTCTTTATTAGGATTATGATAATATAATAATATAGTATGCAGAAATTGTGCAGGAGGCAACTGACTACCCTGGTGCCGGGCCCAACCAAGATACCATATTATGCTCATGGTGTGGGCACAGCAACCAACCGTTCTTTTCCCAACAATACAGGTGCAATAATATTAGCATCTCTTCCATTTAAAGAGCTGTCAACTAATATATAAACAAAATACATCCTTTGACTTATATGCCTGGATTTTGATTTTGGATTTTAGATGCGAATGACAAAACAGAATGCAATGACAATACACAATACAAATTATAACCTGCCTGTGCCATGACAGTTGACAGACGTTGACATTAGCATTTCCCGTTTAGTAGAGCAACTCGCGGTGTAATTGATTTTTACGATTATTTACATACACAATTATTTATTTCTTTTAATGATTTTCGGTAGTCGATTTGGTGCTGACGTTACGTTAATCGATACGCTTAAGTTTTATTTCAGATTGATTTTAATACATATAAAAACAATGATGTATACTAAATAAATGGAGTATTATTTAATTATAACAGTATCGATTATCACTAAATCGATCGTATTCTCTCTCAAAGATGCTCTATTGCTAATAAGTGCGTTTGTAGAGATAGTTACGTATAATTAAATCAATGTTGCTAAGCTTACAAAGATTGTATAAAACAAAAAAAATAGAAATCTATTTATTTTCTACACTTGGCCATTGTCAATGAGATTAAGATTTGAATGGGTTAATCAAGTAAAATAGACGAATTTTTTGGTACATATCACATTCGTGTAACGGTTAGGCCCAAAACCGGGTTTCTCCTTTCTAATTATTTTTCCTCACAAGGTAACCCTAAATATAGTAACGTATTATGTTTTGTCCCTTTCTGCGACACGCTATAGCGATGTCGTTAGGTTTCTCTGTCTACCTACAATACAATATTATAGTAGTCTGTGGTATTATCTATGCCGGCGCCCACTGTTGCCAGATGGGGGGGATTCCCTGAAAACTCGGGGCTTTTTTGACGTCGGGCGGGGGATTCTGGGATTGATTCTTTGGGGAACATTCGGGGGTAATATTTGTTGTGAGAAATTTTGGGGAGATATTCAAGTATCAATAATTCATCTACTAACACAATTCTCATCACTACAATTATTATATCTAAGTCACAATACGGTATTATTACTTTATCTTATAATTATACTCTACTAGTTAATCATACTTCAATTTAATAGTTCATAAAATGAAAAATATCATAAATCAATTCATTCGTTCGTTCATTTACCTTATTTATTTATTATGCCGTGTCTACTCGTATGCGTCGTATCTCATAGGCTACTTTCCGTTAGAGACTCACAATGATCACGTTCACAACCGTAAACTCAAGAGGAATGGTTATTTAACCCACCTATTGTATACGGGTCATTGTGAGCACCCCGTGAGCGAAAATGATAATGTCATTAGTGTCGTTTTCGCTATGACGGTGGTTTTGCTTTTTTATTTCTCCTTTAAAATAAGTAAAAACTGTTTTGTGGTTTTTCCCTAAAAAGCTTATTTTGATTGATTTTCTTGAAAGAAATTTGGGGTACTTGACATGGTCATTTGGTAACACTGCCGGCAGCGGCGAATAGCGAACTGTAAGTTTTTCAGTGTTTACAAAAAGGATTATATAGAATTCATTTACGTTTTTATGAATGTAAGTTATAATATTCGCTGCGTTTATAAGAAATAAACATATGAGTTAAAAGTAAGTACACAAGTTATTGAAATGCATTGTACGCTTCCCTAGATTCTCAAGAGCTTTCGGGTTTTGTCAACGTTACGCATCAACGCATGTTAGGTCGGGATTCGTCCTCTCCAAACGGAGCCATAGTCCTCCAAAAAAGAAGAAAGCTATCTTATTTTTAATAAGTTGAATCAATTATACGTATTGCGTACGATTAAATGTTCAAAATAATATTTTTTGGATAGACCAAGCCATGAGTTCGATGGACATTCACAAAGTGGATTATGAGGAAGATAATAAAACACTCGACAAAAAGCAAATCGAAGATGAGGAGAAAGAAGTGATGTTGAAAGCAGATAGTTACAATGCAGAAACGGCTGCGGAGCTTCAGACCGAAACGGAAGGGCCCGTGAAGGCCGCTCTTTCCGGTGACGTTACAGAGCAAGGCCGCGAAGTGAAGCCCAAGTTTATTCCAATCGGGGCAATAAAAATGCCCGGGTTTTTCACCAGGAATACAGAGAAGAATAAGGTTTGGGTTTCCTTCTTTTACTGTTGTAAATAATTGATAGACATTCACTAAAATTTGTATATATGTTCTATAATTGTTATAGGAAGAAGAAACAGTCATTGAAAAAGAAACTGAAATCCAGAAGACTGAAGAAACTGTAAAACCTAAAGGTCATCATAAATTACAATTTCTCCACTCATGTCCATTAACCAGTTTTTTACATAATTCTAAAAGTAATAATGGTAAGTTTTCTTCAATTTTGTATTTGATTATTTATTCATAGTAGGTGCTTTTGTAATAAGTAATATTCATAGGTTTCATGTACACAAGTGATTTTTTTTATTGTACTATAACTTCTAAACATCTGTACTGGTTTAAATGTAAACAGCATTATTAGAATTTTTTTGGCAACCTAGATGCCATTTTAATATTAAAGTATTGTATATTTTAGAGAACATTAAATCAAAATTAAATTAAATTCAATGACATCATCTGCCAAGCTCTTTTAGCGATTGAGTACCAGCCATCGTAGAGCCAAATGGCTCACTTATTCCTTGTAAAATGAGATGGCCGCTCAACATGCATTGACACTCTGGCAGCATCACATCTTCCAATGACTAACAACACATGCGCAACAAATCAGCATGGCAACTCAGACAGCGATCTATTACTTACTTTATGTTAATTTATAATTTAGTTAATTGTTAAGTATTTAGTTTAATTTAAAATTTAAGCAATGTTGTCAAATGGGATTAGTTATCTTAAAAATGGCTACTCTGTTTGAATATGCTATAGTTTCTTATTCATATAAATAAATTTAGTACTCATCAGGGAACCATTGATGCCAATTAAATAATAATAATTCCAAATTTGTCATAGTCTTAATTTTAGCAATAAATTACATACAATGTAAACTCCATGTAACATCACTCGATATAACGACAAACTCCCTTAAGCTTCGAAATCACTTGGCTTTGGTTGGTTTTGGCTTTTCTTCCATACAGTGATACACTCTATATAGTAATATACCCACCAACAACAATTAAGTGATAAAAAGTACCTTTTAAGATGCCAATATTAGTAAAAGCTGCATAGCTGCACTTTATTATCCTAGCCTGTAATAAGCTCAACTCTTAGCATCATGAATACCGAAATTTCTAAGTACTTTGTTTATCATAAACATGCCTCAATATCCAAATGCCAAAACAAGTAAAAATCCAACAAAATTACTAATGCAGCAAAAGATGTCAGACAATAATAACAGACTTCTCTCCATTTAACAACAACTCTCTACAGTGTTGTAGATAAAATGTACAATCCCCTCAGTGTCCTTATAGTAATATTGATACACTGTGATTTTTGCAATTAAAATTCACAGATCAAAAACACTTATTTAGTAACCAATTATAAAGTTTAACCATGAATAGATTTCGATTAGCACTGTTAATGTCAGGAGGTAAGCTATGAAATACTTTTAACACCTGTAATTGGTGTTCTTTTGTAAAGAAAGGTTGCATGACAGATTGAGAAGTCTGTTCTTAACCGAGTCCCACAGTATTCCTTAATTGGACTCTACATGTATTAGGAAAAATTCTCTAATTATGTTTCACAAAAATGCTGATTGCTTAGAAAAAGGGCAAAGTAAGAATCTTGTGCTCTTTGACAAGATGTTTACAGGAGTCTAAAAAGTGCAAGCTGTATAACACATATAGATATTTTTTTGGACCTTAATAACTCTGTCTTAAAAATGCTTAATATTATTAGGGACCAGAGCATCTGGTACCTAATAAACTATTTTTTTTAATATCATTTCACCTTTTCTTCTAATAAACATATTCGTTCTTTACAGATGATGCCAGTGATAGTAGAAGACGTTTATTCAACCTCAGATATGCAAAGATATTCCAAAAGCATCCTGCAAATAGCGCTGAAGCAGCTCTAGCTTCAATGGAGACCTTGGATGATAAATTGGATACTCCAAATGATGGGATGGAAACTGTCAAACTTGAAACAGAGGTATGTTATCAATACACCCAAGTTTGTAACCAATTTCAAAGAAGAGGCAGAGCTCAATTCAGCTATATATTTTATTGTGCTTGCTATGCGATTTCTCCATCAATTGTAAATAAATTTTAATGTTATTTTATACAAAAGAGTATACTCCTGAGGTGGTGTTCCTATTGTCCAAATCAAGATCTGATGAGTGGATCAGGGAAAGACAGCAACTCTCAAATATTATAGGCACTTACATGTTTCTTGTATTGTTTTCTTCTAAAGTAATTCAAGTATTTGTGTAACAAAACAAAACCAACTTCAAAAGTAGTAATAGGATAACAATAATTACTTCACACCAACTTCTAAATGTTGTAGAAAATATTTATTTTTTGCTTAAATAATTTAAAAAGCGATTATACTCTGATTTGTTATTATGTGGATTTAAAATTTAAATGTTAGCTGTGACCACCCTTTTCCATGTTGCAAGCTTGATGCATCTCACCACTATGGTTTCTTGATTCAAAGCAAACAACTCACTTATGAAACTAAAAAAGAAAGATCAATCACAGCTGTCACTTTAGTCCAGGTAATTAAAAATCAGAGTATAGTTATATGCATTTTTAGTACATAAATTCTACAAGTCAATCTCATCTGTTTACTGAGTCAACAAAAAGATGTAATAAATAAATAAAAAATAAGTTGACTTCTTAAAAGATGTAGGGTATTTTTTTGTGATTTTTGACTCTTGTACTACTTCAGCAATGGTTGTTCCCATAGAACTTTTTGATCAGTACTAGAAACAAAATTGAATGACATAAAAAAAATGTATAAAATTTTCCTACAATATATGGGAAAGTTTTTGTAGTTTTGACTTTTTTAGTACACTAACCTAGAAGTTTTAATCAGTATCAAAAACATCATCAACAAACATTTTTTTTGTTTTTGTGTAAAATGGATTTTCTTGCTAGCTGTACAAATTTAAAATCTGTGAATGGAGATCAACATACTATTAAAAATTATTTACAGTCTTCTAATAAGACCTTTATGTGTAGTTTCAACTATTAAGGTCTCCCCATACTGCCCCACCAAAAGTTTCCACCCTGTACTCAGTTAAATAAAGAGTATTTTTTTATTTCTTTTCTACATTTCAGGAGCCAGAAGATGGTAAGGTTGCAACTAAATTACCACTGAAAGAGAGAATTAGACAAAGGAAATTTATCACTGGTAGGTTATTTCTAATATTTATAAATACAGTAGGGCTTTGCACATGTAGTCTCATTGGCATTTTTATAAAAGTAATGTATATTACGTAGTGCCATTTTATACTAATTGTCATGACTTGCACGTTAGGTGTAAAAATGTATCTATTGTACCTACAGAGGTACATTGATGATTGAACTCAATATACAAAATGAACCTACCCACAAAAATTAACCATTGGTATCAACATGATTAGCAACAGCCCAATATCTATAAAATATGACATTCCGGTATAACTTCTTGATGAATTAATTTTCACCACAAGTGTATTTATTTCACACTGAAACAATGAAAACATTGTATCAAAGCTCTGGAGTAAAGAGTATGTACTGGCGAACACAATTTTAATTTAACTATTAAATTATAACTCAAACTTTTAAAACCACTTTCTTGGTCAAAATCAAAATAGTTGGCAAATTTTGGTATTACCAGGTTCAATTAAATTTATTTGCATAAAAACATGGATTGTGTATAGATTCATTTTAAGAGTGCTCATTATGATTGGTGCGGGTTGTACATTTGCATGAATTAACTAATCTCAAGTAATTATCTATTTTGCCAGAATAATTTTACAATATGTTTAGCTCTGTAGTCTAATGTGCTAAACTTTAGAATTGATAGTAAAACCGTTATAAAAAAAGTTTATAATAAATCTAGTGAGATTGTAAACTGTACATAGATTGTGAATGAACATAAATATTCTTGTAATTGGTTAATAAATTATTCTGTCACTCATGTGCATTGGCTTAAGAAAACTTAAGGCTTGACACGGTTTATTATCTATAAAGTACAGGACGAATTTTCGTCTTCAAAGTAGAAGTTGCCTAGTGACCATCTAAGCGAAACCTCACAATATTCAGGCCAAAACTTATAATTTGATGAGCAAATGTCTTCAATACATAATATTTTATTTGGTTTGTTTCAAGGCTGTGAGGAACGAATAGAAGTACAAATAAGAAGCTAGAACTGATTACTGTTAAATTCAATCAAATCTATGAATAATAAATATTGTTTATTTAATTTCCTCCATGCCCGTGTATTGATTGTTAAGATACTTGGTATATCTAGACATATATATTTTGACCTGATATTTATGAAAACTATTACATTGGTAAGTTATTTATTAGCACTACTATCCGAAACAAGTATTGATTTCCTGTCCCAAATAACTTTAGCAACTTCATGCCATTTGGTAGAAAATTTATCACTGGTAGCCAGTATCAAGGTCGATCAGGTTCAGAGAAAAATTCGAATATAATGTTTCTTGGTACCTATTCGCTTGGTGATATGTCTACGTATTTTAATTAGCGACGAGCACAACTAGCTGTCGAAGGTCGGCCAATGACTCGAATTTGTTAAAAAAGTTGGACTAAGTAAGATTTTCGGTATCCTTGTTGTATTTGATAAGGAAATCTGTTGAGCGTGAGTCTGTTGGCACGCCACATTTTAAGATTCCCTAGCCATTTCCCAAAATCAGACACCTTAACTAATCGCCATGTCCGGTTGTCTATCCGTCTGTGTAGGTCTGTCATTTTTTCGAAATCCATTTGGTCTACATAAAATTTGTTGGAACTCTGTAATTAATTCAGTGCTATAACATAATATAATAAATTCGCAAAAAAATGAAAGTTTAAGAGTGGTTGTCATACTCGTCACAGTGGGTTGTAACTTTCTTTAGTTTACGTAGTTGTCTTCTTTTACCAGATGTTAAAAAGTATGTTTCTTAATAACTTTTTTCATTAATTAAATAGTTGGCGTATATCTCGCCATAGTCGGGAAAATTGCGTTCCAATATTTGAACTATGAAGCGGAATATTCTGAAAAAAGGTTAAAAAATACTTTGAATGAAAATTATTTTTGAGGAATATTTCATTTAACGAAATGAGTGTTTGTGGTTCCATAATCAAATAATGAAAACTGGCGATATTTATTATCTCTATGGAGCTCTTTGTGCGCGGACTACATAATAGCTATTAACATTATATTATTAAATAATATATATTTTCGATGCCAAGGGTGAACATAGGATACTTTTTATCCCAAAAATCGGATAGTTTCCGTGATATGAATATATTTGTCTCTCTATTTGTTATGCTTTTAGGGAAAAAATATTGGACCATTTGGCTGAAATTCGGTATTTATGTAATTTTAATACGGAGGGTGGGCAAAGAATACTTTTCATTCCGAATAGTGGAATAGATTTATGTACTTAAAGGTTATCCAGAAAAGCAGGATAAGTTTTATTTTTGTGATTTGCAATTTTCGTCATTTTGGTAATTTTTGTTAATTTGATCGTTTTTTTCATTTATGTAATTTACAGATAGATAGACGGGGGATAAATAAGTAAAACTAGAACGGGTTGAAATAGACGATGAAAGTTTGTATGGAAAACCAATCATTTCTTAAGTTTATAGATATAAAAAACATCTATAAAAAATTCTATAGCAACTCCGTCTCTCTGATAGGCGTTCACGGCAAACTAGGACTACTGGATAGGTTTTGCTGTAAATTAATTTAAACGTAACATGGATACTTGGAAGATGGGATAGATTGCGATATAAAATGAATTGAATCTTCCGGGGGCAAATAGCACTAACATAAAAATTTAATACAATGTGACTGTATTGACGCCTGTTTTTAAACAACAGGTTCGCACTAGAGTTTGACCCGCGGCTGCGACGCGGATTAAACCCTTATTGGTTATACTTTTCAGATGATATATTAGTGTGTGGAGTGGCGCTGCTAGTACTGTTGGTGGTGATCATTGGCATCATAATCGGCGCCCACGCGGGGCCGCCGACGGAGCGCCCCCTGCGACTCGGCCGCTACGTCACCACACCCACTGGTTGTGGGCCAGTTGAAGGGTAATTCGAACTATTATCACGATTATAACTTACTTATATATAAATAAATGGTTGTCATAGTTATTCCCCTATTCATAATATTTATACTATTGTTACGGGTTTAGCGGGACTCGAATTAAAACGCCGACGGAGTTATTATAGAGTTCATTAAGGTCCAAACGTAATGCAGAAGGTGGTAATTCAATAAAACACGCAAAGTCCGTCACCATTAGATTTCCGATTGTAGTACATACATCTCGCTTTGATCGTGGTTCTCGCTCGATTGCCTCCTCCCTCAATCGGGCCATTGTTTAATACTGCTCAGATGCAATATGTCCGCCCGGCAACGCCGACCGAATTTCTTACAAACAGCTTGTACTTTAAAATCCGTAACACCTGGCTAATGATTACAATACAACCATAGGCCGTATGCCAATAAATAAGTAAACAAAAGAACACGATTATAAAAGAATTGCAATAGTTTCAATGTTATTAGTTCAAATGCCAACGGGTAATAAATGTGTTTTTGCAGATATGCAGGTGTGAATTTGTTTTTGTCGGCGCCTAGGTTGTAACACTGATTTTTGTTGAAAATCGGCCTCAAGAGTCCTACGAGCATTTTTCGCTATTTCATATAGTTTAGGAATCAAATTATGATTGCTTAAAATAAATTCATTCTGTATACTGTAACGAAAGAAAAAAAAAATATTAGAAGAGATGTCTGCTGTATCATTTGGATATAGTTGGATGGACAATAGATATAATTTTATACAAATCCGGTATTTCGCAGCCATCTGCTATTTATTTAGAGAGGTATTTAATTCAAAATGTTTCAGGATTTTGGAAGAAGGCGTGTATAATTTCTACAGCATTCCATATGCAGTGCCACCTGTGGAGGATAAAAGATTTACATATGCCCAGCCTTTAAATGACATATCACTATGCTGGAATGGAACCTTGAAAGTGCACAAACCTGGACCACTTTGTTCGCAATTTCTTGCAAATGGCTCAATCGTTGGAGAAGAAAATTGCTTAACTTTGGACATTGTTACTCCCCACGTGAGATATGACTCGCCTTGGCCAGTCGTTGTCCTAATAGGAGCTAATTCATTATCTGGAGGTATTAGCCCTGCCCAGCCTTCAGCATTATATGCCAGAACTAAAGAAGTGGTCTTTGTACGCCCTAATTTTAGATTGGGACCTTTAGGATTTCTCGCTTTGGATACCTTATCAAAGGCAAGATATCCAGCGATATCCGGGAATTATGCCCTCAGTGATTTAGTGGCCGCCCTACAATGGGTACATTATAATATCAAGAATTTTGGTGGTGATCCATCATCAGTTATCTTGTTAGGACATAGAGCTGGAGCGACGTTAACTGCAGCACTCACGACTGTCCCTCAGGCACAGAAGTTGTATTCCAGGGTCTGGCTGTCTTCGCCCTCTGTTATTTTCCCCGGGGAACCATTGGAACAGAGCCAGAAAAATAATGAACAGTTTAAAAAAATAACCAAATGCTCAGATGTTGACTGTCTCAGGCGTAAACCAATACTAGATTGCTTTCATTAACCCCGGATGTTTGGTTTGGAAATAACATTGATACCTTGCCAACGAGTGGCGAATTCCAAAGATCTTGGCTAGTTCTTGATGGTAATTTCATGAGAATCCATGCATATGAAAGCTGGGAAAATCAAAAAAGAGCGAAGCAGTTGGGCAAAGAGAAAGTTTTCAAACCGATGGTGTTCAGTACAACACAACACTCTAGTCACTCTGATCTCCTGAAGAAAAAACATTTGAACTGGACATCAGAAATGGTCGAGAAGTATGTCAATGATAGTGTAATTGGTGAAAAAAATTTGACTAATGCCGTATTTTCACATTTTAATAAGACATATGAGGGTTTGGTTGAGTTGATTTCAAATATCCGAACCCTTTGCCCTTTAGTGACTTTGGCACGTCTTCGGTTGGAGGTGCCAATGTATGTGGTGTTAGGTTCTGGGGCTGGTGGGGGAGCTGCTGGTTCTGGCTTAGCGGGAATTAACTCTGACGTCGAAGCCATTTTGGGTTCATTTGACTCCGAAATGCCGGAACAGCGCCGCTTCATGGCTGCCATGCAGCAATTGTTCTATCATTATGTGTGGCATGGCCACCTGCCCGGCCCTGACTCAGGGTTGTTGACCGTTGGCCAAGATCCACTCCCGCTTCCCAAACTTCCAGCCTGTGATCTCCTTATCAGGGAAGACATAGTCCCGAGGTATGCTCATATAGATTAGATTCACAGAAAACGTATATAAAACATTTGATGCTTGAAAAGCAATCCTGATTTAACTACATGGGGGACGGTATAGCAGAGCGATTTTAAATTAAAATATTTTGAATAAAGTATTATATTGATATTGCTTCATCTAACATATTACTGGTCTGTAATTTATGTATTTCTCTAAATTAAATAGAAATAGTTGGACAGGTGTATTTGATAGATTTATTTTAAATCATATAAACGTCTAGATAAAGTGCATTAAATTTGGTGCACTTGCTCCCATGCATGTTAGTGTCGTTTTGGCTCACTACCCAGTATGAACTCTTCAAATCGTTCCAAGTCCATTATTACAACTAGTTTCACTGACTTTTGGCTTGGATAATCTTAGGGGAATAGCTAGTCTAATGTAATCTCTGTAACTTGATGTGTGAATACAAAAAATATTTTTCAATTACGAATAGTTTAGATCGTTTTTAGAATTATTACTTTAGTATTATAAAGACTTATTAATACTAAAATCTGTACAGACATTTTAATATAAATTAAAATGACTAATACATATACTAAAACTCATTGTGCGTGTAGTTTATTTTATATGGCTTGTTCCGAGACGCACACCTTTAGTTGGTAATACTTTGAATTATTAAAACAAAGTTTAAAATCTCTAAGTAAAAAAAGTAAGTAACACAGAGCGATTGAATCATAATGACAAAATAAAAAATCAAATAATGATCATTACACTTTTTCACTTTAATAAAAATATTTAATTGTAAATAATAGGGTAATATTTTAAGCTGATATCACCAAAACACGCACAAATTAATAGTTTTTGGAGAGTGAATATAGCAACGCTTCGCATTTTCGATGCCGTTTTACGCTGTGTTGTTTGTTAGCAATGCTCTCTCTAGACATGTTCCTCATTGTTTTTAACCAAAAACGCAAGAAATCGAAGAAAAATATTACACTTGCCGATGAAATGACATCTTATCCTTTCCTCTTTTAAAATAGTTCCGACACATTTAAATAGCGTAGGACAGCGTAATGATTTTATTGCGAGAGTTCTAACGCTAAAGTAGTCGAAATGACACTAACATACATGGGAGCAAGTGCGCCAAATTTAGTGTACTTCTTTATGGCCGTTTTGAGCAATTCGTGCATAATCTAGACGTTTATATGATCTAAGGTTTTAACCTCTAAGGCTGGGGTGCACCGACTTTTAACCGGTGGTTAAAATAAATTAATCGCTAAAATGTTCCATAAACAGTGATTATTTTATTTGAACCGCCGGTTAAATGTCGGTGCACACCAGAATAAATCACTCTTGTTGTTTAGTCCATAGTACTTAGGCTGGTGTGCACCGAAATTTAACCGACGGTTATCCAAAAATAATCACTGTTTTTCCGTACATTTTGGCGATTATATATATTATATTTATTTTAACCATCGGTTAAAAGTCGGTGCATACCAGTCTTAGTAAGTTTCGCTTTCAAGCATTGATTGATTGAATACAATTCAATGAACGATCTTGCCACATTATTTTGTAACGTATATTTTATAAATATTAATATGTAATGTGCACGTGTTAGGTAGCTCAAGTTTATTGTAAGAATAACTAATTTTAAGTTATACGTTTGAACTGACGGATCTGCCATTTTTTTTAATCAATTTTATAATTGAATTTCCAAAGTACAAAAAACTTGTCGTTTTAAGTAGTTTAAACACGGGTTATAATAGGTTTATATGCATTCTTATTTAAATGTTTGATAAGACTGAAGATGCATCTTGATTAACTTATACCATACTGATCTCAGCAGTGTTAATATAATATGAATTGCCCATCGATTAAATTGTTAAAATTGAATCTCATTTACATTAATACTCATAATAATTTAAAAAAGGTATTTTAAGTTTTACATTGTAAGGCAGATTTACAACGCTTATTTTAGTCATTGTCGTGTTGTTTGGATCACCAGCTTTATATCGCTTTTAGTAGTTTATGTACTCAAATATCCAGTGACCATATTGTAACTGTTTTACCAAATATAATGATAAATGCGTGTTTTGTAATAGTTAAGTACTTATTATATCAAGATTACCAGTTTATATGATTTAAAAAGTCTGAATAATCCAAAGAAGATTCATGTCACTTTGTTTTAGGTATGTATTTTGTGATAGTCAAAACCACGTAGATGATTTGTGGTGGTGGTACACTTGTTTTCTGAAATGCTTTACTTGTGATTTTAAATTATTGATGCATTCACTGAATGTTGTTGATATACAATTTTGCATACTTTTGTAACTTGGTATAAATAAATTGGTGTAAGACTGAAATGGTGTTTTACTATTATGGTAATAGATAATCTTTATTAAAGACCAAAGCATAGACAACGATACACGATCATACATTTTCCCATATGCTTAAAAAACAATCCTGGACAGAATTTTTATAGCGATTTTTCTAATAGTGACTAATAATATTGTGTAGGTATGATTAATATATATTTGCTTAGATATATTCATATCCATAGTTGCATCTTTGAGTAGTACGGCCTATATTTTTATTTATTAAGAATAATAATTATAGTAAGTTAAGTAATTTATTCAAATAATTTATTTTATGTTGAGGACTTCGTTCAGCAGTGGACATAGTTTGGCTGGCGATATAAGGCAAACCAATCATAGCAGTCGATTGCCTAAAAACTCACCTATACATGAATGATCATAAAAAATCATGTTGATTTCACAAGGATATTGAAGTATAGAAAATCAGACATTAAACAACTTTTTATAGATTGTAAACTATTCTATATTCAGCCACTTTGAATAGTGTTCATAGCCTATTTCAATCCGTTCTAGTTTTATTTATCTATCCCCGTGCATCCAAAATGCCCAAATAGACCAGTGACCAAAATAAGGAAAATGGCAAATCACAAAAAAACCTATCCCACTTTCTGGGATAACCTTTAGACAAATATATCTCATTATTCGGGATGAAAAGTGTCCTTGTCCCGTTATTAAAATTGTATATATACCCAATTTCAGCGAAATCGGTCGTTTTTCTGTAAAGAAATTAAAAACAAATATTTTTATCACGGAAACTATTCTTTTTCGGGATAGAAAGTATCCTATGTTCATCCTCGGTATCGAAAATATATATACTTTGTTTCAGCCAAATCGATTCCGTAGTTTTCCCGTGATAACGGAACAGACAGACAGAGTTACTTTCACATTTATATTATAATAATAGGGATATACTACTTCAAGGTTATCGCTTCCTTGTCAGCCGTGATAAGGGAACAAATACTTCTTTATGTACTTATGTATAAAATGAATAATTAAACATTTTCCTGAATTAATATTTATTATCATCATGTAGGCACACAGTAATAAATTAACACATTAAAATAGCAATATTATACTTTATAATCTTAAACTTTCGAATTGTAGAAAAAATAAACACAACCGCATGATCAAATAACTAGAATAATATAATTAAACGATTTGAAACCAATGCATCTTTAACATACATAAAAACTTGTAAAACAAAGAACATCAATTCTTTGGTTAATATTGAAAAATATTTCAATTATTACGTTCACGTAATGGAGAAATAACGGTTTGTAAATTTTCTTTGCCAAGTTTGTGTGATTTACGAATAACAGAGGGTGATTTTGGTTTGAAATAAGATTTTTCAGCTTCCTTTTGTAATTTGTCGATTATTGAAGACTGTTTTGCCACAGTCATTGATAATTCTTCATTTTCCTGTCGAAGTAAGGATAGTTCCACCACCAGAGATTGCTGATCTTGAATCTAAAACAGAGTTTATATTTAAAACATTGGAATAATACTGTATTAAGTTTAAACGGCATAATAAACTTGCCAGATAAAAATATACAATGTAAGAAAAGCTATGCTTCGGTCGTAATATAGGTAATATACATTGAAAATCTCTCAAATTATTTCCAGTAGTATCCAGAGGAAGTTAAAACATAACACAATTTATTAACAAAATTTAAACTACTGGGTTTAAAGTCCGAGACTTCTAATGAACCAAGAGGAGTTTCTAATATGTGTTGGGTGGAAACTTCTATTTTTATGATAAAAGGTATATTACATGTGTTTACATTAAAATCGTAATAATATTTACATTCCTAAGTAAGCAGAAACAAACTTTGTAATTGATACATCAAACTATAAAAATAATGACTCAATTATTAATTTAATATTTACCTCTATGCAGTAATACAGTTCCCTGATAAACATTTTCTAAGAGACCTAATGTTTAGCTATTAGTTAGCTAGTAGTTTATTAAAACTACTTAATGTACTATCAGTCAAATTAATAAGTATTAAAATTGTTTTGTTAAAAGGAATCATAAGCCAGAAAACCATCTGTATAATTATTAACATCCTACCCAGTTTGACTTTATAGTCTCTTCAGACTAGTTGCAAATTTCCGTGTTATAACAGATTTGGTATCAAAATGTACATATATAGCAGATTTGTTAAATGTGAATTTAAAGTCACAGTGCTAATATGTACCTATTGGCAAGCGCAGTTTAAAACATAAATTATTATAAAAGACAGTAATAATACCTCCTGCTGGAATCTGTTGTTTTCAGCTTCTAAGCGTCGAATTTCTTCCGCAGCCTGTCCAAGAAGTACTCTAGACTGTTCTCCAATGGCTGCAGCCTGTGTTGCATGTTCTGTAGCTAATCTAATAAAATGCCTTTCTCTCAACCTAAAACATCCATAAATACATCCACCTCATGGTTATTAAATATCCCTATTATAAATTCGAAAATAGTATTAAGTAGAAATTATCATGTGTACGTAGCAATATATGCCTTTCTGCTAAATTAGGTACTGGACATTCAAATCAACAGATATAATTTTTATGATTTTGTATGGATGAATATTAATTATTGATTAAACAGTTTAATAATTTCTATGACAACATTTTGAAAGTTAGATTTCAATGCACGTTCGTTTTTAAATTTAAGGGCCGATTTTTTACTCATCAAATAAAAGTTATGTCAAATAAATTAAAACTCGAGTCAATTGAAAAGTGAAATCATTCAACTGTTTTATTCATACATTTGTATATTTCCTATGTTATACTTTATTCTATGAATAACTTTTATCTGGTTTTGAATCAGTCTTATATCATTTTAGAATTTATTGAAAGCCAATACAGTAATTTCTGATAAAAATGACTGTCTAAGACCAAAACAGAGTTGTTTGAACAACATGGACATGACAACTTATAAGGATTTAGTTTTTACCCTAGCAATTGAAATTATTTGAAAAATACAAATCAACTCCATTATTATTCTTCTATAACTATTATGATTTACTATTGTAAAATATTGCTGTTTTTGTTCCTTTCGAGGAAAGAGAAAAATTATTGATATTTGATTATATTGCTTCACATTGGTTGTGCTCAATGGGCAAAGAGATCCATACTCTTCCACCACAGCTCAAGAACCTTACCAGGAACTACACACCATCAGCAAAGAGGGGAGAAGTAAGCCAGTAGTGGGATGTTTATAGCACTAGTGGTAGTGTTGATTATCTTGCTTAAAAAAGTGTATATTACCTCCTCTTTTAACATTTTAATTTGAGAATCGGACTCTTTCCTAAACATCTCAACATCTTCAATTAGTTCACTCTTAATGGTTCCAAGTTCACGATATGCCTCAATTCAACATTTTGCAAACTCTCAATCAGAGTTACATTGTGCTCCATGATTCTGTTATGTTCTTTAGTCAGTGCAGCCTTAGACTTCAGTATATTAACTAAGGCTTCCTTATATTCATTACATTCCATAACCGTGTTGTTCAATGTCTGTTTATATGTGATAGTTCAATTTCCAAAGCCCCTTTAGAATTAGATAATGTTTTGAGTTCATTTTCCAAATGCTCCAATTCATTATCAGATTCTCTTAAACGCAGAGTTAAGACTTGAACTATGTCTCTAGTCACAGAGAGAGACATTTCAAATTTGTTTTTCTCTTTAAGTGCTTTATCAACTTCTAATGTGAGTTTATTCTTTTCATTTTCAAAATCAATAAGTTTCTGTTTAAAGTCATCATTTAATTTATTAAGTTTGTTATTGAGACTACTTTTTTCGTTACTAAGCAGTTCATTTTCATTTTTTATACTATTGATTTCTTTCTAAGATTAACACTTTGTTCCTCTAAAATGTTTAATTTATGTTTTAAATCATTTGTCTCCTTCTCTAAATACTGTATTTCTTTTCTTGTTGGTCACAATGATCCTGAATGTTCTTGCTCCGCTCCTCAAATTGAATTTCACATATTCTTAATTTCTCACGAGTAGCTTCATCAAGTTGTTCTAATTTAGCTTTCATTTCACATTCTTTATTAATTAACTGTTGTTGAAGTTGTTGCACTGCTTCAAGCTTGTCTGTCATCATCTGAGTTTTTATTGATTCAATGGTAGAGTTACAATTTGTCTTTATATTGTCTTGTTCAACTTTGCAATTGTTTAAAATTAATTGTTTTTCTTCTTCAAATCTTATTTTAAGAGCTTCCAACTCAACTTTGTATTCTCTTCTGATACTCTCATTGGCCTCTAAAGCTAATGCATGGTGCCCTTTTACCATTTCAAGTTGTTGACGAGTTTCTTCCAAACTAGATTCTTTATCAGTCAATTTTTCTTGCAAGTCTTTACAAAGTGTATCTCTAATGATTATTAGATCTTCAAGAGAAGAGAGTTCCAACTGCTGATTTCTCATCTCTTCTCCAATTTACAACGATGCCTCTCTAAGTCAGTTATTTTGTTTTTCAAGTCATCTATTGGCTCATCAATAACTCTGTTTTGTTTACATTCTTTTACAAGGATATTTTTATTAGTAACTGTTAACTGGGATAATTGTTTACTTAGTTTACTGACATTGTTATGTTTAGTTATTCCATGTATTTGATTCTGGAGATTAGATATATTCATTTTATAGTCTTCAATTTGCTTATTATACTCTGATATAGTTTCATTTTTGTTTTGGTTTCTGGAAAAACCGGACCAAATATTTTTACTATTTAGTATGGCAATATCATTACATAATGCACCATACCAGATTAACCTTATAACATATTTCTTAAGGTTTAGGTGGTTGCCTGGGATGTGATATCGCTTTTATGGCCAATAAGGATAATGAATGTAATATACTGAAGCATTAAGTTTTTATGTTTACCTTATTTCTACTTCTTGTGCTTTAATTATTTCCTTTTGGGTGTTAGTTTTGGACATAGGCGTAACTTTTCTGAGGCTGCTAGGAGCTTTGACAAGTAGTTTTGCTGGCCTAGGCTGGAATATTAATAATAAAATATTAAAAAATATACAATATACATGTGTGTAAATATGAAAAAGACTACTTTTAGTACACAAATACTGAATAACTGTAAAGATTTTCTGTAATTTTAATATATTTTTTTTTTTTTTTTAATTTATGATAAAAATATAATATAGATGACATAAGTTGAATATATTTTCATTTAAGATACTGGAGCTTAGTCAGGGATTTCAATTTTAATTCTTCTATACTATATTTATGTAAGTAAGTCATTCATATCGACGAATAAGACACAAACAAATATAGACATTCTAAATCTTTGTCATATTTATACACATAAGTACCAATAAGATCCATATTTTAAAGTATGAATTAGTAACAAATGGCTGGCAGTAGATAGTATATCATAATAGTAGCCTGCTGTAACTAAAATACTTAAAATAGACAAATTAATATGGATATTCACATATAATAGATATCATGCAAGCACTCACCGTCGCAAAGGATTTTATGCTATGCAAAGAGCTGCAGGATTGAGAGTCGTCATTGTTCTTAATGCGAGTATTTTGTTCAGATTTGGAGAGAACAGATGATAATTTGGAAGTAGCTTTTGGTTTTTCATTTTCTTGCTTCTTTGAAGTTTTGTTTGTGCATTTAATAGGAGCTGGAATAAGTCGTAAAACAAGCTTATTTAAAACATAATAAATACTTTAATTGTACACTTATTATTTGCATGCTATATCAACAAAATAATTATAAGTAACTGTTCAACTTACCTAAAGGTTCGAATCTTTTAGCTTTAGAAAACATATTTAAACACGTATTAAGAGCAGTAAAATAATAAAACTGGGCTGAAATAGAATTAAATGAACTTAACGACTTTCTTTAGTAGACGGCAAAGTGCAAACGGAAAGCGCGCGCAAAATATGGTATTATTATTTTTTATCCAAGCAGCTGCTGACCGTTAAATACGTTTCGTTCCACGCAGAATAAATAACCGCGAATAACGGTAAACAGTAAAGTTATACAATATTATATTTTTCAGTATAGTAACACCGTTTTGAAAAAAATAATTAATTTTTAGAAACCAAATTATACTTGTACCAAAGAGCCATTTCCGAAATTAATATAGAATTTTGGTCCTCCTTTTTACTATTCTATAGCACCGTTATGTGCATTGTAGTTTAACTTTTTACTCTTAGCCTAATTTATGACATAAATCATGGGAATAGTAAAAAAATACATATTTATCTATGAATTAATTTAAATGCTGTGGTAGAAGCACCGACAGAGTTTATTTTCTAGCTTAAATTTCAACTTTTATTCATGTAGTTTTATGGGCCTTAATGGACTTTCAGACTAAAAAAATCAGTACATAAAACCATTTATTTATTACATAGAAGGTGGTGGTGGAGGCACCGGCAACAGAGGAGGTGGCGGGGGTACTCCCATCATAGGCGCTCCTGGGGGTGGTGGCAGACGCATCCCATGATTTTCCCACATTTTGGGCGGTGGAGGGGGAGACGTAAAGGCTCCATCTTGAAAGCAAATTGTAAAAAGAATTGCTTTGTATCTTTGTTCCAATGAGTCCAGAATTTCGAATCATGCTTCTCCACTTCTCTACTTGGCACTTTAAATGCAATAGTCTCATAAGGTTCTGCTGCAAAAAGCAGATATTGCCATCTACGGTCTGGTGGTTCTATCTTTTGTTCATAGGCTGACATAAAGCGATGGCGCGGCTGTACTCCTTCTGCAATCTCTGTGATAAAAATATATTGTTATTTATAATTATAAATCAATACTTAGTGAGTCTGTTTGTATTTTTTCTTTTTTGTGAAAAATGGTTTTAGGCATATAGAAAGCAACATCTAAATATGCACATTTTACTATAATTGTAAATATAATAAGCATCTGGATCCTAGATATACACTTGTTTTCAACGACTGTGTGGAATCTGTTTATATATGGACCAATTTATATTAAACTTAGTAAAGTCCACACCAAACCTTATGGTCACTCATAGCAACAGAAGGCTGCATTACACTTTTACAACAAAAAGTTTTTGCACAAATTCTGAACCTTTTCTGTTGTTTAATGTTTTAATATTCAACTAGGAAGAAAGATATACAAATGAAAATATAAATTATATATATAAAAAATATATTTTTTGTACAGTTATAAATTAAAATTTGTATAAACCAAGGTAGGGAGAAATTTTCAGAAAAAAGAACTTAAAGGAGAGGTATAATATTTGATGTGTGAAATAGTTACCCGGATAGTCTACTTGGAAAAGTAAACTCTGCTGTCCATTTTCTGGATCTTTTTGTTTAGTAACTCTGTAGCCAGGTCTGCCAATTTTCACAAATTTTTTGGGCTCAATCCTTGGCTTTTCGGGTGCTAGTTGCTGTGGAGCCTCTTTTGCTTCCTTTGCAGCCCTTCTTGCCAGATTAGCTTGATGCTTTTTGCCTTGAGTATGTGCCAAATAACTACCCTCATTGTTGTGAAGTGTTAAGCACAGTTTACATTCATAGGAACCTGAAAATACAGATTGTGTTAAGAAAATGCATATTACTTCTATTTCACTTTTACCATATTTTAGATCATTTACCTGTTGTGATTTAGATCTTGTAGCTCAAGTGATTATTGATACAACACAATAACTAGTTCATGACTATATAACAAGTATCAATGTGATTGGAAGTGCATAGAAATGTAAACAATAATGTACCAGGCATGATAAGGTTATGTTAACAATTTATCATTTCTAGGTTACATACCTAAATGATTTTTCATAAAATAGGGATCCTTGTTTAAGTCAATGGTCTCTAAGGCAAGCTGCCGAAGCCTTTCGCGTCGGTCTCTATTGCTCTCCGACCATGATGCAACGCCTCCTCCTCCGGTCTTCCCACCAGGGCGATTTTGGAAATCCATTATATAAAAATATTCTTGTATGCTTCTATAACTGATTAATTAGCTTTTAAATCTTAATAATCATCTTTTTCGTATTTAATTCACATAAACATGAAATATAAAACAACTGCCTGCAGTTTCAACAACAACAGTCAACACGATTCATATCAGTGTCATAACAGTCAGTACAATTATTTTTTCTTAGAGATTTTTTGCATTCTATTAGTAAGTACGTATTGCAGTAGATGTCACTGTTCTCAAATTAAACACCAAATGAAAGAGTATAATATGTTTCGTTATACGCACTTGTTTTAAAACTTGTTTAAGAAATATTTGATATGTTTTTATGTTTTTGCAAGCCATGTCAGTTAATAAATATATTTAAAGTGTGTAAATTCCATTCCTCACCTTTTTCAAATTATAAAGCTCTTATTAATTTTAATTACTGGATTTTTGATGAATTGTCGATTTAACAAAAACTTATTTCAAAGATGTCAATTATATCAAAACCAAAAAGACATTCCGATCGATACGAGTTACTCTCCTGAATGTATGTACTTTGTTTGTGTTTTGATTATTTTTCTATAACTTTGTTTGATTCCTGGTCTCCGAAGACTTCGCTTATCACGTTTACTAGTGTTCTGTGATCACGTTGGACTTACTCATGTACCCTGAACACCGATTTGCCTAACGATTTGTTCTCTGATGACTTGGATTGTGGCTTCTTCTGAAAGAGGTTGTTGTGTGCTCAAATGCGGCAAAACTTGTAAGTAATCATCGTAACAGCACCAGATTAGATGTGGATACAAATGATGTTATGAAAATGTATGCCTTTGAATATTTTAATAAAAAGAAACATAATAAATCACGCTACCGCTAAATTGTTGTTTTATTTACTAACAAATAAACATTTTTTGGAAAGGCCTTTGAGAATTGCAGGAATTAAATTATTAACTCCCGCAACTTCCAAAAGTCTAACATAAAAATCAAAATAATACTAGACCCCGTGGACGGTTTTTTGCCGTTGAATAGTGCCGTATACCGATAGAGAGCGTTAGTATATACATTATGACTGTTAACTCTATACCAGTATATATAAAGTACTCTGTGATTCATATCCTATCTAATCCTATATTCTATTTTTTGTGACAGTAACAGTGATAAGCAGGGTTAGATTTTTTTTGCTAATATTTATGGCTTGGCTACTAGGCATTTAAGCCAGCAGGGTTTGATTTGGGTAAGCTGAAAACGACAGCATAAACAATTTGAAAAATAGTATTTGTAAAAAAATATAGTACACTTTATTATTTTGAATTAAATTCTAAACATTAAATAATACTGTATAAAAGTAATAACCTCCTAGCGCCCACGGTCCTTAAAAAAGTACTTTAATGAAATAGTGATTAAAGCCCAACACTAAATCCAATTTCGTCAAATTAATGCCCAGGGTACTTCTAAGTACCCCAACTTTAACCATTGTTACTAATTTTAAGTTACCACCTTTTTAAAATGTGACATCTCCGAACGTATGTTCGAGGTTTTTGCTTGTGTATGACCAAGCACCAGTGCCAAAAACACAAAAGAAATTTGTCTTTCTTGACTTAAAATGGAACAAGATCATCGAGTGTGAAAATTAATCTTAATTTATTCATGAAATCTGTACGATTTGTCTTCATATGCTTATCAAAAATAGTTGCTCATGTACTATATTTGCTGTTTACATCAAAACTTTATGTGGATCTGAGATATAGTGAAAATGATTATAATTCAAACTTTAAGATCTTTTAATAGGCCTTTGGTTATATAACGACTATCATGATTGTTTCGAATGTTTTAAATAAATAATAATAAAATAATTTTTTCTCTTAATTTTAAAGGATTATTTGTTATTAAATTGGTTTTTAAAGTTAAATTTTATTTTAATCGTTTTGAAGATAGTTGAAAAAAAAATTATGTGATAAAGTTTCTTGTTTGTAACTAGTGCTTTTGACCCAAAGGCCTACCAAAAGGTAATCTATTTTTACCCTTTTTTTGGTTTTCATTATTCACCTGATATAAGGAAAAAATACTTGTGCGATTACTGTAATGTAAGATAAAAATTTTAAAGTTCAGTCTTGGGTTTTCGCCATTGAAACCTTTTTTAAGGACTTTGGGCGTTTACTTTATGAAAGCGTTGAACAACCCGGGCGTCAGGAGGATAATAAAAGGAATAATTAGACGTACTATTAGACGCCTATGAACTCTATTGCTTACTCTGTAAAGAGCAATATGCAAACTTTCTGTTCGAATGTAAGAAGAAAAAGTATAATTCACGGGAACTCCCCGCAAACAGTTCATGGATGACGATTTATAATCTGTATTCTTCGACTACAGATTAGACAACCTGATTACATCTCTATGAACTTCTTTTTTTAAGGGCTGGCACCGAATGGTATTTAAATACTACAGTCATTTATGCCCAACATTAATCCAATTTCGTCAAATGAATTCCCAGGGTACTATTCTAAGTACCTCAACTTAGTTAGTCCTTATTTAACCAAAGGTTAAATAAGGACTAGGACTAGTTTAAAACATTCGAAACTATCATGATTTTTTCGAATGTTTTAAATTAATAATAATAAAATAAATTTTTCTCTAAATTTTAAAGGATTATTTGTTATTAAAATTGGTTTTTAAAGTTAAATTTTATTTAAATATTTTTGAAGGTAGTTGAAAAAAAAATTATGTGGTAAAGTTTCTTGTTTGTAGTCTAGTGCTTTTGACCCAAAGGCCTACCAAAAGGTAATCTATTTTTATCTTTTTTTGCTTCTCCTCATTCACCTGATGCAAGAAAAAAAAATATCATACTTGTGTGATTAATGTAAGATAAAAATTTTAAAGTTCAAAGTCTTGGGTTTTCGCCATTGAAACCTTTTTTAAGGGCTTTGGTCTTTACTGTTTGAAAGCGTTGAATAACCCGGGCGTTAGGAGGATAGGCAAGGTATTGAAATTATAGTAATTTTTCGTACTATCGTTAGATATGGATAGTATATAGTATGAAGCATGAAATTGTAGTATAAATACAATACGAAATCCAACCCTGGAAGGTATCTGGAGCCTCGAGCGTACTGCGTAATCTGTGAATCTGTCAAATGTCATTGTCAAGTAAGTAAGTAATGTCAAGTCAAGTTGTATGCCATCTCTTTTCTGTTGTCATAAAGTTGGTGGAAGGTATAGTTTTATTTATAAATCCTCTTAAATTTATGTCATCTACCAAGAAACAAGACTTTATGTGCTGGGCACGGATTAATTAGGACTTGCTCCATAATATAAAAATAAGATTTCATTGCAGTGCAAGTATTTATGTAAGATTGTAGTGATAACCTCTTGTGCTAAAGTTTTGGATTTGTTTTTCAGATAGGCAATCAAGATGTTGATGCCAAAACAGAACCGTGTATCAATTTATGAATACTTATTCAAAGAGGGGGTTATGGTAGCAAAGAAAGACTACCATGCCCCTAAACATCCTGACCTGGAGAAGATACCTAACCTCCAAGTTATTAAGGCTATGCAGTCTCTCAAATCTAGAGGATATGTTAAGGAACAATTTGCGTGGAGGCATTTCTATTGGTAAGTGACCACCACTTCCACTACAAAATAATATTCTAAAAGTATAGTTATTCTCTCTAAAGCAAATAGAATTCTGAGTAACATATGAAATCTTTACCCTACATAACTAGTTTTTTAAATTTACAAAAATACAATTGGAGGTAGTTACGCAAAAAGGATCCAACCCACAAAATGATACCTTTGAATTATTAAAGTTTTAGCTGTATTTCGGCACTGATGTACTTGTTTGTGTCTATGGGTTCTCACGAAAATATAAGCGTAAATGTATCATTTTTTATACAAATAAGTTTAACTGCATCAATGTGGAAATACAGCTATAACTTTAATAATTCAAAATAACATTTTGTTGGTTGGATCCTATTTGCGTAACTGTCCAATTATATTTGTTTTTATTTATTAATTAATTGAGAGGCATGCTAAAAAATGGGCTTAAATAAATTATTTGTAAAATAATATAATAAAGAATTTTGTTACATTTGAGATTCAATTTGGATATGTGTAAATTTCAATAGCCAACACATAATGAGTGCTTGAAAAGTGGCATTGAGTTGATCTATAAAACACTTATTATAGCTTTATTTGTAACTTTGCTCCCATAAATATTGTAACCATATCCTTTGAATTGCTTTAGAACACTTTTTCTACTGAAAAGTTGTTTTCATCTACATTACATATTGTACTTAAAATTGCTTTTTATGTTCTGTGTGCTCTAAAGACCAGAGCTTGCTTTGCAAGGCTGAGGCCAATTCATACCTATATAGTGATGAAGGTCTATCAATCCAAAAGATTATGATTGATGATGATGTAAAAAGTTAATGATGTAGTTTAATGAATTTAAAAACCCAAAATTCAATAGGGGTAAATCAGGCCAGCAGATTCCAAAAATATGACTTAAAAATTTTGTCTGACCCTGTTGTAGGGTATCATGTGAAAAGTACTGAACTGGTTATAAATAAACTTGAAATAGAGCTAAGTAATTCACCAGGTTAATAATTCAACTTAATATCTCAATGAATTATGTTCTTCCCATGGAATATGTGAACATCAACCAATTGATGCTTGGGTTGTATTTTTTGGTACAATTTATTATCACATAATTGTTATGGCAATGTGAAACAAGTTTCCCTGTTACTTGTTAGTTTTTAGTTAGTTAAATTTATTGTTAAATATTGATGTTCAGAAATGTTAATAATTTCAGAATTGTTTATAAATTATATTTATAGCTTATACCCTATTACCTTTTAACCATCGATATAAAAAGCATAATTGACTACATTACTAAAGAGTAATGATCAAAAGAAGTTCTGTATGTCAATATTGTATTAGTTTTTATGTACACCTCGGATAATGTTAGTATTAGTGATAGTATCACACAAATGTAGTAAAGGGTTTAATATGTTATTTGAGATGTAACATTTTTAATTATATTAAATACTAACAGATAACTCATGTACATTTACATACACCACGAACTCAAATAGAACCGTGGGAGAAATTATGTAAATACAGAAATAAATAAGCATTGTGTATCTAAGTATAAGATTATTATGTAATAGTAAAAAGATTACACATATTTTAATATAATTGAAACTAATATTTATTTCCTACAAGTTTATGATAACACTATAAATTATGTTTATGGATGTGACAGCCATACTGTCCTATTTGAAATAGACTTAAACATATTATTTTTAGTAAGTAAAGTTGGTCCCCGTCACTAATACTAATCCAGGTGGAACAAGGACATAACAAATTGTGATCTGTAAATTTACATACAGAAACTTTATCATAATATTTTAACTTGTTTCTTCAGGTATTTGACCAATGAGGGTATTGAGTACCTACGTATCTTCCTCCACCTTCCTCCTGAAATTGTGCCTGCAACCCTGAAACGGTCAGTCCGCACAGAAACAGTCCGCCGAGGCGCAGTCGGCCGACCAGATGCCCCTGCAAGGTCCGGCGAAGACAGATCAGCGTACCGTCGCGCGCCCACAACGCCGAGTGACGCCGCTCACGATAAGAAGGCTGATGTTGGTCCAGGATCTGCTGGTGTTGAATTTGTAAGTTCATTCTGTTTATAGCAATGTTAAGATCCTTCAAATGTCTTGTGTTCTGTTTTAACAAAATTGTGTATAGGATATAATTATATGATTATATGATTTGTATATTTCATGATATAATTATAATATGAAGTCATCATGGACTTAAAATCTATAAAATACCATAGACTGTTTAATGGCTGATTCCTAAATCTTACCGACCATTCATTTCCCTCACTATCGGTTAAAATTTGACATAAGCTCCATACATACATACATAACTTCACGCCAGATCTCTTGCTGGGTAGGCACGCGCCATTGAGGCTTATTCATACACACCTCGCTTGTTTCTTTGATATTCATAGCTCTTGTCATGCACTCTCGTTAAAATTTAACTCATAAAATAGTGTACAACATTTATTGACACTGATTGTCCATGCCTACTGTTTAATCAGTGTAGATTTTAATTCTTAAGAGTTTGAGGCAGGCAGCATTTAAGTTGTGTAAGTTAACTGTGCCATCTGTTTTATTAATTGGTAGAACCCAAGTACAGTATACCCAGTGATACATATTAGGTGAATTCTAAAACAATATTCATATTAAAGGAAATATTTTACATACTTTTAAAATATATAGTAAAAATATTTTTGATGTTTAAACAATAATTAATAAGACTGTTTGACTTTTTGAAGATTATAACTTCATAATTTGCTGTACTCATACAAAATTTAGAAGGCTACTTTTTTATAAGATGATAATAAGTAATAATATTTGGCAGACACATATACACTTTTTATATCCACTGGAACGGATCCTAGACACTACCTAAAATAAATAACATAGTTTATTTATGAAATTTACCAGGCCAGGAATATAACCCAGAGCTAAGAGTTCCAGTGAGCTGGGCTGACTTAGCCCGCTACACTTAATAAATGAGAACATGATTGTGAAGCATTAGAAAAAAATAATAGAAAGCAGCAGTTTTTTTAATAAGCTTTTGTGTTTCTTTACAGAGAGGAGGATATGGCCGTGGCAGAGCTAACCCTTAAGACTTAATAAAAAATTTAAATAACACTGATTTTTATTTATATTAGAAAATTTACCTAAGCAATAAATCAAAGAATTTGCATGTAACTGACATTCGGATCTACCGTAGTAGAACTACAAACTCATTAGATAATGTAGCTTTTAGTATTCCTTTTACCTTACCTTTTAGTAAAAAGCTCAAAATGTTTAAATTTTTAAAATTTAACTAAAGTTACGAACCGATCTTCTTTTTTACCTTAATTTTGAATCGTTATTTTAATGACTAACTAGTTTTGCTATCTGATTTCAAAACTATAATAAATATAACTTAATTAACAATTCTAACACGATTTTTCAAATCTATCATAAGAGGTTTTGGCACTACATTCATCGAAGATTCAACTTGTAAATAGAGGAAATAATGGAAAATTGTGAAAAAGCGTCAGTTTATATACTAAAAATTAACTAGAATAATAAGTGCAAATATACGAAAAAAAAAGATTTGAAAATTTGTCAGGTGCTAGGTTTTGAAATATAACAACCGACTTGGTGTTCAAAATATTCCATTCCCGATATTTTTGGAAGAACAGTGGCTAGTAAATGTATGAATGTAAACAAAATTAAACGGTTCTTAATTATCTATTCTCAGCTTTACCATTGCGAAATTGATTCTTAATTCGCAAAACGATAACGACTATTTTAATTCTGTTCTTGGGGGATTTAACAATAATAAATATGAAACGAATATCGGAAATCTTAATTAAAAAATACTAAATATCGCTCCAGCACCGACAGGGAATCAATCGTAAAACGCTTGTAATACCGGCGCTTTTAAGTTTAGGCACTCATTATCCCGATTCCGAACTACGTAATATTTCTTATATCCCTATTAATATTATTAAATGCGAAAGTAACTCTGGACAGAGTTTACGTTTTCACGGGAAAACAACTGGACCGATTTGGCTGAAACTTAAAATGCCGAGGATGAACATAGGGTACTTTTTTATATAAAAATGTGTCTTTTTGTTATGGTTTTATGCAAAAATTGTTGGACTAATTTGGCTGAAAATCAATATATGTAATTTTCATACCTGGTGTGGACAAAGGATTTTTCCCCTGGATAATGGGATAGATTATGTAAAGGTTATCCCAGAAAATAGGATAGGCTTTTTTTGTGAGTTACCATTTTCGTAATTTTGGTAGTTTTATATTGTTTACAGATACATAGATGGATGGGATAGATAAATAAAACAAGAAAGGGTTAAAATAGGGTATGGCAGGATATAAACATTCATGATCAATAAAAAAATGTGATAATTCGATCTATCTGTCTGAATACCGAGCATGGACATAGGTGCTTTTCATCTCGGAAGATGGAGATAGTTTGCGATATAAAATGAAGTAAATCTTCCGGGGGCAAATAGCATGCACCATCATAAAAATTTAGCACTGTTACAACCCAGGTCCCGACAAAAACAAAATGCACCTGCATATCAGAAAAAAACCCACATTTTATCACCTGTCGGCATTTAAACTGATTGTAATTATTTTATGATCGTCTTCTTTTGTTTGTTTATTTATTCGCAAGCGTTTCTAGAGGACAGCCCATTGTTTTATTGTACTATTGTGTTCCGTATTATGTCGACTATGATACGGGCACATTGCATTTGTGCAGTATAAAACGATGGCGTGATTGAGGGAGAGTCAAGCAAGAAACACGATCAAGGCGAGACGTGTGTACTACAATCGGGAATCTAATAGTGACGGACTGCGCGTTTTATTGAATTACGACCTTTGCATTACGTTTGGATTTGTTATATTCGGTTATATTTGTACCTATGTTATACGTGTTTGCATAGTTCTAATAAACTATAATAATTCCGACGGCATTTTAATTCGAGTCTCACAACTCGTAACAATACAATATAGTCTGTATTAAGGTCTGCTCTTTAAACAATAGGAAACTCGAGAGTCTGATCCTCAGCGCAGCCGCGAGGTAAAATCTGGTTTTCTATATTTTAAATCACACACACTAATCTGGACATTTAAGGAGTGATAGATGATGAATCTGCATTTAATGAAAAGAATTTTGTGTTCTGTACAACAATAATTTATTAATAACTTTTCTACAAGACAGTTATGAGTCGTCGATTAACACTGTCATAATTGAAATTGATTAAGTGGTTTAGCATGTTTTTGGAGGATTTGGTTTGGGGAATTCGCCGACTCTATCCATATAGTACTGGTGGGCCCGGAATGGCTTCAGCTCCCATGGGACTTGATCCTCCATATGGGTAAGAGTTACACCCAAATCCTCTAATGTGGGCACACCACTTACAGGCACGTCTGATGTTGCTTCCTGGAAAAATATGGCTTATGTATACATTATTATAATAATACCACTAAAATTTCTCAAACATTAGGGGTCAACACATATTTTTCTTTCATATTACTTTGACACATATCATTTCTCACATCACAAGTCTTCATATCAATCTTAGTGCATACGTGCACTACGTGGTGAAACTTCCGCTGATGTGTGTGGTTATTTAAAAACAAATGAACGTATTTAGCCGAACTTGCCGTCGCCGAACGTTCCGGTGTTGTATCGTTAGTCTAATACACTCGCTATCAACCTATCATTGCATTATAATAATAACAGCCCATAACTGTCCCACTACTGGGCTCGGGCCTCCCACTGTAGGGGAATGGACAGTAAACCTGCCACGCTTGTCCAAGGCGGCTTGGCAGGTTTGACACATCGGTTATCTCGATGTGCAGGTTGCATCACGATGTTATCATGTGGTAATTGTAACAATATGCACATTAGATCAAAAACAGCCTCAGTGGTGCATGCGGTCCGGCCGGGATCGAACCCGCGCCCTTTGAGTTTAGGTGCGCTAACAATTATGCTAGCACGACTTTCATTGCATGCCTACCTTTAATACAGCCATATTCAACCTTTTTTTTATTATATATTAGCACGATAAGAAAAAAAATGTACTAGATAAGGGTTTTTTTAACTAAGGTTGTAAATCTATCTAAACTATAATAAATCTGTAAATGGTTCGAGTTTGGGAAAAAAATCAGGGAGGATAATTCGGATGAGGAGATTCCGCAAATGCAATTTCTAAAATATTTCTCTGTCTGTTAGAATATCACGTGAAAACTTCTGAATGGATTTATTTCCCCTTTAACCCAATTAACCATGTGTGACAGTTCGGCAACAAAGTGGTAGTTCCGTTTTAGAAGCTTAGAGTAGTACCTTTAATAAAAATATAAATAAGCATAGACTAACCCTCTCAAGCGATTCCCAGTGTAGATTGCCCCAAGGGTAAGCTGGAGACGCAGCGTTGACTAAAGCTACCTTGATAGGCATAAACAGATCATACTTCATGTCGATCCGACGGTAGCCCCATTTCTCGTCTTTCCGCATAAGCTTGTAAAACCAATCAACCAACTCCGCCAGTAAGTATCTTTTTGGGCTGTAAAACAAAAAATATATTTGTCCTTATATAAATCATTGCAACTACTAACTTCAGGTGTTAAATTAATATGTTACAAGGGCTTTTCTTGCCACTTGCGTTGACTCCAAACCTATATCCTCTGGATACTATCATGGTTCCGAACAAATGAATTTGTGTCGACTGTCAACACTGATGGACAACTGAAGCTTACTCCTAAAATATTAAAAAAAAGAAGTGGATGTATGGCGACTGCGGCCGATAAGAAATATATGCTGTTAACAAACAGCAGCACAGATTTTTAGCAGGCTAACAAGTCTCGTTTAATATCAAAAACAGCCTGACCATTTGAATATATTTTTTTGTTTTCTTCACTTTATTAAAGGAGTGGTTAAAGAAAAAAGATAACGTAACGGTTCTAGCTTTACACTCAAAATTCACTCATATTTCCATACTAGAAAATATGATTGAAATTTTTGAAGCAGAAGACCTCTGAAAATATTTGAGAATTATGTGAGATATTTTTTATGTAACTATCAAGCCTGGTTTCCAGTGACATCTCGGATTTTACTAGACTCTTTTATTTACAATTTGTATTATTTATTGAAATAGTCAAGGACATAGTACTTGACTACTTGCAAATCTTTCTTTACATAATGTTTGCCTATTCTATATTAGGTGAGATGTTGAAAGTGATAAGAAATTAAAAATAATATTGATGAGACTTAAAGTTTACTTAGTTATTTATAGTCAAGCAAGTCAAGAAAAGTATGAGTTTGTGAGTATAGGCAATTTGGAAAACTTACCCAAGAGCTTGGTAAGTCTGGCACCTAGTATCTGGATCGCGAGCAGCGTTCACAATGCCCTGAGCGACGTCAGACACAAACACTGGTTGTTTAACTGTCTCCTGACCATTCTTGTATAGAGACATAATCTGGCTGTGAATGCGTACAGCTGATGCAAATGCTCTGAAATTAATAAAAATATGGAAGATGTAGTGACAAGAGTGAAAAGGAATGTTAAGGTGGTTGGCATGTAGAGAGAATGAATGATAGCAGAATCACAAAACAAGTATATGATAGCAATGTGACTGAAGAGTCAGTGCGGTAGACCAAGACGTACTCACATGATCAAATTGAAGATATTTGAAGAAAGTCAGATAAAAAGTAGTTTAAATAAGCGTGTATGTATGAGAAGATTAATGAAAGTTGATGAAGCGAAAAGTGTTGTCAAGATCGTAACAAGTGGAGATCATGTCTCTGCTACCCAATGGAAACAGCGTGACAATATGTATGTATGTATGTATGATAAATAAATAAGATATAATTGAAGACGTGAGTGGATGAAGGTGATATGTCGCATTTTTTTTGCGTAGATGAAGGTTATAAGTCGATACCAAATGACTACAGACCTTAGACCATAGATATAAGGCATATTTAAAAATAAATTTGAAAAAGGTGTTAAGTTCAGTTCAGTTTAAAATAAAAGTAAAACTTTTATCTCGATTTACTCAGAATTGGAATTATGCGACATATCACCTTCATCCACTCATGTCTTCAATTATTAGAAAATAAATTAGGGTAAAATATGTATATGATTTTCGGTTTTTAGTTAATGGTCACAAAGGTCAAAATCACATTTGCAGAAATATTATTTTAATTTTGAAGGGTCTGGTGCATCATCAACTTATCACATACATAATTTGGAAATTGTCACCTTGAACTCTGAAATAAACTAACGGTTTACAGAAATATAAAACATATAAATCAATGTATAAACACAATAATTTAATAATTATTCTCTTTTTTAACAGATTATAATCTCCTAGTTTACTCCTATAACTTGTGTATTACAAACACATCTTCAGAACAATAATTAACAGGTTTAATTATTGTTCTTCTAAGAGTACCTTTTATGTCGAAGTCTTTGTTATCAATCATGCATTAGAAAGACTATTGTGTATTCTATTATGTTATATAATTTATCTGAATGTAGACAATTGGTGATTATTTTTCACCTCAGAAATCTATCCTCAGAACCATAAATATCAGCTGCGGTAATGATAGTGGCTGTTGGGAATTCTTCTTTGACAGCACACTCTCCCCAGTACTTGCTCTTCTTGAACATTGATGGCTTTTTGAGAACCAGTGGTTTTGGATTCTCTTCAGCATTCAAGTATGACAGGTGTATGAATCTCTCAACACCCATTTCACGACTGATTCTGTAATATAAATTAAGTTTGTAATAAATATAGCTGTAATATATTGATTGTTAAGGCCATTCTGACTATGGAACATGAAGACTTTGGGTTCCACAGCTATCTTGTCAAAATGGAATCCTAAGACTGCCTGTCCATTGAAGCAGGGTGAAGCTGAGGAGTGGAGAAACAGATAAATATTACCCAATTTTATACCCAATTATACCTAGGATTGTATAAAAATTGTGTCGATGGACAGGCAGCCTTACAGTTTGTCATGTTGTCATGTCTCTGCATGTCATTTAATGGATGTGATTTTACAGCAAGGTGTAGTGACTTTCTGAATAGTGAAAGATAAAGACTAGAGGTCTACTAAGAAGTCAGCTAACATAGTTCTGTGAGGTATCATTAGTCATGTCTTAAGATCATAATGATGTCCTTCAATGATTTTTTTTAGTCAATAGATGGCAGGATGTTAGTTCAAACAAAATCTTGAGACTTGTGAGGGACACCATTAACTCCAATTTTTTTATTTGAAATGATATGGTTGAAAATTTTCAAAAAATTCAAGGTTTTAGAGTTTCAAATTGATTTTCCGTATTATTTATTTTGAATAAGTTTTTTTTTAAACATTGGTCCCCAGTTATATACTAAACAAGTACAATACACAACAATGCTTAATTTTGAAATTATGAAAAGTCACTACTCCCTATACCAGTTTTAGACTTTGTTAATGCAGAGTAAGTAATATCTATATAGTACTTTTAGAGATATAGATTATTTTTTATTGAATGCTATAACGGTTGTATAGTAAAAAAAATATGAAATATTTTTCCCATGTATAACTAATTCATACCTATCTTAACTAATATTTTTTAAAGGGCAGTATAGCAGACACACTAATAGGCTATCTGATTTTATGAATTGGGTCAAATTGAATGGTTGGTCATATAAAGTTAAATTACATTATGGGAACAAAGTTCTAGGCATTGCTAAAATAAAAATAATTGAAATAAATTATATTATATACTGGAATCATCTTACAATTACAATAAAAATAATAAAACATTGTTTTACTATCTATACTAGTCGTGAAAATTTAAGAAAACATTACAATAAAAATACTTTATTCAGCTTTAGTATATTTCAGCCGTTTTTTACCTGGCAATACGCCTTGCACCATCAACATGGACATCATTGTATTTAAAATTCTTTGTTTCATAATCACGTCCAATGAGGTTGATAACAACATTGGAGTAACGCACAGCTTTAGCAATGGATTCTTCATCCCGAAGGTCGAATGGAGTGAATAACACTTGGCCCAAATCACCACACACTTTGAGCCTTTGTACATCATAGAAGTCACACCTGTAGGGCAGGATCAACTGGAATTTAAAATGGTCTATATTTAAAAAAATATTAGACCAATACATTGTTATAAATTAGAGGATACATTATAAAGGTGTAACTTTAATTATCAATAAATTACATGCACTTTATGGGGGCAATTGTGTGACTAGTGTTGGGAGGGGTACAAAATTTTATGATGTCACATATCAAACTCCAACATATTTAGGCCAATTATGAAATTGCAAAATATGTGATCTTACACTAGGGAGGGCAGAGTCTCACGAATGTAACTAGCTGTTACAAGAATGGGATAAGGTAAAAAATCATGAAATGTGTGTGATGTAATTAGTGGATGTCCCTTAAGGTTAGTTTTTTTTTTACTGAGAAGCTGGCAAACAGTTGAATGGTCCATATATTGGAAAGTGTTTACCAGTTGTTACTTGTGTTTGAAGCTTAGGATAGTTAATGTTTGCTAGGGTCTAAATTGATGTATTGTTATGCTATTGAGAAAGATTCTTACATTATATGGAGTGTTTCAAGACATAGGTAATAATGTAATCAAAATATCATTCAATATTAATTTAAACATTCAAACAAAAAGGCATTATTGCTAAATTCTTACTTGTGTTCCAATCTTGCCAAGCTTATTGCACACATATCTACCAACAAATCCAGAACAACCGAATACAGTAGCAACTATTCCGTTAAAGCTGCTGCGGCCTCCAGTGCCGCGTTTATAAGCGGCTAGGTTAGGCCTCCCATCGGAGCTATATTGGGCTGCTTTGATACAAACAATACCCATAGACCCATTTCGAGCTAAAATTATAATCAAAGGCACTGTTAAGACGTGTTATAAAAATCGTAGTCTATTGCACTGAAAAGAGTAATCTGTTTATATAAAACAAAGTGACTACAACAGCTGAGCTTGATGCAAATTATGTAAGAGTCGAAATTGCCTTTTAAATAAGAATGTAATGAGCTTACGTATTATTCTAGTGGCAACATGGCCTTTTATAGCTGCTGTAGCCATTATCAGGCCAATATTATCCGTATATCGAAATGGCTACGTACAGAAATCCTAAATAAAAACCGAAGATGGCAAATAAAATTTTTGATTTTTGTGATTTTGACTTTTTATTGACAGCTGTAATCACATAATCAGAAGTTCTGCAATTCTTTTTTTTTTGTGTGAGTGCTTTTGGCTTTGTACAATATTTATTTATTCACTGTCAAATAGAGATCCACAACCCGTACTCCGCTCTAATATTCTACCTTGTTACGGAATTGACGCTGTAAATGAAGTGCAACGTAACGGGTGATAATATCAAAAGTATTAGGATATTGCTCGCTATGTCTGAGACCACAGTCAGTTCATTAAGTGGCCTATACACAGTGCGGCATTGCAGTCCACCATGTTATGCAGTTTAATACTTTAATAAACCCAGGTTATTTAATTAATTATGTTTTTCAAGATTATCAAGATTTGTTTGTTGATTCAACACTAACAGCGGAAGCCAGTGAAAAAGAAAACAAAAAACTCTGAGTCTGTGACAGTTGCCAATAATTGACGTTGACATCTTGTTTGGCTGCTTTGGCTTGTCTGATAATCTGATTACGAATTGCGATGTTTTGGATCAAATTCTTCAATTGGTTAATTTGCGATTTTCTAGAGAAGTATTGCTTTAATTAAATAGTTTTTTTTTATCAAGAAATTACCAAACGTAATTAATTATTTAATATTGATAAACTTGATCATCTAATTAATCATAATGGACGAGATCGATATTGAAATTCTTAGTGGGCGAGATAATTTAGACGAGGTTTCAATAGTCTTACAGCGGTTTCTGAAAAATGTTTGTACACTGAATATAAATGTATTTCTTAATTACTTCCTGTGTACCCTTTAAAAATTATTTCATAAACATGCATTTTGTTTTAGAATGAAGAGACTTACATATTTAACAATTTGTCGGAAAGTGACAAACGTGTTTTAATTTGGACGGCTTTATTTCAACATCTTCAGAAAAAATCATCTATATCCATCCATTTCTTGTGCCTCGCTGCTATACGAGTCCTCAGGTAGTTATTTTTAATCTTACCCAACCTGGATTTAATTAGATTTAAGCTGTGGGTTTAGATTTTCGTACCCTAAGTCGCGGAAGTGGTGTGTGGAGGGACGAAGGATAGTTCGCGAGAGCCCCCCGCCATTTCCGGCTGCCAGAGTTGCATGGTTTTTTTCCTTACTCGTCACTACCATTTCCTCTCAATTCAAGGTATTAAAGGGTCCTGTATAGATCTGTGTGCATGTAACTATTAGTAATGGGAGGGAGGAATTTCTTACCCATTCTGCAACCCATATGTCTTGGAGATGTGTAGTTCTTGAGATATCAATGTTTTTATAAATATACCTTACTTATGTTTTTCGCTAATATTGCACTTATAGGTCTAAAATTGAAAAATCCAATAGTCAACATAAAAAGATTCAAATACTCCAAAAACACCACATTAGTTGTTGAAAATGAAATAAAAACACAATGGAGCAATTCATGAAACCAGGAAAAAGAAGAAACATTTAAGTCAGAGAATACTTATTGATTTTTTTTAAAGTTTATGATTAGCAACTTGAATTTAAACTACGAAAATGTTTATTCATATAAATGAATTTAGGGTAAAAAAAAATTATTATATAAAAAAATTCTGATAGAAACCCATTTTTCTAAATCACTTTAAATACAACATGGTATCTATACTACTCTACTTGTATCAGTTTTATTTGGTCCAAACTGTATCTACGTTTAATCATTAGTCAGGGGTTGCACAATGTAATACTCTTATCTCATTCTCTAGCAGGTTTAGTCCTATAACCCTATATTTATATGTTTATCTCTTTTTAGTGTCATTTTTTCATTCAAAGAGTTTGTTATATATTACAAATTTATAAGCACTCACTGTTATCTTGTTGGTTACTTGGTCCAGACTGCTAAATTACGAACTACCTTCATTATACATAACACACCTTTCCCTCAGGATAGTTCACTATTATTAAGTTCCACACACTGCATCATTTATTTAAACTAATATTCACTTTCACAAACTCTAATTGATTTTTCTATTACTTTATTTACATTTAAATTATATATTATTATTTATTATGTACATATTAAACTACTGCAGATTTGGTTTTTATTAACACTCTTTTACTCTACGTCTGAATCAATTTCAGACTCTTCATCCTCTATACTGGACTCTGTACTTTTTTGTCTAATCTTCTTAGATGTAGATGAAGGTGGTGACTGTGATAGTGCTCGTTTATTTCTTATTCCCTCTTTTTGTTGTTTAGGTAATACTATGTCTTGTGGCCCTGATACCCCGATAATCTCTGCCCACTTCCGAGGTGAAGGGATAATTACATCCTCTTCATTATCACCATCATTTTTTACTATCTTAGGTTGTATTATGTCTTTTGATGATTTATTCTCTCCTGGTCCACTATGCATTTGGTTGATGTGTCTCATTAACAGTCTTCCATTCTATCGCACCAAGTATCTACATACCCCTACTCTTTTCTCTACAACCCCCTGTAACCATCGAGGCCCTTTACAATAGTTCCGCACAAATACAACTTGACCAATATTAAAACTTCTTAACTTTATTTTTTCATTTTTCTCCCTGACACTGGATTCTTCCTTAGGTCTATAAGACAAGGGATTCAAGAAATCAAATCTTGTTCTAAAGCGCCTGTTATTGAGGAGTTCCGCTGGTGACTTATCAGTTATACTGCTTGGTGTTGATCTGAGACCATATAATATGTTGGGTAAGCGCACATTCCAAGGCTCTGAAGTCATTTTTTTAAATTTATTTTTTACAGTTTGAACTGTGCGTTCAGCCTGTCCATTAGACGCTGGGTGGTATGGAGCTACTAATACTTGCCTAATGCCGCAATGTTTCAAATACTTTTTGAATTCCTCTGATATGAAGCTTCTGCCATTGTCACTTACAGTAATCTCTGGTAGCCCTTGTGTAAAAATATCTCTTAAAGTTTTAATTAATGTATTACTACTCATATCATGATACAGTAATTCCTATGGAGATTAACAAAGTAGCTAGCAAAAATACACCACACAGCAAGGACGATATAGTGTGTTCACGATGTAATAAGTCTCATGGAGGTAAGTGTCGCTTCCGATGAAGCAAATGCTACCACTGTGGTAAGACAGGGCATATAGAAGCAGCTTGCTCAATAAAGTCTAAGCAAGATAAGAAGCACAAATATTCAGAATGTAATGGTTTGTATGAGGTAGGCATAAATAGCATAAAACAAGACAAGGTTGATCCATTTCTCATTAAAGTGTATAGTGCACTTTAATGAGAAATGGATGCATAGCATCCATGGATGCATAGCATCCATGGATGCATGCATGCATAGTGGACCAGGAGAGAATAAATCATCAAAAGACATAATACAACCTAAGATAGTAAAAAATGATGGTGATAATGAAGAGGATGTAATTATCCCTTTTTTGCCAATAGCTTTTATACTCTTTATCTACTTTCGTAGGCCATCCATTTCGTATCCAATATAGTACTTTACACAGTATGGTATCTTTTTTCGTGAATTTTGCCACTTCCACTGCAGTAAACTGTAATTCAAGTGGTGTTTCTTCTATTAGTAGGACCCCACTATATTCCTCTTCATTCTTTGATTCGTCTTTAGCTGGCCATCTGCTCAATGCATCGGCATTACCCAACTTCTTCCCTTCAACATATTGTATCTCATAATCATATGAGTTCAATAGCAAGGCCCATCTCAACATTCTAGGTGATATAATGTTTGGAATTGGTTTACTATGCCCGAAAATTCCCAGTAATGGCCTATGGTCTGTCTTAATAAAAACTTTCCGTCCACTTATGTACTGGTGAAATTTTTTCAACCCGAATATAATTGCAGCAGCCTCTTTGTCAATTTGACCATAATTTCGCTCATGTACATTCATGGTTCTTGATACAAACATAATTGGCTTTTTTGTCCCATCATCCATTTCATGCTCCAAAACTGCTCCCAACCCGAATTGAGATGCATCACAGGACATTATTAATTTTCTATTTGTGTCATAATGTACCAGCGTGTTATCACTCGACAGCATAGCTTTTAAAGTTTCAAAAGATTCCTGATGTTCCTTGTTCCATTTCCAGCTAGAATTTTTTTCCAGTAATCGGTATAATGACTCAGCTATTGTAGCTTTGTTAGGTATAAATCTATCATAAAAATTAAGTAACCCTAAAAATGCCTGCAATTCTTTTATGTTCTTTGGTGCTGACGTCTTCTCTATGGATTCAATTTTTTCTCTAGATGGGTGTATGCCTGATTCATCTATCACATAGCCCAGAAACTGGACTTTGGGTACAGCAACCATGCATTTTTGTTTGTTGACTTTTAAACCAGCTTGCTGCAACCTCTGAAGTACCAACTCTAATCTAGTATTATGCATCTTAATGTCTTCACCACAAATTACTATGTCGTCTAGCATCATTGATATTCCTTCAATGTCTGCGAGTAGTGAAGTCATTAATCTCTGGAAAATTCCTGGACAGGCCTTAACCCCAAAAGGTAGACGTTTCATTTTATATAAACCCTTAGGAGTGTTCAATGTTAGCAACTGTGCTGTTTTATTATCTACCACCACTTGTGTATACGCCTGTTCCAAATCGATTTTTGTGAATATTCTTCCCCCCTTTAATTGTGCAAAAGCCTCATTTAATGTTGGTAATGGATATGTATCTGTATTTGTAACTGAATTTACTGTAGATCGGTAATCTCCACACAAGCGTACTTTCCCATTTGGTTTTAGAACAGGCACAATCGGAGTAGCCCATTCTGAGTGTGTTGTTGGTTCTAGGACATCCTCTTCTACCAGTCTATCGATTTCTTTGAACACTCTTTCCCTTATGGCAAACGGAATTGGTCTACATTTAATAAATTTAGGCACTGACCCTTCATTCGGGGTAATGTTGACAACGGGACCTGTATACTTACCCAATCCTGGCTCAAAAATCTCTTTATATTTATTAATTAATTCCATGACTAATGTCTTGTCATTAGAAGTTATTTTAACGTGATTTATTCCTTGTATAGTGATCCCTAAATCTGCAAACCAATTCCTACCAATTAAACTTGTACCACTACCTTCTGTTATAAGTATTTTTAAGTCTTTAATTATATTCTTGTATGTAACCTGTACTGTTGTTTCCCCTTTCAATGTTAATTTACCCTCCGTATAAGACTTTAACCCTATGTCTGTTGTATGTAGTTGAGGTACTTTCCCTTCCCATATGAGTCTGGCTGTGTTTTCATTAATAATAGTGTATGGGCAGCCTGAATCTACCTCCATTAACAGTTTAATTCCATTTAGTAACACTTTAATGAGAAATGGATCAACCTTGTCTTGTTTTATGCCATTTATGCCTACCTCATACAAACCATTACATTCTGAATATTTGTGCTTCTTATCTTGCTTAGACTTTATTGAGCAAGCTGCTTCTATATGCCCTGTCTTACCACAGTGGTAGCATTTGCTCCATCGGAAGCGACACTTACCTCCATGAGACTTATTACATCGTGAACACACTATATCGTCCTTGCTGTGTGGTGTATTTTTGCTAGCTACTTTGTTAATCTCCATAGGAATTACTGTATCATGTTCTGAGTTACTAATAACTGGGTTGGACTGTATAATAATATTTGAATCAAAATTTGCAGTCTCATGTGATAATGCAATGTTACAGGCTTGTTCAAACGTTAATTTACTTTGCTGTAGTAATTTTCGTTGAATTTCTTTATCCCTAATACCACATACTAATCTATCTCTAAGGGTGCGGTCTAAATCAGAAAAATTACAACCAATACTTAATTTCCGTAATTGTGCTATGTAATTCTTCACCATTTCCCCCTCTTCTTGATTTCTAGGGTGGAATTTATACGATTCGACAATCTCGTTTGGTTTTGGGTGGAAATGACTGTTCAAAATTTCAACAATAAAATCGAACTTAACCTCACTTACTTGTTTAGGTGAAATCAAAGAAGTTATTAAATCAAACAATTCAGGGCCACATACTGCCAGTAAATTCGCTTTTTTCATTACATCTTCCTTTATTTCACTTGCTTCTAGGCAGTAACTCAACCTTTGGATATAATTTTTCCAACACCCATTAATTATATCGAATTCATTGAATTTTATACCCATGATGTATTTAATTATTTTAATTGTATATAATATCACTTATTTTCTCAATTTCACTAATTTTCCTCGTCGCCACTGTTATATATTACAAATTTATAAGCACTCACTGTTATCTTGTTGGTTACTTGGTCCAGACTGCTAAATTACGAACTACCTTCATTATACATAACAGAGTTTCAAACCATAATGAATTTTTTATCATTTAAATGATCAGATCGTTGTTGTGAAATTTAAATTGCCATGATTAATTAAACACCAACATGCAATAACTAAACAATCTATTCATGTATACATAATAATATTTATACAGGTTACTAAGCCATATTAGCTTAGTGGTTAAAATACTCTCATCCTAAACTTGTTTCCCAAATGATGTTGGTTTGTCGCTGAGTATGCACCACTTAAGTAAATTTCTGAGTAAATGTGCATATTGTAATGCTGATGGTGATTGCTAACATTATGATAAAACCATCAACCATAGTGTCTAGATAACTGATGTGTTAAACCTGCCAAGCCATCATGGACAAGTATATAAATTGCACTGCTACCCCTAAAAAATGGGGAGGCTCAAGCCCAGCTATGGGGCATTTATGGGTTGTTATTATTATTATTATTATATAATAGGTTTAAAAATAATTTGACTGATCTATACTGTTTAATTTGATTGAAAAAAAATTTTTATAAACTCCTTAATATGAAATGATTTCAGCCGTGACAATACAGAACTTGAGAGTCTGATATGTGAGAAATGGATAACAACTTTGATAGAAAAGGCAGGACTTTACAACTTTATTGATTCTGGGGAGGATCCCTCTACTTCAGTAGAACTACTTGATAAAGAAGTAGCGGTTGAAGCTTTGAAATGTCTCTGCAATATCACCTACCACAGTGAAGTAGCCCGTGCAATTTGTGCTCACACTTCTATATCTCAAGGCCTTATTGCCAGATTTAAAATTTACAAAGAGATACCTTTTAAATATGAAATTATGCTATTTGACATGAAAGTTTTGTTTATACTAACAGCCTTGAGGCAGGATATAAGGGCAAAGATAAAAAATGTACTAAATGGAATGGATTGTCTGATAAATTGCCTTAATGACATTTTGTTGGAGGCCATCTCGCAAGGTAAAACTTTGCTGACTAGTGATAGGGCTACAGCTATTGAAAGAACTTATCTTGAGGTGAGTTTAATATTGTTGTAGGTGTCATTTCTGTTTTGAATTACAAATAGTACCTATCATAGAGAATGAAAATGTTATGTTCCTTTTGTCTATTCTTTTTTATATTTGAAGGAATCATGTTAGTTTGAATTAACCCAAAGAATTATCAAGTTTTTACTTATATTTAACTCTATAAGTTATTGTATGTTTTATATATGTAATAACCAGAAAGTATTGTAAATTTGGATTTCTTTGTAATAATTTATTTTTTATTATTGATGTGCAAAAATGTGTTATCTAATGTTTTGAAAATTCTGGAAACGAATTTTTTGTTTTAAATTTTCTACAATTTATAATACTTTCTGTTAGATCTTAACTTTAGATGTAGAGATGTACTTTTAAGATGATGTTCATATATCTATATAACCAAATTTACTAATTAAAACTACATAGATTTTTGTTTATGTAAATTTTAATACATCTTTCGACATAGTTTTCCCAGAATAATGAATGAAATTAGTTCTGTACCAAAGCAGTGAAGAAAGAAGTCACTTTATTTTTGTTAACTTATGTTAAGATACAAAATTATTATAGTCATTATTATAAAAGTACTAAACATCAAAAGTTATCTTTTGATGTTCACTTTTATAATAATTTTGTAATCAAGAGCTTTAAGACCTTGTGATTACAAAACAATTATTTGATTATAAGTAACTAACTAATTGCTTTTTTTGGTAATATAGATGAATTGTAACAAAAAGCTTTTTGTTTTCAGTTCCACTAGACATGCTTGGTGAACTTAAAACATCAGTACTCACATACATCCATACTTAGTTTTTTTGTGATTTTAGACTTGGATCAATGTTATAATTAAATTAACATTTATATATTAGACTTTGTTTATATAATTCACTTACCTTAGACGGAATATTGGCAGCAAGCAAAAAAATTAGTTAATTTTATAAACATTTCAATCAGGTTGTATTTTGTATGAGTATTGAATACAGACTTATCAAATAAATTTATTTTATAATTCCAGGATCTTCAACAAGACATAGTATGTGAAATTTTAAAGGCTCAGTTTAATTTGCTACTTAATTCTGGTTCTGTAGAGCCCAATCATGAAGCTGAAACGGCCATGTTTACTAAATTAATGCCAATATTAAAGGGCTACTTGCTAGTGAGTACATCAAATGCAATGACTCTTATGGAACTCGGAAGTAACATTACTAATTTATTAAGTAGGTTGGTATTTTTTATATTTGTAACTTACGCTATGAAGCTTTTATCCCTACAAGAATGGAGAAAGAATACAATTTCATGCGGCCAGGAGGCCTGTTGTAAGAGGCGACAAAGCAACCCACAGCCAGGTTGTAGGGTATTTTCCCGACTGGATGGCTGCCACCCTTGGTCTAGAGCAGTGGTTCTCAAAGTGGGCGATAACGCCCCCTTGTGGGCGCTGCAGGCCTAAAAGGGGGTGGTAAGAGACCCAGAAAAAAACATGGGCATTGGCAGGTGTAGCCCATAAGAGTTAACTTGAGACCTCAGCGCCTTTGTGTACTACCTACTGCACTTAGGTCTCAAGTCAACTCTTGCGGGATATAGTAAAAATCTCGTTTAGAATGAATGTTTAATCTCCGCTAATGTAGCTCTCAATAATCAATTAATTTAATTTGACGTTATAATTTTTTTTAATAGGTGAAAAAATGGGGGCGTTAAAAAATAATTTATTCTCAAAGTGGGCGGTATACAAAATAAGTTTGGGAACCACTGGTCTAGAGTATACCATCATAACAACCTCGAGTTGTGTTCTGGCATTAGTGACCAGGTTCCACTCTCCCTTAAGAGAGCAGCAGCGCATTTGTAGCACCTTTGGTGTTGCAAATGTCCATAGGCGATAATAGCCACTTTCCATCAAGTAGGCCATCTACCTGTCTGCTGACCTCATGCAATAAAAAAATATAGTTTAAGTTTTGTAAAATTTGAATCTGAAATGATCTCTTACAGTAAGTTAAAATGTATCCTATGTTAATCTGTGTTATTGAAAGTATGTAAATACCAAACTTGCAACATAATAAATTTATTGAGTTTCACTTATGTAATAGGATACTTGTCCTATGGAAACTATCATTACAGTAAATAGACAACTGAAGATATTTACTGTCATAGTTGTATAAATGTTATGCATAAATAATGGCTATGTAATCTGTATCACACTACATAAAATATGTTGTGAATGATAGATATGTACTTTCTACATCTTATTTTTAAAACTAAGACTTACAATGCACACTTTTCCCATCTTTTGTCCTAATCAATATAATCTAAGTTATTTAGCATAAAAAGTAATGTAAATATGGCCATAACAGCACATATATTTTATTATTTATATTTCATAAACAATCACAGTTGCCTTGTGAGAGCAATATTTCTACAAATGATAATATGAATAGATCAATAATAATGATATGACAATATATAACTTGCAGCCCACCTCTCTACACCCCTTAGCCACTCATACTTATATTGCCCCTGTGTTTTATGGCATTTTTCGGGGCCATACAGGGAGTGGCGAGTCACTGTCTGCCCATTTTTCCATGTTCCTTGAACATTGCGACGGGTAGACGCCATAGTCCCCATATTCTCGGACCTTTAGTACCACTAGTAGTTCACCCCAATAGCCCGGTACTTTTGTCCTCATTTCCCATATTCTTACACTGGCTGGGGCTTGTCTTTGGGTACATTTTTATATGGTGTAGACAGGGATAATCGACGGTGAGTTTCACCCCATATTTACATTAAATTTGTCAAAGGGCCTCTACGTGTTGGTCTTCTCATGGCCCCACGCAAGACCTCCAAATGTCCGATTCATTTTTATGGCCCGTGGTCTTCAAAGACGTACATTATAATGGTAAGAAATAATTATGTCAGTGAGATTATTGTATGTTTGATGTGATGTGTGATGTGATGAACATTTGATGATTATTGATGTCAGGAGCCTTAAGAATAGACGAGCGTGCATGACAAGAGCTATGAATGTCAAAGAAGCAAGTGAGGTGTGTAAGAATAAGCCTGTATGGCACTCTGTTGTTCGTGCCTACCCCGCAAGGGACCTGGCGTGAAGTTATGTATGTATGTGTATTATTGTATGTATTTGTAACTATTTTGTCTTGCTTTCAGTGTGCCGCCATCGTTTTATCATTATTTATCACCTGAATTAAAGGAAGGAGAGAAAGCAGAGTTTACATATTTAGGAAGAAATATGGATGCATTACAAGCTCTTGTTGAATTTTTACAGTATAGCTTGACTATCACACCGGTAAGTTAAAGATAACAATAGAAATATCCTACAAAACAAATATGCTTATATTACAGGAACATGATTGCATGTTACTGAAATTGCTCCCAAAGTTGTTCAATCGGCAACTTGTTGATTTTTACAGTATACCTTGACTATCACACCAGTAAGTTAATTTAAAAAAAACCCAAAAACTAGGCTTATATTTTGGGTAACATGATTGCATTTTACTCAGATTGCCACTTGGGGCTACTTCGGGAGCAGTCTCAGTAAGCCAAACTAAAATAAATATCAATGAGTCTATTTTGAATTCAAAGTTACCCTATCAAAAATTGATCGAGCTGACATTTAGATCAGTGGACCATAAAGGCTGTCTTTTCTTTCCTTAAAAAGATAATAACTAATATAGAAGACGACTTGCTCTGTATGAAGGAATAAGATAGATAGTAGTTAGAAAACATATAAATAGGTGTATTACATTGAAACTCAGATAAGCAGGTTTTATATTTTCTTTTGTTAGAGAAGCTATGAATATGTGTTGAGAGTAAGTTTCAATACACTGTCTAACACATTAGGCCTTTTGCACATTATATTTATGTGCATTCATATAAAATTTTCTCAATAATTAAGTTCCTAGGGCTTTCCTGGTGCCTTCACTCATAAGTTCAGATCATTCTCTCAAGACCTAGGATTGACAGGGCAAAAAGTTTTTCTGTCCATCTCTGTTATTCAAACTATACCTATCAAATTTAATGATAATCAAATATTTCTCAAGGCTCCTAAGAAACAAAACAAAGAAAATTGGTGTTTACATTAGTATGGTTATGGATTTGAGTGTTGCTGTGTGCATCAAACAGTGTGAATACATCAGACGGTAGACTTAAGGAGTTTCAAATAATTGTTTTGTATTTATTATTTTTATATTTTTCTTTGGGATCCGATCATCAAAACTATTAAGACCCAGCTAAAACAATTGACAGACACTGAGCTTTTTCTGTGTGCAGCAGAACCAACCCAACTATTTTTTTTCTTGCTGGAGTACACCGGACGGGCTGATGGCCCAACTGTGATGGAAAGTGGTTACCGTCGCCATAAACAAGTGCAACACTAAAAGTAGATGGGGCTGGAACAAACTTAATTGATAATTTTTTCCTTTTATTTTACCTCTACCTATTCAAGCCATAACATGTTGCGAAACGGTGGTAAATAGATTAGGCTCATATAGAGTAAACAATAACCAATAACCATAAACAAAAAAAATAATGTTGAGGGTAGGCTAAATAAGAACATTAACAATAGTCATTGTCACTCAACATCTTTGTTGTGCGTGATCACGACTACTGAAAAGTGGCTAATAATTCGTAAAATGGCGTAATAAAAACGGCGCGCTTAAAACGTAGTTTTAATTACTAATAATGTTATTTATAGTTGAAAAAGGAATGTTAAAGAGGTTTGGAAATATAGAGAGAATGGACAAAAGTAGAATCACAAAACAGGTGTATGACAGTATCGTGAATGGTAGAGTTGTTGCTGGTAGACGGAGACGAACTCACCATGACCAAATATCAGAATTGTTAAAGAGAGGTCAGGTAAAAAGCATTTCAAATAAACGTGCATGTATGAAGAGGTGAATGAAAGTAGGTGAGCCGAAAGTTGTTTGTCAGGATCGTCGCAAGTGGAGATCCATAGTCTCTGCCTGCCCCCGTGGGAAACAAGCGTGTTATTATGTATAATGTTATTTTAAGAAATATAGGGACACATCAAAACACAATAAAATGATGCTACCTTTGTAAACAAGGTCTCAGCTTAAAATTGCTTTTAGGGCAGAACCAACCAATACGAGTTCCTAGCGCCCATACTAACAGTGATGAATAAGAGTGCTCGTGGCTGTCGTGCACATCGCAAGTATCTGAGACAAGTGGTGCTTCCGCCCTTGCGTGATGTGTCCAGTCCCCCGGAGCAGGGGTTTACGTTAAGGAACCAATTGTGCAAATTGCTCACCTCACCGATCACTTTTGTCAGAGATCTTGTCGCGGACTTTTTGTTCATCTTGTGTAAAGAAAAAGGTGAGTTGCAAATGGTTTTTGATGTATGTTTTACATATTTTGTAATCTGTGTAATTGTCTGAAACAGGCGAGCAGGTGGACGGCCCACCCGATGGAATGTGGTTACTATTGGATATGGACGTTTGCAACACCAGCGTCGTTGTTAACACATTATTGTCTTAGAAGAAATTTTATAACGCTCTTCTTAAACAAACTCATGTCATTGCCTAAAGAGAAAATCTCAGCAAGAAGTTCCCCCAAATCGTAGTTCATTAGAAAACTGTGAATTCTCTGCTGCAGTATTAATCCCACATTCCAAGATAAAAAAAATTCTACATTCAACCCCAATATAATGTTTAAGGATTAGTGCATAACCTTAAAATACCATAATGCATTTTAATAATAATGACTGGTAAAAATACGTCTAATGTAGTTACTTAAATATTCTATCATATCATATACTTACTAATATATAAAGCTGAAGAGTTTCTTTGTTTGTTTGCTTGAAAGCGCTAATCTTCGGAACTGCTGGTCTGATTTGAAAAATTCTTTCAGTGTTAGATAGCCCATTTATAGTCCTCTATAAATGAGGCTATCCAACACTGAAGGCGAAGACAAGGCAGAAGAAGAAGCAGGCTATAGGCTATATATATCATCATACTAAGACCAATAGGAGAGGAGCACTGATGAAGAATGTTTCAAAATTGGGGAGTTTTTTTTAACTTACTTTCTTTTATACTATATATACCACGTGGACGAAGAGTTTTAGGATATAACTTTTATTAAATTCAGTTTAAGGTTATTTTGCAAAAAATGCACTGAATATGTTTGTTTTGTTCAAAATCATATAGTTTTTTGTATATAAACGGAACATAGTACAATCTATGAGCAAAGCCTTCAAATACCTTAGGCATTTGTATTTATTATTTAAAATCATACAAACGCTCAGCGTTGAAGAGGAAGGGGGGGGGGGAATTCCCTGCAAATTCGGGGTTTTTTTTCACGTCTGGGAGGAGATTCGGGGTTAAAGATTCTTTGGGGACTTTTGGGGGCAAATATTTTGTTGTGAGAAATTTTGGAGAGATATTTTAAGTATCAATAATTCATATACAAACACAATTCTCATCACTACAATTATTATATCTAAGACACAATACGGTATTATTATTTTATCTTAGAATTATACTCTACTAGTGAATCATACTTCAATTCAATAGTTCATTTTAATAATCCAATTCATTCGTTCGTTTATTTACGTTATTTATTTATTATGCCGTCTCTACTCGTATCGTCGTATGCGTCGTATCCCATAGGCTACTTTCCGTTAGAGACTGACAATGATCACGTTCACAACTGCGGTTTTTCCAGTTTCACTTATTTGCTGGCGTCACAATCGTAAACTCAAGTGGAATGGTTATTTAACGCACCTATTGACACGGGTCGTTGTGAGCGCCCCGTGAGGAAAAATGATGACGTCATTAGTGACGTTTTCGCTACGACGGTGGTTTTGCTTTTTTCTTTCTCCTTTAAAATAAGTAAAAACTATTTTGGGGTTTTTTTTTCAAAAAGCTTTTTTTGGGGTTTTTGAAAAAAAATTGTGGTTTAATTGACATGGTCATCTGGCAACGCTGCAAACGCTTTAGATACTATTAGGCGATTGTTTGTATTGTACAGTTGGTCGTATGGTAAAGTACACCGGTTTTGGCAACGCGGCCGGCCACCTCGCGCAGAAGGGCTTGTTGGGCGGCGGCCGCGGCGCCGACTACTCCTCCAGCAGTGACGACTCCGACACAGAGGAGTACAGGGAGGCACAGCCCCGGATAGACCCGGTCGTGGGGTGCACCAGGCCACCCAGGGTCAATCCGTTCGAGAACATGTCGGATGAACAGGTAAATGTCCACGGGCACTTGATTTAAAGACTGCTTTTTCAGGGCAGTGTCGATATTTTTTCATTACCGTGAAACCGTAAAACAGGCAGATGGCCCAGCTTGTGGAAAGTGGTTACTGTGGCTTATAAACGTCTGTAACACCAGACCCGAAGTTCACGTATTTGTCAGCCTCTAGGATGGGATCAAGACGAGGGGATTGGGGATGAGTTAGAGGGATAAAACAAGAGGAATGGGATAGAATGGATGGAATAGGGGGAGAGTTGGCCATCGGAACTCACTTATCGCACGAAACACGATAAGCTGAAGGCTAACCTTTTCTCTTTCTTTCTTCTCTTGTTATACTTGTACTAAACCGTGTGAACTTAAATAAGTATTAAAATCGATAGAATATTTCTAAAGGCAACCTGCATATCGGGGTTACTGGTGTAAGAAATTGACCAATGTGTCTTAGATAAACATGTCGGGTTTACAGGTCGTTCACCTGAAATGTGGGGGCCAGAAACTAGAAACATATATTAATATAATAATAATATGTGCTTCTTATTGTTAATATTTAAATATTTTCATTTTTATTATAATTGTATGTCAGTATGGTAATAACATATCATTTGAAAAAAACTTGACATAAACCGTAAATGAAATTCTCATATGATTAAGAAGTATTTAAAATCTAATTATTAAAAAAAAAACTAAAAGAATTGTATTATTATTATATATGTTTCTTGTTGTTAATTTTTAAATATTAACAACTTTTCATTATAACTGTAGGACAATATTGTAATAATATATTATTAGAAAATAAATCTTCTATAAACCATAAATGGAATTCTCATATGATTATTATGTATTTCACAAACATTTTCTTGCAGAAGGAGTACGAAGCCATGAAGCTGGTTAATATGTTCGACAAAATGGTATCTCAAGGGATAGTAAAACCTGCAAGAGTTGGTCCCGACGGACGGCCTCAGCCCATAGAACATGTGTTAGAACTGCGCGAAAACCCTCCCACCCGACCGCAATCCTAAAGAACTTTAATATATGTATGTCATTTTACAAGTCTACGTATGTATGTAGAGAATTATTCCTTATACGCATCTCTATGCGTAGTTGTATTTATAAAAGTTGGTTGGTAGATTTAAGTTGAAATACGTACGTTGCTACGTCTGAATAATGAGTAAACCTATAGAAATCGTATTAAAATAGCTACAAAATATATGCGAACTCTCTTCACTTATGGTATTGAAAACGTGTTGGAACGAGATGTGTATACATACTGTCTTACATTCTTTATTTAAAAGTTTGTCACCAACTAAAACAGTTATATCACTGTCTTACTTTAAACAGATATAGCTGTATACCGACTATATTAAGTTTACAAACAACTATAATGTAGAATTCATATTTTTAATTCAATAGTACAAAATCAGAGCAAAATGTTGCGAGTTAAAAAATGTTAATTAACACTCGTGACTCATTTGAAACAGTAGAAACCTCGGACTTTTTCGTTTCACTCACACTAGTGAATAATGCATGTCTTAATAAATAAAAGAACTATTTATTCCTCAGCTTTTAACACCTTTAGTTATGGTTATGAGGACACCAGTGTTGTGTGTGGACTCTTCTAAACTTCCTAATAATGATATTGTTATACGATGGGGTTACATTGTTAAGATAGAAATAGTATTAATACAACTTATATGCTCTCTCAATTACAGAACGAAAACTGAGAAATGGTTTTATCAAAAACAGACAGTCATTTTTTTCGAGCTCTAAGCTTGATTTAGTTTAATTCTAGGTAATAATCATTTTGAAAAAAAAAAAAAAAATTATATTTACCAAACTTGTATATTTTATTATTAATATGACAATAACGATTTTCTGGTTTTCAATGTTTTATTTAGGTAAGACCAATGGCCAAAAAGTAAAATTATATACCATAAATATTTTTGCGTAGTCACAATGATAAATGAACTTTTGATATTTTTTTTATTGCTGGAGTAGAATTGACAGGCTAATAGGCCACTTGATGAAAAGTGGTTATGGATATATCCAACACCAAGGTGCTATCAATGTATTGCTGGTCTCGAAGAGGTGACTGGAACCTGACTACTAAAGCCGCGTTTTCACAATAAGAGTTGGCTCGGACCGAGTGCACTCGGATGTCTACTCGGACGATACTCGTATTATGTAAACACCTAATCCGAGCGTACCGACGTCCGAGTACGGTGTTTACACAATACGAGTATCGTCCGAGTAGACATCCGAGTGCACTCTGCCCGAGCCAACTCTTATTGTGAAAACGCGGCTTAATGCCGGAACACAAGTTAAGTTGTAATGGCGACTTGCTCTAAACCAGGGGTGGTAGCCAGGCTAGATGGCCAAATGCCTTACCACCAAGCATTTGTCGTGCCATGTTTCATAATAATGTCCTTAATAGCCTTAGCTTGTAAGTCTTTTAAATTTTTGACGATGTCACTAGACTGTGTAGACTAATTCCTTTGGCAATGATATATTTAGAATTATAGAAGAAAAACAGTTATTTAACATTATGATTTTAGAATTTTGATCAATGAATTAATTAATAAAAATAATAAAGAAAAATATTATGTAAATTATATTTAGATAAAATATATAAGAAGTTGTTTCGATGATTAACCTTTAGCTAGCGAAATTACTTTATCTCTCCTAATAGCTCTAGAGAATTCTAGAAATTTTGTTATAGAATTTCTAAAATTCTCTAATCATAAGTATAGAGATTCTAGAATTTGGCGTTGTCACTTGTATAAACAGTGATTAAGATAGGTAGGACTAATGAACAGTCGCGTAATAAAAATGTTCGTCACATTAAAGTCTACTTTTGCTTCATGAGTATATTCATGAGTAACAATACTGCCAAAATTTTGATAAATGTTACGTTTGTCAAGTGTAGCAACGTGTAAAAAGAAATTTTTGAAATTGCAATGTTGACAATGACAGACGCTGAGATAAAAAATGAGAAACAAAGAGGATATAATCACTACACATTAACATAAAAAAGTTTACATGTCCAAACAATCTTCTTTGCCAAGATAGAAAATCAAACAACTTTGATCTAAGTAATTTTTAATTTTATTGCTAAATAGTTAAACATAATGTTCTGTGGCAAAGGTAAGATGTGCTTGCGGAACGTTAAATGAATCAATTTGAAAACTGGCGAACATTTTCATACCACGACTGTACCTAAACTTCGGGAGAGGTTATGAAAGTTATGACATAGAGTGAAAAATTACTATTACCATGGGAAAAGAATATTCTTAAACGGAATATATTTGATTGCCTACTCTAATTGATTTTGCAGAAATACCAGCATCACTGAATGTTTTTATTTGATTCTGTTAAAAATCGTATAAACCTTTGAACTTGATCACTCCTACAACATATTCCGACAGGTTCCAGTAGAAAGTATAAGCTACTGATTTGAATTCAATCATCAACCGCAACAGTTTGTAATTTTTTACTTGCTCTGGTTTTGCTCCATAATTCAGCAGATTGTGATGTGTATTAAGAATTAACTCTACAATTAAATTATAATGTTTTTATTCACTCTACGTAGATCTCATTAACTTCAGGTAAATTAGTTCTATCTATTGCGATCGCTATATTAGAATAACCAAAGTAAAAAAACAAGAGTATTTTAATTATGATGTAGGTATATACTTAAAAAATGCTGTGGTAATTTACACGTTAAGAAAAATTTTAAGTTATTGACTTCTTAGTGGCTATTACGGTACGAAAGAAAATTTCCAAAATATTTATAATTCGTGTAGTACTTTGGGCCGATTTTTCAATCATCAGACAAAAGATGTCCATCAAATAATTTACAACCTGTCTGAATTTAAAAGTGTAACAGTTCAACCGTTTTATTAGCGCAGCTCTAATGTTCTTTTGTTCAAGTTGAGTTTTTTCCTATAACTTTGATGTGGTGATTAAAAGTCGGCCCTTAAATTAATATTACTTGAAATAATAAGGTTTTTAAACTTTGTAGTAACTATACCTTTAGTCTAATTCTTATTAAATATATCATATTTTGTATTTATTCTTTAAATAAATAAGAGTTCAACATTTTCGTTTCCTTGTTCATTTTGACCCTTGACATTATTTCACCATGATTTTTACAGTATTTTTGAATACAAAGTTGGGAATCACATTGAAACGTTTTAGCAATTTAAATTAACTTTTAATTTACCCACATTCGTATATTACCAGGATATTTATAGAGCCTGTGCTTATGTTAACTTTGGTGCCGTATGTAAAAGGAACTCATTTGAGCTTTCCGATACCCAAGGGATTTATTTATTACCCATTTATTAAACATGATGTATATCTTACTATCCTACTAACATTATAAACGCGAAAGTTTGTAACCATGGATGTATGTTTGTTACTCTTTCACGCAAAAACTACTGAAAGGATTTTGATGAAACTGTACAATAATATAGCTTACACATAAGATATAGACATAGAATTTCACGTTGGCTATAATTTATAAAGATATAGTCTAGTTTTCCATCATCACGCGGGTGAAACCGCGGGCTTCAGTTAGTTATAAATAAAACTCATAAAAGTATAATATTATCAAAGATAATACTTAATCAGCATCGCCATACAGCGCGGCAATGCAGCCAGCCTTCTGGGCACGCTCCCATCTGGCAGCGATTTGTTAGTCTTTAATTATAATATTAGTAAGGTTTATAACTTTATTTATTATTGGTTTTTAATTATATTATTTAAGATGGTTAGAGTTTCCATTTATATACCTATTAGTTTTAAAATAAAATAACATTTCTAATATTAAAAAAAAATCAAAAAATGTGTGTGTGCAGTTAGAAGTGAAACTTCAGATATAATATAATATACTCAAGGATAATTCTGTAACTTATATAAATATAATTCCTTTAGCCTACATCCGTTAACAAATTATAGTTCAAAAGAAACTTAACTATCACTCTCAATTTTGCACTGTTTTAGTTTAAAACGTTATTGTCAGTTTTATTTTGGTCCAAATTGGACCTATGCTTAATAACAAATCGCCTTTATTTACTCTCTAGTCTGGTGTTGCACAATGTAAAACTCGTATCTCATCATCTCGCAGGCTTAGTCCTATATGTAGCTATTTATCTCTTTTTATCGAGTTTTAAATCACAATAATAATTCTAAAGAAGTTTCACTTAAAATTAAAACGTTCCAAAATGCTGTTTTGTGAAGCATGGAACATCAAATGAGGAGCTCGTCTGTACAAATATTATACAAATTATTTTTTATCTGTCAAGTTAAAAGTGTATGTTTAAAAAACCGCCTCCCCTTGTTTCCGAAGTTTACTATCAGTTATGTTACTATGTATCATAACTTCATGTTTTATACATGACTGCGGTTCGAATAAACTCATGATATTTCTGTGCCACAGCCGGCTTTATTTTTATGTATATGAACGTAAGCATATTGGAAAAAAATGCAAATGCGCGATAGTCCACGAAGTAAAAACGCGGAACCGTTAGAGGGGTAAAATGTCCACTGTCTTGATTATTTAGTTAAGGAACCATAAAAAAGTAGCTCCCATAATTTCAAATTATCCATCCATATGCCGTAGTGGCTTAGTAGTTAGTGCACTCGCGTCCCAAACGTATAGGGTGTGGGTTTGTGGGTTGCTTTCCTGGCCGGAAAGCATTCGCCATTTAGGCAGATTTTTGACCTAATGCGCATATTATTACAATTACCAAGTGCTAATTGTGAAGGAAAACATCGTGATGAAACCTGCACATCGCGATAACCAATGTGTCTAACCGCCAATCTGCCTTGGAAAAGCGTGGCGGTCCGTCTATGTGCTGTTAATCTCCAAAACTTAACAAATCTTGTTCAGACTAATTTTTGTAGAAAGTATTTTTATAATTCAAAATTGAAAAGAAAATCATTCCATATCATAATTCAAATATTAGAGAAGGAGAACATACAATTTTAACGACTTGGTAAGCTAATATCTCTCTAAATTAAAAATCCATTAAAGAGCACCATAAGATTTAAAAAAAATCAATTATTATAAATACAACCCTTAAATCCACATAACAGCCAGCCCTAAGTTTTAGTTCATTTGTGATATTTTTACACCACTGTGTAGCACCAAATAAGCCGCATCTTCCTGTCAAATGCTTTCCATGTAGACTCATCGGTTTTCGAGAATATTAACTGTTATCTACAAGGTCAGACGGACACGGAAAAACGACGAAAACTTAGGCATCCGTTTTGCTCAAAATAACTACGGATCCTTAAAAATCAAATATATAAACACCATTTACCTATGAAATGCAATGATCAACATGATCGGTTATATTCTTGTCCTTATTACACTTAAGTAAACAATAAAAGATGGGTGAATTTAGGACAAAACTTATTACTTACCTACCTACATAATCTAATAGTAATAAGTAGGCAGCTACTGCAATAGCTATTCTGGTAGTGTAAATTGAAAAGTGCTCACAGATTGAAAACTCAGTATTGACCGGCTTTTTACATGAAAACCTGTATTGGAATACGGGAAGGGGTTTATATATGTTTTGCTTCTACAGGCTTCCAGTCGCCCAGTCGCCGCCGGGCAAGATTGCTGGGCGGGTGGATTTTATATCTGCACTTCCCTCACGGGAATGTTATCGGGTTTTAAAAGTAATAATGTCTTATACGAATGTTTCAGATTTGTATTAATGTTAGGTTCGAATATTAGGGTATTAAATTGTTATCCTATAGAATAAATTTGTTTAAGGTTAACGACCTTTCTTTGTTTGGAAAGGAACTGTGAAAATTGATTTTCTTTAAAGTAGAAATATTAATTGGCATTAGAAGTTCTTTATTGTATAAAATTATATTTAAGCTATTTGGCATTCTGGCAATTGTTTCTCCTTCATTATTACAGCTACTAGTTCAGTGGTACTAAAATTAAACAATTTCAGATGTGCTTCGCGTGAATATTTTTCAGCAACGGTGAATACTTACAACTAGAATGTGCAATATTCTGTAGTGTAGTTGAAAAGTGGCAATTTACTGCGACGACTCTTAACTGAAGTTTTCTTACAAGAAAAAGTGAAATAGTAATTAATAATGCTGTTTATATTTGTGATGCACATTGTGTCGGTGCTAGCAACTACCCCTCCGCAATGCGAGCAGGCGCCTGCCCATGCGCAGCCAGCAGATTCACATTATCGGCTAGGAGTTGCTGGCGAACCTGACGTTTTTCTGCCCGGAGAACTTTATACTGGTGATGATTTTGGCTTTTACCTCACTATGCATATTCTTTTCTGTCTTTCTTTTTATTCAACATTTTTATTACATGAAGCATGTAAACAGACAGACTGCTCACCTGATGGAAAATAGTGACCGTCCTATATAGATTGTTGCAACATGGGGCATTATGAAAGCCTTGCCGTCATCGAATATCTTTAATGACGTACTTTTAAAATAATTATAACCTTACAAGTTATTGCAATCCAAATAATTTAGGGAAACTTCGACAGATCATTTTCGTATGCAGAATAAAATAAAATAAATAAATAAATATATACCGTATTATCCGCTTGAAGGCCAAAGGCATCCTTGATCATTGCATAAACATATAAAACAATCTTTCAAACGCAGACGTTATTGGTTTCAGTTTCATTGCAAGGAATCGACAGCGGCCAAGGTCCGACGCCATTCGTAGGGTTTACAATATGGGCTGAAATGTTCAAAGATTTTGCAACAAATGAAAATAATGAGAATGTACAACCTACATCCCCATCGAAGCCGTCACTTGGCACCTTCCAAGCTTATGACGCTCAAACTAAACTTGTTGAATTTTGCGCACCTGCTGTAGACAATGCGACTGCACATCCAAAAACAGAAGTGCAGGTTTGTCAATTTATTGGCCATAATAATTGAACTAACACTTTAATTTGGAGATATCTAAGAGCTATGTTACCTTTACATAGATCTTTGGAACGCAGAGGCACGGGTTCAATTCCTGGTTTGGAATTTAATTTAAATAATAAAACTTCATTTGGGCGATTGTCATTCCAAATGTTTTAAACTTACGTTTTTTTTATATTAACTCCTACTGTGAAGGTAATCGGGTTTCCTTTTTTATCTTCTTTTTGATTTTCTTTTTAATCATTTTCTAGATTGTATAGTAGGATATTTGTTTTTACATACTTTTGTGTATCTATGTATGCTTTTATCTTACTTATATGGTTAAAACTAGTCTTTTTACGTCTACAGTCAATTCAAGGTATTTTTTCTCTAGATTTTTTTTCTTATTTTAGGTTATATGGAATGCACCATTGAATTTAATGGAAGGCTGTATTCGGCTATGTGCTCGTATTGGATCCATTGATGGTGCCAAAACATCGTCGGTGCTTGCTCGTAAGATGTGTTCGACTCCTTCTACACCAGCCAGTTTTACAAGACAACCGCCTATTGTTGAACCTTGTTGTGCATGCGATGAAGCTAAATATGAGGTGCTGGAACATGCTTTTCTCAAATAAGAATTGTTTGGCTATCTAAATTTTACTTCATTTTTCATACTGACGCACTCCGGATTTGATAACGGTTCACTAACTTAAATACCGAGTGCAGAATGTCTCGTTTAGTTACAATATTTTAAAGTGATAAAAATGTAAACTGTTGTATTCAAATTTCATCGCGGCAAATAAACGATATATGCTACTGGACTAGGCCTTCCGAAACTTGCATATTGCAGTCCTCCGTTTTCCTCATCCAGCTTCTACCGACCTGTTTGTGTAAGTCAGGCCACTAGGGTGGAACGCCTGTTGCTACTTCAAGATAATAATAGCTTTGCAACCTATGGCTGTGTCGGTATTTTGTTTTTATTATGAATAGTCTACTATTAAAACTGTCCACAAGAAAAAAACATATTTTATATTAATTCTAATTGCTTAAAGTTAATCCTCTTTTAGCTTTACTTTACCGAGTGGTGCCATTAGTCATTATAATATTTTCACTAATTAAAAATTACTATACGAGGAGATGCGCGGGATGATAAATATTTACCTGTATTCATATTTTTTTAATTCTGCAGGAATTCGAAAAGTTCTTTATTTCCCTAAAACTTTAATTGAAATGCTGTCTCGGAGTTTATTTGAGACAAACTTTGAAACTGACAGAATATCATATAAGTAGCCGTTTCCACTTTTATCGTTTATTTTGAAATTAATACAGACATTAAAATTTTTATTTATTGTGTGCATATTTAATTAGGTGTTTCATGAATTTTACTAAATGATTAACTCTGGAAGTTATTTTTGTGAAAAGGTCACCTTTGAAGGGCTTTGGTCACGTAATACGCATCCTCGTGAATTCCCGCCTGAGAGTGCCCGCGCTCATTTTGGGGACGTGATAGGAGCATCTCATACGGTCCAATACAGGGTGTGGCAAGAGGGCAGAGTCGCTAGTACTGGTCTAAGGAGATTAGCCGACGATGGTGCAACCACTGCACTTGAAAAGGAACTCAAAGCTGAGGTAGGCCTTTGGTTTAGTTCCACTTTGTTTTGATTTGAAACTTATCATATACAGATACTTAATAAAACATAAAAACAAAGTCCAAGTAATTGTATAAATATTTTCCTATATTGCCCTAAACTTACAAACTTTACGTGCCGTGGAAGGTAGTTCTGAATTTTTATTATAGAAAATATTACGTAATTTTTATTACCTTCAGTACTAATATAGGATAAAGGTAAGTAAGTTTGTTTGTATATTTGTGCCCTTTCCACAGACTATATATAACAGAATATGAACGAATTTTCATGAAATTTGGTACACAACTATTGATTCTACAGATCTAAAATGATTATAAAACACTTTTATTGCGGAATATTTTACTCGTGTATGCAATGAATGGCAGTGACGTTAAGGTTTTGATTGTGATTTGCCTTAAACTTGGCTATATTCTTGTTTCTTAGAGCGATCATATTCGGACCATAATAAAGGCCCGGGGTATATCATGGCAGCAAGTTGCTGGGATGAGTAATCCTAGCACTTTCGCAGTGTTCCGTGTAGATGCCAGGCATCACCTGGTGTCACTTGCAGCAAAGTTGGCCCCTTCACCAGATTGGATCGTCGGAGTGTCAGCATTAGAGCTGTGCAATGTCAATTGTACTTGGAGAACATCTATAACAGTGCCCTTGTATCCTTATGATGCTGGAACAGATAGTGGATTAAGTTATACGGTAAGGATATTTAAAGATATATTCATACATACATACATAACTTCACGCCAGGTCCCTTGCGGGGTAGGCACGAACAACAGAGTGCCATACAGGCTTATTCTTACAAACCTCACTTGCTTCTTTGACATTCATAGCTCTTGTCATATATATATCAGATATATTCATATCATAAATATAGCCTATTTGGAGAGAGTAAATAGACACATATTTTGGTTTATCGTGCTTGTGATATCACGTACTGAAGAAAATTTTTGAGGTCATTCTCATTCTGAAATCGGCAACAAAAACGAACGTCTACCACGTTCTTTAACCGGAAAAATGTGCGGACTGACCCAAGCTTAAACTTTACCGAATTTTTAGTCGAAATTTATTAGGAGTTATTGTTAAAAAATAATATTGAAATGAGTCTTCACGTAAGGTTTTAAACAGAGTTGGTACCTATATACTACTTCGTTTATTCTTTTTAAATTATTTTAAATAGGTACTTAGACAATTATTGGACGCATGCATATCTGTTCGTGTATTGGGGCTAATGCCCCAGTGTTGTCTGATAGAACTTTAGGTGATATAAACAAATGCCTATGTATAGAACTAACATGCCCTCATGGAAGTTGTGGACAAAAGAATATAGAGGAAGGAAATGTAATTAGTTATCTCGTCTTGTAGATATAGAAAATTATGATTCACATTTAAATGAGCGATGGTATTCATGAATGTAGCATGCGTTGTAGTAATGATGTATGTGTAGACGGGCCTTAAAAGTAGAAATAAGTAGACAATATTCCAAGGTTTTGCCTGGTCTTTTACTATGCGTAAATGTTAATTACCATTTTAAATATGTTCATGTTAAAGATTATCAGATTTTTTTGGGCAAGGTGGATTCTAAATTTATTTATTCTTGTTATAAAGACTAGAAAATAGAGATATAGAAATACATAGATTGCTTGAAAGAGAGTTATCGAAAGTACAGTATAATCAATTTCATGATATTCGTACATTTCCAAAACTATGAAGAGAGAACATACAAATATCCAATTAGTTATTTTATTTTATTGTACTAAAACATGGATGTCTTCTAGTCTCGGCGTGTGCCAACAATCCCAGCTGCTCCGGTTCGGGCCCTCCGTCCGGATTGGCCGCGTGATGTTCGATCCCCATTTTTTAGCACCAACAGCGAAATGAGGGCCTTTGCAAGAGTGCGACTTACCCGCTTGCGCCTTTATGAGAAGAGTTGTGATACATCAGGTGAGGTATAAATTACCTACATAAATATTTATTCCTGAAACATACAATTTAGATTACTTTACGTCTCGCGTGAACAGGTATCTTTTAAGTATGCGTGCTCCATCTTAGATTGCATTTCTACCTGACATCAGGTGCAATGTCGCTTATACGCGGACCTTAACAATCTAAAAAAATTTGTCAAGGATCTGTGAAAGAAATGTATGATAGTGATAAGACCGCCTATAGTTTTCTGTATAAAATTTCTTAAACGTTGTTACCGTAAAATATATGTATTCTATTCTAAAATAATTATGTTTTTCGTTGGTTGTTCGCGGTACACTTTATTATGGCTTCTCGTTTTTAGAGACAAATCATAACAATTTTAATAGTAAAATCGGTTAACACTAACTACATCGATAATTCATTGCTGCTATCGCGACGTCGAGTGGCTCGGCTTGTCACTTGACGTCGCGAGATGAATATAAAATTTTCATTAACAATCGTATTAAAAACACACGGGACACCTAACGAATATTTTCGGTGTATGTATGTAATCTACAGGTATAATCAACTGGTGTTCCTACGTAAAATTACATCTTTTTACTGTCGGAAATCCCATCTGTTTCCCTGCCTACCGTATTTAGATGAAGTTCATGTATTCAAGTACTAATATTATCTTAGAAATAAATCATAATACTTATAGTTTATAGTAAATAACGGTATTTTAGATACTACAGGACAAGAAATTATAATGCATATTGGATAATCTAAAAATTTCCTTAGAACCAGGCGCAGACCAACTTTTGGAGCCAGGTGGCCTCGGTGGTGCATGTGCAACGCATGAGTGGGGTCACTGGGGACCTTGCAGCGTAACTTGTGGACCAGGTCGAGCGTCTCGCCAACGACAATACGTATGGCCGGCCAGGGCCTATGCGGAAGCTTGCCGTGTTCCTCTTACCGATTATAGAAAGTGCAACGGCCCTAGATTGCATTGCAGGTCAGTGATACTACTATTAGATCTATACAGTAGCCCGTTTCTTATCGTGTGACTTAAGCCCGTGATATTAACGATAGTTCGAAATGCTGACTCAAAACTGAATATTGGAATTTTAGATTCTTAAAATATTTTTTGAATAAGTGTAACGAAGCTTAGACTTTTGTGTGTTTTATTGCGATATGAAACTGTCGGTAAACTATATAGTTTAAGAGCCAGTGATCGGCTACCTGTATGTATTTGACCAGACCTGAGGTTTTGTACATTGAGGCGCCTATACCCATACATGGGGGACTCACTAAGCTCAAGAGGTGGACGCGGCAAGCGCTGAGGCAAGACAGGTATCGATTTTTGACGAATTCTAAATCCATTTGACCACGTCTGCCGTTTTGAAATTTATAAATATAGGCTATCGGAAATAAAGAATGGCAGACCATTATCGCGCCGTTTTACTTTATAGCAGACAATTTTGAATATACTAAAAAAATTTGAAAGTAATTGACCAGATCTTATCTGTGCAGGAACGGATAAAGAATACAATTCCCTGCGGCCGGGCGGCCTGTCGTAAGAGGCGACAAAACAACCCACAGCCAGGTGGTAGGGCAGTTGCCCGACTGGATGGCTACCACCCCTGGTCTAGAGTATGTCGCCATAACAACCTTGTGTTGTGTTCCGGCATTAATGACCAGATTCCAGTCTTTTTAAGAGAGCAGCAGCGCATTTGTAGCACCTTTGGTGTTGCAAATGTCCATAGGCGATGGTAACCGCTTTCCATTAAGTGGCCCGTCTGCCTGTCTGCTGAACTCCCACAATAAAAAAAAAAGATCTGCCATTGATATATTTTGTCTATTATAGTCTTACTTACTACCCAGTCAGATGAATATGTTTTCTGTTCGCTGTTTTGCAATTTCATTAAAAATTTAATAAATACAGGCACAGGATAATAGAACGAACGGACATAACGATTTTATAAGAAACCGCGTCAGAAACTCGTGCATCTGCAACAGCCTTCATGTCTATTATATAGCAGACAGACTGTCAGTCGTTAACACTGATGTGGCTACTATTAGGCCTACATATCACCACCATGACTCGCGGTGTATCTGTAATAACTAAAGGGTGTTTTTTATAGAGGTATAGAACTTTAAGTTGCAATAAAACAACGATGGATTATTCGATTGACATGAATTTTATTTATCCGAAAGATAATCTTGTGGCATTACATTTTAAATATGATTTCTGGCATATGACTGCCACGGCTGGCGCGGATGTAGTTCAATCTGAACGTCCAATTTTCTATGACTTTTTCCAACATTTGTGGCCGTATATCGGCAATAACACGGCGAATGTTGTCTTCCAAATGGTCAAGCGTTTGTGGCTTATCCGCATAGACCAATGACTTTACATAGCCCCACAGAAAGTAGTCTAGCGGTGTTAAATCACAAGATCTTGGAGGCCAATTCACAGGTCCAAAACGTGAAATTAGGCGGTCACCAAACGTGTCTTTCAATAAATCGATTGTGGCACGAGCTGTGTGACATGTTGCGCCGTCTTGTTGAAACCACATCTCCTGGACATCATGGTTATTCAATTCAGGAATGAAAAAGGTAATAATCATGGCTCTATACCGATCACCATTGACTGTAACGTTCTGGCCATCATCGTTTTTGAAGAAGTACGGACCAATGATTCCACCAGCCCATAAAGCGCACCAAACAGTCAGTTTTTCTGGATGTAACGGTGTTTCGACATACACTTGAGGATTAGCTTCACTCCAAATGCGGCAGTTTTGTTTGTTGACGTGGCCATGCAACCAGAAGTGCGCTTCATCGCTAAACAAAATTCGCTTATGAAAATCGGGAACAGCGACAATCTCGTTTTGGGCCCATTCCACGAATTTACGCCTTACTTGATGATCGTTTGGCTTCAATTCTTGCACGAGTTGGATTTTGTAAGCACGCAAACCAAGATCCTTCCGCAAAATCTTCCATAAAGTGGATGGACACAGATCCAATTCCTGTGCTCGATGGCGGATGGACTCATTCGGGTCTTCCTCAATGCTACGCTCTACAGCAGCAATAGCTTCTTCTGTACGCACCGTACGGCGTCTCTGGGGATGCGAGTTATCAATAAGAGTAAACGTGGTGCGAAAACGTTCTATGGTTAATCGAATTAACTGCTCTGATGGACGATTTTGTCGACGATAAAATGGACGTAGTGCGCGATACGTATTCCGCACAGAACCATTATTTTCGAAATAAAATTGCACTATTTGCAAGCGTTGTTCAGGCGTGAGTCTATTCATGATGAATTGCCAAACCAAACTGAGAATAAATCACTTGACAGCTGTTAAATCGGTCGCCATCTTGAACAGTAATGCCAACTTAAAGTTCTATACCTCTATAAAAAACACCCCATATATAACTGTAGGGAACACAGGTTTAGAGAGTGAGCTTATATACACTAGAGTGGCAACGTCATACAAATAATTCTTTAAAATGCGTAGCCACTTGCGAGTTTAAAAGACGTAGCTTTGAAATCTAATGTAATGCCAACAGTTTGTCAAAGTAAACTATATTTGTCTCGTTTCTTCCATAGTCCAACCAATTATGTTAAAATGAGACAAGGCATTACTTTCGTGAAAACGGACAGAGTTGCCAGTAGTCAGAAATATCCCCAGATTGAACGTTTTTTGGCTTCTTTTTTATAGAATATAAAACTTACAATATATACTTAGTACATAATTATTATAAGAGTCTGTACATCGTTGTTTTTGAAAAATTATTTTACTAAACTGGTTTTGATTTGGTTTTCACGGATTGCTTAATATCTTACTATAACAATACATTTTAATAAAACAAAGGTTCAATTAACGTTGAGGGCCTAAAATCGTCTACTTTGGAGAATCGCTACGTATCTAGATATACTAGTAAGACATAGCGTAAGGTTCCACTTTATATCGATACTTGTCAAGTTCGTCATATAAATCTGCGAAGATGGCCTCCCTCTGATAGTAGAATGACCACCACTTTTGACTTAGACAAACAAATAAGGATCATTCTAACTGCTGCTGAACCTAACACTATTTTATGATAATTATTGACTATGTAGTATCATAAAAAAATTAATAAGCATATTAGAGTCGTTGCCGAAATTTTATTATTATAAAGCACACAAAATTTACTGGCGCACGCTTCAATCATTCACGTTTTCTAGAACTAAACTCCAAAAAAATTGTGAAAAATAAAATCGTTAAATTTTTTTATTCGTTTTACTGGCAACACCGATGACAAAAAACAATGCACGATATATTATTTTGTTTTCTAATGTTATTTTAAATAATGCGATTAAAATTAAGCAAACTTACTAGTGAAACCTAACGTCACTTGCTTTATTATCATTTTCGGACGTGATACACAACTTTTAACAGTATAGTTCACCATTTTGAATACGTTTTTACGCCCGTCGCGGATACGTCACACTCGCTTAATGTCTAACTCACAACTGGGGCCAGATATGCCTGCAGGCATCTTCGAAGTGGCAACACGTCGGTGCCGTAAACTGCGTATCTAGTTATTATAAGATCATTGGGTTTAGACATGTCGGCTCCACCAGGTCCCATTAGAGAGGATAGGCCCAAGAAATGCTGGCTTGATGTCTCGTGTCGTTAAGTATGACATGCGTACCAATGGACTCAAAATAAGGTATGTCGAAGACCGCGCGAAATGAAGAAGAAAAAAGTAAGAGAGCGGACGGCAGCGGTCTGAATGATGATGTCACTGATAGAATAATGGATATTTATGAGCGTTTATTTTTTGATTAAATGGATACTGAACTCTAAAAGAGAGTTCATGGTGAACTTTTGTAACCAGGGCTATATCAGAATACGAGCCCGATCCTGCCGAATCAACGGGTCCTTGTGCAGTTTCCGTTTGGTCCGACTGGTCGCCGTGCGAGGGATGTGGGATTAGAGCTCGAACCAGGCACTATTTGGTACCGCGTGCGCATAAGAAATGTCATGTTGGATTTCGGGCCCGCACTATTATGCACCAAGCTCTCCCATGCGATGCGGGACCATGTCAAAAGTAAGTTATATTCAAATTAAATAAATTATTGAATTAAAACCTACTAAGTAATAATAATTAACTAAGAAGAAAAGCTTAAATGCATGAGAAAAATTGCAAGAGTGTAGTTTATGTAGGTACGAGCACGTTTAACGGAAATCGAATAGTTACGTGGGGAATAAATTTCTAGCTATGCCACTTGTTGGAAGGGGTAGACTAAGAAATGGCTGCTAGACGTCGTAAAGTAAATGCAAATAGTCTTCCCAATAAATTATATCGAAATTCGAGTGAATTGGAGGACAAAAATCGGAAAACCGGCGACACGGGATTTAATGCTACGATCGTAATGATGATGGATATTTTTCTTTGAAATAATAATTGCCACGACATTATTGTATTTTTCTTACAGGCCGCCCTCTTCTCATGCGAATTCAACGAATTTTGATTGGTTTTTCATGGTAAGTTTAGAACTTTTTATAAATATTTCCACTTGAAAGTTATGGCCCTGAAAAAGCAAATGATTACAAAAATATCAATACTACAGATCTTAAATAATTGAAAAGTGGCTTTGCTTGTACTACATTTATTCGTTCTTTCTTTATGGCCTTGAAAATTAAAAACTTACTTGAAATTCTGTTGAAGTGTTAGTTTCGTTAACGGAAATAGACATAAAACTGTATTTATAATAGAAAATAAAAAAGTTTGCAGGATAAGGATTGAAAAATCACGCAACGAATCTGAATGAATCGATTGTATTGTTTTAATAAAAAAAAATTGATATTGTATAAAAATTCGGTATAATACTCGTAGGTACTTTAAACACATGGAATGGGTGACCCCCGTCGTTGGATTTAGTAATTTATGTACCTTTTAGGACATTTCCCGTGGCGAGTGTCCTGTAACACAATGGGGAGACTGGTCTCCGTGTTCAGCCCGTTGCGGACGTGGGCGTCGCCTACGGACTCGGTTGTACACCTCCCGGGACACACGAGTGCAGAAGCAACTCACGCGCAGACTACTTTATAAATGGAACAAACGTTTTGCTGAGCTGCAAGCAATCGTATGTCACTTAATATTTTTGTATTTGTAAATGATGTAAACTGTTTTTGAGGATTTTATCTGTGATTTTTCATTACTTTCCTTGAGACTAACATGATAAATGTAAGGTTTATATATTACAGAATCTCTTCACGAGTACCTATTTAATAACTTTTAGAATAAAATTATTATCTAGAGGTATTTGGCTTGATTCATAGTTCCATATATTTTTTCTTATTTCGGTTTGGATATGAAGTTTCTATAACAATTTATAGTACCACTATATCCTGTTATATTTACAGCTTACTAACAATATCAAAATATACATTAATTTATAATTTCATTATAATAATAATTACAAGGGAATAAATTCATCATCTCACAATATCAGTATTTGGGCCAATAAAATACTCATAAATTGTATACTTAGTTAATATGCATATTGCATACTTTATTAATAATGTTGAGAATATTATTATTAGTGTCAAAAATAATCGATTTCAGTTTCTTTTCTTTTTTATTGCCTGAAGCAGGCAAACAGGCAGGTGCCCCATCTTATGGAAAGTGGTTACCGTCGCCTATAGTCGTTTGCAACACCAAATGTTCGCCAATGTGTTGCCGACCTCTAAAAACTAATTTATATTGTTTTTTCCATTTTTTTGGGTCCCGTAGACATTTTGTATAAAAACGGAACCGTAATAAAATTATCAAACACGACGCTCCGTTTATCTATTTAACAACCAGTTTTCTCGAAAACTGTTAGATTTAGTTATAGGTATGGATGAAATTTGGGAAGAGAGTGTAATTTATATGCTGTAGTGAAATCGTGGAAAATATAAAAATTAGGGTTGGCTGCCATTCATGAACTGAGTGACGTGTACTGATCAGTTGAATAATTTTGAGAGGTGCATTGTCATTTAATGCTTTAAGGGTTCATCCATAACGAAATAATAAACACAGGGGAAGTTCATCTTACGGAATCTTTTATTGTGGGTGGACTAATAATAATATCAGTTAACTAATCACTAGTTAAGTTAAAGTTATGTCAGGAGCCTTAAGAACAGACGAGCGTGCATGACAAGAGCTATGAATGTAAGAATAAGCCTGTATGGCGCTCTGTTGTTCGTGCCTACCCCGCAAGGGACCTGGCGTGAAGTTATGTATGTATGTATGTATGTAACTAATCACTCAAAATTGACTAGGTATCCTAGCTCAATTTTTAGTTTTTCAAAATAATTTCTAGTATTTTTCACAGGCTGGATGTGGTGGATTAAGCAAAAATTACAATAAACGTACATGACTGGTGTCACTCATGCATACTTGTATAAAAAAATCATTTCATATTAAATATGGCGTTGTAAAATTAAGCTATATTATAGGAGTTTCCGAACGAAAACTTGACCACAGTAGACCCCGAAGTGGAAACCCTTGTGCAAGAACATCTTGAGCGTTGCGAATTTACGCTGACACAGCAAGAGGCATTGTGTGACGGCCAAGAGGGTACTTGCTTGAATGACACTGTCTCAAAAGGTTGGTTTTTGCACGAGGTTTGGTAGCGAAATTATTGTTTTATAGACTACTAGCTGTGCCCGCAACTTAGTGCGCATGGAATTGAAATTATTTAAGAACTACTTTATCTCATCGTTTCTACTTACTACTACTACTTTATCTTATCGTTTTAGAGAAAGGACAGGTCATTTTTTTAACAAAAACAATACCTAAAAAATTTAAATATCTTAAAGTCTCTCTCTGTATATTTTGCATTTTTTGATATTTTTTGTGTTTTACATCACACCGACTTAAAGACGTTATAGAAAATATTTATTGTCTGCTTTTTAGTGTGAATTTATTAAAATATATTTTCTACTTTTTAGTTGAAAAATACTTGAATAGCTTTAGAAATAATATATTAAGCGTCTGTAGAAATTTTACTCCTGGCACGCATATACAAGTTGCCTTTCGTTGAGTGTAGGCGCTCTTCAACATAGGATGTGAATGAACTGAAACTAGGTATAATATTTGTAACCAGACTAACTAGCTGTTGTCAGCGAATTTCCGCATTTTTCTTTCTGACTGAAATAAATAATTTATTTTTGTATGTATATATTTTTAAGAATAAAGCTACAGATACAGATATATATAAAATAATATGTACAAAATAGTAATGGGATTTTGAAAATTTAATACATCACTATGTATTATGTTGTGTAGGTAAGTATATCAGAATCTAATTGGTTGATTAATTTTTGTGTCTTTAACCTTGAACTGTTTATTGGTTAAATATCCTTTGTAATATTAGTAATAAAGTAGTAGACTTTATATTGATAATATCGAAATTCTTATCAATGGTGTCCGTAGCAACAGAAATATGTTAATCTCAAAAAGTATCGTTTTATCACAAAAATAATCTAGAGTAATAAGTAGTTAAATATCTGATTAAAATATTATAGATTATAATAATAATAAAATAATAATAATCGGCAGACAAACACACATATTATACATCCCCAAATTAAGCAAGTTACGCTTGTGTTAACGGTAACATAAAAGGACTACTTTGGGGCTGATCCTAGACACCCAGACCATACATAGTAAATAACGGAGAAAATACGTTTCCGAATTTTACTATAACAGGAATCGAACCCGGAGCCTCTGGGTTGAAATGACGTAGGCCGGCAAAGACTTAGCCCGCTCAACCATGGAGGCCGATTAATTAAAGCGATCGTGTACTTCTGCCTATCACTATGGGAAACATTGTGATAATATAAAAATAAAGGACCTATGTAGATTATTCCACGTAAATATGGAAACATTGATTAATTTTCAGAAGTGTGTAAAAAGGCGATGTCTGTGGGACATTGCCGTGGTTACGAAGAAAGATGGTTCTTCGACTGGGCTTCTGGCGTCTGCGAACCGTTTGGCTTCACTGGTTGCGGAGGGAACGCAAATAATTTCCGCAATAGAGATCACTGTCAACGCGCTTGCGGAAATGTAAAAAATTCTACCATTGAAAAAAGTAAGTATACTTGGCTAGAAAACTTACATTGTTTTATGATGTAGTATGAGAAACATAAAACACGTTAATATGGGAGTTATAAATAAAATTGAAGTGTTTGTCTCTGATAAATTGATAACAAAATACATTCCAAAATTGAGTAAAAAGTGCTATTTATACGATGTCTACTCATAAATAAACATTTTCAGAATTATTGTTTGTGAGTTGATCTGAAAAGGCTGCGAACGACTCAACTTCAATGAGAAATTTAGGGATAAAGGTATTCTTTTATCCAGAATTCTCGTGCATATTTCACTTCGATATCTTGCAGGTGTTCGAGGATGTGAATAAGAAGGTTCCCTTTGATTGTGAGGTATATAATCATAGGAGGTCCAAATCTCGCACGAACGAAATGACCCGCAACTAGTTACAAATAAAGATTACAAACCACTATGGATACGTTCAAGACCGCGATTTATGCCGTTCCACTTGCTTGCCGGCGTTACAATCGTAAACCCAAGTGGAACGTCTATTCGACCCACCTCTTGACATGGGTCGTTGTGAGCGTTGTTATCGAAAATGATGACGTCATTAGTCACGTTTTCGCCTCGACCACAACGACCGCGGTGGGCTTGTCAAACTGCTAACGGAGCATTTTGGGCATTGTGAACTACTAATTGAACGCCCTGTATATTGTATATTCATAATAGCGATTTATTTCGCTGCAGTATTACAGCAAAAAATAATACATACATAAAAGTTTATTTTGTTGTATTTGCAGCCACGATTGCCCCCATTGAGACAACATCGAAAAAAATGAAACCAACACCATCCAGTAATGACAATGATGTGATGCAAAACGATACTCCATCTTTACAAGGTAACCAATGTTTAATTTGGAATTACTATTAACATTTCTCATAAACTTTAACACATTACAATTGTTTTTAGTGAAAAATAACCATTTATAGTGATATTATCTGAGTTTTGATTGTTTCGTTTAGTAAAAGTAATAATTTCCGAAGTTGTTTTTTTTAAATACAGTAGTCGATACAAGCAGTTGTGAAATAGGACCGTGGCTGGGATGGAGTAATTGCTTTGGCAACTGTAACCTTGCTGTGAAACTTAACTACCGTTTAGTGATGGAAGTAAGTATGAAGAGTTCTTAAAAAAGACTACGGATTTTAACACTTCTTCTTGAAAATGTAATTAGGTTCAGTATAGTGAGCCTCGAGTAGTTCAGACGTTATTTATATAAACAAGTCTCAATGTCCAAATTACAATCGATTTTCAGTCGTGTTCATTGGACAAAAAGTTCTTTCTGTGCTTGTGAGAGGTCGTTTTCATAAAAATACAGACTTATGTTTTGTCTAACAGTCAAAGAGAAGTTGATATTACAATATCGAAGGTAAGCTAATCAAATTTTGTTTGTTTTCCAGAAAAGAATCACAAATTCACAATCTTGCAAAAAGCTAGTAAAAAGTCGTCCTTGTAGACCACATCATTGCCGTAACTTAGTCCTAACTTCAACGGATTCTACAATAAGTGTGAGTGCAAATCGATCTCTTGAGGTTGAAAACTGAAATTACGTAGCTACCATTATATCACAAAATTTGTACAGATCTAATAATCTTACTCTTGTGTAATAATTAATTCGTAGTCATTTAATAATGTATCTGAATATGCAATGAAGTGCTATGATTATTCCTTTATTACTTAATACGTAGGTATTAAGATCTATGTAGATAGATAGATCCAGGGGCGGATTTAGAAATATGACGCCTGTAGGCTATTCTAATTTTACCGCCCCTAACGACCTCTAAAAATCGATACCCTAATTCACAATCATATTAGTTAGATTTTTTTTGTCAATGAATGGTTACTTTATTAGACCTCCTTTTTTCCGTAATTTGAAGATTCTGTAAGACATAAAAAAATTGACCCCAAATTTGCCGCCTCTCCAAAATCTGCCGCCCTAGGCTCCAGACTACTCAGCTTATTGGTAAATCCGCCACTGGATAGATCTTAGCGATTAAAATAATTCCTTTTATAAGATTAACAAATCGAGAATTAACTACTGTTTATGAAATTTGCATTAGGTTATAATTATTTTAGAAGTGATTACAGGTGTTTACAAGAAGAGAATAATTACTATATTTAAAATGATTAAATAACAAAAATTTTGGCTATTGTAAGTTTTAAACTATTAAAATGGATATTTTGACTACAATCTGGAGAAACCTTATTGCCTAAGTTATAGAGAGCTGTATAATGCTTGATTTCATATGACATTAAGTTGTTAGTTTTTAGGGTCAGTGTTTCCGTACTTAATCCTCCAATTTGCGTCTCGTTTGTGGCTATTCTTTTTTTCAAATTCAGAATTTCTTAGGTCTACCTTTTTAACCGGATCCTGATGTAGGGAGGATATCTACATACATTTTGTATTCGCCGTTTCAGTATGCCGGTTTCCGTGATACGCGACCATGCTAGCATGGTAGACGACTCTCTTTTAGTTTATCTTACATGAAGGCCGAGGATGCAGAAGTTCCTAATGCGGAACTTTCTCATTACTAAGCATAAACCACGCAACTTATTCATCTCCGTGACATGTACTGTGTATAGCTCAAAATTAAGTCAAGTGACTATTCACAATTAAGGCTACAGTATAAGCCGGATGATGGATTTAATAAATTTTAAAACATACCTCATTAAGTTTCTGTTTTTCTTACATTGTTATCTATGTTTCTAATGAATTTATGTGAGCAAATAGAGATATGATAAAACTATCATTATAAAAGTCATTACATTGTTAAACATTCAATATATTTGTTTATACAATCGATAAAATCAACAAAACTCCTTACATATACCACTTATTATCTAATATTAATTGTCATAATTAATATACAAAATAATTACTACTTATTAATAAACTTAATTAGCGTTTCCTAACATAATACTGTAAAGGAACATCACAGATGCTTTTTATGATACCTTTAAACTGTTAAAGTCATGTTTTCGTCTATTTAAACAAAATAATTAAAAAGTAGCGATGAAGACTGCAAATTGTTTCATTTAATCGTTTTAAACAGGGCTTGGAACTGGTTAAAAATTAACAGGTTTAAATCGGTTATAATCGTTCGGAATATAAATCTTACAGAGTGTGTTTTTTATATACATGTTTTAACCGGTATATTTCCAGAAAAGAGGAGGTATTATTCTTTCTCTCTTAACACCTATTTGTGTGCGACTAAGAAACTTATTGTATCACATGGCTGCGCTCTGAAGGTGTATGGCAAAATCGATCGAATTCGTTCGAAACCGGTTTATTGAACAAAACCTATTTAATTATAAAAAAACCGGTTGATCAAAGTTGGTTAAAGTGAGAACAAAACTGAAAGGAAAATTTCCTATGTAGGATTTAACCGGTTTGACTTTTTATCTGTTTCCAAGCCTTGCTCTTGAACCCTATGATCCTCCTTTTTTATGAATTCTGAAATAATGTTCAGTCATGTGACTCATGTGTGATTATTCATTATTATTTTTCTAGTGTTTTTTTAGTATTAAAGACAATTGTACTAGAATAGCCTATTGTAATACAACTTACAAATCTGATTGATCTAAATTGAACAGCCGAAAAACTTCAAACTTACAGCACAGTGAATAAAAGAGACGGGTATGCTTTCATGCATTTTTGGGCTCAGATTGTAAACAAGATTATTGCAAGATTTGTTTTTATTGTGTTGATATTTTTTTTATAATTGTAATGGGTTTAGTTATTATGAATGCATTAATCGCTTAAGTGTTTTCATATTATTAATTATTGAATTGATTCGCAGAAGTCAATTCTGCTAATTGATAACTTATTTTATTGTGACACATTTATCAAGATTTCTCGTATTCCAGATGGAATTTGGTACTATTGTTTTCCACTTTGTAGTAAAACTAATAGGTCTTTACCTATGTAATTGGAGATTCTATAACCAGCATTTTCAGATTTGATTATCTGTGGATTGGCGCGTAACTCAAAATTCAAATAAATCTTATTTGAAAGATGTGTTAATTTACTTTCAAATTCAGTCATTTGTTTATAGATAGTTTTTTGTTTTTGTGAGATTGTGGTAGTTTTTGGCGCCATGGATAAACTGAAAATTAGTACAATTTTCGAATATGAGTTCCTCCGTGGAATACCGCTGCGCAAACAACACGAAACATTAACGACGTGTACGGCCCTAACACTGCTTGCATAAACACGGTCCATTATTGGTTCAATCGTTTTAAATCTGAAAATTTTGAGTTGAAGAACGAGCCTCGCGGTCGGCCGGTAACCATTGTCGACAACGACGAATTGAAGGCGATAGTGGAAGCGGATCCAACTCAATTTACGGCCGAGTTTGCTGCGGGCCGTGGAGTTAGTGTCAAAACAACATTGAAGCACTTGCGTCAAATCGGAAAGATAAAAAAGCTAGATAAGTGGGTGCTACACGAACTAAGCGACCAACAGCGAGATTTACGCGTCGACGCATCCATAGCATTACTGAATCGGCATAGAAACGAGGGAATTCTTAATCTAATTGTTACCTGCGATGAAAAATGGATCCTGTACGACAACTGTAAGCGTTCGTCTCAGTGGGTGGACCCGGGCACAGCACCTAATCAGTGCGTTAAAAAAAAGATTACTCATAGGAAGATGATGGCGACTGTCTGGTGGACTAGTGCCGGACTTTTACATCACAGCTTCTTACTGAATGGCACAACGGTGACGGCAGATGTCTATTGCCAAGAATTGCAAACGATGATGGAGAAGCTCGCAATTTAACAACCAAGACTAGTCAATCGCTCTTCCCCATTGCTTTCCACGACAACGCGCGAGCTCATACTTCACGACAGACCATCGCAAAGCTACAAGAGTTACAGCTGGTAGCTCTCCGTCACCCCCGTACTCACTGGACGTTACCCCAACAGATTTCTACTTTTTTCAAAATTTAAACAATTTATTAAGTGGGAAAAAATTCAATACCCGAGAGGCAGTACAAAACGCTTTCGCTGACTTCATCGCCTCCCGTCCGGCAGACTTCTACAGTAAAGGGATAAACAAACTGCCATCAAAATGGCAAAATAGTGTAGATAATTTGGGCCAGTACTTTGATTAGCTGAAATAAAAAATTACCAAAATTTTGGTATTTTAAAATTATCATAAAAATCTCCAATTTCATAGGTAAAGACCTAATAAAAGCTTTTTTTAATCCAACTCATTATATTTCTTTGGTCCAAAAGTCCCCCTCTCTTTTGATTGCTTAATTTATCTTTAATAATGTATCTTTAATTTCAGTTTATGACTGAGCGTTGTTTGAGAATTCCCTTTTAAAGCTTATCAGAAAATAATATCAGCTAATATTTACACTTTTAATTATAGCCTAATGTATTATATATTTTTTCATTTGGGTACACTTTTAGGCGTATTATGGCAAGACCGCGGTGAATTACATTCTAAATAATTCAACAGTGGATTTTTAAATATACTATTAATATGCAAATGTCTTACTTGTGAAAAATAAGAAGACGATGTATTCAAGCAGCCGAATAGCGGTCGACTTTTGTGCATTTCCAAAATTTCTCCTCAACTAAGAATGGTTTATATCAAAATTGCTTTTTAATAATAGACCACGGTACGGTTAACAATACCCGTCATTAGGCCGAAGTATGTTCATTTTGCTGTGATTCAATGTAACCACCGAAGGTATTAGAGTAACAATGTGATGACGCCTGCCTGATTTTAAGTTTTTATGTTCATACACTTTCACTCTTGTTGGTTGACTCTGTTATTTACCAGCAAGATTAGAAATTTCGCTGTTTCCACTGGCGCATGGCGTTGGCGATACAATGTTAATGGGTAACTACTTGTGTTACTTTTATATGTTTAATTCAAAATCAGAATATTAAGAATGAACTATTGACTACTGCGACACTCAGAGACGGATGATTCATTAACTTTATTTAAATTGGTAATTTGCATCAGATACTAAAAAATACTACAAATATTTACAAAATCTATAAATTTAATAAAATATTTTAATTTTTCTTTGAATTACTCTTTCTAAGTTTTCTGAGTGTGGCAGTTAGTCTGGTATAACATTGTCATGTGAGCAATTGTAGCTAAGTATAATCTATAACATCTATAATGGATACAGTGATAATCTAAATATTTACAAGAAATAATCGTTTTCGAAATCAAAACGTCATCATCAAAAGAAGTCAAAGTCAAAATTAGGGCAAAATAGTTTAACATAGCAATCAATCAAAATCACGCAGCCCAATAAAGTGTAATATGATTTTCTTAATTCTCTTTTTAGAGAGAGAATATTACCTAATATATAATATATATAATCTCTCGGTTTTTTTAAATAAAAAGAACACTTAATCCCTGTATGGTAAAAAAGAAACCTAAATTACCTTATCATTCAAAGTAAGAATTCAAAAATAATGCTGGCATTATACAGTAGTCTAGAAAAATGCTTTGAAAATCGAACGATTCTGATAGATGCAATGATGGAGATGATTATTTACTCGTTATTACTGTGTTGAAAAATGTAAGTATTTCTATACTCAACAGAATAAATAAGGTAATTTACTAAATAATTTCTCGCGTAAGTCTATTTAACATTCGTTGGGCTCATTGTTATACCTTCTGACACCATCCACTTATAATATAAAAAGTTTGTACAATACAAATGGTTAATAACTTGTTTGTTTAAATACGAATTACATGGGGCTGCTTTCGTGGTTTACAACATTTAGGCGCCGTACACTCTTTGGCACATGGACATGAACACCCTAAGTTTTCCGAGTCTATTAGCGCCTTTTTCTCCTCGTCTGAACCTATAACAATGAGAAAAATCTCATGACATAGTTTAATCATCGTGATATCTTTGTAAGTCCATAATGTGATTGTTGCAAAAGGGAAAATGTAAAAAATAATTTAATGTCAACTTGTTTACATAATATTAGAACATAACATTGTTTATAGAATAATAGAACACATTATACAACTTCAGAAGCTTATACATCACATTTATGAACTTGAGAGTCATTATTAAATATCTTTATTTAAGACCTTTCGATACCACACATGCCTACTTGCTCTGAAATTCTTCTAGATTTCTTAGTTACAGTCATTTTCATGATTACAACCACTTCTAGTTTTCCGAAAACGCCTTCCCCATCAAAATATTCATAGAGGAAAATATGTATATACTTATAAAAAAAAACATTTAATTAGGCATTTACTTGTAGAGCTTTCTGGTAATTCTTCTTCTTAGAACAGTGATAATACCTAATGGCATGTTGCGGTGCGGTGTACATTGAGTTATAAAAATGGTCTTCGCCAGAACTTGGAAAGAAAATAAAATATAAATATAACAGCTGCTCACCTTCCATTGATGCCAAGTTAAACTCTGGCTGCAAAGTGACTAGTCCAATGCCATGACGTCGAAATACGTCACACACCTTACTAGAGTTCTCCATGTAATCCTGTAAACGATTTAAAATTTAACAACCAGATTAAGGGTTGCTTGCATAACGAATCGCTTTTAAATAAAATTAGTTAATCATATTAAACTGTCTAAGTATGATTTACACAAAACGTATTGACAGTTCTTTAAACATATTTAGCGACAAATTTTGTTGTGCAAGGCGCTAATCGTATTTAAGGGTGTTAAATGCGTTTAGTGTTTCTGAAATAAATTTAAGGAACGTTATGCAAGCGGCCCTTATACTATTAATTAGTGTTCAATTATTCAGTTTTAATACGATTCTTTGGTGCGATAATCTTTAATGCGACAGAATTGAATAGTGTCATGACATGCATGAACTGCATAAGAAATGATTACATTTATACTTTAAATCATTTTACGAATAAAAACAAGTGGCATGCGAGTCAGAGTTGTAAATTTAAGGTTCCTCGATAAAGTACATTTGTACCTACATATATATAACGGATATTAGAAATAATCAATGTAACTTTAAAAGTATCACATGAAAAGATTTTTTGACGATTACGAGTTGGCTTTATAAGTTGCTGGCTTCTATCACGATATTTGGTAACTTTTGGGTTATGAAGACCTCTGTGGTTGAGCGGGTTAAGCCTTAGCCGGCTGAGGTCACTGGCCCGCAGGGCTCTGGGCTCGATTCCTGACATGGTAAATTCAGCAATAAAGACATCATATAAAAAAATACTCGTATTTGAATTACATGTATATTCTTAATTGTGAAGTAATAGCTGTGACATATAGACAGACAAACATCGCACTGAGACCATAAGGGTTACTTTGAGCACATAAATCCTAAAAATGCATAACCAGTCTTTGATCCAGACTCTAGAAAAAAATACTTCATATCCATTTCTAAACTCATTAAGTTGTTGATATTTGATCGATATATCATTTTATTAATTAGAAACCTTATGTGAACTGTAAGCGACGTGTGCAGTGGCGACTATCTTGTCGCGATGCAGTTGCCACACGTGCAGCTCGTGGATAGCCAGCACGCCGGGCACTTTCAGGGCCGCAGCTCGGAGCTCGCAGGTTCCCAAGCCTTCGGGCACAGTTTGGAGCAGCACCAGACCGGCTGAACGCACTATTTACCAAATGACATTGTGATTTTTCGTTATTTAACCATGTTATAAAAGTCTTGGCACTTCAGTAGCTTACGCACCGGTTTCTCATTACAATTACGTAGTTGCTAGGCATGCATCGCTTAGAAAGTTTTTCAGATTTTACTTACACTTTGTTTGTAACAATTACCACGTTCTTAAAATAAAGGAGAACATTGTGGAGAAACCGGCGCTTCGAGATAATCATTGTGTGAAATCTGCCGACCGAGCTTGTAGTAGTGGCAGATATGCCGTCTTATCGTACCTAAAACTAGAAAGGAACGTACTCAGCAATGATACTGTTACGACCTGAATGCCGACAAAAGACAAATTCACACCTGCATACCTGTAGACAGTTTATTACCTTTTCGGCATTCGGACTTCTTTTGTTTACTTTGTTTTTAAAATTTATGATTAGAAAAACAGCCCATTGTGTATTATAATCTTTTATGGTAGTCATTATCCAGGTGTGATTCTAGGAAATTCAGTCCACGCGGTCGAGCAGACATATTGTATTTTTACAGTACAAAGAAATGCCCCAATGAAAGGATGAGGCAGTCGAGCGATAACCACAAGCGGAGCAAGACTTATGGTACGTTCGGTAAACTATTTAGTGATGGACATTGTGCGCGTTATTGAATTATGCTTTACGTTTGGACTGGTTGTGATCAGTTATATTTGTGCCTGTGTTATTACGTTTTTAGATAGTTCTAATAAATTCTGTAGTAATTCCAACGGCATTTTAATTTGAGTCCTGCAAGTCGTAACAATAATTTAAAGACTCTCTGTTATTATTACAACAGTTTTATAAAATATATTACATAAGTGTGGCAGATGTTCTTCAGACTCCTTTAAGTTTTATTTCTACTAACCCTCAACCTTGAATATTGCAGTCGATTCATAAGGGTTGATATAAACGGGTATTTCGGGAAGCTTCGAAACGTACTTGAATCAAAAAGAATTCAATTCTTTAACATGTTCCGAATATCATGATTACATTTTAAAAGTATTATTACATCATACTTATGACCATCATTGCTTTAACAAGTTATCTTATTAGATATTTTTTATGTGTTATTGTCAGCCGTGTGATTTACAATGCTGAGAAAGCAATCGCATAAAATATTATGAAATGTAAACACCAGCAAACCAATGTACTCTTCTTGTTACTAAAGATTTGCGTAAGTTTGCTCCGCATTGGCAGGTTGCTTATCGGTTGCATTTTGTTTCCACTTCAGTTAATACCAACATCAAGTCTCATGGTTCAAATATACTTTATTGCAGCTGTTATCGTTATTGGTGATTTGAGGCTGCACTAAAGGAGTTCTGTAGTCTATGCCCTTCATTTAATATTAATTTTTGCCCGCGTTTTTGCACGTGTTAATGTAAATTTGTAGATAGAGTGGAGAACCGGCCTTTGGAAGTCCAACACGCCGCCACGCAAAAATTTAAAATATAAAATTTGCGAACTTCTAGAACAACAATAACAATATTGAAGTACATAGCCAGCAGTTCAATTCTCATCACCATTGCCCTCACACTATATTATATAAACAAAGTACGTTTTTTGAAAAGCCAAAAGTTTTTGAAAGACTTACTAAAAGGATAATTGAAGACGACAAGAACTATTACAGCGCATGCCGAAAGTGCAGGGTCGGCGATGCCAGCAGCAGTTGGCTCCCATTCGCCAGTCAGTCCGGCGCCCATCACGAACAGACTGCCTGGTAATATAAATTACAATACATTGTATTTAGTAACAATCAGTGATAAACTGCCCAAATAGGTCTTAGAAACATATAAACAAATGGGCGTACAGACAAAAGTACAGTTCTACAGAAAGGACAAAATTGTGAATAAAATAAAATTGGTTGATTGTATAAGGCTGAAATTTGGATTATCCTTCTATTTAGGTACACTTGCATACTGGTAAGACTTTCTAAATTGTAACATGCATAGATTTTTAGTAAACAACAAAAAATGGCATGTTTGCGTATTACGCCCATTTGTTATGAAGCCCTCGATATATAAGCTTTAAGACCATTATTGTTCATCAGTAACACATGTGAATATTTGATATGACTTTGGCTGCTTTGTACATAGTTCGAATATATGAGTGAGTGAATGTAAAAAATACACCTTAATTAAGGTTTTAGTTGATAAATAATTTATTGAGGCAAATTAATGACTTATAGTGTCTGTTTCCCTAAAATGGGGAGTCGATCTTGCCGTTTTCCGGCGAATATTAACTATATCAACATATACATGTGTCTGTAGAAACAAATTCTTGAGATTGATCTAGTTTCATAGAATGCTCACATAACACTTATGGCCAGTTCCTATATCTTACTCATTGATATATAAAAATATATCGATGATCTTACTATTCATTCACTTGCCTTACTATTGCATCGGTTGAATTTTGACGAATATAGGAACCGACCATTAGTTTATCATTGTCAATTTCCATCGCTCAACCAGCTGAACTTGAAACTGATGTTATTTAACACTTCGACGAATATTATTCCTAATCATATTTATTTATGTGTGTAGTATCTTGACAAAGTATTAAGTGACCAATTCTTCCATCGTACAAGTTTATTGTTCACTTGTATGATAAAATGAGCTTTTATAGAGTAGTGTTTATTACACTGTTTTGAATATTAAACCAGGTGTATAGATTATGTTCTCTTCCACGTGGAATAAATTATGTATATAGGTCTAGCCGTGCATGATTATCATTTTGTGACCATCACTGATAACAACATATCATAGTTTGTATAATAGGGCATTGAAAACTCGTTCTTAATGTTTAAAGCAGGCATAAAAACTGTGTGAACTTACTGGCGATATCCGTAGGTGCATGTGCAAGGACGGGCTCTCCAGCCCCAGTCTTCAGCTCAACTCCCCCATCTTCAGTAACGCATAGGCGACGGCTGTAGCTCAATTCTCGACCTATTTTTTTTTATTAAGTTGTTTATTTACGATTTTGTATTTACTCGAGTGCAGGTTAATATAATTTATCTATGTTGAAAAATAAAAAGCCTTCGAGTTGCGTATTTTACGTTTCTAGCTTTAAGTATAGACTATATTTCATATTTGATATTTACAGGAAACACTAAAATTAAATTTTGATCTGCTGCATAACCTACTTTAGAATTATTTAATTTATATTATAATTACGTTATATATTTTAGAGGCAAAGAATAGAGATGTGCGTTAGTTCATTATATACGGAATCAATTTTAACGCAGTTGAAGTCTCAGGGAATGTCTACACTTATTTCTATATCGTTATAAATTTATTTTTATTTATCTATCTGTGTATGTTTATTAATGGCTTGGCCTTGTTTATATATATATTAGGGTGGCGCAAAAAAACAGACTATTTATTTTTTAGTCTCGAGTAAAAAATGTTAGTTTTTGATGTTTTAAGAGCCCTCATCAAAGGTCAGCTCAAAAAAAAAATTTTTTAAGAGGTCGCACCAAATTTTTTAAAATTTCAAAAATCGACAAACATCGAATCGTTTTACTTTAAAATTATTAAATTAAAAAAAAACCACATTGTGCTTGATTTTTACTGATCTCGTGGTGTATTTTTATTTATTATTGTACTAAATGAAAAAAATGTATGGAATTTAAATGTGAATATCAAAAGGTCGCTCGAAAAAATCTCAAGTAATGCACTAATAAAAAAAAAAAATTATGAGCGACCTTTCAAAATTTTAATTTTGAACTGAAACTTTCAGAAACTTATTATTTTTTGGTCTCTAAAATTTTACCGTAACAAGAAAAAACATTTAAAAAAAATTTATTCGATTTTTGACGATTTTTGAAATTTTTAAAAATTTGGAGCGACCTCTTAAAATTTTTTTTGAGGTGTCCTTTGGAGAGGGCTCTTAAAACATCAAAAACTAACATTTTTTCACTCGAGACTAAAAAAAATAGTCGGTTTTTTGCGCCACCCTAATACCCTAGTTTTTAAGATTACAGCTATTAGCCGTCCAAATACAATAAAATAAAATAATTTAATAGATAAACAACTATATTTAGGCCTCTAGTCTAATTAATTGTTAATTACTTATAATTTAATTTATTGATATACGGATATTAAGAACTCGTTTGCGAAAATTTATAAACATGATGGAATATTTTGGTTTCATCGTTTATACATACGTGACACGTTCTACTTGATTATTTTGCAAACAAACGACGAACTTAGCTATTCTAACCGTAATGAAAACAATGATTAGAAATATACTTAGAAACACACACACACACACAATATATAATATAAAATATATATATATATACAGTTCTTAAAAATAAAGTATATCTAATAATGACGATACATTTAATACTCTACGTATCATATAGGTAGGTTTATCTGAAAGTACCTACTTAATCGTACGTACTTTCATATAAATAAACACTACATACTGTTAATAAACAAATTATTTATCTACTTATATCATGAAAAATAATACTGTAACAAAGAAAAGACTTGTAAATAATGAAATTTCGAATTTAGCGAAGATTTGTGCAGGGGTTTTTCATATTTTTTACTGAGCGGTCGGCATTTTTACTAGGTATTCTAAAGCCATGGTTATACTAATGTTGATCATTGGTGGGCTCCGTATTGTTTTAATATAATAATAAACATTATTGCGAGAAATAAGCATAATGCAAAAAAGATTTTTCAGGCTAAATAAGTATTTATTAAAGTATTAAGTAATTATTAAATATTTAAATTAGTATCTGAAACCGAGACTAAGAACACACATTATCGTTTCGGCTTGCAGTAGACTGATATTTTTCCAAATTCCAAATTTGTGTAATTAAAATGTTTTTCACAAAATATTATAATTTATGCATACAGTAGTAAATATTTTGCAAAAGTTAAGACGAAATGAAACTAACCGAAAGACTGTAAAATAAAGGTGAGTATATGAATTTATTTGTTGACATTTGGCAGGACTAAATTATATACTTACCAGCAAGCAGCATGTAGTTTATAGCGTACAACAAGAGTCCGATGACAGCACTTCCAACTATAACTCTTGGGTACCTCGGTGGTTGAAGGTGAGAAGAGTGAACACCAAGTTGTAAAGAGTTCACCACTATGGCCAGTGCGAACGACGCGAAAAGCACATGGACGGAGAGCCGCCCCAGGACTTCGATGCGAGCCCAGCCGAAGGTATTACGGAGGCGACCTTCCCGGCCTACATTTTCGTTGGCTCGTTCATACTGTTAAAAAAATATAGTTGCCATTTTGTAATACGTAATGCTCGCTTACTTTACTGATTGATAGATAGATAATACTTCACTGCTTACTAAATTAAATTACAAAAATAAATACAATATTTTTTGTTAATACATTAGACTGCTTTATAGTTTATAACCATGTCTTCCAGTCAGCTTAAAGAATATTCTTGACTAATCTAGCAATGGTATAAAGTTTATATAGAAATAAAATATGTGTAGTATTATTTATTTTGTTTTTACGATGGGTGTTTAAAAACATTAAAAACAAAGAATTATTTGACCCTCAATAGATTTTAAAATGAACTGTATAAAATATTTTTTCCAATATTTGAATCTAGAAAGTATAAATATGGCCTTGTATGCCTACCTTGTATGAAAGCAGGGTTGTGATGAGTCCCACAAGCCTGCAGAGCGCGTGGCAAGCATCGACTAGCAGTGTTGGTGAATAGGTCAAGTGGGAAGCGAACAATCTTCCACTGAATCCAGCTATGGCTAGAAGCAACGCCAGTGACGATCGTGGCGGAGGTAGCCATTGGAGCCATTCCTTCATAGCCATGGTTAACGTTTACAGGGACTGGAACACAAACGTACAAAAACTACTTAGAAAGCGCATATTTCTTTATTTACTTAGCTATCGATTTAAGTAAAATCTCATTAAAAATTGTTCTGATTTTTCCAAGCGGATGTTATAATTATTTTTTTGACAAAATATGTATGTATACATCATACACGTACATATTTTGGTATATAGAACACACTTTCCACCAGAAATCTGTTAAATATTCACGCATGGTCCATAGTTTTAGCAAAAAGAAGTTGCGGTATAAATATTTAGATATACGGAAGAACGGTCATCAAGGTTTCCCTTTTAGTAAAATAAACTACGGGCCTATAAAGTCGCGGACAGACGAACATGACAATAGACCTAGTATTTCTTCACTACATATTGTAATAAACAAACGTCGATAATTATATTAATATTAAATAATAATATTTAATGATTACTATTTATAAGTAAAATATATTTGATGAGTATGTATGAATGTTTATCACATATCTTACAAATTTGGAATGAATCTAGGAACATCTGAATTCATGCCTCAGCTACATCGCCAGATTAGCTTAGATTTAGAATATTGTATAAATTAGGTTGTCTGGAAGAGATCGCTCTAAGCGATAAAGCCGCTTATAGTTGTGCCTAAAAAATTTAATTAATGTATTGTGTCTAAAATTCTGGGAACAATAAACTGTTTACTAAGTATCTATAAGCACCTTTTCAGAAATTTATCCAAAAGAACCCAAATGTTTTGACCTAGTAATAAATAAATACAGGTTTGTAGTTTAATGAGTTTAACTGATAATAGCTCACAACACGCGCCTAGTTACAGATCAAATGAAAGTTGTTAAAGTACGATGTTGCTAACGGTACTCCATTTATGCTTGTGTGACAGCTCCCTTCCACTAGTTAGTTGACACTGCGCCTATCATTCTGTTTAATTATACACAAAAACAGTGCACTGTTACGGTCTTGGTACACTTATAACGGCGACTACTCACTACACTCGGTTCTTGAATTAAATGACGAGATCCACAGACACGTGGTTATAGATACGATTGCGTTGATTTCGAGACAACCGGCACTTCAACTAGTGTTTTTTAAGCCTCAACGATTGGTTATATTTAATTTCATTGGCAACAAAATAGTCTATACTAACTGTGTTCGCCACTTCGCTCGCATGTCTATTTAAGAAAAATCTGTGTTTATCCTTAATATTTTTATTAAAGAATACAATTTATTTATTTGCTTAAAAAATGGTACATGTTAAAGATGACATTAGGACAGTTTCAGGTAATCTTTGTTTATTGGACGTAGAAATTTGTTAATAATAAAAAAATATATGGAGCCCTTTTCGATATAAACTTTCAGACTGAATGAAGCCACTTTATTGTTCACCGTATTTCATAAAAAAATGTAAGCTATCGTTCTAGTCAAAATTGTATCGGAATACGCTCGAACAACCTGAACAACCTCAAGCCCCTCCCGGGAAAATTATCGCGGGGTCTCGGGCTAAAATATTATGTAATAAATACATTTTATTACATACAATTTGCTATCAGTCCGTGAAAAAATTGCATTGGTATTTTTTTTCAATCTGGCTATTTTATATTACTTCCAGAAAAAATTGCGCGGTACAGCCGGGATAAAAAGTAGCGTAGATTTTAAGTCAGAACATTATCTGTCGATCAGCGAAAACCGCATCAAAATCGGCCCAGTAGTCTTTATGTTAATCCCGAATAAACAGACAAACCGATAAACAGACAAAAAATCTAAAATAAATTGCATCGTGTTCTGCGTCGTTTATATAGCCAATTCCATTTTTTTGATAGCTTCAATGTACGGATACGAGTTTTATAATATTATAGATTAATTTATCAATGACTGACAGACGCTTCAATTTTATTTATTGATATAGATTGACAAAAACCTTATAACCTTATGCTAATCAGAGCAATAATCCCTGAGGTTCGTTAAATACAAAAAACAAGTTAAATTTAGAACAAGCGGTATTTTGAAGGTACTACCTAGTTATGTCATGGCGATCTGTTTGTCACCTTAGTTCAAGGAAGATGACACTCAACCTTATAATAGTCTGTCTCCGGCAATTGAGCAGCCAACCGAGTCGGCTATTATTTGCTTATTCATGATTCCATATCCCAAGGCTTATATGTCGATGCTTATCATTTTTATGCATTATAAAACGCTATGATTAACCTTTACCTCATAACGGTATTGATTGGTTTTTGTGAGGAAACTTTTCGGTCTATTTGCTGACTATGAAATCAACTGTGAATACGTCTTTGATTGTTTTTTTTTATGTTTTCGTGATCTTGCATAAATAACGAAACTTCGTATCGTGAAATGAGTTCCTAAATAAGTAGGTATTAACCATGGAAGAAAGTAATTTTTTTTTCATGATATTACTACTATACTACTATTTTAAAATCAAATATTACAGCAGATTTATTTTAATTTAAATGAAGAAATTGGAACAACTATTAAAAGAATTAAAATGGAAAACCAATTCGATTTTTTGTTCCAGTAACCTCGGTCTAGATAGGAACGAACGCAGGAAATAACTCTTAACTCTATACATTAACCTATTTTTTTGGCTTATTAATACATCGGTACAAAAGTCTGAAAACACAAGTCATCGTCATACATCTGCCAAATAAGCCGCCGACGCCGGTGTACTCAATATTATCCCCGCAAATTGGTAATGCGCTGGAACCTTGTCAAATTAACATTCACGTGACGTCATCCGCAACTCGATATGTACGCGTACTCGCCGGCCAGTGAAGCTAACAGTACTAAATGTTCGGCTACGGTTACGTCACCAAAATGGCGGCCAGGCGCAATAGCAATTTGCGGGGATAATATATTATATATTTCTTAGACATTACCAAAATTTAAATAGATTCAAAATTGTATGATAAATAATGCATTCATCATTGAGAGTATGAATAAATAATATAAACTCTTATCGTCCCATTGCTGGGTTCAGCCTACCCATTTCGGAGGGTTGTACACATGCTACTAATTGGTAGATTTCATGTGTAGGTGTTTTTAAAATATTTACCTTCTTTCAGCGAGTGGAAAAATAGACAGCTGAAAATTTGTATTACTAATTAATGGTTTACTGCCAAGATTAGATTCTCAAATCTTACAGACTTACCGGGATGAGAAAGAAGAGAGGATAAATTGTTGTTTTCCAGATTATTCGCATAATTGAAATAATTCAAGTTCATAGGTTAAAGTGAGACGATTTCGTGTTGCATGTAAGTTATAAAGAAGTGACACATTACTATGGCGAAAACATAAAATTAAATTCTTTACTTGGTTATTAGAAAGTAACTTAAATAAATACACTCTCTTCATAATTATTTGAGTTTAGCTTTAAAGCTCTGTTTTTTTATTGTTGAACAATCACGGTATGAAAAGATTCGTCCTTAAAGTCGACTTTTGCTCGCATAAGTACAAGAAACAGTATCACCATCATTTTAATAAAATTTTAGGTTTTGTTATGTTTATAAACGTAACCCTTTATTGAAAAGTGAAAAAAGAAAATTGCAATTTTGACAATGACAACACTGAGATTAACAATATTATCCCCGCAAATTGCTAATGCGCTGGAACCTTATCAAATTAACATTCACGTGACGTCATCAGGAACTCGATATGTACGCGTACTCGCCGGCTAGTGATGCTTACGGTACTGAGTGTTCGGCTACGGTTACGTCACCAAAATAGCGGCCAGGTGCATTACCAATTTGCGGGGATAATAGTTTTATTCATTAGAAACAAAGAGGATATAATCACCACGATTAACATATATATCAAAAGCAATAAAAAGGTTTTAGGAGATCTAAACAATATTTTTACATAAAACAGAAAATCAAACAACTTTGATTTAAGTAACTTTAAACCTTATTGTAAAACAGTTAAACTTAATTTGTGTAGATAGTCTTCTGTGACATAGTTTGAAAAGGTAACATGTGCTCGAGGAACGTCAAATGAATCAACATACGGAATGCCGGTGGGCATTCCGTATCTCCTGGTTAAAGAAATAAAAACTTCATACTAAAATAGTTTTGAATGACTTTCTGGAACACAACTCAATACAATGGAGGTAAACATTCATACTATGTTATCTGCGAAATAAAACATACATTGATAGGGTGACTGGATAGACGCATTAATAAACTTAGGTATCAACAGCTTAAATTGATAGCACTTTCGATTAAATGGTGTTGATTGTCGACACATATTAATGCATGTACTAATAAGGGCGACTAATGTTACTAATAAATGTAAATGTACACCAAGAAAGAGATAGATTGTGTGAAACATGAAATGATGGTTTGTGGTGTGATAGAGGGCGTATGTTAGAATAGAGGAGTATAGAAGGAAAAGACATAGGTATTGTGTCAACCCCAAATAATTGAGAGAAGATGAAAGGGAAGAGAGGGAGAGAGAAATGCGATTAATGTTATATCTTTTAAATTCGCGACAATGGCAAGCAAAGAAAATGCCTAGCCTTGTCAAACAAATTTGTTTTCATTATCATCTCTTTACCAAATTGTAGGTCTTTAACGGACTTCAAAAAACGGAGTACTTGTGGCAACTCGAAAAGGCACATTTCCCTAAACAATCGAGATTTGCAACACTAACGCAATAATATTGTTTAAAAAGAATATCCTTAAACTATTGTCAATATTTAACCAGTTTGAAAATAAAAGTATACAGCCAAAGAACACTCCCCAAGTTTGCGCCAAAACTTGAAATTTTAATTTGCTCGAAAACAAAGTACTTTAAGCGACGTATTATTTAGTTTTAATCACTTAATTTGATAAAACCTAACCTTGCCCTGATTATAACCTGATGTCGAAAAAAAAAAAGATTGTTTGCTTGCATTGAATAGGCTCCGGAACTACTGAACTGATTTAAAAAATTCTTTCACTGTTGATACGCTACACTATACCCGGTTGATATAGGCTATATTATATTTTCGAAAAAATTAGGGATCCTTACTAAAACTCGAATAATGTAACCCAAGGTGTAAAAAATTACCTAAAATCGCTGCGCTGCGAAAACTATTGATGATAGAATAAAATAATTACTACAACTTTCCAGAACACGTCATTATTTACAAGAATGTTTCGGCAGTATGTTATAGTTATGCCACAATAATGTTTTTTATTTTAAAAAATAATTAAAATGCCGCCGCTTGAAAAGGCTCTTTATTTGTATCTTGGTATTATTCTTATCAAAATAAATTTTCTTCATATTCAAGACTGCTTCAATACCTTTATATAACTTTTTGAATTATTCAATTCGGACATTCCATTCGAAAGATATCACGAATTTAAAAATGTGTGGTCGCCGCGCACCCTAATCGGCTATACTAGATAGACTTATGCGATGTAGGCGTCACTGGGACACGGGCAATAAGGGAGGAGAAATGTTTTGATTTATTTGATTGTGATTAATAATTTTTTTTTCTGATGCCCAGCGAAGTGGGCACTGGTCAGCTAGTGTTCTATAATAATAGATCAAATATCCTTAATATACTTATGTTTTACATTGAAATGGACTAGATTAAAAATTACGCATTTTTAATACACAATTAATACATAAACGTATTAAATTAATATATAATTTAATACTTTTGTAATAAATCAGAATTAAACTTCTGTAATATAATTTTTGTTAAAGTATAAGATAATTTTAATTATGATTGCACAAACTTTTTGAGTATTTATGTATGTCATCTGTTTCTATCTTTTCTATATTTTATTTAAAAAAATAATAATTCCGTCACGACTTTGAATATAGACTGAATTACATGAAATTGAGTCCTTCAGTTCGGTATATGGGATCGAAGATAAGCCTGGTCCCATGAGGTTGAATATGAACTGATAAAGTAATTATGAAAAAGATACGATTTTACATAAAATATTAATTAACAAGAATAAAATAATTAATGAACTTATGTTTACTATTACAACGATTTTAAGAAGCACGTGTTTTGCATCAGTCGTTTTAATTGTAATCTAGACGAGAGAAATTAGAAAGGTCAGTGAAAATGCATAAATATGAGACGGCTGCTCCGGGCGGGTGCACAACACGCAGTGCGGATGCTGCGCGTGACGTCATTGACTCCGTCGCACTTCAGCATCCTTTGTATTAATTAATAAACACTATTTTAATAAATAAACAAACACACACACCACCGGCGCGTGTACTCGCGACGGTTGCCCGCTGCCCACCGCTAATCTTATTTATATTTGTTATAAAGGCCTAACGTAACAATGAATACAATGAACGATAAATGCGTGCCAATTTTCTACTAAAATACGTTGACCTGATTGTCATTTATATTTTTGCTTTAAAATTATTATATACATAACACTCTCAAATACACTTACCACAATTGATGGTGAAAAGAATAATGTTTGCTTTAATTTAGACGCACGTTATACGTTAAACTAAAAGCAATATTTGTCACAACACACTACTTTCATAAACACAGTCTGTAAGCGGAACGGGTACATATAAAATTGTTTAGTACTGTTTTAACTTCCGAACTGTTGTAAATTTCGGTTTCAGTGTTGGGACTGTCGGGCGGCGTGATGGCCCGGTGCGCCGGCGTCGCTCGCGGCACTGACGGGTTGCGTATGCGCATACCGTCTTATCGACAAACCTCTCGGCCCGATAAGCAGACCCCGACTGTTAAGTAGCTGCCCGGCAACCTGACTGGCCTGTATCCAGATTCGATTCCAGCTTATATCCGTATCTTGATTTGTACATCAGCATTATCTATATTCGGTGTCTTACATTTCTAACGTAAAACGATATTTTATTCTTTAAATATATAGCTTTACAATAATTAACTGGGGTCATGGAACTTACCAGTGTAATATATATTATTTTGATTACATTTATGTCCAGAGAGATAAAAATAATATTAATTTCACACGCAGTGTGCTAAATTCATTTCTAAACACAAGGAGGTCACGGCCGGGCATGTCGCAGCGAAGATATTTCCGCAGCTGCTAGGTGCTTAAAATAGGTTGTTTTCTCTTAAAAATTAGAGAAAGAGTTCCAATATTACCCAATCACCTTCGAACTCTTTTATAGTTTGCTAATAATGTAATGTATGGATATTGAATATTTCGTTATAAATAAAATTGGCCAAGTGCTTGTCGGTCGAAGTACAGTGATTTGCAGCGCGGGTTCCGTAATGGAGGTTTTTTCGTCATTTGGTACGGAACATAAAAAGTGTGTTGATTTGCTGAAATTTGTATTGTGAAGCAAATCGACGGGCGCCATCTTAATATGTCATTAAGAGTTCATATATTAACTGAACTATTTTTATGCTAAACGTGACTTTTAAATAAAACTTTATTTTTTCAATCATTCTAATACTGATACTGATGGTACTAAATTAGCGAATTCACTTGAAGTTTTGATGTTATAATCCAGTGCATCTGTGTACAAGAGAATTAATCAAATTAAATGTTGCATGTACTAGTTTTTTGAAGCATATTATTTCATAATTTTTAGGGCCTTTTCAACCGACTTTACTACACTGGTGGGTCTTCTCAAGTTTGCATCACATTTGTTTTCTTCATTAAGCGGATGATCCGTGTGTTCTTTAATGCAGGAAGATTCTTGTTCTTTCACCATTCAGTGTTTGCAGTAATTCTACGGCAGGTCATCAATCAACGGATCTGTAGGGTATTTACAATTACAATTTTTGAGATGCGCTCCTCACCCTGGGATATGCTATGATCGACTGTATCTTGCGAGCTGTATCAGTTAACTTAGCCCGTTTATGATATCCATGTTATTCCTTTTATTTACATGAGACTCTTCGAGATTCGCTTTGTTAAATCCCGTCGTAATTAGTGACTATGTATGTAAACTGTACTAGGCCGAAGAAAACTTTTAGAAAAAAAATGCAAGGGTTGGTGAAGAAAATAAGTGATTAGGTATTGACTCAATTACACTATGATGGTATTAACTTTTTTCATTCATCTTACTTGAAATTTGATTTTAAAATGGCTAATATTAAAATATCTTGCTGCTCTGTAAGAGTGTCATACGTTAGGATATACTTTTGGACCAGTTGGATCCAAGACGATTTACAATGATTAAAAATACAAACCTAATGGAAACAAACATGTTGATGTCTGGCCATTAAGTGAGTAGCAATTATTTCAAGTGCTTAGCCTGATGACAAATATAAATTACGCGTCTTAAATCAAGAGCATGCATTAATAAGTGGAGTTAATAACCTGATGGTGGGTAAATGAAATTTACACTGCGATTTTTCATAGCGCTTTAAAAAGAGCTTGATTAAGTTGTTAAAGTCCCAAAAATGTAAGCATCACATGGCTTTCTTGGTGTTGAATTGTTGATGTTTATGGGTGGGGGTAACTACTTACCTCCAGGTGGACCGTCCGCCAGTTTTGCTTATATGTAAAGATAAGTAACAGGTAATGTCCTTTGGCGACGTGATCCGTTGGAACTATTTACATCATATCATGTATACTCGTTGTAAGTCGTGGTAGCGTAATGGCTAGCGCACCCGTCCTAAACTTAAAGATCGCGGGTTCGATCCTGGCCGGAACGCATGCACTACTTAAGCTGTTTGTGACCTAATGTGCATATTGTTACCATTACCACGTGCTAACAACGGTGAAGGAAAACATCGTTTGCAACCTGCACATCGAGTTATTCGTTGTGTCAATCCTGCCAAGCCGCCTTGGACAAGCGTGGCGAGTATACTGTCGATCTCCTATAGAGGGAGGCCCGAGCCCAGCTGGGAGACAGCCATGTGCTGGTGTTATATATATTATATATATACTAGTTGAATGAAGCCCACGAGTCATATCATAAGACTAGTCCGGACTTGTAGAGACCCCTTCGAAAGCTTAATCTACATCGTTGGTAAAATAATTCACGGCGTTTATTGCATTCTACATAGAACAAAAATAAACGCTAAACACACCGTTAGTAACAGTGACCATGTCATTAAAAATCAATAGAAAATAATCTAAGAAAGCTTCTGTTTTCCAGGAGGCCTTGGCCTCGGCTTTCAACACTAGAAAAGACTTTTATTCAGTCATATTGTAAGTTTTTGACTTACTTGTAACAATGTAGCTCTTGTGACAAGTCGAAAAATCACATTTTACTAAATACAAGCAATAAAGACAGAAGTACGAAAACACAGTTATTTTTTGATGAAAATCATCTTACAATTATTGTATACCTCAATGGTTCTTATCTATAGTTAGTTTGCTTCAAATATCTAGTGATAGTGAATCCGAAAAAAAACTTTGACTGAAAATAATGTAGAATTTGTCAGTCCCAGATTGGATAATATGACAATTTACTGTTTTTCTCATTGTCAGCGAACGATTGGTAAGACCAGAAATCAGAATAACCTTTCGCTAAACACGACATTGATAACCGTAAACATATTACTATAATTTTCTAACTTACGTATATATTTTATATACTACCAAGAATTACTGGGAACTCCAATAACTCATGGCTTACTGACACCACAAATTTGATCTTCATTCCACGTACATAAGTCGCGAATGGAATATAAGTACATAATTATGCACCCAGTTATTAGTGTACAAAAAGTACACCTACATCATAGTAAACATAGATTATGAAATGTTTAATCAGAGTATTGGATAAGTTCAATTATATTTGATTTTGATAAAATATTTCAAAACTGCTTGCCTAGATCAGAATAATAATTTAGGCCTAGAACGCACTAGCGGCTGGCTGCGATGCGGCGTGCCGTTGTGGCAGGCCGTAGTATATATGTGGTTCGCTCCATGGTCGGCAGCCGCACCGGATGGGACGCTGTCTCCTCCTTCTGCGAGCACGTCATGTTTGCGAAGGAGGAGGTGGAGCGGGAGCGTGAGCGTACATCCTTGCTCCGCTCCCGCCAAAGGAGGACGCGCCGACACCGGAGGTCGGAACTCGACCTTCAGCCACCGTAAGCGGGAGGCGCGGGTGGGCCCCTAGGGGTATAGGAGTTCTCACTCACCCGCATATGCCGTCGAGAAGAGAGCGCGAGTGTTCCGCGCGCGCTTATTTCTCTTCGCGTGGGGCGCGTTACAGACCGCCCCACGCACGGACTAGACCAAGGAAGTCGCCGGGGGAGCAGCTCCCCCAGCATTGGAAGAGACCCAGTGAGCGGGGCCCATGCCTGCCATGGCATTGCGGAGCCGGGATAGCCTATTCCCGTAGTCCTGGCATAAGGCGCAGGACGGAACACCCAGGGGTTTTAGTGGGTATCCCTAACTGGGGAGTGGCAATAGCGTGGCTCCGGTTCTGACCGGGCACGCTAGTGCCACCCCCGATCTGGCGAATCCCACACTCACACGGGTCGCGAACATCTCCCCAGGCTTCTGCGCTTGTCGCGGCTTAGTCTTCAAACGGATTTCCCCTGGCAAAAAAAAGGCCGTAGTATATATACGGTCTGCCGTAACGGCACGCCGTATTCCGGATGACCGTATCGTCTTGGTTCTATTGCGGTCTGCCGCAATCATAAGTGCTTCTAGAAATTTTGCATGCGTGGAGGGGATGCGGCGCGCCGCAACTTTCAACCGGTGCGGCTAGCCGCAGCCCCAGGACAAACGGAGCGGTTGACGGCTGGCCGCAAATCAGTGCGCTGTAATCATGCGGTTTCATGTAAAAATTGATGTGCAGCCTGCCGCAACGGCACGCCGCATCGCGGCCAGCGACTAGTGCGTTCTAGGCCTTAGGGTCGAGGCGGACAGGCATTATGGTTTCAATTTTATTTTTATTATGTTTTGTTTCATTTAGACAAGTACAATACAAAAGTACCAGTTTTGTGTAAATTCATTCTTAAAATGTCATTATGTATCGTTGCCTAATGTATTCTACACGATTCTCTGCGGCACAAATAAACCCATGACGTTTCTGTGCCACAGTCGAATATGTTTTTATATATGAAAGTAAGCATATTGGTAAAAAAAATATATTGAGTTTTTCATTACAATGTCATACATACAAAACCATAATACTATATGGATAACAATGTTTATAGTAATATAGATCTGAGACATTTATAATGAAATAAATAAATAATTACATGACAAAATTTGACTGTGTAACGTCCACCCGACCCTCAAAGAGCCAAGAAATGACAAACTCAAGCCGAAGCATAGAGTGAGAAATAAAAGAAGTTATAAAGTGAAAATTAATAACATTTATTAAGTAAATAAACTTATTTTGGCCATAAATCGTGATCATCTAGTAATAAGAACCCTCGTCATAATACCGTTAACCCTATGTTCACAAGGTAGGTTATATAGGAGTGTTGATCAAGGAACAGGAAGACTCAAGGATCGGTGTATAATATATATCTATATAAATAATAATTTTGTAGTATAAGTTGTAAGTGTAAAATGCCATGCGTTTTATGAATAATGACAAATGTATCGACTCATGACATAAGCTCATCACCTGAGTACGCCGTGCCTTTATTAGCCAAAAGGAATTTTAATGCACATCTCATAACAAATTATATAATTTTGTGTAGGCACCCCTCCTAACCACCTCTCTGATATTATGCCACCGCATTCTTTAGCTATCAGTAAAAGAGCTCATATCAGAATAAAAGAAGAACCTCCAATCTTTTAATTAGAACTTATTGAATTGATCATAAACATTATCTAAAACTAGCGTCGGTTCACAACGTACTATCACTGGCGAGAAGAGCCGACAAGAAACTCTCCAGTAGTACGCCTAACAATTTAGAAAACCCCTTTGGAGTGCCTTATGTGTAAAATGAGTTGGAAAAGCCATAAGACTTGAGTGAACGTATCATACCAGAGCCACTCGTCCAAAATATCAAATAAATTTGTAAATATGAAGAATAATACCTCAGCGACCTCCCCTGATGCAAGATAAGAATATCACAGTAAATTAAAGATAAAGTTTAAATGAAGTTTAAATAGTGATACTCTCTACATCTCATAAAATTCCCATTAAGTTATTAGTGTAAGAGTTTCAGGATGTTCCTCCGTGAATATGAAGTAAAGATAAAGATAAAATTGGGTGGAGGACACCTTCACTCATATTATTTGTTTCCCTATGTCAAAGACAGATTTCAGTGTAAGAGTTTCAGGGAAAATTCTCCGTAAAGTAAAAGTGAAATTAAATTGGCATTGAACTGGAGTATTCCCTTACGCTCGTATTGCTTGTTATCTATTTGTTAAAGACAAGATTCAGATTCCACCGTGAAATTTAAAATGAAAGTTAAAGTTAAAGTAAAGTGGCGGAACCCTACATCCGATTAAAGACCCTAAAACCCAAGAGATGAGAGCATAGCACCGTAAAGTAAAGTTTAAATTGAAATAGACATGAAATGGTGGTACTCTACATCAAGGGTGTCAACATCGGTAACACTGCTCATATATAATTTATCAATAATTATTCTTTCCAATCCAGTCAGGCTTGCCAGGCCTACCTACTTCTAAGACTCTTGTGAAATCACATATTGTGAAAAGATGTAAATTTTGATACGAATGATCCGCTTGCAATTGGCCAGTAGCTGGCCTCCGGGGCCCTCAACTTCGCCTCCAAGCTGATCCGCGATTTAACAGTCTCCAATCCCTCAGTTACTCATTCAGTTAAACTCAATATGTGAAATCAACCTAGTCTCATGAAGGCACATATTATAACCAAAACAAACTAGGTTGCCTAAAAACGGCACGCGAGAAAACCTGGATAATTGACGAAATTATCCTAGGTAGATTAAATTGTCCCAATAAACAAATGGTTTGCGACGTCATTTGTCCAAGGTTACAAAGACCATAAACCGCGTCCCTAATCAAAGTTAATATAGAAATAATCAATATGTGCTTTCACATCTAACTAGTTGTTGTTTCATTACAATTATACTACTATTTAGCATATATCCAGTGTCAACAGAGTTACTTGCATGTAGATATATAATTTAAAGAAATAAAATATTCATGAACAATAAATTTAAAATAAGTAACTGCATTGCACAACAGAGTACCATTCCGGCTTATTCTTACACACCTCAGTTGCTTCCTTGACATTCATAACTCTTGTCATGCAATTGCAGACTTGTCCAAATAAATATATATTCTAAAAGGTAATCCACGTTAACAAAATGAAAGTTAAAATAAAACTCTATTGCACAAGACCATGCCGAATGCCGAAGGCAAACCTTCTTAAATAAGAAAGTATTTAAATCATTAAAATCAGTAGAACCCAAAAATAAACGTTAAATTTCTTAAAGCCTGTCAAGCTTTCCCAAACAAGTCGCATGATTGTTGTGGAGTGTGGTGTAATAATGTAGTGTTATAAAATATACTAAATGTATACACATATATGAATAGACTAAATAATAGATAATAAAACAAGACTATGACCTCACAGATCTAGGTCAATAATAACCCTGTCTATGTTAAAAACAATCAAGACTCAATACAACGTCTGACCTTAATCTCACTGCGACAAGAGCAGATAGACATTAACAATCAACACCCCCATCAAGTAAGTGACCGCAGCCAGGTACAACAACATGTATGCAACAACAAGACAAGAACTCCTATAAATAAGTTCCTATTAACATATAATTAATCTCCCTAAACAAATTAATAAATAATTATATTGCCTAAAAGAATCATCAGAACCCCTTAGTAGCTCCCGACTATGAAGTAGTAATGTTATTTAATTCAGTTTCTAAAACCAAAGTTATATTTCAGAACCCTTTAAATTAAATTCAATAAATTAGTATTTTTATCCGCAAGACTATGTGTCAGACTTCCTAAATAATATATTAGCACACTCAGGCTTTACAATTACCCCTTATTAATTTAGTTAACTATGAAATTATAACAATGTATAAACAATTCTTATCTTATAATAACGCACAAGTCAATCAAGACTTACATCAAAATTAATTTAATATTGTATAGCTCATTCTCCATATAATATACAAATCAAGGTCAATGATTAGTTAAGTTCTAAAACAAGAAGGTCAGTAATAGATAGTATAGAAGTCTGTCTTTTATTACATATGATCATGTAGGTCTCCACAGTAAATAGTTATGTATGTTAGCATATATGCCCATATAAGTCATAGGAACGTCTCTATTGAATTAAAAGTCTGTATAGGTGGATCCACGGGTCCCAATATGTCTAAAGACTAACACCAAAGTATACCATAGTCAATGCTAACTAATTAATATATGCTGCTGTAACTAACTACACATCATTAGTTAAGGTTTTGAAGATAATCCCAGGTTTATACATACAGACACGCATTAAATGCAAATATTCCATAATTCCTAAAATTTAAATTATTAATACAATATTATTAGTAACATCTCTGCAAGAAAAGAACATTAGATTTGTCTGCAAAATAATGTAATTAGTACACAAGGAAAATATCAACAACACATAATTAGTTATAGAATACATGTTCAATAAACAGATTAGGTTAAAACACATAATTAGATATATCATTAATAACATACAAACAAAAAAGCCTCTGGATCATCTGTGAACAGAAATAAAGGCAACAAACACAGACTAGATTAATGTTAGTAGATTATAAGTATATAGTTATTAATAGTTATATATTACAACAGTCCACGAGAACATCTGAAACATAGATAAACACAACAAGCAAGATATCAGACAAATCTACATGATTAGTAAGATTATTAATGTATTAATTGTTGACTTGAAGATGTGAACTAGCCCTTTGGTGAAATCCATAGCACCGAAGTCTGTAGCGCACATATCGAAGATATAGTTATTTATTGTTAGTATTGATCATTTTGTCCACAAATAGCTTTTTCTCCATCTGTAATAATATAAAACACAATTTTTTCCGAGAATAATTTTTTTCATGTCTTGTTCTGTCAAAAACCAATATTCAAGTTCCTTCTCTTCTCTGTCAAATTTTCAAACAAAGAAAAATTCAATTATATCATACAAAGAGATTAATAATAAATACATATATTATGCGAAATAAAGGAGGGAATACATTATATGGAGAACAGCCATTCCTTTATAAATAAATAAACATTAATAAGAGAAAAAAAATTAAATTCATGATGATGCGTACCGTCACACCACCCCGAATTTAATTTCATAGCTTGCGGATAAATTAAATTCTAACCTAAGGTACGATCATCAAATAATAAATTGATAACACCCTGTATATAGTCCTATAAGTTAATAACATCCTGTACATAAACTTAACCTAAGTTAATAACACCCTGTATATAACCTTAATCTAAGTTAATAACACCTGTATATAACCTTAACATAAGTATTGTCCATCCCATACACCCCACCAACTATATGTCTCATATCCAAAACAAATTTTAAAATTAGATAAAGCCACCCCTTAAAATATGAAAATCATAGGCGTAATTTAATCACCCCATAGAACATGAAAGCCACAAATGTTTAATATACATAAGTCATAATTCAAAGAAACCTAAAACTTCTTCATTAAAGAAAATTTCAATAACTGTTCTCCTTAAAATCTCGAGAGTCCTTCTCCTTAATTTACTTTATCTGGTAGCTAGATTGCTCTAACTATAATATCCATCAAGTTAACTGATTATTGCATAATTCCCAAATCTTTACAAAATCAAAGTTTTATGATCAATCCTAATTACTAGCCTAATAATTATATGACCCGAAAAAGACCCTCAAATGCTCTACCTATCGACCTATCTATCTATCTTGGGTATAGGGAATTTCCGTACGACCCTAATGTTTCCTGATCAACCCTAATACCTGAAGTCGACATGATATGCCCTAGTATCTTAACTTCTTATATATGAAATTACACCTTTTAATGTTACAAGTAAGACCAGCATCTTGTAATTTCTTTAATATTATACTCAAATGCTCTAAATGATCAGTCAAAGTACCACAAGTTAAAATTGCTAAATCATCCAGATAATTTACACAAAACTGCCTAACCTCTGGGCCCAATATAATATCCATAGCCCGACTAAAACTGCCCACTGAAGTCTTTAAACCTTGTGAGAGTACATTATACATATATGACTTTCCGTTAAAAGTAAACCCAGTGTATTTCCTGCCGTCCTCAGATATAGGTATCTGAAAGTAGGCATTAAACCACACTTATATATGACACCCAATGAAAAGAATTAAATACATCAATTTGCATAACTGGAGCTTCAGAGTCTGCAACCATAAACTTTTGATCTCCCGCGCATCTAAGAATAAACGTAAAGACCAGTCGGGTTTGGTCGCAAACGTTAACGGACTACTATATGGAGTGGAACCCCGCGAAATAATGCCCATCTCAACCATATCCGCCAGTTTCTCCTCCTTCTCTTGGCGGTAAGCATAAGGCACAGGATATGACCATCTTATAAATGGTGTACTATCTGACATCTTAATCTCATGTTCATAACAATTTGCACGACCCAAAACATTAGAAAATATAATACGAAACCTACCCAAAACTTGTTTTAACTGACTTAACTGTACATCCGAAAGCTCTATCCCCGTTTTAATTTCCTTTAACTTTTCTTGGAAATCTGAATCATCAACAACTCGAGTAGATATCTCTGATATTCCACTCTCAAAGATTATCTTCCTAAAAGGCAAAGCTACATCTTGTTCATGAATTTTCAAACTTAACCCCATTTCAGAACCTTGTAATTTAATCGTGGCTTCAACTAATGATAACCAATCAAAGCCTAAAATCACAAATTGCAATAAATTTGGTACAATTAAAACCTAATATCAATAATGCTATCTCCCAATTAAACTGGTAACAATACCATTTGTTGAATTTTAGTACTTTTCTGACCTACTGGACCCCTAATTTGAATTGGCCTGATGGGCAATAAATTAATTTTACTACATTCTTTTGATATTAACTCCCAAAAGATGCTGGAAATACATGTAATGTCACTCCCCGTGTCTACCAAACAATTCACTTCTTTCCCATAGATTTTAACAGTAATTATAGATTTCACTAACTCAAATTTATCTGGCAAATAGGCATCTTCCTCCTCAAACAAGGAAGATACACATCCGTTTGTCATAACTGAATTAGGATCTACATCCTTCAAATGTAATTTTAAAATATTAATAAATGCTCCCCCACCAAGGCTTCATCAATATAACCTAGCCCTGACTTATCTAATGAGGACTGACTCTTAGCTATAATAGGTGTAAGTATACCAGAATTAGTAGTGCCTAAAGACTGTCCAGGTTTCCACCCACTCAACGACATAATTCTTAACCCTATCCACAATTTATCATCCCCTCCTATAGCAGTGAACTAGCACTATTACATCTCTTGGTTCATCCTGAAATATTAGAATTCTATCCTTCAATTACTTCATTCAAATATTTACTCAACGCTAGCAAACTATAAGTAGTCATAAACTATCTAAGTTATGTATATAATATAATTTAAATTATTAAATATTATTCCTAAGTTCATGCTTCATAACAACATCTGACTCCACCATAGTAAAGAATTATTAGCCTAACTCCCATTTATAACACAAGACTGACTAACAGTTAATAAACTTCCTCAACTCTGTTATGAAAAATAAAATTAATAAAGTCCTCATTAAAATGTCATAAAATAATGATTAATATTTCATTTAATTGAAAATATACACCCCATTAAATTAAATTTGCCTGGCTGTGTAATTAATCAACAAGACTAAAGAATATCAACAAGGTCATTGTGGTGCCCCCCTAACGGTAAAGTGTTGAACTAATTCGAAGCGAGGAATAAAAATTTCTAAGTCACTTGCAACACCCGTAGTAACAAAAGGATGAACTAATTTGAACGCTAAAATTAAAAATTCAAAGTCACTGCAGCGCCCTCTAACGGCAAGATGACGAATTAATTTGACACATAATTAAAATTTGCAATACCACTGTGGCGCCCCTAGCGACAACCTGACGAACTTATCTGGACACGAGATTAACTTTTTCCCATAATTTCTAAATCATTTACCTATAAGGTCAGACTGTTAATTATTACACCAACCACCGATCACCCCCTGTCAACCCCGAAATAAACAACAACCCTCTATAACCTTTGAAACCTTGCTCCGCCTCACAAGCAACAAATTGTGTATCTTTCAGATACACAAGAATAAAATAGCTCAGTCTGACAGCAGAACTTGTTCACTAACATCAATCCAGACACCTTGGATGCAACACCTAATGTAATTTTGGACTCGCGCGCCGAAACTGCGAGATCCAGGATAAGATTCAACTGTCCTAGACCCACTCCATATCATGCCGCAGCAGCCGATTCTTGAATCCTGGGAACGCGCACCGAATTGTAACGTCCACCCGACCCTCAAAGAGCCAAGGAATGACAAACTCAAGCCGAAGCATAGAGTGAGAAATAAAAGAAGTTATAAAGTGAAAATTAATAACATTTATTAAGTAAATAAACTTATTTGGCCATAAATCGTGATCATCTAGTAATAAGAACCCTCGTCATAATACCGTTAACCCTATGTTCACAAGGTAGGTTATATAGGAGTGTTGATCAAGGAACAGGAAGACTCAAGGATCGGTGTATAATATATATCTATATAAATAATAGTTTTGTAGTATAAGTTGTAAGTGTAAAATGTCATGCGTTTTATGAATAATGACAAATGTATCGACTCATGACATAAGCTCATCACCTGAGTACGCCGTGCCTTTATTAGCCAAAAGGAATTTTAATGCACATCTCATAACAAATTATATAATTTTGTGTAGGCACCCCTCCTAACCACCTCTCTGATATTATGCCACCGCATTCTTTAGCTATCAGTAAAAGAGCTCATATCAGAATAAAAGAAGAACCTCCAATCTTTTAATTAGAACTTATTGAATTGATCATAAACATTATCTAAAACTAGCGTCGGTTCACAACGTACTATCACTGGCGAGAAGAGCCGACAAGAAACTCTCCAGTAGTACGCCTAACAATTTAGAAAACCCCTTTGGAGTGCCTTATGTGTAAAATGAGTTGGAAAAGCCATAAGACTTGAGTGAACGTATCATACCAGAGCCACTCGTCCAAAATATCAAATAAATTTGTAAATATGAGGAATAATACCTCAGCGACCTCCCCTGATGCAAGATAAGAATATCACAGTAAATTAAAGATAAAGTTTAAATGAAGTTTAAATAGTGATACTCTCTACATCTCATAAAATTCCCATTAAGTTATTAGTGTAAGAGTTTCAGGATGTTCCTCCGTGAATATGAAGTAAAGATAAAGATAAAATTGGGTGGAGGACACCTTCACTCATATTATTTGTTTCCCTATGTCAAAGACAGATTTCAGTGTAAGAGTTTCAGGGAAAATTCTCCGTAAAGTAAAAGTGAAATTAAATTGGTATTGAACTGGAGTATTCCCTTACGCTCGTATTGCTTGTTATCTATTTGTTAAAGACAAGATTCAGATTCCACCGTGAAATTTAAAATGAAAGTTAAAGTTAAAGTAAAGTGGCGGAACCCTACATCCGATTAAAGACCCTAAAACCCAAGAGATGAGAGCATAGCACCGTAAAGTAAAGTTTAAATTGAAATAGACATGAAATGGTGGTACTCTACATCAAGGGTGTCAACATCGGTAACACTGCTCATATATAATTTATCAATAATTATTCTTTCCAATCCAGTCAGGCTTGCCAGGCCTACCTACTTCTAAGACTCTTGTGAAATCACATATTGTGAAAAGATGTAAATTTTGATACGAATGATCCGCTTGCAATTGGCCAGTAGCTGGCCTCCGGGGCCCTCAACTTCGCCTCCAAGCTGATCCGCGATTTAACAGTCTCCAATCCCTCAGTTACTCATTCAGTTAAACTCAATATGTGAAATCAACCTAGTCTCATGAAGGCACATATTATAACCAAAACAAACTAGGTTGCCTAAAAACGGCACGCGAGAAAACCTGGATAATTGACGAAACTATCCTAGGTAGATTAGATTGTCCCAATAAACAAATGGTTTGCGACGTCATTTGTCCAAGGTTACAGGCCATAATCCGGCTCCCTGAATCTTCATGAAAATATCAATATGTGCTTTCACATCTAACTAGTTGTTGTTTCATTACAATTATACTACTGTTTAGCATATATCCAGTGTCAACAGAGTTACTTGCATGTAGATATATAATTTAAAGAAATAAAATATTCATGAACAATAAATTTAAAATAAGTAACTGCATTGCACAACAGAGTACCATTCCGGCTTATTCTTACACACCTCAGTTGCTTCTTGACATTCATACTCTTGTCATGCAATTGCAGACTTGTCCAAATAAATATATATTCTAAAGGTAATCCACGTTAACAAAATGAAAGTTAAAATAAAACTCTATTGCACAAGACCATGCCGAATGCCGAAGGCAAACCTTCTTAAATAAGAAAGTATTTAAATCATTAAAATCAGTAGAACCCAAAAATAAACGTTAAATTTCTTAAAGCCTGTCAAGCTTTCCCAAACAAGTCGCATGATTGTTGTGGAGTGTGGTGTAATAATGTAGTGTTATAAAATATACTTAAATGTATACACATATATGAATAGACTAAATAATAGATAATAAAACAAGACTATGACCTCACAGATCTAGGTCAATAATAACCCTGTCTATGTTAAAAACAATCAAGACTCAATACGACGTCTGACTTTAAGCTCACTGCGACAAGAGCAGATAGACATTAACAATCAACACCCCATCAAGTAAGTGACCGCAGCAGGTACAACAACATGTATGCAACAACAAGACAAGAACTCCTATAAATAAGTTCCATTACATATAATTAATCTCCCTTAACAAATTAATAAATAATTATATTGCCTAAAAGAATCATCAGAACCCCTTAGTAGCTCCCGACTATGAAGTAGTAATGTTATTTAATTCAGTTTCTAAAACCAAAGTTATATTTCAGAACCCTTTAAATTAAATTCAATAAATTAGTATTTTTATCCGCAAGACTATGTGTCAGACTTCCTAAATAATATATTAGCACACTCAGGCTTTACAATTACCCCTTATTAATTTAGTTAACTATGAAATTATAACAATGTATAAACAATTCTTATCTTATAATAACGCACAAGTCAATCAAGACTTACATCAAAATTAATTTAATATTGTATAGCTCATTCTCCATATAATATACAAATCAAGGACAATAATTAGTTAAGTTCTAAAACAAGAAGGTCAGTAATAGATAGTATACAAGTCTGTCTTTTATTACATATGATCATGTAGGTCTCCACAGTAAATAGTTATGTATGTTAGCATATATGCCCATATAAGTCATAGGAACGTCTCTATTGAATTAAAAGTCTGTATAGGTGGATCCACGGGTCCCAATATGTCTAAAGACTAACACCAAAGTATACCATAGTCAATGCTAACTAATTAATATATGCTGCTGTAACTAACTACACATCATTAGTTAAGTTTTGAAGATAATCCCAGGTTTATACATACAGACACGCATTAAATGCAAATATTCCATAATTCCTAAAATTTAAATTATTAATACAATATTATTAGTAACATCTCTGCAAGAAAAGAACATTAGATTTGTCTGCAAAATAATGTAATTAGTACACAAGGAAAATATCAACAACACATAATTAGTTATAGAATACATGTTCAATAAACAGATTAGGTTAAAACACATAATTAGATATATCATTAATAACATACAAACATAAAACAGCCTCTGGATCATCTGTGAACAGAAATAAAGCAACAAACACGAATAGATTAATGTTAGTAGATTATTAGTATATAGTTATTAATAGTTATATATTACAACAGTCCACGAGAACATCTGAAACATAGATAAACACAACAAGCAAGATATCAGACAAATCTACATGATTAGTAAAATTATTAATGTATTAATTGTTGACTTGAAGATGTGAACTAGCCCTTTGGTGAAATCCATAGCACCGAAGTCTGTAGCGCACATATCGAAGATATAGTTATTTATTGTTAGTATTGATCATTTTGTCCACAAATAGCTTTTTCTCCATCTGTAATAATATAAAACACAATTTTTCCGAGAATAATTTTTTTCATGTCTTGTTCTGTCAAAACCAATATTCAAGTTCCTTCTCTTCTCTGTCAAATTTTCAAACAAAGAAAAATTCAATTATATCATACAAAGAGATTAATAATAAATACATATATTATGCGAAATAAAGGAGGGAATACATTATATGGAGAACAGCCATTCCTTTATAAATAAATAAACATTAATAAGAGAAAAAAAATTAAATTCATGATGATGCGTACCGTCACAACTGAAAAACTGGTATGTTCTCATGCGAAGAAGAAACTAAACTAAGATGTGAAACTGTGTGTATCTACATTTATTCACATGTACTTATACATGTTACATAGCACATACCTATTCGCTTCGGTGCTACTGTGAATTAACTTTTTTTTTCAATTAATTAAAAAAAAATCAGTTCAGTTAATATTTTCTGCTTTTTTTATGGCTTCAGGCGGTTTGTGGATACTTATTCCAATAAATGCAGCTACTGCTGCCGCAGCTACCGCTTGTAATGTTCTACTTAATGCCGTGTACATATTGAGCCAATAAAGGGGATTCATTGGCCTTTGCTGGATTAATGTGTTCGCGGCCTAATATGTATGTTATTTATTCATCTTAGCATGGAAAAAGGAATATTAATCTTCCATGATCGTTAGATCGATTTTTCTATCACCAGATGTAAGTCATTCTTTAGAATAAAACACAACCTGGTAAAATTACAAATGACAGTTGCACGAATAAATTAAGTTAATGAGACAGTTGAATTATTCCGCTTTTGAATTTAGTAATATTATAATTTATTCGACTGATAACTTTTATTTGTTGTTTTATTTGTTTGTTACATTCACATAGCGCTTGTGCGCCAAATTTCGTCTAAATCTATGTTACTTAGAGACCGACGCTTATTCCACAGAATAAATGTGGCATTTATAAGTTCTGTAATATTATGTTATGTTTACATTCTTATATACTTATCAGTTCAATGTCAGACTGAAATAAAAATTCATGAAACATTTGACACGCAGCTGAGGCTGTATTCAAATATAAGTGGCGTGAATAACAGCCGTGAAAATTAAGTATTTTTCGACAAGGATTTTTAAATGCAAACATATTCATAAGATGTTTCAATATTTATATTATTTTAAATTGTTGTACATTGTTTCCGATGTTTTAATACTTGCATGACATAATTCGAACGTAGTTTTATATTTTGTACATTACTAAAATAGCAGATCCTAATCTTCTAAGACCTCTATGAATATAAAATCCTAATTTTTTTTATTTATTTATTTATCTATACTAACAATTTACATCATAAATACAAATAATCCCACGCAAACCTATGAGGTTTGCGTGTGATGCAACATACCCTCGCAATTTCAGTAAAATAAATAAAATAAGATAAGAAAATCTTATTTTAACTTACACACACTTTAACTAGAAAATATTAGAGGCAAAATTATTTTAAAATTGACATTTACGTATCATAAATTACTATCTAATATAAATTTGCGTTTTGTTCTTTTAATACCTACTTTTAAAATATATATTTATCTGTGACTTTTACCGGGTTCAATATTAGGGTATGTTTGCCTTTAGGATACTTTTTAAAATATCGCTGATATATATATCGCTGTATACGCAGCATACCACACAAAATTCTCAAATTTCAACAAAAGTTCGATGTCCCTAAATTCATAATGTGTATTTTTTATGGGCATTGTAATTTTAAGGTCCGTATAAAAACTTTGAGTTGTTATGTCGTTTGTGTCCCTAAACCAATGTTATGTGGGCAGACTTTTAGGACGGATAATGTATTTAGTCGAATCATGCAATATACTTATTTGTTTATATTTAATCTATAAAACATAAAAAAGGACATTAATTTAAGAAAAACCTCATAAAATTCTTTCAACATTTGTAACGCTTATGACGCTTCAATGTTGCAAACGTCTAAAACGTAGGGATTTTCACTAGATAGGCCGATTTACCTATTTACTTTTTGTTAGGTTTATATTTTTAGAGTTCGTGCTTACAAAGGAATAAAATTTAACCTAAGTTCTAAAAAATATGTAAGTATTCGGTCTGGCTTCTAGGTATATCTTACTTATAGGTACCTATAGCAAAACATCTTACGGTTGTCTGGAAGAAATTTCTTTTAGTAATAAGATCTCTTATTTTTTCTGTACTTATATTTCTTGAACTGTAATGTAATCGAATGGACTTCTTGTGAATCCTGAGAAAACTCAAGTAATTATCATCGGTAGCTCACGGATGCTGTGTAAAATTGATTGGACCTGTATGCCAACTTTTCTTTTTGATGGAAAGATTATCCCTATCAGTGATAAGGTCAAACACCTTGGAGTTTTATTTGATAGTGAGTTGTCCTGGAGACCCCATATAACGGAGTTAAGTAGGCGGTTGTTTCTCTCCTCCAGGTCACTCTGGCGGCTGAAAAACTTCCTTCCCATCGCCACCAAAATTAAGCTTGCAGAGTCGCTACTTTTACCTATACTTGATTATGCCGACGCCAGCTATCTAGATTTAACTCAAGAACAACTTCATAAACTTGAGCGCCTCCAAAACTTTTCCATAAGGTTCATATTTGGGTTACGCAAGTATGACCACGTTTCTGAATTTCGAAAAAAACTCAAGTGGTTGCCAATTCGTTTTCGCCGGAATACTCACATTCTTTCATTGCTTTATAGTATTTTATTCATCCCTAGTACTCCACAGTATCTTAAAGAACGCTTCGAATTTATTTCTTGCTCTCACAATCTACGCCCTTCCAGTCAACATAGACTTATTACTCCTATCCATAATACAACATTCTTCAATAATTCTTTCACGGTTAAGGCTGTCCAACTTTGGAATTCATTGCCTGTTGCTGTCAGACAAGCAAAATCCCTAACAACATTTAAGAACTTGGTCAGAAAATTCTATCTGCAATATGTAATTTTTTATAATTAATAGATATTATATTGCATATATTTATATGTTTATTATGTTTAAATAGTTGCATATTATCACAATATCTTGTATATGTATATAACTTATGTGTATATTTGTATATATAGTATAGTTATATATTTATTATTAAAATGTATGTAATCGTATAATAATTATGTATACCACCATCGCCACTCCCAATCACAATATTCTTGCCACGGGTTGTCTGGAAGAGATCGCTTTTTAGCGATAAGACCGCCCTTTGTACACAATTAAATTATTACTAGTAGTCCGTAAGTTTTCTGTAATGGTGTACAATAAAGTGTTATCTATCTATCTATCTATTTAATGATATGCAATAAAGTATATTCTGCCTAACTCTCTCTTAACCAAATTATTCTCGTCTGCGATATTGAATTTTCATTCCAAATTGCATTCCAAAACTACTTTCATATACGAACTTTAACACAAAAAAACCAACAAAAATCTAAAACAGAGCCGAACCGCGAAAGACGTTTGAGAGTAAGCCTTTAGAAACAAAAAAGTACGGGGAGTTCTAGTTTCAGAAACGTGAAATATGTAGAATAGTTTCCAGAAAGTGTGATGTAGTGTGACGAGGAGTCACGGCAAGGTCCACCTTACCACCTAATATAGCATGCACGCAAGGTGGATTGAAAGGTAAAAATTAGCGTGACATATTTTATATAGACGGCTCCATATAAAAAGAAACAGTCCACTTGACTGCCATTATTGACTGTTAACACTGCTTTAATAATCTGCTAATGCTAATGCAAAATGCAAAACAAGACTAGTTACTACTGGGGCGCAGTATCGCCATTAGGACTCTGTCACTCTACGATACTTTTTATCTCGAAAAATGGTAGCTTCCTTCACGGGTTTGAAATCTATGCGAGTGAACCGATTACGTCAACAAAAGGATTTTAATCGTCTCGTTGTATTTCTGGAAACCATGAACCTACTAACCACCAGTTGTGTAGTAGGTACATTTATTTCACTTCCTAAACGATGTAATAAAAACAATGGCACAAAACCGTACGCTGTTTGATAATTATCGTTAAGAGGCTATGTACGCCTAATTCAAATCGGCATTTCATAAAATCAACCCCGCACGTCCGATATTTACTTCGATGGAACAGCGCCAAATAAAACTTCGACCGTGGCGAAATATTGCAATTGACCATACCGACGCGCACCGCGGCCATGCCGACTTGATTCAATTTATTTCATTCTAAAGCCCACGAGAGCGAGACAAACTGTCCTAAAGTGAGATAGACCGTTTGTATGCGTAATTCGTATTGAAATTTTGACATAACTTCCTAAGCGTCTTTAGCCCAACGGCTTACCATGCTCAACAGTAACTAGGAGGTACAGGGTTCAAATCCTCCTCTCAGGCTTTACGTTTTTTTCCCAAGAACTTTTTAGATAGGTAAATTTTATTAAAATTATTTCATTGTACTATGGAACACCAATGAGTTCATATTATTCCTTCCCTAGAGCCTGTATATTCCTAATTCAAATCGGTGTTTCACATCCTAAAGTGAGAGGAGTTCACATGGATAATACGTAAAATTCTAATGGTATTCTAATACTCTGGTGGTGAGGATGTATAGGACTCGATCCCCATAAAATTTGTTTTTTTTTTCACTTTTTCTAACTAAATTTGATACAGTAAAAAATATTTTAATGATACTAGTTTTTAGATAGGTAAATTTTATTAAAATTATTTCATTGTATTATGGAATAACAATGAATTCATATATTCATATGGCCCTTCCCTATTATCCCTATTAATATTATAAATACGAAAGAAACTGTCTGTCTGTTTGTTCCGTTTTCACGGAACAACTACTGGAACGATTTGCTGAAATTTGGACCATTTCAGTCATTTTAGCCATTTCAGCCATTTGGACCATTAAAGCAATTTCAGCCATTTCGGCCATTTGGGCCATTTAGGCCATTTGGGCCATTTCAGCCATTTGGGCCATTTCAGCCATTTCAGTCATTTTGGCCATTTCAGTCATTTCAGCCATTTCGACCAATTCAGCCATTTCAGTCATTTCGGCCATTAGGGCCATTTCAGCCATTTTGGCCATTAGGGCCATTTGGGCTATACCAGTCATTTCAGCCATTTCGACCATTTTAGTCATTTCAACCATTTTAGTGTTTTTGGCCATTTCGGCCATTTCGGTCATTTCGGCCATTTGGGCCATTTCAATCATTTCAGTCATTTGGGCCAATTCACTCAATTCAGCTATTTCGGCCATTTGGGACATTTGGACCATTTCAGCCATTTCGACCATTTCAGTCATTTCAGAAATTTGGGGCATTTCAGTCATTTTGGCCATTTCAACCATTTTAGTCATTTTGGCCATTTCAGCCATTTGGGTCATTTCAGTCATTTGGGCCATTTCAGCCATTTCAGTCATTTCGGCCATTAGGACCATTTGGGCCATTTCAGCCATTTCAGTCATTTCGGCCATTTCGGCCATTAGGGCCATTTGGACTATATCAGTATTTCAACCATTTCGACCATTTCAGCCATTTCAGTCATTTCGGCCATTAGGGCCATTTCAGCTATTTCAGTCATTTCGACCATTTCGGCCATTACAGCCATTTCGGCCATTTGGGCCATTTCAGCCATTTTGGTCATTTCGGCTATTCGGGCCATTTCAGCCATTTGGGCCATTTCAGTGATTTGGGCAAATTCACTCAATTCAGCTATTTCGGCTATTTGGGCCATTTCAGCCATTTCGGCCATTTCAGTCATTTGGGCCAATTCACTCAATTAAGCTATTTCGGCTATTTGGGCCATTTCAGCCATTTCGGCCATTTGGGCCATTTCAGCCATTTCGGCCATTTCGGTCATTTGGGACATTTGGGCCATTTCGGCCATATCAGCCATTTCATTCATTTCAGCCATTTCGGCTATTTCAGCCATTTCAGTCATTGCAGCCATTTCGGTCATTTGGGCCATTGCAGCCATTTCAGTCATTTCAGCCATTTTAGTCATTTCGGTCATTTCAGCCATTTAAGCCTTTTCATTCATTTAGGGCATTTGGGCCATTTCGGCCATTTTAGCCATTTGGGCCATTTTAGCCATTTGGGCTATTTCAGCCATTTGGGCCATTTCAGCCATTTTAATCATTTCAGCCATTTCGGCCATTTGGGACATTTGGGTTATTTCAGCCATTTTAATCATTTCATCCATTTCGGCCATTTGGGACATTTGGGCCATTTGAGTCATTTCAGCTATTTCCGCCATTTGGGCCATTTCAGCTATTCCGGCCATTTCAGTCATTTCAGCTATTTGGGCCATATCAGAAATTTGGGGCATTTCAGCCATTTCGACCATTTCAGCTATTCCGACCATTTCAGTCATTTCAGCCATTTCGGTCAATTCGACCATTTGGGCCATTCAGCCGTTTGATCATTTAGACCTGTTCGGCCATTTCAGTCATTTCGGTTATTTCGGCCATCTGGGCCATATCAGCCATTTCAGTCATTTCAGTCATTTCGGTCATTTCGGCCATTTCACTTATTTTAGCCATTTTGGCCATATCAGCCATTTCAGCCATTTGGGCCATTTCAGCCATATCAAAAATTTTAGTCATTTCAGCCATTTCGGCCATTTGAGCCATTTCAGTCGTTTCGACCATTTGGCCATTTGGGTCATTTCAGCCATTTCGACCATTTCAGCTATTCCGACCATTTCAGTCATTTCAGCCATTTCGGTCAATTCGACCATTTGGGCCATTCAGCCGTTTGATCATTTAGACCCGTTCGGCCATTTCAGTCATTTCAGCCATTTCGGTTATTTCGGCCATCTGGGCCATATCAGCCATTTCAGTCATTTCAGTCATTTCGGTCATTTCGGCCATTTCACTTATTTTAGCCATTTTGGCCATATCAGCCATTTCAGCCATTTGGGCCATTTCAGCCATATCAAAAATTTTAGTCATTTCAGCCATTTCGGCCATTTGAGCCATTTCAGTCGTTTCGACCATTCGACCATTTGGGCCATTCAGCCGTTTGATCATTTAGACCCGTTCGGCCATTTCAGTCATTTCAGCTATTTCGGTTATTTTGGCCATCTGGGCCATATCAGCCATTTCAGTCATTTCAGCCATTTCGGTTATTTCGGCCATCTGGGCCATATCAGCCATTTCAGTCATTTCAGACATTTCGGCCCCGTGGGCCATTTCAACCATTTTAGTCATTGCAGCCATTTCTGCCATTTGGGCCATTTCAGCCATTTGGGCTATATCAGCCATTACAGTAATTTCAGAAATTTGGGTCATTTTAGTCATTTCGGTCAATTCGACCATTTGGGCCATTCGGCCGTTTGATCATTTAGACCCATTCGGCCATTTCAGTCATTTCAGCCATTTCGGTCATTTGGGCCATTCCAGCCATTTCAGTCATTTCGACCATTTCAGAAATTTGGGGCATTTCAGCCATTTCGGACATTTCAGCCATTTCAGTCATTTCGATCAATTCGACCATTTGGGCTATTCAGCCGTTTGATCATTTAGACCCGTTCGGCCAAATATATTTTCATCTCGGAAACTATCTCATTTTTCGGGATAAAAAGTAGTTCTTGGCCACCCTCGGTATTAACATAACATATGTACCCAGTTTCAGTCAAGTCGGTTCAATAGTCTTTCCATAAAAGGATAACAAACAGTGAGACAAATATACTTGTGGATTTTTTTTCGTGGAACCCTAAAAACGTAGCCTAAGTTACTTCTTATAACATCAGCTATCTGCCAATGAAAATTACGTCAAAATCGATCCAGCTGTGTCAGAGATTAGCCGGAACATCCAGACACACAGACAGACAGGCAAAAATTCTATAAATAGCATTTTCGGAATCGCCTGGTCCGATTTTTTTAGATTTTATTTTGGGATTTCAAACAGGCACTTCACTTTTATTTATCTGTATAGATAAGAACTATAAAGTAAATAATAATAGATATAAATAATAGTTTCAAAAAAACTAAAAAAACAAGCTTTCATAAAAAATCCAACTAAAAAACAGATAATAAAATTTAATACATTTGGTTTCTGATGAATGGAGTCTTAAAAAAAAGCGAGGGTTGTATTCAAAGCGCTTTTTTTAAAACTATTATCTATTTTTCATTTTTTAGTTGTTTTTTTTTTAATGTTTTTAAAACAATCTTTTGAGATCCTGCATATCATGTAGCAGCAGAGTGCTAGCCAAGATAAGTAAAACGAGCTCACACACGACGGGTCTATCTTGTTTAGTACAGGAGTTCCTATAGCCACCTTCCGACTCCATGATCAGATCAGCTTCATGGTACCATATTATTGCATTGTTACGCGATATAAACATATGAGCCCAAACACGAAGGGTTTATCTTGTTTAGTACAGGAGCTCCTATGGCCACCTTCCGACTCCATCATCAGATCAGCTCCATGGTACCATATTATTGCATTGTCACGCGATATAAACATACGAGTCCAAACACGACGGGTCTATCTTCTATAGTACAGGAGTTCCTCTGGCCACCTTCCGACTCCATCATCAGATCAGCTCCATAGCACCATATTTTTGCATTGTCACGCGATATAAACATACTAGCCCAAACACGAAGGGTCTATCTTGTTTAGTACAGGAGCTCCTATGGCCACCTTCCGGCTCCATCATCGGATCAGCTCCATGGTACTATATATTTGCATTGTCATCGACCTTTGACAGGTGTGCAAAGTTTGAATTAAATCTGATCGTTCAAAGTAGGACAAAATCGAGCTCAAAGGGGTCGGTTACAAACATACATACAGGTGAAGCTAATAAAAGCGTGTTAAAAACATAATAGGGCTAAATAAAAAAATAGTTAGAAAAGGAAAATGGAGCGAGCACTCAACTTGAATTTGAATCTTCATATTATTTCTAACTATCCACGTGTCAACGTAATTTTCTATTGAAAAACATAGATTGCGCTTTCGAATTTTTATTTTACCAGTAAGATTGATTTAAATACGTTTTATTGTCAATAGTATAAAAGGCCAGATGAAATGAAATACAAAAATTTAGAAAAGTATTTTCTTGCATTTTATAAAATTATTTAGGAAGAGAAACAGAGCATTTTATCAACTTTCATATAAAAATAAAAAATCTTCTAGATCAAGTGAAACTAATAGGGTTCGAACCCACACATCCTGTGATTTAGAACAGACCTCTACCGTATACGCCAAAAGTACAGCGCGACCGCGTCAAAATTCTGGTTATTATTGTTCCTTCATTTATTTAAAATTACTTTTTAGCAGCGGAGCTACAAAAAGCGACATGACCGTTAAGCACGAAGCCGTCCTGCGGAATGATAAATTCCATACATTGGGACCGGCAGGCGGGATTTTTGCAGTCATTTTTAATAAAATAATTAATTACTTCCAAATTAAGTTAAGTAACCGAATAAAACTCTATAATTGTATTTGTTATAATATGATATGTTACTGTTATTTATTTTAGCGATGTACGATTAACAGTAATAACAATAACGAAGATTAAATAACTCGTTTAGAGGTTACTTTGCAATTATTTTCTATCGAGAAAATTTATCGCAAATGCGTTCCGAGTACAAAGTTTACGTCAGAAATATGATCAAGAGTGACATATATTTTTTTCATCGCAATAAAGTGTGTATAACTACTGTAAAAAACTGTTGAGAAATCGATCTAAAAACGCATTCTGTCAGTTATCACTCTGTTAATGAGTTGTTTTGGAAACAGCCAATAATAATATCTATTAAAACTATAGGTATTTTACTGTTTACTTGCTATTGTCATTATTCAATAATGTTCATTGAATTCAGGTCAATGATAATGGTGTAATCCTTTAATTTGGCTAAAGTACTTATGTTGAAATATTTTCCATAAGTGTTTTAGCCAATAAATGATTAACGATAATGTATTGTGTTCGTTTCCGAAGATAAGTGTTTTATTTGTTTTGTAATTAAATAAAGCGCAAATTAACCCTCTAATGACGATAACATTTTAAATTACCATACCATTACCATCGGTTGAATTTTACATTAGTTGTACGGAGTTTATGTCAAATCTTAGGATATTTACCAATATTAGGGAAAATGAACGGTCGGTAAGATATAGGAACCACGCCTTATACGGGTTTGCTGCATTATCTCTATAAATATTATAATCGCGAAAGTTTCTAAGAATGTATGGATGTATGTTTGTTACTCTGTCATGTAAAAACTACTGAATGGATTTTGATGAAACCTTCAAATAATTTAGCTTACACATCAACATTACTAACATAGGCTATAATTTAAAAAGATATAGTGTTACTTATGCAAAATATAACGATTTTCCATCACCACGCGGGTGAAGCCACGGGCGCAGGTAGTGACACCATAATTAACACGAGCCCAAAAGCTTATTAATTATATTTAATAATCAAAATTATTTATAGGATAAAATTTCGAAAGTAAGATATAATAGTATATTGCCCGACAACATGCAAAAATTTGTAGTCCAGGGATCCCTATATTTTATCATTTGAAGCGTTTATACACTGATCTGTAGTTTGATTGACTTTTTCACAGTTTATAGAAAATGTATTGGATATTGATAGATTGAAGTCGCTCACTCGACAGAAAATTACAGACTTCTTTCCAAAATGAACATTTGCTTAAAATAATAAATTACGAATTCTGATAAAACTCTTGATTACTTGAATTTTACTTTCCTTCCTATTAGTTATTAACTACTGCTATTTTGATTTCGCAGTAACTTGAATATTTTTTCTAGTCCCTTGCCCGACAAATTATCGAGAGTCGACTGCACATTGTTTTATTATCTATTGTATCTTGTGTCAAATACTCAATATACTCTTTGTCAAATACCCAATTATTTAATTTTGACAACTTCATATTAAACGACGAATTTGACAAGGTTTGCGATAAACTCTATCTATCTATCATACTTTGCAATTCTTCAAGGATATAAATATTCGCTATTAAGTAAACAAAGTAAATGCGATAACGATTTAATTTTATTGGTAATCAGCTATAATTACATATTATATGCAAATATTATTGAATATTTTTTATTATATTGTTAAAAAGATCAAACTCTATTTGTATTAAGAACTTTTTAGTCCTTAAAGACAAAGAAGATTAAATACAGAAAAAGAATAACAAAATTGACACTTTTTGGGAAATTTTAAAATCAAAAAGTTTATAGATATTTTTAAAATATAGTAAATACATAAACAAATCAGCATGCTGAAGACGACATTAGCGCCTGTTAAACTAGGTATTTATTGTGTTTTGATATATTTCTTAATTTTGGTCATTCATGGGTTCCATCCATTCAAATCGTGGTAGCGTAATGGCTTGCACACCCATTCTAAACTCAACAGGCGCGTGTTCGATCTTTGCCGGAACCTGTTTTCTGACCTAACGTGCATATTGTTACCATAACCACGTGCTAACAAAGGTAAAGGAAAAAATCGTGATGCAACCTGCACATTGAGATAACCGATGTGTCAAACCTGCCAAGCCGCCTTGGACAAGTTTGGCGGGTATACTGTCCGATCCCCTATTCCCTCCCCGATAGAGGGAGGCCCGAGCCCAGCTGGGGGACATCTATAGGCTGTTATATATTATATATAGATTCCATAAAAATTCTGATCCTTGCTAGTCACTATCGCTATAAGAACGTGTTGTGTATTTTCCATGGGCTTTAGGGTTGAATTATAAAGACGAAAGCAAGTCTGTACAAAACTGGAATGAGAAATTTATAACCGTGTTTACAACATGAACATTGTTTTGAATAATTTGATAAGTTAGAGTGCAGTCTACGAATATTTGAAACTATAAACCGATTTATTCAAAAACCATTCCTTCCTCTGGTTTGCCGTTTGATATTCTGTCACAGATATCGATTCTTATGCTACTCTATCTCCTGGTGTAATAATATCGTATGTGAATATTTTTTCAAAATCAGCCGAATCGGTTACTAACAAGGGTAATTGATTTTTCAAAAATATAATGACACCGCTTTAGTTTTCGTCAAAACAGCCTCGAGACTCCTTTGAGTGTTTTTCGGATAGTGACGGATTTGGCACTGAAAGCCAACTTGAAAAATTTATTATGTATATATAAACCTTCAGTGGAAAACTACCTGATTGATTGTGTAAACCGCTTAAAATCCGTTTTGTGGTTTAGGGGGAGGTTGCGGATATACGGACAAACAGACAGACGCGGCAAGCGATATTGTTTTTTACTATGTAATAAAGATAACAGTAGGTATAAGTAACATTGACCTACTTATAGCCGTATAAAGTTACAACACATTCATATATATATCCTTCAAAACTATTAATATTTGTGAAATTTAGTTACACATTTTTCTTTCAAAATAGAAATGATGAAAATATTTTTTCCTTTCTTCAAATTAGACGAATCGTTGTTTTTGTATTTTTTATGTCTTAAAAAGTAAATTAATTAAAAGTAAAGCTAAATATTTTTAAAATGTAAATATAACCCTTTTATTTGATACCTCAATAGGTGATGTTGCTTAACTTTTAAATTTCACTTTACTGTATTGAGTCTAAACATTATTAACACAATAATGTTTAGACTCAATACAGTATTATTAATACATTATTAAAAAACACAAGATATAACCTTCATTACCAAAGACAAAAGATAAAAAATTCTGGCAATGTCTTTTTCATTGCAATGAATAAGTTTTGTAGTACCCTAATCCGGCTATAAAAAGAAAGAAAGCTAATAATATATACTTAGTTTATTTATTATATACATTTATTGTTTGAATTATTATTTTGACTATGTTGTGTTGTGTTTTTTATCATGGTAAAGGTTCACGTTCGATAGCTATCTCACCTGATGTTAAGTGATGATGCGATCTGGGATGGAGCATGCTTGCCTAGTAGATACCTATTTACTCTTGACCGCTTGTTTATATTATTCAGGGAGCAGACTGTGTCAGATTGTTCTACTCGACGGGGCGTAAAAGAAGTGTGTATTACGGAATATATTGTTCTCCTGTTGACTAAAACCTACCTACATTATAAATCACATTGCACAAATATTTTTGTATTCTATTACATGTATGAAATAAATAAAAAAATAGCGCACTATATTGCATGACAGTAGGATATAGTTGAAGCAATTTTAGTACAGAAAACAATAAGTGGTCACAGAAATATCACTTTAAAAATATACTTTTGTTCATTATTATAGATGCAGATAATGTTCCTGTAAAGAAACGGGCCGTTAATAAAAGGGCACATTCGATTGGAGCACCTCCAATAAGACCAAAAGTTTGTTCAATGTTTTTATATATTTTGTAGTGAATTTAGTTTAAAGTCATAGACTTATTAAATTAATGTGAGCCAGTAGAAGTGTTGTAAGCTTGTGGCAGTGGTTTTCTCATCTCACGTAAGGTCTGGCGAGTCCCACAGACCTTCACCGCTGTCCCCTGAGAGTGTATACTCTGTACAGTCCGCAAATGGATTTCACGAAAGGAAAAAAAGACTCAAGAATATAATATATAATTATGATCCATATCAAAGATGAATACGGAGTCATGTGCATTTGAATTTAATTGTTTAGAATGTTGGCTGAGACATTAGCTGACTGCATACATATGTCAACATTCGTGTATGACCTTTATTATATCTGTATTTTATGCATCGCTAGGACTATACGGAAAACTATAATCGTGTGAATGTTGAATCCGTCTCCCAGAGCCAAGGTAAAATATTTCCAAGGATTCTAAGTGAGAACGGACGAAGAAGAAGATGGCGACGTACTTGAATTATTTACATGTGATTAAATAATAACATATGTTGAGAATTTGTACGTCGTACTTTTGGCAAATAGGTACGGTTTGCACTCAACTTATTGCTGTGCAGGAATTGTATTTGACACAATGCAATTTTCAAACCATCCTTTTAGCGTGATACCAATACGACAATGAAGTTATTTCCACACATCCACACACGCAAACACACATACACATATATATATTTGTTTATTTTCCCATTAAGCTCTCTCTCTCGTGTATTATAAATACTGTATCCGATTCTCCTTAATCCGCAGTTAAATATGATTTTGTTTTTATTTCAACGTCTCGGTATTCGAACCGTGTTTAAAAAAGATCGTTTGATTTTTGATTCCATTCAAAGAAATTCATACAGATTTATTTCCATTTGAGATTGTTTTTCTTATTTGTTTTTTTAGGGTTGATAGTCATTTTTGTGTAAAGGGAACCTTTATGAAATCGTCATGTTCGCCTGTCTTTATATTTGACAGTCATTTTCTCAGAAAATACAGGATCCTTATGGATATTGATAACAAGATGTGGTCTGTATAGCACTACAGAATTATGTGTTAAATCGCAAAAAATAAAGGTTAAGGGTGGTTGTCATACATGTAAATAAGGTTTAATTTTTTACTGCCTGAAACAGACAAACCGTCGGACGGCCCTTATAATGCCCTTCTTAAACGACCCATGTCGTATAACGAAAACAGAGGGACATTATCGCCTCTACAGAACCCTTTATAATTCGTGGACTACCAAGCACTTGCCCGAAGTTGTTTAATAAAAAGGTTTTGCATGTGCATACGGATACTCATGTGATTGAATAATTTCTAAGAAGGATTTATTAGTTTTTATTTCTTGTTTCTAGAGTCCAGCATCGAGGACAGCCACAAATGAAAGGAGGTGTCAAAGCCTGTCGCCTTTATGTGTAAGTATTATATTTGGTACTGGATTAGGATATACTCGTATAGTGCAAATTAAAAAGGTCTTTGTCCTGTTAGAAAAAAATTATAAAGGTAAAACATTTGGCTACTATATTGAATAATAATGCATTCTAAGGTTTGTAATGTACACAGGTTAATTGCGGATAGTTTCATATTTTATATATAGCAAATAAACCAGTTCTGTTACCCCCGCCATATTGTTTCATTGTAGTAGTTTCAACTGGCGACGAGGATGAAACCTGAATCTACCCGTGCAGGCACACATAATGTAATTTAATGTATATACATTGCGGGTAGTTGTTTGTTTCATATGTACACAATAGACCAGTCTTATTACAGCCGTCATATTGTTTCATTGTAGTCATTCCTAAGTTGTACCTATTGCAGAGATGGCGAACATTAATTAGTGTAAGCCGTAAATCTAGCCGGTGTAGGCCTACCTGCATTATTTTAGAGCGGGGAGGTCTCTTCATTACGGGGGGTTCACCGCCCAGTTCCAAGAAACTGAAAGGCGTCACTCGTGGCCGTGCGTCCACACTCCACTGTGGTCGGAGGTCGCTACAGGACCTCCAGTGGAAGCGGTTGTTTACCGCACCTAGTTTTAGTTTTAGGAATTATAGACGTATGATCAATGTTTACTTACTGCCTTTTTAGAATGCTAAAAAATCTATTGATCGAATTGAAGGAAAACCTTTTACCAGACCGTCAACTGCGTCTGCCCCAGGAACACTAAATCCATTACAGCATCAGGAGCCGGGTAAGTTACAATTCTATCTATGAAAAAATGCATGCTTTTTCTTGTCTTCATATTAAAAGTTTTAAGTTTTATAACATTTTTGATTAATTGGAAAAATAGGTATACCGACTCATGTCCATTTTAACCGAAACTTAAATTAGTATTTTTAAAGTTTTCTGTTATTTTTAATTACTGAATCTATTTTTATAGAAAAGGACGTCGTTCTGCCGCAATGTGTTGTCGTAAAAATGTCACGCATCCTTTCTACAAAAAAGAGAGAATTCATGAAGTTAAGGAAAAGTTTAAATTCACAGCAAGTATGTATACACTTATACGTAAAAAAACAAAGTTATTCTAGAGAAACTCCTAATTAAGTATCTATTACACTTCAATTGTATTGGTTATCCTGTCGTTAAATACTAATCATGAAATTTCCTATATTGGGAGAGGGCATCACTTAAGAAGATATAAAACTTTAAAGGAGCTGTTTTCGAAAAAAGTATTAAATTAATTTTTAGAACAGATCTTGTGGAGGTTTATTTGATGTCTGTGGTGCGTCTATGATGTTATTCCGTTGGATGAGGGTGACGCACCACTAGGCGAGAGCCTGTGGCTCTACCGCCACGCGGGAGCTTGGCTCGGCCGCTTGAGAGGGGAGTACAAAATAAGACGACGAGTGTTGTACTCTAGATGTAATTATTGCTGTATTAATTTAACATTAAACTTAAGACTTTATATACAGAAATTTTAACCGCTACGTGAAAATATATATAATCCTAAACATGGTCGTTGATGCATCTCCGAAGGTTTTGTCTATTTTCTATAATGACAGACTTTGGCACGTAGTACATGGACTACTTAGCTTTAACCTTCTAATTATGTAGCAAATGATTCATATACATGACGTAACAGATCTAATAAACATCAACGATAAGTAGCGTGGATATTGTTAGCTCGTATGAAATGCGTATTAAGAATCGTTTTTTGTAGTTTAATAGTTACTAAAGTAATAGTGGTTGGTATCGGTTTGTATAACTACGTCCAACTATTGTACTAAGAGTGTAATTAAATTAGGAACGTAATAACTGACTAACCAATATTGTTAAGTTATAGCACCTGCACATCTGCACATCGACATATACTAGGTTACCTTGGACAAGTGGTTGGCACACCATCGGTTCCTAAAAATAGTGACGCTTAAGAATCAAGCCTTGAACAAGGCTTGAATTAAAGATTTTTTTTATTCAACAGCAGATTTAGGAAAATAACCGTATAAATTGAAATTTAGAATATGATGCTGGAACAATATGCAGCTTTGCGAGAACTTGAAAATCGAGCTGGCAATGTCGCTGAAGACACCGTTGGCGAAGTCCGCATCGTCTCAGTCCAGAACTGGCCAGCACATGACTTACTTTTATTAGTTCGTGATGACCTCAGTTTCCCTCTGAACTCAGAAATAGGAGGAGCTCTTGGTACGCAGTAAAATAAATAGATATCAAGTGCAGGTAAGATAAAGAGAATTAAGTTAACCGACATAGCTGCCAAAATTAGTTCGGTAAAGTGTCCAGTGGGCTGATTAAATTTATCCCAGGACCAAGGGCCGATGTGTAAGTGGAAAAGCTGTCTCGATAAGCGTAATGAAGGTAGGTAGTCTTCCCGTCTCATCGACCAATGACCTACATTACCTTGTGCAATGCATATCAATTAGTTGGCAGGTCATGCCAAAATTGTTTTTATTCCACTAGGGTTAATTAGTAACAAAACTATTCATTCAAGTGATTATCTGTTATATCACTTTACAATATCGTCGGCGTCAGTGCAAGAGTGTGTAACAACATTTTTGGTAACACATTTTTTTTCTGGAAAATTGTTACATATTACATGTGTATGTATATCATAATTTTGAAGAAAACAATTGTATATTTTCAATATAACACGGTAAGAGACGTGAAACATTGAATGCGGTACTTACAACCCGCTATTATTATTATTTTATGTAATTATAAATACATGAAATAATATTGTTACATAGTAACGATATTAAAGCTGAGTTCCGTCAACAAAATGTACAGATCGACTATACGCTTCTTCAGTTCATGCATAGAACAGGGTTCGTAGTATTTTTGTATGTGGGAAACAATACTACTATGGAGTAAACCACAGAAATGATAATTATTTCTGTGGAGTAAACCCTGTTACAAAAAAGTGGGTTCCGTAGAGGTGACGAACGTTTAGGTACTGTTTTTATCATGTGAGTATGGAATCCTAAAAACATTGAATCGATAATAGCTGCTCCAAATTAGTAATCGTATTGTTTTTACCGACTTGTAATACAGTGACTTCGTTTTACCAATCGTGTTTTGAACTTTTATTATCATTCAAGCAAGCATTTATTGAGATAAAAAATTTGGGATTTCAGTATAGTCATTTGAATAAATAACAACTTTGCAATAGAAAATATTGGGATTATAGACCGTTTGACTATTTGTGTAGGTCTTTTCGACAATCTTAATCGAATGAAATTGCGTGCTTTGATATTATCACAGATAAAATCCTCACGCACGTGTTATGAGCACGAACATTTAGTATATTGGAAACGCTATACAGATACTTATGAATAAAGTAGTGCCCATTATGTGACAATTGAAAATATAATATATATATAATTTTCACCTAATACTATATAATCAACTACAAGTATATCAATATTTAAACTAAAACCAAAAACTGAGTGGATTATATATTAAGCTATAACTTACAAAACGGAAAATCTTAAAAGCCTTGTGAATGACATTGTTTCTACTACGTGTTGACTTGCTTATATTAGTAACCAGTTCGATAAAGAAACGAACCGTCAATATGACTTTTGTTATTTTCATTTTAAACATTCCTATTATCATGGAAGATTTTCCACGCTATATACAATATTAAGTTTTAAATTTCTGCATAACAAATAGATACCTACCTACCAGAAGAGCCAAGATGCTGATTGATAGTGATCAGCTTGTCGATACAAGGCTTAAAAGCCTAGAGCATCGACGCCGGGTTGCTAGTCCTATAGGTTTTTGATAGGATCCATTTCGGAGAGTGCGCGGTTGAACTGTTCGTCCTGATTCCCAATACACCACTCCAACTTCGGACTACAGGGCGCTCTGGCCTACGCCATAGTTTCACGGTGGAAACGTGACCAGTGCGTAGATACTAAACGTTTCGCCTCCACATAACTTCTACGTACGGCATAATTGTGGAATGCACTACCAGAGTCCGTGTTTTGGAAAAGTACGATCCAGGTATCTTCAAGTCTCGTGTGATTAGGTACTATCTCTAGTTAAGCGTGCTTCATCTTCAACCGCATCATCGCCCGGCATTGCACGTGATCGTGGTCAAACGCAAACCTATTTATTATAAAACAAAAAACCTAACATTTTTATTAGTATTGAGATAGATTTAGAATATCTAATTGTTTTTCTCTTTGTTGTATAAGGTCATAAAATCATTATTAATTACGTTAGGCCCGCAAGTTCTCCAGCAAATGACGGCCCAATTGAATCGTATACCAGAGGATATAGTGGCAATCGGTGCTGAAATTATGGCACGACGAATCGAGCTTCTCAATTTGCTACGTGGGAAGCATCGAAGCGACAGAGCTACCTATGTTGCTGTGAGTATCTACTGTTCTCTAAACCCGAAATTCGACGCTTCACTTCGGTGTTTTAATTTGCAATAGGAAAGGAGCAAAAAAGTCTACAAAGGAAATAATCGAATTTATTCTTAACTTTTTCATGGGTGATATTTTAGTTTCTAAAAAATGTAACTGTGGCTTTTAACTGTTAAAATAAGCAACTAAATCGCCAGATACGAAAAATACTGTTAAATGATTTTATTTCGATAGAATTTTTGCCTCATTTTGCATTTATGCATATAATTATGCAACGCGTTCTGTATACGATTCAGAAATCTACTGTTTTTAATAAGCTTACAAACTCTTATATGAATAAGCCGTGGTATATGTTCATAGCTACTTCTAAAATTAAACACATCATTTTAGAATTTGGAATGGAAAACAAAGAACACAGAGTTTGATCAGGACACAGAAAAGTTACACAGAATGGTGGCAGGTGCAGTGGAAAATATAAAAGCGAAAATTAATTTCTCTTTGGAACTAGCAAAGTATGTCAATTAATTTCTAAAATTTCATTATCATTGAAATAAGGATAAGTTTAATTTCTTTCATTTTCGTAATGTAGAGTGCCGTGGCTCGATCGTGATGCATTGATTAAGAGAATAGATCGATTGCAAAAGGAAAATCTGATTTTACAACAAAAAATAGAAGAAAATGCTAAGAAAGAAGAAGAGGATGTTAAAGACGCTGAACGAGCTACTACGGGCTTAATGACTTATCAGGTCAATTATTATTGAATAATATATTTTCTCATTTATTTTTGAGCTTCCTAAATTTTGTCGGTCTAAAAATATGATATAAAAATCTTTATACTCTATATTAAAACAATTCTATAAAACTTCTGGTTGATATCATCATAAAACGTTATGGACTCTCTTTTGAGTTTTATATTTATAATCAAATGCACATGTTTTTGGGAATAGTACACTAGGTATATGTAACTTTGTATGTGTAACTTTGACATCGGGGTGACACAGAATCTGGGCTACGAATCTTACCCATTTGTTGTCCAACACTCATCCTTTCGTTTAGTGTAAATGATTTCATAGAAAACGTACACGATATTATTTGATACTTGGCTGTTAGCTCGGTGTACAGTGAAATGTAAGCCCCTAATAATATGTCACAAATGATCGCTAAAGTAAAATATGAAAGAGATTGTTAAACCACTCATATTATATCTTTTTCATAAATTTAGATAAATTAGCACTATTTCTATCGTTGGTTACTATGTCGATTTGATGTCGATAGTGCGTTGAAAGTTACCCTCTTAATATGATGGGTCGTTTGGTGTATTTTTATATTGCATTAAAAAAACAATTGATGTGCAGGCGGTTTGTGAAGAATTATCGAAGGAAAAATCAGCTCGGGAGGCGTTGAAGGAAGTGGTGTCCGCCGCGGAGAGTATGCTGCGGGTGGCGCGGGCACGGATCGCGACCCTGGAGCGGCAGCTGAAAGAGACCCGTACCGAACTGGATGGCGCGCGAAGGAAACACAAAGACCTCGAGCAACTCGTAAACAGACTCGCACTCGAACATAATGCGACAGTGAAGTTGTGACACTCTACATAACGATCCGATTAAGATGGATCGAGCTTTAATTAATATAAAATATCCCCATCTATTTCTATATGCCCTTCATTAAAGTTTTAATTTAACCTTCATTGGGCCAATAAACTACCTAATATTCGTGTAGAGATCAGGTTCTAGAGAAGGGTTAAAATATTTTCCGAAATGTGTTTGAGGATTAAGCTAAACTGTGGTTTAATTCAAAAACGCCCTTGCAAAAGAATGTTGAAGTTTCTCTTATGTACAGTATCAATTCCTATCTCCTCGTATTCCTCATCGACTCATTTTGTTGCTTGAAACCCCCTGCGTCAGTTTAATGGAACTGTTATTTTTAAAACAACTAACTATAAATGTTTCAGTACAAACATCGTGAGTCGAGTTACGATGCCCGTTCGAAGAAGTTGCTTGAAGTATCTAAAACTGGAGAAATTACTATAGAAACGTTATCAAGACAACGCGATGCATTAGAACTAAGGTAGGTATTCGATGTTTTATTGTATGAGTATAATCAATACCCATACCAATGTATAAATGTAAAAGTGTTTTTTAATGTTTTTGTATTTGTTCGTTATATCTACTCATTTAGTTTTGATTATAGATTATTTTTATGGAAAATAGATTCATTTTCATGATATATATTTACCAAAGTTCACGCAAACTTGGCCATGGAAAGTTCTAGTAATTGTTTACACGTATCTACTTAGTGACCAGAGAAACTATTGAGTAAACATAACGTTCAAGGACAATCTTATGGAACGTAACATTCTTTGTCTTTTATTATTGAAATATGCATCAAATTTTAATTGGAACGGAAAGCTTATTTAAAAACAAAAGATGAGTAATTTGATTATTTAAACAAAAATCAAATGAAAATGTATTTATTTATGCAAACATATTAATTCTAGGCCTTATATCCAAGTTTCTCAAATGAATTAGTAAGACTAAGGATACAGGATTAGGTGGTAGGGTCGGTAGGCACTAAATTCTGTGCCTGTATTAGGGCAGCAAATTTCAATACACCTTAATTTAACCAGAAAGTTTATTCGTCTTTTCCTTAATTCTCATGTATTGAACTAGTCTTGTTTAGCGCTATTTTAGATACATTCCCCGCTCATCTTTCACCTCTGTATTTGACACTCGACTACTATCATTGAATCTTGATAATAAGCGCGACTCGTGATTCTGGGGAGGCTTGCACTAAATAAGTTAGTTTCCTGACCTAATGTACTTTTTATTGCAATGTTCAAATGTTGATGGTGAGAAAAAAATCGTGATGGAATTTGCACACCAACGTATAAATTCAGTATCCTTCTTAGAAAAGTGTCGACGGTGTACGTTTCTTCGAAATATGGACTTGAACTTAGCAGTGGGATCTTACGGGCTATTATTAAATACTAAGCACAACATAATTTTACTACGCTATAATAATTTTGAGTTTCAGTTAAACTATTATTTATAAAAGTTATTTGACAGGGTGAAAGAGTTGAGAGACCAGGCAGAGATGGCAGAGCGTGTAGCCGAAGCTCGCGAAGCTGAGCTACGTGCACGCACAGATGTATTGCAGACGAAGGTAGCAGAACAGGTGCCTTGGTCACAAGTTTTTCTAAAACGAGCGATCTAAATTGTCACATACGCAAACATTGAAAAGAGGGTGGTGCTTAATAACAGTTCTGCACCTTTACCTGTGTAAATTCCACGTTTAAACTATACCCAGTTTCACGGCAACGAGCAGGAAAGCGACAAGGAATGTGGGCAGTGCAAGTATGCTAAGTATGCCAGGTGGTAGGGCATTTGCCCGACTCGATGGCTACCACCCCTGGTCTAAAGTATGTCGCCATAACAACCTTGAGTTGTGTTCCGGCATTAGTGACCAGGTTCCTGTCTCCCGTAAGAGAGCAGCAGCACCTGTGCTGTTCAAATGTCCATAGGCGATGGTTCCGCTTTCCAACAAGTAGGCCATCTGCTGATCGAAGGACGGATGCCAATTCACTATGTTACCATGTCACATAATAATTAATAAATACTTTATGAATTACTTAGTGACAGTTTGATGTGAAATATTGGCATCATTATTAGTTACATGTGTAAGTTTCTAGGTTTCTTGGACGCAATAGTAAAACTATTAAGATGTATCAATGGAAAGAGGTTCTAACGCCTTAAATTAGCTTGCATTACAGGAGAAACTAAAAGAAACATCTGAAAATCGTATACGCGAGCTTGAGAACAAAGTTAAAGAATTGGAAGAGATGCTACATTCATTACGAGAACGATCTGTCAGACTTGTTGATATGGAACGTAGACGGTGTTTGGAGTACGTGCCCTCTAAAGGTTTGTTAAATCATTTTGAATTTATGTTGAAGTAATATTTTGGTTCGAAGTAATTATAGAAAAATGATCATAGTTCATAAAATTATGAAGTACAAGCTTCTAAGCACATTGTCTACCAAACATAAACAATATTTGCTGCTATCATAGTTTCAAAATCTTCTTCAACTACATAATATGTTTGTATTGTGCATTTAGGGGATGGTCCCCAAGCAAGTAAACAATAGAATTCACAATTTTGTCACATCGATTTAATTTAATTACTAAATATTCCAAACTTAAGCTTTGCTTTGTTCTAATTGACGCTTGAAAACTGTAGTAGTGGAATTTTGGGTTAATCGGAATAAAATACGATATTTGAACACCGCTATTTAAAACTATTGAACATATGCTTATTTAAATTACAGGAGTCGGACTGCTGTAGTAAATTGCGTCGATATAAGATTTTTTTTAAAAATTCTAATTAATGTTTGAAGATCAATACGTCAGTATCAGAATCCGAATTATTTATCCCTATTAATATTATAAATGCGAAAGTAACTCTGTCTGTCTGCCTGTCTGTATGTCTGTTGCTTTTTCACGAAAAAACTACTGGACCGATTTGCCTGCCATATATTCGATGTCGAGGATGAACATAGCTTCCGAGATAATTATATATTTGTCTCTTAGTTTATTATGCTTTTACGGAATAACTACTGCACCGATTTGGCTAAAATTCAGTATATATGTAATTTTAATATCAAGGGTGGACAAGATATACTTTTTATCCCGGATAATGAGATAGGTTTATGTAAAGGTTATCCCAGAAATTCATATTTTTTTGTGATTTGCCAAATCACAAAAAAAAAATCGTCAAAAATGACCAAAAGGTTATTTTGGTCATTTTGTCATTCTTGTCATATATGTAGTTTACGGATAGATAGATAGATAGGGGATAGATAAATAAAACTAGAACGGGTTGAATTAGAGGTAGAGGTTGAAAGTTTGTATGGAAGACAATCATTTCTCAAGTTTACAGATAAACATTTATCACCTATAAAAAATGCGATAGTAACTGCGATTTGTCTGTTAAGCTTTCACGGCAAAACTACTAGACGTAGGTACCGATCAGATTCGCTGTAATTTCGTTTAAATTAGTTTTAATACCGAAAATGGACATAAATACTTTTCATCCCGGGAGATGGGATAGTTTGCGATATAAAATGAAGTGAATCTTCCGGGGGCAAATAAACTGACATAAAAATTTAATACGGTGTAACTTGTATTAAAGCCTGCTATTTAAATAAAAGGTACGCACGGGTGTTAAACACGCGGCGCAGCCGCGAGGTATATCTGCACTTCTAAGAACGTTTTGATTCACCGTGGCATTTGTGTTTCAAGAGAGTTTTTATCCTATTTGAATAGAAAATGAGCCTTCGGACAGGGAAACTGAGATTTGGAAAGAGCTTCAAGTGACACGAGTAGCATTGTCCCGAGCTGAGGAAGAGTTGAGACAAAGTCGTGCCGATAAAGATAGTTTCTTGAACTCCTTGTCTCGTATCGCGGTATTTATAAATTACTCTATATGTTTAATTCTTGTAATTTATTATTTTAATGTTAATTAATTAATGTAAATAGACGAAGCAAAAGATGTGTGCCAAGATCGTAGCAAATACACTATCTCTATGCCAGGCCCCATAGGAAAAGAACAATCCTTGAACTTTGCACGTATTAGGTGAAAAATTCAGGAACATTTGAAAACAATTAAACAAAGTTGATTTGAGAGAAATGATGTCGAATAGTTTGTGAGATTAGAGTAGTTAGTTTACACGCTTTTTAATAATACGGCAGCTAAATAGAGAATACGGTGGAATAAAATATATGCATGATTGTTTTAATAATTGCAGCAAGGAGAGGGTTCAGATGGCTATCGTGATCAAATGGCCACAGAATTGTTAGACAGGGAGCAAAAAATTGTCAAACTACAGCATCTCATTGAAGAATTAAAAGAAAATGAAAAATTAATGTAGGAAAAACAAATCAAAGCTCTGTTTCGACCTTACTGTTATCTGAATGCAAATTAGTAAAAGCTTCACCAATTTTACGTTTTAGGGAACAAAGTATGACACAATACGAAAACCAACTTGCTTCGTTACGTTTAGAAGTAAAAAGATTGAGAAACTATGACTGTTATGCTAAAGATATTCCTTATCAGGATTTGAACTCCGAGGTAAAATTTAAATAATAAATATAGATGTGAATGGAAATTGTATTCACAAAATCAAGTAGAAATTCACTATATAATAATAATTATTAGATCTTTTAAACAATATCCAAGTTGGTATTTAAATGACAAAATTGCTTTCAGTGTTTGTATATCAGTATCTTTGTTTGTTACTTGGTGGAAATTTGGCTTATGGGTACTTTGGAAAACAGAAAATTCAGACGTCTCTACGTTAAACGAAAATTAATTCGCGTATGCGAACTTGTTTTGAAAGTTGTTAGATATAGGTTTGTATCACCATTGAGTTCCAGTTATCATTAGATTACGCAAAGGTAAAACGACCTATAATTAACTTTTGAACTTGCGATCATGCAATAAGGTACTGTTCAACAGCGCTCAGATCGGTAAAGAGGTATAGACATAGCGATCTTAGTTGCTTCTAAATTAACAGTTATTGGAGCTTCACATGCAAGTGGAAACGCTATCCCGTGAACGGACAGCTTTGGTAACAGCAGCAGCATCTCGAGCACTTATGCTGGAACGCCACGAGCGTGCAGCAGATCTCTTCGCGCGCATGACACGCGCTCGTAGAGATTTAGCTGCCCTTATAGAAGGTCGATCAGATCCACCGCCTATAAATGAGATATCGCACACAGAGGTATGTTATGAATGAATGGTCTTTTTGTACATCTTCAGTAATTTTAACAAAGATGCGTATCTTAAGTTCCACGCGTATCTTGTGTAACGTGATTTTTGAGATGGCTTAGCCTTTAAGAGGTGGGCTACAAGATCTATTTGGTATGAGTGTTGAAGTGTGAATATGTAAAGTGATTTTTTGTTTATTTATTTTCTATTTATTAGAAAAATTTACATTACTTCTCTGTATTTGTTATATATACTTTATATGCAATATTCCTGTATCTGTGGACAAACGTCCACTAAAATCACTCCCGTATTCGGCTAATCACCCGAGAAATGTTCACGGACATTAACTAAGTTGACGTTGCGATTTTTTAAACCTTACCAATTGTATTTTAAATCCTATGAAAATTATTACACAATATATTTGTTTCTAATCATGTCAGAGTTCCCAAAAATGGCTGAACTTTTTGATCCTGGTAGTAGATTCCCAATGTAGGGCAAAACGCGAAAAATCTCTGTACGATTTTTCCTGATAAATGGTAAGTTATGAAGGATATGGACAGAGCGTGCAGGAGATTCGTTTTAATATGATCTAATCAATAATTGTAAATTTAGATATCAAGGTCATTGACGTCGATTGTGCTACGGCTGCCGATACTTGGACGGCCCTGAGAGCGGAAAGAGCACGAGTCCTTCGCCTAGAAAGCGCAGTACTTGCACAAAGCATTCAGCTTGAACGCGAAGGAAGAGTTCGCACCCAACTTGAGAGACGTAGAGCTATATTGGAAAGAGAAATTATTCGCGCACACCATTCATCAACATCAGAGCCTTCTGCTTTTACTAAAAATCCAAGTTGAGTATTTCCATGAATTCTTGTTCAATTTGCTAGCGGTACGATTATCACCCATATTAAGACCGCTTTTATGCAGTTAGAACTATACTATTCAGCCCGTAAGTTGTTTTGTAAGCGTATAGAAAAAATCTTTGTGTATGGTAATAGTGTACAATAAAGACAATACCTATAAATATCAAGTGCCTTTATATGGATGCTTAGAGGTTTGTTCGAAGTTTGTACCTTTTTAAAAATCGAAATTTAATCTTGTGCATTTTTGATAATATTTATAAACAGAATATAAAGCCAGCTTTTGTATAAGTTGTCATAAGAAAAGTTTCCTGTGTTAATTTTGAGAACTTGCTACGCGGGGGAAATGTTGTGGAAGCGTGTGGGGTTCGCCAGGTTGGAGTGTTAGTAGCGCGCCTCCGAAGGATTTCTATTACCACCAGAGTCGGGGATATCCGCTAAAATCCCCCGGTGTTCCATCTTTCGCCTTATGCTGGGTCTAGGAGTATGTGGCCTGGGTACTCCGAAGGGCTATTGCGACTCGACATACCTTAACCTATCCTATTCTTTCATTTCAGATTTAAGACTTTTTTGGGAATGAACGCAAGGTGAAATTCGGCTGTAAACAACGTCTATTACAATTGTTTCGACAATGAATATTTAACTAATCCCATGAATAATAAATCTATTTAGCCACTAAAGTGTTTTAGTTTATTTTAATACATCACAAGTATAAAAATAAATTTTAAAAATGACACAACAGCATACATCACATTAAAGTCTATGACCAGCAAATTTGAACATCTTGAATTGTTTGTCATCTCTTAACTGTTGGGGGATAATAAACGGCAAATTTCTCTCTTTTTGAGGCCCAATGGTTGCTTTTCTTTTTGTTTTCATTGGCAATTATCCAAAACAGGTGGAACAGAAGTGTACATGTTAATGTCAGGTTCGGGTGCAGAATTAACTTTCTGACTATCAATATTAATAATACCTCTTTCCTATCGAGGTTATCGCCTTTGAATTGTTCTTCATGTGGTAACGGTACGCGCATTTTCTTACTAGTTTTTCCCAATAATACTTTAGTGGGTAGATTATCATAGTCTCTATTTCTATATTGATTTTCATTTTTAACTACTGTATCGTACTCAAATACTTCAGCCATGCCGCGCTTGTGATCTCCTGCATATCTCTGTTTTGGAACTATATATTCATGTTCTGAGGTGTTTTGTTTGTCGACACACGTTCCTAATTCATCCTCCAGTATTTTAATAAAGTTGTCTAAATTGCTGGACGGAATTTCCATGCTACGTTTATATTCCATTTTGATATTTTCGTATTCGATAAGTTTTTCTTCAAGTGAACGAATCTTCTCTTGGTCTTTTCTTATCTGTTGACTAGCCTTACGGGTTTGATCCTCTAATGTCAGAATAATTTTTTCCAATTGTGATATAGTTTGTTTTCTTGTTTCTAGATTTGTTAATAAAGAGTCTATTTCAACATTTTTCTCCAATATCTGCTGATTAAGCTGTAAAAAATAATAATAAATCATGATAAGGATAACTAAACTAAAACAACTTGGCAAATCATTTCGATAAAAATGAAAATGTCAAAATATTTATTGATAATAAAATGAAAACTAACGTCTGAATCTGCTTGAGCTCTAATCTCTAGATTATTTCTCAATAATTTAATTATATTCGTTTGTTCCTCTTCTTTTTCCGTCAACATCCTAATAATGCCCTCACGCTGTTCTAAAGAACTCTCTAATTCAGCAAGGTTTTCTAAATGTTGCTCGATTTCTAAATCTTTTCCTTGTAACGCTTCAGCGAGTTCACCATTGTGCCTTGTTGTTTCTAATAATTTGGCGCGCTGTTTATTGATCTACGATAATATTATGACGTTTTACACTCATTCAAAGAGCTATAGTAATATCACGATAAGTAAAAAGAAAATTTAATGTATAGAAAATTTGCCATACCATGCCATGCAAGTCATTCAAGTTTTCAAATTCTCCAAAATCTTCTAGTAGTTGGCTGATTTGACTTTTTAAAGACGACAATTGTTCTTCGTATGATTCCATTTTGCATTCACTGATAAAAGTATCAATGTTAACCACATAATACCAAAATACCAATACATACAAAAGTAACATAGTAGCTGTAAACCTACAAAATGACTATTTTACTACCAATAAATTCGAAATACCTACCAGAATGGATAAATGCTCACCAAATTGTGTTTCCAGAAGTATTGTAGTATTTTCCTTTTAATGCTATGCCATAAAAATATATAAACGCCTTTCAAGCTAATTTCATACCAAATATTTTACATTATCGCTAAGTCGATATTACCAATATTTTATTTCTCCACTTCCAATTTAGTAATTTTTGCTGAGGCAAAAAAGCAAATGGTCGAACGTACAATTATTTTTAATACCAAATATAATACTGCGTTGTTTTTCACTAATATTTCACTTATATATAAGATAAATAGTGAATGGTTACCAACCGGTTCTGGCGCTTTGGTCTACACATAACCTAACCAAACCGACTGTTTAAAACTCCACATATTTAAATTTTCGGATACATACAGTCTCCTATCTAAATAAATCCCGTCAAAAAACGTAAAAAAACGTCTCGGCGACAAAATTACCAGATCATTGTCGTGAATTTCAAACTTCGATAATTAATGTACAACAGGTAAGATTAAATAAGAATTAGGTTTAATACCCCGGCTGAGCCAACCAAAATTTTGTAGGGATGACATTTAAAGATTGCAGATAGATGAATTTTCATATTTTTTTGAAATATTGAAAATGTAGAAGTTGTGGTCCCAAGTCTTTCAAACATAAAAAATACCTTTCTTGCAATTGTTGCTCTAACAGAGATTGTTTTTTCTCAAGTTCTATGATGTACTGATCCTTATTAGACATGTTATTCCTTAACGTTTCCTCCAAATTTATGGTTTCCTTCAGATTGCGCTAAAACGGAAAGTATAACTACGTATAGTAATTAAATGTCTAGTAATTTATGCTTAATTCTAAAGCAATCAACATTCGAGATAATAACTCGTTATAGATTACTAATCTGCCCAAATGAAGAAGTCTCCTTCGATGTGTGTAGCGATGGCAGACTATGTGATTTTTAAAGTTGTTTTAGAAGAAATACTATTTTTTCTAAAGTTTACTCTGGCCGGGATGTTAATAAGGTTAATAATCACTTATTTATTTGTACATCGGGCTTTGACATTATTTCTTGACTGCTTTTACACACTAATGCTATCACAAATTTAAAGTTAATGACTTTTAAACTGGTTGTATACTTTTATCATCTTATTCGTGATAATTTCAAAAATTACCTCTATTTGTTCAATAGCCTCAGTTTGTCAGTGAGGCGATTTTCATATTCTTCGATACTAGTTTTTGCTGCCTCCAATTGTGTTTTTGTTGATTCTAATTCTTTTTGAAATTGCTCTGTATTTTCTACAAAACAAGTTTCATTGTTTATTAAACAAATATTAAAATACGACTATGCCCTTAGACTTTATTAGTCATGCTAGTGACTGATTTGGTTATGTCTGATATATTACCCCTATTTTCAACGCTATACTATTATTAATTATCAAATTACCAAACCACACCTGCAATTTGCAAGGTTTAGATTACACATTTTATTTAATAAACTTTTTTTATTCAGCTACTGACTTTTTGAATCGATTTGAACCTAAGTTTTATTTTTACTACGGGGGTTTTAAATCTGAAATTGAATAAAATTGAACTTACTCAATTGCAAATCTTTATCCTCTAATTCCTTCGTAATATCTTTCAGACGTAATTGAGTTGCAAGAAGCTGTGCGCATAATGATTCTACTTTTATTTCTAGTTGTTTTTTCTCTTCAATTTCCTTATCACACTTGCTTTCAGTCTCAATTAACTTTGCAACATTAACATTCATTTCATGCTTTACATTTTTAAGTGATTCATTGTAATATTCGGAGAGTTCACCAAGTCGTTTTTCGAGATCTTCTTTTCTGTAAATAAATACCTAAATTTACAGCTTTACACTCGGTTGCGCTGGTGAAAATTTAGGGCCCATTTCCGGTGAAATTCCAATTTCAGGGAAAAAATAACATATAAGTAGTTACGTATCCTGATATCAAAAGTTTAATTACAAAACCATAAAAATGAAACAAAACACACAGACACTTTGTGATTTTTTTTGTACTTACTCAGATTGCAATCTCTCACGGGCATCAGCAATTTCCTCTAATTGAACTGTGTGTTCTTTAATAGATTCAGTTAGTTTACTGAATTCTCTATCAAAATCATCTTGTAATTTCTTATTCTGAAAGGTATACTTTAAAGGTGAACTTTAATGTATGTGTAATAAAGTTATTCATTCATGCATATATTTGAGAACAACGTTACATTTAAATCATGAAATAGATTACATGGATATTCTCACATATATCTATAATATTATAAAATTCAAAACATGATACGGCATGTTTAGAATTTTATCCCTACTAATATTATAAATGTGAATATAAGTTTGTTTGTTACACTTTCACGCGAAAACTACTCAACCGATCATCATGAAACTTTGTACACATATTCTTGGAGGTATTAGAAGTAACATAAGAGGATACTTTTTATGAAAGAAAAAATGCACGCGGACGAAGTCGCGGACAGAAGCTAGTAATATTATAAACAGATTATACATTACATATATACATTAAAACTATTACAAAAAACTGGAATAGACTATGTAAACGATGGAGATCACGATGTTTTTTTCTTATAATTCTTGTCTGTTTGTTCAGGATTCACGTAAAAAGTACTAGGACGATTTTGATGCGGTTTTCGCTATCGACAGTAAATTTTTAGACCTAAAATCTGCAAATTTTATAGCTCCATAATCCCGCGGGATTTTTTCTTGGAATGATTCAAAATTAGCAAATTGAAAAAAAAAAACGACTACGATTAGTATTAATTGAATTCCGGTACTCGATTTCTACGAATATTATGGCAAATGTTGGAAAAGATGTTTTCTCTTGTCTAGGCTGTTTTGAAATTCATCACAAAGTGGTCCTTGTTATTAACGTGTATAAGTTTAATTTGCTTAGCTAGGGGTTATTTATGTATATGTATCGACTGTCTATTTTATTTATTTCGATAAGCTAAATATTTATATTTAGATATATAATTAGGAGTCTTTTAAACTGTCTAACAGTTTTTAAGTTGCATTTTAATGCGTTTTTATTACATTCGTATTCTACCCATAGTTCCCCAAGTATATAATCCAGAATAGTAACATAGGCTCAGGTTACTATTTTCTACAGTTATAGAGCCCAAAGTTGGATCCCCATACTAATCATCAGGATCCATTTCCGAGATAGGTACCAGCCCTTTGAATAACTGAGAAGTTAACAAAGCTCTTTGAGAGTTCTTTATAGATATTGAAAGCATCCGGATACAACGGCTCAAGCGTTCTATAGGTACTAAAGGTTGTTTTACTGAGCGTAATTTAATGTATTTGCACCACTTAACCAATTCGATTTTTCTGTCATGGATTTGAATCCGATCAAGTCGATCCAGCAAGTTGCTGTTGTGTTGTCCTTCTACGTCATTATTAGGTATAGTTTTACCTGTTCGTGTAATTGCTGAACAGTGCGCTCTAGTGACCAAGTTTGCGAACGCGCCTGTTCCAATGCCGCTTCTAGTTGCGCAGCTCGTTCTTTTCCTATCTTCATTTGTCCTTCAGCCTTTGTTAACCGATCCTTCATTACTATTTTTTTACAACGTTCTTCTTTCAGTTCTTTCTCTAATTCCTGCTTGTTTATAATTGCGTTACGTGATTATCGTATTTATTTTTAGTCATGTTAATACAATATCCCTTTACTGGTTACAAACAGTTACAGATTATAGTTTTTAATCAGAAAAGTAAATTAGATATAGAAATAAGTAAATATATCCGTGGTCTATGTCAAAGAGATTAATATTGTACTCACTTCAATTCTCCCTTTGGTGGTCTGACATTTTAGATGGTCAGAATGATTAATTTGCTTACGAAGGTCAGCATTCTGAGAATTCAAATCCGATAGCGCGCAATTCAATTCTTCCGTCTGTAATTGAAGGGCTATTGTCTCTGTCACGCTTTTTCTGATAAAAGAACAATTTCACTTTTATAACAAATATACTGATAACATTTTACATTCAAATTAGATGTGCCCGTGACTTCATCCACGCTTAACTTGAAATTCCCGCGGGATTCCCAGGACACAAAGTAGGTACCGCAGCATTTAAAAAAGAATTAAGCTATTGTTTTAGTGAAAACTGTCGAAAGAAGAAAATTTTTATACACCCGATAAACTACAAACCGCTCCCAAGAAAATTCCCGTGAGATTACCGGTATAAAAATATTGCTTAAATTATTGCATAAAATTTGCTATCGATCAGTGCAAAAGTCATATTGGAATTCGATTTTTTTTAATCTGGTCATTTTAAATCATTCTCAGAAAAAAATCCCGCGGGATTCCCAGGATAATAATTAGCGCAGATTTTAAGTCTAAGAATTTGCTGTCGATTAGCTAAAACCGCATCGAAATCGGCCTAGTAGTTTTTACGTTAATCCCGAACAAATAGACAAGAAATGAAAAAAAATGGCACCGTGTTTTCCGTCGTTTATATAGTGTATTCTAGTTCTTTTTTAAAATAACTTCAATGTACAAACACGGCATGTTTAGAATTTTATAATATAGTAGATAACAGAGTGACAAAGCATTTATTAATTAAAAAATCGGCCAAGGATGTGTCAGTGCCAACTTAGATATAATGAAAAGTTCGGTACAGTTAATCAACGCCAACTGTTTTCTTCATTTGCCTACGAAATGCTAAAAAAATCCTGGATATTTTATTTAAAAATAAATCCCCCCTTTTTAATTTCACTTATCCTTAATTACAGAAAACTCGAATAATTCTAAAAATTAGAATTAAACGTGGGAAAAGTCGCAGGAGAATTATTTATATTCAATCTCAAAACAATTTTTGATACCTACCTTAAGAATTCAATTATTTCATTAGCTCCTTAAAGAAATCTGCTTTCACTAGTTCCAAAGAACTTTTCATCATATCGTTTTCTGTATTAAATTCGTTTATCTTTTTTGATAATGTACTCATTGTAATCCCCTGAAATGAGCACATATCAGAAAAATGAAAATCAAACGGAAAACTAATTTGAAATTACGCTTGTATTACCTTTTGTTGGGTTTTTATGTTCTCAAACCAGTCAATAATTTCTTTTCTTTTGTTCAGAGTATGTTCACAGGAACTAATTAGCTTGCACGGCATGTTATACAGTTTGTTTATATCAATTGTTATAGGACCTGTTGATACATGAAATATAAAGCCATCAAGCGCCACATACCATTTTAACACAACTAGCTGACCCGGCGAACTTCGTACCGCCTATTTTCTGAATTCCTAAAAGACTGTTCCATGACACAAAAACAAAATCACCAAAATCGGTCTAGGTGATCAGGAGGATTCTAGAACCCGATCTCAGCGCTACCTACCGATTCTAATTGCGAATCTAAACCATCCGGGAACCCACTCGAACATACAAAAACAAAATCACCAAAATCGCTCCCGGTGATTAGGAGGATTCTAGAACCCGATATCAGCGCACCTACCGATTCTAACTGTGAATCTAAATCATCCGGGAACCAACTCAAACACACAAACATAATCACCACAATCGATCCAGATGTTTAAAAGGATTCTAAAACCCGATCTTAGCGCCATCTACCGGTTCTAATTGTGGCTGTAAACCATCCCGGGACCCACTCATACACACATACAAAATTTATTCAAAATCGGATCTATACTCTGCGATCCTATAAAGGACAAACACAAACATTCAATTTTATATATCAACATGAGCGGTTGTCACTTTGTTTGTCACTCGGTTGATTCACTCAAACGAACCCCAAATAATTGGTTAAAATCTGGAACCCGATTCCAACGCCACCTACCGTGTCCACTTGTGGATCTAAACCATTCTCAAGACGTGTGACATGAAATAAATGGCGGCATCAATGAAAGGCTGGGACTTAAAGCATGGCGCCATCTATTGGATGCTTATGTTGTAACATAGTTGACAGCAGAACTCATATTCACCGACCTCTCGGTTTTTAAAATACTATAAATGAAAATGAAACCTATCCCATGGCTTAAGTTGGAATAAATCCAGCAAAAAGAAAAAAATGATAAAATCGGTATCGGAGTAGTTTAGGAGTTCATCGCGGTCAAACACAGTGACAGGGAATTTTTATATTTAAAGATAGTTTCTAAATGTAATATTTTAACCTTTAGATTTATCATCCGATTTATGATCCACACCGGTACACAACTGCAACAACTGCTCCGGAGTTAACTTAGCTACGTTCATGATGCGTAAGTCATCTGCGGGTGGCAAAGTTGCCTTTTGTCCTAACATAGTCATCTCCTGATGCATACTCCTTAATGCCGCGTATACTTCCATTATTATCTTCTGTAATGTTATTTCTGGGCAATATAACTTCAAGTCTACTATAAAAAAAGTTCAAAACAGTCCTGCAGGCTTCGATCCTTATCCTACTATCCCACTAGTCCTACTAATATTATGAACGCGTAAGTTTGTAAGAACGGATGTATGGATGTATACATATACGGATGTATGTTTGTTACTCGTTCACGCAAAAACTACTAAATGGATTTTGATGAAACTTTACAGTAATATAGCTGACACACAGAATAACACATAGGCTATAATTTATATAGATATAGTGAGAATTATCCAAAATGTAATTATTTTTCATCGCCACGCGGGTAAAAGCGCGGGCGCAGCTAGTATAAAAATAAATATAACTAATTTTGAAATTCGTTAATGAAGTATATAAATGTTCGATTTCATGATAATCATTTACTTTAAAGTCGTGGTAGGGTAATGGCTAGAGCACGCGTCCTACACTCAAAGGGCGCGGGTTCGATTCTGCCCGGAATGTATGCACCACTTAATCAGTTTTCTGATCTAATGTGCTTATTGTTACAATTACCACGTGCTAACAACAGCGAAGGAAAACAGCGTGATGTAACCTCCACATTGAGATAACCGATGTGTCAAACCTGCCAAGCGGCTTGGACAAGCGTGGCGGGCATTCTGTCCGTCCTCCCTATAATGGCAGGGCCCGAGCCCAGCAGTGGGACATTTGAGGTGCTATTATATTTATATATTTTAACTTCAGTTGCATAAACTGCGAATCCATATCCCGCAGAAACGATACTAGTTGCAAAAATAAGTTTGGTTGGTTTAGAAGGACTTGCTTTGAGCTATAAGACCTTTGTGGTGTCAAAAACTATTGTAAATATGTTTTGTAGTTCTTATTGATCTGTCTATTTATCGATAGTTGCATTTTGCTTCTAAATATACATCCAAGCATACCTGACGGTCGTTAAATCATTCTTCATTTTCTCGAATTGTACCAGCTTTTCTTGCCAGCTAATTTTAATTTGAATAACTTTATCACTGCGAGAGGTTATCGACTCTGTTAAAAAACAATACAGAATAATTGTACAAAAATTTGTAATAACCAGAAATCTAATGTCCTCTGAAAATAAGATAGCTGATAATGAGATTTGCATAGAATAGAATAGAATAGATTATACTTTATTGTACAAAAATGCTACATAAAATCAAGAACATTAGATACAAGTACAATCGGCGGTCTTAAAGCCCATCGCGATTTCTTCTAGACAACCTTTGGGTGGAGTATTTGCATATTCATAAACCTAAATCATGTAAAGATAGTAAGTACTAGGGCACTTGGGTTGCCTTCCACTGACTTAGATTTGGACTTTGACAGTTATTTTGATGTAACCAAAACATGTATGATGATAATGTAACCAACATTTTTCTTTTCACGGAACCTTACAGTCGGGATTATTGATGTGTGAAGCCCGCCAATTGACCTTGCGTCAGCGTGGTCGATTCATCATCATGACTTCTATTCCTGTGAAAACGGGGAGCTCCAAGCCCAGCTATGTGACGATTATGGGCTGATATTATAAATAAAAGTTAGACATTGAGACCTGTATCTTTCAAGATCAATGTGACCCGATGATTTTAACGATAATAATCCATACCAATAAAAATATTTTTACTTATAATTATGTTTGCTTATTCCTTCTTCACGGCCTTGGGAGTGAATTGATTGTTAGAAAATTTAGTTTAAAATTATAATGTGTTCGAAGGGTCAGGTTTCCTACTTTTTCTTCTCCACTTCGATCGTGTGTGCATACGATTATCGAAGACTGCGCATAATGAGGTTGCTGTGAGACCATTGGCACAGCCATCATCATCCTTCACGAAGTTAAGTCATCTGATCCCACGCTTCTGCAAGGCCCGTTATTTTAGAATAATAAAATCATATCGGTATTTCTTTATCATTAACATCAGATGGTATATTTAGTTAATAGGTATTTAGATTATAGGTACACGGTTTAATATTCTTTCCAAAAAGATGAACTTAACAATAAAACAAGGATTAAATTAAAGAGATAAGAATTTGTTATTACCTCCTTCATTAAAATCTGTCAAAACATGAGTGGTGTCTGACTGTTCAGCCTTCTGCAGTTCAAGTTCTTCGTATTTTTTTATTACGTCCTGCGAGATTTAAAAAGTTATTTTTTAAACTTGAAATGAATTGATCAAAGATAGTAAGTATATTCAGCAGAGATAACGGTACTGTACCGTTTTTTAAATTTTGGAAAATAAATTATAAAACGTTGTCATACAAAAAAGACTGTAATATGCCATAAAAAATGTAGTGTAGCGAATTTTAGCAATGAATTTTTTAGGATGAAAATACACGAGTTCTGAAGACTCCGGTAGAAACTCGGGATAAGTAAGGTCCAGGATATAAAGTGCCTATTATAGATTTTTTTATCACAGAAACTTTGCTATCGATCAGTGATAATATCGCATTGAAATCCGGGTTTTTTTCAACTTGGTAATTTTAAATCTCTCCAAAAAAAATGTAGGTCCAGAAATTTGCTATCGATCAGCGAAAACTGCATCGAAATCGGCTCGGTAATTTTTACGTACACCCCAAACAGACAGATAAATACAGAAAAAACTAAGGACTACCCATTTACAATTTTATAATATTACATATATAAGTAGATAAAGAACTCATGAACACTTCTCTTAAATATAGTTAAAAAAGTGATAGGCTCCTTCTTAGTGTAAAGCTAAATAATTGTTTTTTTAATTTAAGATATACATAATTGATTTACTAATTAACTTGATTTGATTATAATTTTAATGTTTAGCCTTAACGTTCACCGATACTTTACTATCTATAGGAAACTTCATTACTTTTAAAATTTAAATTGCGCGGACTTCCGCACCTAGTCTAAGGGACTATAAATGGTACTATGCTATATTTACTATAATCGTATTTTATACCAGACTTGATTATATTTAAAATAGGTACTTTAACAATACCTGAGTTGGTAAGCCAGAAGATGCCTTCGTATATGGGCTTCTTGCTAACTGCCTCTGCAAGATAATTATACTTTTTAAGTCCTTACATACATGCATATTATGACGTCTGTATCCCATAGGAGTAGGCAGAGACGATGGATCTTCATTTGCATCTTGCCATACATTTTTTGCTTCATCTACTATCTTCAAGCTCTTAATACGTACGTTATAAAAACAAGGCATAAGTAAAATAATTATATATTAACTTTTACAGCGGATTGGAGGGTAGGGTTATATGGTTAAGGCACTTATTGCTTGCTTGCCACCCATAAAGCTATGTTACGTTGCCACCATTCGTGGAGATTTCTTGAACATAATCTAAGGCCTGAAGATTAATGAATACTGGACACTATAATTAATAAATAATAAATTAATAATCAATGCAAAGGTATATTTAAAAATAAGAAGAACAATACAAGAAAGTACACTTAAAACTAAAGAAAATGGTTTTGCTTCAAACGTTCGAGATTTTTGCCCTATAGCGAATTACATCGTTTGTTTTACACCAAAATATGAATAATAATTTAGTTCTGTTCCTCAACAGAACTTTTATTGTAGAGCTCTTAAAGTGAAGTGTGTATGTGTGAGTGTAAATGTTTACATGAATATACTGTTACGACTAAAGTTCCAATAATACGAAATCCATATAATCCTTTGCAACACGTGTTTATTACCTGAAATTTAAATTATCAGTAACTCTTTTAAGTATTGAAAAGTAACCGCTATTATTAAGGGCTAATCCCTCTGTGTTGTGTTCCAGTGAGACGTCATAAACCCTTTCATCTATTGTTCAAATTTCGTTACACTCCCTTAGAAGCATAAAGCTTACGAGTTTGTGAAATCCAAAGAAGAGAGGCATGGGCAGGGTATGTTGCTACCATTTCGATTTTGCGAATATATAAAGTCAGCCTGTTGAGACTGGATTAGTTGAATTTAAACTGCGATCGAAGCGTTACTAAGTGTATATTTGGAACGGGAATCTCATACTGACGGACTTTGCACGTTTTATGTCTATGATTTTTGCTTTACAGTTCGGACCTGTTTTATTCGGTTGTGTTTGTAAGAACTGTAAGTTACGTGTGTGTACTTCGAATAAACTGTGTAATAATTCCAATGACATTTTAAATTCAAATTCCACAAATTCGTAACAATACTTTGAGACATACCTGACTAATTGGCACTGTTATGACTGGCCGGACGCCTTTGTTAGGAGGCAATATGTCGTTTAAAACTCTTTTCGTAATTGTAGAGGGCCTCTGCAAATTCAATTATTTGTAAGCAGAAAAAGTATTAAGTATTCTTTAAAATATTTGTAATGTAACTTCGAAAATTGATTTAACAGCTATTTATGATACTAGTGCGGTGAGCAGATTTTACGAGTAAACGAATGTAGCTCGAGACGAAATCGAGGGCTTACCATTAATTGTAACCAGTTTGTTAAAACCAACGACTGCACGTGTGTCATATAAAGTTTTTGAACACATTGGCAAAAACACAGTATAATACACAATGAAACAAACACGTTTCTAATTTGAAAATGGCGCGCATTTACAAATGCCGCCACGTGTACGTGGTGAAAATTAGAACAATCTTTCGTATCATTTTCTCTATAGATTTAAAGTGAACCAAATGTACTGATTAAAAACGCTTCCAAGGAGGTTAGGTTATTCAGCTTATTTATTCTTGTAAAGTGAACCTCCTTGGATTTTTTCACCTAAGTTCCATTCTCTGCACAGCGTGCGGTAAAATAAACTTAGGTGAGAGTACTTTCCAATGTATAGTGAGTAATTTTTGATTTTTCGAACAATGTGTACAGACTTGGTAAATATATTTTTTGAGCAAATGTTTTGAAAAGGTATTTATATTTGTAAGGAAAATACGATGAAGTGAACGAAGAATTATTTTCTCAATAAACAATAAGAAGAGATAGACAGCTTCTTTTCAACGTTAATTTTAATATTATAAAAGTTTAAATATTCCGTGTCTGTACATTAACAATCTCAATGTCATGTATGTCAATATGTAACATTTTTACTGAACTTACGAGGTATATACCTATAAATTTTATTATTAAGATATACTTTAAGTGATAATATTTTACCTTGAGCATGGGACGTTCTCGTTCTGGTCGACCCAGCCGAGGTGATGGCATCGACGCTTTCGTCTGTGGGGGGTCATCTTTCGATTGATTTGCAGATCTTGGGCGAGTCTGCATTAAAAATGGATTTATGAAAATAATGTCTAAGAAGAACATGTCTCGAAATTTACTTTTTACTCGAAGTATTGGCCAAAAATGTAACTTTCATGGTCTATTTGGTTCAAAGATTTACCATATCAAGTAACAAATGAGCTAATTCGGTAATTTTGATTTATGTATAATATAGGGTACTTCTTCTACTACGAATCACAAAAATGTATTATTTACTTCGCCGGACCGTGGCTGTGCAACACTACTTCGCATGGCGAGGTGCGGCTGTTGAACGGCTACCACTTCAAATTTTTGTTTCTGCCAAGATTAAATGATATTCAATCATAGACGAAATTTATTTGTGTATCAATAAAACTAGTGGCAAGATTTATAAAATTACCGCAGATTTGAAAGAGTTTTGATTTTTTGGCTTAAAATTAGTAGTTCTTTGCCGCCCCGCAGGCAACCTCAGCGGGATACGACACTTTACTGGATCTCTTGCAGCATCAATAATTTCTAAAATGATAATCATTAATGTCAGTAACTTTTAGGAAACTTATTGCTATTTATTTAAATACACAGACAATTAAATCCAAATAGAATTATTAAAACTTTTAGATGTATTAGTAATTTATAGGATGGGCCGAATGTGGTTTGAACCGAATACGAACTTCAGCCGAATATTCGGTTAAACAACAAATTCGGCTGAACTTCGGTTTAATTTCGCCATGCTGCAAAGCGTAACGCCGTTACTTGGTGATGTCGTGACTTAGTAACGCTGAATCTTTGTTGTTTTGATACCATAACCTTCCTCTGGTAAACTTTAAGTACGAGTAGGTGGATAAATGAATTGTCTTTATTTTACAGTTATCAGCGGATGTGATTTAGCAAGTAGGTATTTTTTTTCTGGCACCGAATGTTCCGTATTTAAACCGAATTTCGGACGAATGCTAAAGTTCGGCTCAAGCTGCTGAAATTCGGTCAAACCGAATGTAAAACGACTTTCGGCCCATCCCTGGTAATTTACAAAGAATAACGATTTTGTTCTGTATGAGTTCCAACATCAGAGGACTATCGTGTTTATTGATTATTAGGTACGTTCCGTTTGCGGTAGTAGTTTGTTTGAAATATTTTAGTATTGGCAAAATCCGTACACCGGATCTTCACAGTCTCGCAACGTTTGCAGTCATGTCGTATCGAACGATAATGAATTTTATTGCATAGAACTTCCCAAGCTCATCGCGACAAAGAAAGGGGGGTCTTTCCTGTAGAATTTAGAAATAGTGATAGAGCTTCCACTTGGGTTGCGTAAATTTTGGATTCGTATTACAAAGAAATGATCCCATTTTCAAGATTTCATTTTTCGAGATTTTTTTGTACAACATTTATTCTCGGTACTTTACAGGAACGTTTATATCCGAGGGAGGGATGCGATGGCTTTATGCCTAACCATATTATCTATACATATAATAAAACTGTAGAGGTCGAATTTCTGTACAATGAAAAATGCTAAAAACCGAGTTAGGTGTAAGAAGTGAAATAGAACTAATTTAGATTTTTTCAAATTTTTGTTTGTCTGTTTGTTTGTATCGGCTAATCTCAGAAACGACTGGACGGATTTAAATGAAATTTTGTTTGGTGGTAGCTTATATCCCTGGTCAACATATAGTATACTTTTGATCCCGAAAATTAATGAGTTCCCGTGGGATAGTTAAAAAACCGCACCACGCGGACGAAGTCGCGGGCAGAAGCTAGTGCATAATAAATAATTCTTGTTCCATGATTTTATGAAAAGTGGAACATGACAAATTTTTATTATTGACAAGGGGCGCATATTGATTTAGGAGGTTACACTCCAGTGCCAGCTGTCTTAGGCTCTGGACCCCTGCCAAGTTGCATAACACAAGACTCATTCCTAAACAGTGAAGGAGGAATATAGAAAAATGTGTACTATGCTCTTTCACGGTTGCATTTAATTTTTAGTATTATAGCCTCACTCACCCTGTATTTTCGGTCCTCCTGACAGAAATTGTGACATTATTTACATAACTCCAAATTTATGAATTTAACAATATCTTATAAATATCCTGTTATTGTGAAGCTTTTAATATACAAAAATTTATTTAAAATAGTCATTGATATTATAAGGCAATGAGGTTCCAAATGCGAATTCTAGACAACGTCTTTCAGAAGTAAGCCAGACCAAATGTCAAAGAAAAGTTGTAGCGACGTAAAGAATTTTTCGATCTATAAAGTTTATAAATATACGTTACGAGATAAGTTACAAATATCGTATTTCTTATCTCTTATTTCAGTTAACGTCGTTGAAAATTTGTATTTTATGAAAATAGATCTCCAATAATTTAATAAACGATGTGACTATTTGTACGGGTACTGGACGAATAAATTATATTTATTCGTACAGTTATTCAATTTTTTTTAAATTAAGAATAAATTGGATGATTAGCTTGTTTTTTAATTAGGTTAGGTTAGGTTTTTTTTAATGACATGTTTTAAAGAATTATTCAAAACCTGAAAATAAAAATAAATAAATAAAAATTCTTGAGATGATGATGATGATGATTTCTAAAATGAGAGTGGGGTATAGATACACAGCACATTTATTTATTATGAACAAATCTGAACATTTTTAATATAGGTTATAAGCTAAGCGGGTGCGAAGCGAAGCGGAGCACTCGCCTTAGCCATCGTGGTTATTTTTTTATAACCACCCAAAAATATTTTTCCGACACATACACGATTATCCCTATTGTACTGGCGCTTACATTACGAACAAGATCTGCTTATATGTTACTACAAAGTATACGCGAGTATTTGCTACTGCTCTTGTATGATTGGAAAACTTCGTAAATACTTATTTTAAATCTTTAATTAGGTTAGGTTAGGTTTTTTTTAATATCCTCTCTCCGGACGAACGAGGTTATCCGGCTTAATACCGTATTAATAATTATAAATTGTTCGTACGGTAACCGTATTAATAATTATAAATTGTTCGTATAGTACCCATATTAATAGACTCAGCAATTCGATGTGACTATTTGTACGGGTACTGGACGAATAAATTATATTTATTCATACGGTAACCATATTAATAATTATAAATTGTTCGTACAGTACCCGTATTAATAGACTCAGCCTTTAATAAATTCTAAACTTATAGCAAACTTAGAATAGGTACTAATAATGAGGATTTACTCAAACATTTCTATGGACGATAAAATATGAAGAAATGAATATTGACAGGTTTTAAATTTGGAATATCCGTCAAATCAATATACAACATCCTTAACAATTAAGGCGACAAATTAAAATATCAAAATTGCTAACGTTTCATATTTCCATTTCCTGATATTGCAGATTTGTATTTAACATGACTACTGCCGTCAAGCCATCGAAGGAAAAACCATGTAAGTTTCGCTTAAATTACAAATGCTTATTAGCGTTTACACAGCTCTAATTATATACAAGTTTTTTGACTTCTTAGAACTATTCGCCTGTGTAGCCGGCTTATAAAAGAACAGTTAAATCTGATAAAAAATTGTCCTAATGCAATATCACACGGTCTTTTTATGATTTTACTTATGACAGCGATTTTTTATGTTTCTTTGTGCTGTCTTCATTCATCTCGAGAATGAACCAAATATCATTTTTCCTGTGTCTATTTATTTATCGTTGAAAATAAGATAGTTTCATTGGCACGTAGATTGAAACTACACGCGAGTTAAAACACTCGGTAAGCCATAATCAAGAATAAAAGATAATAGTTTTGTATAAATACCTTCTTGCAGATGCAACCACACCTCGGTTGGTACCTCGCCCAACAGCTGCGTCGGCGGCACGAGCAGCACGCAATGCCACAAACCGTAACTTGACATTGCAGCCATCACAACGACAGTCACCCAATCGACCACCTTCTTCGCCTTCTACATACAAGGTAAGACCTCTGTAAGACAATTCCTCATCATATTGTGCTTCCATTGATAAGACAAGGAGGCTTGTCTAAGATTGCTTAGCAGGTTTGACATATCGGTTTCATTCACCATTGGTAGCACGAAGTAATTGTAACAATATGCACATTAGGTCAAAAAACTGTCTAAATGCTGCATGCGTTCCGGCCAGGATTTGAACTTGCGCCCTTTGAGTTTGGGACGCGTGCGCTAGCCATTACGCTAACACGACTATTTAATATATAATACTACCGATGTTTTAGTAATGCTCTTGTTTCTAATGTATCTATCTATATGGTAATTTTTATAGCTTGCTTCTTGAACGATAGCACTTATTAACAACTTGCAGATGGGAAAAAATCCGGGGCAACGTCCTTTCCAGAAGACCGATTCGAAAACGGATATAAAGGTAAAGAAACGTAGGTTAAAGAATGTAAATCTGAGATAAAATTGGATTGGTTAATTTGTACGTTGTCATATCTGGGTTTTGGTTAGGAAGCAATTTTTTATAAAGTTTGTAATATAACTACATAGATGTTGTGAAATAATCACTAGACAAAGAAATATTAATTTCAATAGAGAAAAAAATTCGCCGAATAAGGAATCTAAATTTATGTGGACGACAACTTATGAATCGCCCTGTAATTAGAATTGAATTGTATTAAAATCGTTTATCTTTCAGGAAGTTCTGATTTCGCAGACTGAACTTCTTACGTTGGATAATGTAAGTTTTCCGTAACCTATTTTCTCCGTGCAGTTTGGGTCATAAATCAAACTCGGCCTCAGTCCGGCTAGGGCGGTGAGCATGTTGCGAGAGCGCAACGCCATTATCGATAAAAACTCATTCTTATCAAAGAAAGATTATCATTCTTATAAAAATCATTATTATCTTTTTTGCTGTTAATTTTAAACTTAGATATAAGTATTTATATTTAATATAACTTGTTACATTCTAAACTTTTGTACTTGTAGTTTTTTAATACATATATACCTAATTAATAATTTATCTTAAATTATTATTATTCTTATTTTAATAAATACGTTGCTTTATCAATTTTTTTTTCTTTCATTTATGACAAAATGACAAAATTAAATACACTATCGATAACGTTATCGACAACAATAATGCGTATCACTATGCCTCCCCATAAGGCCCGTGAGTGGAAGAGAGAGCTAATCACTCCGATTATTTATGACCCAAACTGCCCGGAGAAAATAATTCTACTATAGTACGTCCAACACTAAACCAGCTCTTAACGCACTTCTGTTACTTATGCTTTATTTTTTTATTAATTTTAGCCCAGCGAGGCTCAAAATATGGAAGAATATTTAATGACGAATAATGCGAATGAGAATAGGGACAATTCTGATATTAATGCGGCTTTTCCACAAGATTTAAATGAAACTGACATGTTCGGTAAGATTAGGTACATTTGAAATACTATATAATCTAAACTTTTTTATGATGCTCATAATGATCTTGTAATTTCAGAAGAGATCAGTCGTCCGGTTACGCCGGCAATGAGCAGTCGACCTCAAACGCCAAGCGTGCAATCCAGCCGCCCACAGACTCCTCGTATTCGGAGTCGCCCGACTACCCCTGCCCATCCGCCGCACCACAGTACTCCGACAAGTCGACCAAACACCCCTCAATACTCCTCGACTAGACCCAGGACTCCGTCTCTCCCAGCAACAGTTTGCAATAGAGTTATGACTTACGCCTCGCCGTTGATAATGAAGCAGAGACCATCGAGTAAGGAAGACGGAGATGTTCAATTGACTTACATGTCGAAACAAAAACTGTTCCATAACTTAAAAAAGGAATTAGATTTGAAGCAGGTATAACATTTATTTACATAAGACTCCGATTTAAGGAAAAAGGCACTCCGCTGCATTTGGTTCGAACTATTATTTTGCAGATATCTTACAAACACAGATTTTTTTACAACCTACATTAAATTAATATAGTTTGATTGTTGTTTAGTGGTCGTAAAGTGATAACTTTGATTCCGTCTATGTGCCTCCTATTATTTCAAACGCATCAAGGCCCTTCTACCACAAATAATAAACAGATATATGTGGTTACAGAAGTGATTATTATAATTAATTTTACCTTTCAGCAAGCGGTGTTAGAGGTATTTGATTGTCTGAAAGCTTTACGAGAACAATTGTCGCATGAAGGCAAGTTTGGAAGCTGTGGAGATGATTTCATGCAAAAAGAATTGGTTGTTTTTAATGTAGCAGATTGGTCGGCTGAAGAAGTGGCGCAGCTTTGTCGAGACGCTTTGGCATCTTCGGCAACAGATGGGGCATTAAATGTTATTAGTACAACGGCGCCTATTGGTGAGTAAATTACTTATGCAACACTGGGTTTTCCCACACGCCTACGTTTTAAAACAAAGAACACACATTAAATCTATACGATAGTCACTATTGCTGATAATATTCATTCAATTTATTTTTTATTTGTAGAGGAAGGCGCCTTAGCTGATTTGGAAGAGAAACTCTTGAATGTGCCTGGTTGTTTTGCCGACTTATGTTTACAGGCGTTTACTGCACGACAAGAAATAATTGATTGGGTAAAAAAGTTAATTGAGGGAAATGTAAGGATTATTAATTTATGTATATCTTATATAATTATTTTTTTTTGTTTTAGACATTTACCATCTTCATAAAAATTAGAAATAGTTCGAGTTGACTACATTTCACTGTGTTGTATTTAAATCAAAACTTTCACGTGGTTGACGTAAAGACCCATCCCCCCGTGAAAACCATACGGGGGTATCGTACAGTGTCTTGGACGGCGGCGACACTCTTGGCAGGCGAGCTGCCCTGGCCTCTCCAGGCAAACGTCCTGTCCAGGGTTCGTCGTACCCAGCAGGATGCCCTAGCTAGAGGACTGGCCTTCTGTCAAGTCGAGATAGAGACGGTCAGGAAGCGGGAAACCGCTTGCTGCCTCGTCGACTGGTCTCGTGACCTCGAACACCCTGCGGCCGGCGGCTTTACGGTGGATGCAATCAGGCCACAGCTGGAGAAATGGGTCACCCGCACCAGCGGAACCCTGACCTTCAGGACGACACAGATACTGACCGGACACGGTTGTTTCGATCAGTATCTGTTTCGCATTGTGGGCTGCTTGCCTTCCCCGGATTGCCGACAGTGTGGCGCACCCGATACGGCGTTTCATACGCTTGTCGAGTGCGCTGCCTGGACGCCGCAGCGTTTCGAGCTCGAGACACACGTAGGAGCCGTCGGATCGCTCGGCGACTTGGTAACGGCCATGTTGCAGAGCGACGACCGCTGGGATGCTGCCGTTACTTTTTGTGAGGCAGTAATGTCTCTCAAAGAGGCCGCAGAAAGGGATAGGGAGCGAAGTCCTTCAGCGCGTACTACGGTCTCTTTTCGAGGTCGCCGGCCTTCAGCCGGCACCCGGAGAGGCAGGTACGCGCATTATTTCCCTCCCTGAGTTAGGTTCCGGAACGAGGGGGCCCTTAGCTACTAGGTAAAGCAAGGGATTTAACAACTACCCCCGTCTCGAAGTGGAGTGTGTTCTCCCAGGGCACACTTCAAGCACTTTATTGCGCTGGATTGACTGTTGCGTAACTATGTTCTATATCTCAGTCTTTCCATCACAAACAAAAGCGCAGGGTCGTCAGGGAGGAGGGGGTTTTTAGTGGGTATTGAGGTTGCTCGCCCGTGCGACATCACTCGGAGTCTCCACACTCCTCTGTGTAGTCCATAGCGGACGGAACGCAAATAAAGCATACAATTGCTAGCGTTACCGCCCCCCGTGGATTCGTGCCGTTTCCTAGTGACGGCCCAGAGAGTGCGTAAATCGGTTAGTCATTTTCCCTCGCCTCAAAAAAAAAAAAAGCCATCCCCCGGCATTTATACAATTTTGCGTAATAATGAGTAGGAGATTATAATCCCAGTTATCGAAAGTACAAACACTACTAATACTAAATTTCATTATAATTTGTTTTATTTTACTCATTGAATAGAGGATTATATTGACTGACTATTCCTTTTGACTGTTCTCAAATATTGTGGGTCGCCACTGTATGTCTTTTCATTCCATAATCCATACTCCTCTTTTCTAGTACATGCGCCAGCCCTCAATCACACTACAAATATTCACATCATCCTTCACACAATCTACCTATTAACTTTTGGATGAAGAATGATTTGAAGGAATGATTAATGGTCGGTTTCTATATCTTACTATTCATTCACTTGCCCTACCATCGGTTAAATTTATAATATTTACTTGTGTAGAGCTTATGTCAATTTTTAATCGATAACTGGGCAAACGAACGGTCTGTAAGATATAGAAATCGGCCATAAATCAATGGTTAACAATATATTATAATAATGCCAATTAATTGGTTTTGTTTTGTCTCAGGAAAGAACTGATTCAAACTTACTGGAACAAATTGCGCGTTATAATACTCAAGGACTAGAACTTTGTGAAGCTCTTCGTAACCTCAAAGCGCGTGCAGATGAAGCTGTAGAAACTACAAATCAATTATCTAAGTAAGTTCCTTTCCTCTCTAGGTATTTTAATTATTGTTAGCCAAATAGTGTCTTATTTATGTTGAGTTAGAGTAAGTTTGTAGGTTTGTTTACGGTTCTTAAAGAGGCCTGTAAATTTACTCTAACTCAATATGAATACCGATAAAGTTCAGCGATTCAATTCTTTCAGACGAGCTGTTCAAGAGCGAAGTACGTTGTTGTCTGTTAGCGAATCATTAGTCCGTGAGATCGAACGTCTGCGACATGATCTTGATGCGCGAGCTAGCATTATTAATGAGATGCGTGAGATCCGGGCTGAAACTGATGCAGCCAAAGCCGTCGACGTATTTATCTTTAATTGTTAAAGTATTTTAAATATGTTATGAGATATACTATAATGTAGCTTTTATTCTACTGACTGTAATGGTTTAGTGAATAATGAATAATTATTTTAAAAAACAATACAATTTTCAGGAAACTAGACGAGAGTTGGAAGAAGAGAGAGCAGCGCGTATAGCAACAAAAGATAAATTATCGACCACTGAAAGTCAACTTCGGCAAGCAAGAGGGCGTATTGCGAAAATGGATCGCCAGTTACGAGAAGCCGAAGCTAGCATTGCAAGTCTTACTGGGACTGTAAAGGGCTTAGAAGATCAGGTACCTTATGATTACTTTAGAGAATAAGTAAATAATTACTTGCATTTAAAACAAAGTAATGGCAGTCCTAATTATTTTGAATTAAAGTACCTATATGTCATAATATTTTCAGAGTCGTCAAAGAGAAGTTCAGTTAGAAGCTCGTGCACGAAAATTAAAGGAATCATTAAAAACTGGCGAAGTAGCGAGTAGCCATTTATCACAACAACGAGATGCATTGCAAAATGAGTACGTCATATCACTAGAATTTCACTAAACAGTCTTCTGATCAATGTATGTTATTTTTATTTCAATGATGTTCTAGGGTGTTTGAGTTAAAAGAACAAATAGAAAAGATGACCTCCGATAATAAATCTACTATACAAAATTTTAATGATCAATTAAAAGAACTAAAGAATTCTCTAGAAGAGAAATGCAGATTATCTGAACAAGAAATAGAAATGAAACAAATTGCGGAAAAAGCTTTAATAGAAAGTCAAAATACGATAGAGGAGTTAAAGACAAAGATAATAGAACTTGAAAATAATAAACCTAATCCAGGTAATATTTCTTACCCGCTATGTCCAGAGGCTGTATTAAAATAGTATAATGAAATTACATAATTAAAATTGTAGATTTACCTACGGAAAGAGAAATGGACCTATGGGCAGAATTACAAGCGACTAAAGATACTTTACGTATCACTGAAGATGAGGTGACAGTATGTAAAAGGGAAAAAGTTCGGTTCTTGGAGACTCTTACAAAGATTGCTGTAATTATTTGCACATTTATTTTAGTATACTGGTTTGTATGTAATTAAAAATGATATCATGCTGATGGTATGTAAATATATTTTTTTAATCCTTATTACACTGCTTTATTTCTTTTCAGTCACATATACCAGATATATTTTTTTCTAAGCAAATAAGGTTATAACTTTTACAAAAGTTTACACCTGACATTTGGTTCTTTTTTAAGCTTTTGAACCAAGTTATATTATTTTTTAGGAATCGGACAACAAGGTCGGCATGCAACAGAAACTAGCTGCTGAATTATTAAGTAAAGAAGAAATTATATCAAAAATGCAAGTCCAGATAAGAGAACTGACGAAAAATATAAAATTAAAGTAAGTATTTTGTTATTAACTTAAACTTAGCTGCTAAGAAACTTATGTCTTATTCCAATAGCAAAGACTCGAATCATGGATGGCTGGGGTAGTTCTTTGACCTATTTTCTACATTCTCACAATTACCATGAAATAACCGTGAAAGAAAAGATTGATATGTAAGTATAGGAAACGTTGTTAAACATGGTAACAATATCGTCCCTTATTCTGAAACTAGGAGGCCCCTAAGCCAATATTGAGATGTTTATGTAATATTGTTATTTATTAAGCTGTCAAATTGAAGGTATTTTTTTGGTGTTATGGAGTGGGGTCATTTAAGAAGGGTGTCGTTATATTATTTCGAGGACATTATAAGCGATAGGAAAACTTGCCATCAAGCGGAAAGTTAAAAATTAGTGACATGTTAAATTAATTTTACTTTTTAGCGAGCAAAAGGTTATTCAGTATGAACAATACGTACGTGATTTGCAAGCCCATAATAGAGCAATAGCCAATTGCCAAGAATCACCGAATGGAATCAGCTATCAAGATTTGCAGCAAGAGGTTCGTGAATGGGTTGTTGATGATTAAGATGCTTGATGCAACGCTTTGTCCCCAAGAAGAAACCAATCTTCTTTCCGTACTTGGGAATAGAGCGTTGAGTACTTTTATTGCGTGAACACAGGGCCGTCTTCAGTACGGGGGTGAAAAGGGTGCGTAGCACTCAGGCGCATAGACCTAGGGAGCGGAAGCCGATCATTTTATACCTGTGCCATACGTAATTTGGTAGTTTAAAAAATTACTTAACATCATTTCAACACAATTACTGAAAAATGAGTTAATCGCCAATTAAAATTAACGGATATATCGATTTATTAATTTTTGGTTTTTGCTACTAGTAAGGGGGCTTAGGCTAGTCTTCCAACCCTGGTGCCCAGTATGGTTAATACGGCCCTGGATGAACATATTGTAATGTTACTTTAATTCTCTACAAACGGAATACAAATCTCTGTAAGGGCTTCTTGTTCCGTTAAACCAAGTAGTCAACGATCTGATCTCTACCACAGAGGTCAGATTTTAAAGAACTCCTGTCTATATAAATAATATGTTGTAATAGATAATGAACCTTCGCATGAGTCTTTTGGAAGCTGTGCATAGAAATGAAGAGTTATCTGAGGTGCTGGTCCAAAAGGAGCAACAGTTAGAACAACAGGACAAGACTTCACGTGCCCAGGCAAGGGTCATAAAGGTTACTAAATAAAAACTTGTTAATAATCTTCATTACATCCGTACAGGAACGGTGAAAGAATACAATTTCCTGAAGCCAGGCGGTGTGTCGTAAGAGCGACAAAACAACCTACAGCCAGGTGGCAGGGTATTTGCCCGTCCGAATAGCTACCACCCCTGGTCTAGAGTATGCCGCCATAACATCCTTGAGTTGTATTCCGGCATTAGTGGCCATGTTCCAGTCTCCCTTTATACAGCGGCAACAATCATGGTGGCATATTTGGTTTTGCAAATGTTCATAGGCGATGGTAACCGCTTTCCATCAGATAGGCCATCTGCCTGTCTGCTGAACTCGTGCAATAGAAAAAAGAAGCACTTAAAACTTTAATAAATAACATCGTAAAATAAGGAATAAAGAAAGTAATTTTACATTTACTTTATGGTATGGATAACAACTTTTAAAGTTCCGTAGCCTTTTTTAAATTGGCAAATCCCTACAGGTCGTGAGGAGTTGATTAACATGCTCAAAAACAAGGAGACTGAACAAAGTCGCGACCTGGCCACATTACAACAAGATCTTGAACATCGAATGAAAATTGTTGACGAAGTGAGCCATAAACAATTTTTATTATTATTATAGTGCCCACTTTATAAAAGTTAAGAAACCTATGGCTACAATTATCGCAAAACATGAAACTGCTATTGTTATTATTTATTTATGTATAGATACTTAGATAGACAGATGTTAAAAAAGTGGTGACGCTATTTTCTAAGGCTATTTTCTAGGCTCTAACAATGTAAGCATTCGAAATTCATTTCCAATTAGAATAATGCCCATGCCTATGCATATCCTTACAAACCTATTTTAGAGATTTCTGTTAGCAAAGGCCGTACAAGACAAGTCTTGCTCGGTCGAATTGCAACTTTTGATTCCGACAAATAAAGGAGATCTTGTGGCAATTCGAAGAGTCATGTGTTACCAATAAAATTATTCACCAAATATTGTTTAGTATAGTATGGAGTGTTGTGTGTAATCTTCATGGTCTAGTAGGTGAGAATACATTTTTTCATAGGTCAACAAGCAAATAGCGTCGAAGGCGGTTGAAATTCAAGAGCTGTTTGCTACGTTGGAAAACAAACAACAGCAAATACATCGATTGGAAAAGATAGTGTTGGCTTTAGAGGAACAACAAAGACGTGCACAAGCGCAGCGAACAAGACATGAGGAGAAAATCGCTGCACTAGAACATGAACTAGCTGCTGGAGGGAACCGGCGTGACAGGTTTTTTAGATTTTATTTTATTATCTAGCATTTTCCGTGAAAAACTTTAGGTAGTAGCTCTACTTTACTTACAAAAAATCTTAATTAGGTTAATAACTTTATAATTAATTAATGATTTTGTTTCAGAAAATTCCTGTTCTTTTGAAACATACTGGGATCGAATACAAATATATGGTTTATTTTTAAAAAAATGCTCAAGTTTATTGTAAATTGTATTTTGTTGGTGTCAATTTGTGTTGTGGAAAATAATTTTGCGCATAAAATAAACAAATTTAAAAATTTATATAAACTTATTACTTGTTACTCTGCCGACCCCTACCCCAATGGGAAACAGGAGTGACAATATGTATGTATACTTTCTTTCTTTTATATAGAGTAGATATCATTTTGATTGCTCAAATCTACCTCATCTCCTATTAAATCTCGTATTTTTTAATGTGGCAAATTTCATCAAAATCACTTTCCCAAATAGCACAGTCCTCCATAAAGTTGATATATTGCATGTATAAAATATTTTTAATAGTCTATTTAACATTTATCGTTACTTATAACATTACAATTAATAAAAATCTCGTTAAGCAGTGTTTAACCACTAGTCATGATCGATTACTCCATATTTTCGAGTATACGCTGTGTAAAGAAATCTATACATTTATTCGTGTTAGTCGAAATATATTTTTTTAGCAAGGGGAAATCAGTTTGAGGACAATTTTTTTTTAATGTTTATGGATTTCCATCGAGAGGGAAACATTGGGGAGTGTGTGATTCACTACGTTGGGTAGGCACTAGCACTGCAAGACGCAAGTAAGAAGTGTTGGGGCTACCCACTAAAACCTCCTCGGCGTTCCGCACTTCCCGAGCGATACACTATCCTCCATCCACAACCCAGCAGTCGACAACCCAAAATGCAGAATTGTGAATGTTGTTGCAACCTGCATTGCGTCCGGCAATACTGAGCAAGGTGCCTTTTGTGTCCTTCACGGTCTACCCACTACAAGACTGCCCTGCAGGTTAGTTAATGGGTACGTTAAGACGATAGTGACAACTTTTAAGCTCTGTGCAAATATATATGTCGCGTCTGACTGACGTAGCTGAGGGGTGTGGCTTATAAGGTATCTAGATAAGGAAAGACCATTGAGTTGTGTACGTAATAAGTCGTGAGTCGCGAACGTGACCTTGAGCGTTCGGACATTCTAAGAGCCCCAAGACACTATCATAGATTTATCATATAAATATGATTTCATATCTGTCAAATTGTAGGATCATATTTAAATGATGACAATTCTTCATATATTACACTTCACTTACTATCATATAAAAGTCATACTTTATCAAGGTAGTAACGATTTAGCCGTGTTTTCCGTTGATATGATTCCAATTTTTGTAATTATATTAATTGTATTAAATGAGAAGGTAAAATCGGTCAAGAAAAATTAGACATAGGTATTTGGATTAGATAGATAGGTAACAAGGCAATCGGAGAAAAGTGGACCCCTTTCACCTTATTCGAAAAACATAGATTGAAAGATAAAAAGTCTGAGAAAATAATTATATTAAATATTCCAGTCAAAATTATTGGATTTGGACACCATTTTTGAGGTTAGATGAATGAAATGGTCATATTTGTACGCTTGCTTTCAAATACGAGCCCTTAACTATGATCATAGACTATATGAATTACGTGTTAAACATTATATTAAACAGTCATAGATTCTTCATATAGAAATGACTCTTACTTCTATGATCATATTCCTATCATAGTTTAATAATCTGTGATCTGGACCAATCTGCAGAGTGTGCTACGGTTCTGGCAAGACTTTTTGATCCATAGTAAACTGGATATTTTCAGTGCTGCCACGTTCCGCCACGTCCGATGCGTCCGACGCTGGGTGGGATGTGCACATTGGTCGGACGCGTCCGTCGGCTGTCGCTAACGACGCGCCGTAATGTGAGGGCAACTCATGGTCTTGGCATTGACAATCGCTGACATATGTCATGTTAATTTAAGTATACTTCTCTACTGCTGTATATTCAAGAGAATTTCTTTAGAGTCTTTTTTCATCTTCCTCGTCCTTTTTTTCTGTTTGTTTTGTTGTTTAGCATTAGTTCAACCCGATTTAACTTACTGAAATAAGATACAAATAACTCAAAATGTCTGAAAGAAAAGTATTAAACGTAAGTGTTTTAAATTTTACTTTCTTATAAATAATATTCCTTATAGAGGGAGGCTAAATTTATGTAATTTAATTTTTACAGAAATACTATCCACCGGATTTCGATCCTTCGAAAATCCCTCGCATGAAACTTGCTAAGAATCGTCAGTACACGGTCCGACTGATGGCTCCATTCAATATGCGGTGTGCCACTTGTGGTGAATATATTTACAAAGGGAAAAAGTTTAATGCTAGAAAAGAGGATGTGGAAAATGAAGATTATCTTGGTATACGCATATACAGGTTTTATATTAAGGTTTGTTTTAAACATTTAATCAGGGTAATCATGTATAAACAGGGATCGAGAAAATTATGTGTTTTATTATATTTAAAGACTATAAATATGGTTTAATACTGACACTAATATCATCAACACCCATCATATAGGCAAAAGTTAATAAGCAAAACAATTAAGTATGTTTATGTTTGTTTAATATGTAAGTCATATAAATAGAAAGGGTGTGATTTACATATATGTCCCCGTAATCATAAGTAATGAGGAAAACTTACCCCTTTTGTAACTCCTATGTGGTGGAAATGTATAGTTCCTGAGTTATTAATGTTTTTGTCAATCTAACCTCACTTCTGTTTTTCACTAATATTTCACTTATATATAAGATAAATAGTGAATGGTTACCAGTCGGTTCTGGTCTGCTTTGGTCTACACAAAACCTAACCTAACCAACTGTTTAAAACTCCACATATTTAAATTTTCAGATATATACAGTCTCCTATTTAAATAAATCCTGTCCTCTTCAAAGTGTACACTTTCCGGTGCACAAAAAATGTCTCGGCGACAAAATTACCAGGTCATTGTCGTGAATTTTAAACTTCGATAATTAATTGAATATGTATTTTTTCCACTCTAAATCAATTTCAGTTGTTATAAATAACTCTTAAATATATTCCTAAACACATTAACCATTAAAATCACCCAGGAAATCATCCGGGGATATATATGTAAACCCAACCCAATAGAAATAATGTTCAGACGAGTGGGGTATGGGTACATGGCACATTTTTATATTATGAACAGATCCAAACTTGTTTAAAATAGGTCAGAAGGCTAAGCCTTAGCCTAGTGACCAAAATAATGAATAATTTTAAAATCAACTATCTATTATGCCATTGCTAAAAAGTGGCTAGGGGTTGGCAGAACCAACTGGTTACCATTTATTCATTGATAACTATACTAATTAAAGTTGGTTCAGCTTTTGTCTGCAGATAACCTAATTCTTGTGACGACCTTCGACCGGACCTCACACCTATACTTTCTTTTGCTAACATTAGTATTGTCACATGTTGTCAGTAATATATGTATAAATTACAAAAATATAATAATAATCATAATCACAATAATGCGAAAAATCTAAAATTACATATTTTCATGTCATTTAAAGATGAATGAATGTTCTTTATGGCATACATAAGTTACACATACATATACAATAGGAGGTCTTACCGCCACCAGCGATATCTTCCAGACCACCTTTACAATGATTATCTGCAGTTTGATTAAATAATATATTATTCATGCTTCCATGATTTAGTTCCTTTGCCTGACATGTAGCAAAGTGAAGTAAAAACATTGTCTTTTAATATTATTAATCTGAAGTTTACTTTATGGACAGGGGGCGCTTGGTGGGACGTGTAAATGCGCGGAAGAGGTCGCTAGAGAACAGCGGTCTGAAACTAAATGTGGCGAAGACTGAGTACTTGGCCTGCAACACTACAGATCCCACATCCGTGCGCATAGGCAAAGATACGGTTGAGCGCACTGATCAGTTTAAGTACTTGGGATCTGTCCTTAGTGCGTCCGGGGATATCGATCTCGACGTCAAGGCACGTATCACAGCAGCTTGGGCCAAGTGGCGTGAGGTGACAGCTGTCATTTGTGACTCCAAAATGCTGGTCAAATTAAAAGGACAGGTCTATAAATCCATCATTAGACCTGTCCTTTTGTATGGCAGTGAAGCGTGGCCAGTACTTGAGCGACACAAGCAAGAGCTGCGTGTCACGGAGTCACGTGTCAGGAACTCCCGCATCCGCGGCAGTCTTCATGTCCGTGACATAGCAGACAACCTGCAAGAGTGTTGCTTATGCTGATACGGCCACGTTTTACGCAGACCGGCTAATTACGTGGGGAACAACTGTCAGGAGCCTTAAGAACAGACGAGCGTGCATGACAAAAACTATGAATGTCAAAGAAGCAAGTGAGGTGTGTAAGAATAAGCCTAAATGGCGCTCTGTTCGTGCCTACCCCGCAAGGGACCTGGCGTGAAGTTATGTATGTAAGTACAAATGTCTAGCCATGCCGCCTCCGCCAGGTCCCGGTCGAAGGAGAAGGCCCAAGAAATACTGGCTTGACGTCGTGAAGGATGACATGCGTGCCAATCGTCTCAAAACGGGGGATGCTGAAGACCGCGCGAAGTGGAGTAGGAAAAGTAGGAAAGCGGACCCTGGGCGTCGAAGTGAACGCTTTGAACGCAACCGGGATTTAACGCTCGGCTGATGATGATGAATCTGAAGTTTACTTATAAATTACAAATATGGTGATGATTTTTAGCACTGGCGTTGAAAGTAGATGATTTTATAATTATTATTTTGGTTATGACATATATGTTATATTTTCAGACTAATCCTAAAATTAAATAAGTAATTTTGTTTTTATTATACTTAGTAGGTTATATATGATATACATATTTAACCTAATTAATTGTATTATTAATTTGTTTGTCTAAATTATGGCTTCCTGATCTTAGTGTCATTATTATACCATAGCAAACCATATTTAAAGTCTTTGAAAACAAAAAAAAACAAAATTTTCTTGTTCCAAGTGTATGTATGAGGGATGAGATAGGGTAGGGAAACTGGACTATCAGAACTCTCATTATGATATAAAACAATAGGATAAAGGCTCTTTTACATCAATAGTGTCTGAGAGTGTGGTATCACACCCATGGAGCCAACTCTTAGAGTTGTTATCAAGATAATGATTTAAGCATGGCTCCACCTGCTGAGTTTGTGGATAATCTTTGCCACCTAGAACATTAGTATGTTGAGATTGAGTTGTCACAAGAACTCTATTGAATGGTGAGCTGATTACCTACAGTTCAGCTCTGCTACGAAAATGAAGAAACTATATTGTAAACTAAGATATGGCTTACTTAAAAGCCTAGCTGTCAAGCCGTAAACCTAAATTAAAAAAATAAAGTATGTTGATATATGAGGAAGCTGGTTTATTTACTCTTCAGCTGCAGAAAGAAAGCTCATCCTGATTTTTTATAAATGGTTACTATGTGGTTACTTGCACAGTTTCATATTATGACACATGTCAAGCATCAAAATACAGTGTATTTCTAGCCCTATGAAACCTAGTTACGAGTTACTACTACCATTACTAGGTTAACTAGCTGTAGTACACAACAGACAGACACTAAACCTTCATGTGTCAAAACACTAAAAAATTGTAAAACATAAATGCAAGTTGGCTGTATGATGTCCACATGAAAAATATATTGTACTTCACTTACTAATAGAAAATGCATACATATTAATACAGTGACATTCTGGTGACTCTGGTTGACTTTATAATATCTGAGCTCTTTTATTAATATCATTTCAGTGCACTCGGTGTCTTCAAGAAATATCATTTAAGACAGATCCTAAAAACACAGACTATGAAATTGAAGCAGGTGCCACAAGAAACTTTATGGCATTAAAATTAGCAGAGGAACAGGCAAAACGGGAAGAAGAGGAACAAAAAGAGGAGGAAGCTAACAATCCCATGAAATTGTTGGGCAAGTATTATTGTATAATCGGCCTTTCAAAGCTGCTAAATGAACATTTTTATTGTTACTGGCTATGGATCTAAATGTGATTTAGAAAACTTGTCTTTTGAATACATTTTATATATGCACTCTTAGTAGTTATTGAATACAAAAGTAAGAAATACTAAATTGTCTCAGAACCATTAGAATCTGCAATGGCTGGGCCCTGTTGAGCCAGGAGACTATAGCAATTGTTATGAAATTGTTTTTTATTGTTACTCCACTGAAGCCTTATTTTTCAAAAGGACATATTTGCAACCAATGCCAATAATTGTTAAAATTGAAATGTCACATATTATTGTTACAATTTGAGCTTTCGAAAATATTATTTTTTTACAGATTATTACCCCAAGCATTTTAGTGCATGATTATGGATCCTGTGTAAATTGTAAATATTATTATGGTACTTGTAATGATTGTGTATATAATGATTATTACAGAATACAGAACTGAACAATCGAGGCAAGAAATAGAGCTTCTGGAAAGCCTTGAGGAATTAAAGGAGTTGAACCGTCGACAAAAAGCAGTTGATTATGAAGGGATGCTGAAACAGTTCCAACCTGAAACAGCTGAAGAACGCAAGGCAAGGGAAGAGAAAGAGGATAATGAATTTATTAAGTAAGTCATCCTTGCTAATATGTGAACTAATAATTTAAATGTTAAGATTGTTAAGATTTAAAGGATTTAAGAGACTTTTTAGACTGTTTGTTTAAATTTGGTACCCATATACTAGCTTAATTTAAGCGCTTCTTTGAGAACCTTAAAGAAGCATTCAGACTTACTCCAATTCAATATGAATAAGACCATCAGTTCAGACATCAGAGGTAAATTTTAGGTATTTATTTCGATTTTATATATGGTTTTACATAATTTTTTACTGTCTTTGTTAAGAATTTATGAATATGCAAATTTTAAAATAATTTACAAGCAAATCGGTAGCAAGTGAAATGCAGTCTCATATTCTATCCTAGCCTTAGACAAGTTTAGACCTTTGTCTGATTCAAAAAGTTTTTATGGCAACTTAAAAGTCTATAAATTCTACTCATACACACAATTCTTACATAAAAACCTACACCCTCTGTTAATTGTAAACAAAAATTATACATGTCTTCAAAAAATAAACCTGCACAACAATATATCGCTATTTAATTTGTCACCCAAATTTCCAAAATACTGTTCAGGAAAATATGAGACTGGTCTAGGCATTGTAATCATTATGTGAGCCATATTGCACAAAAAATTTAGTTGTGTAGTAAATTTTCCAATCTTTGCAGATCTGTGAAATTTACCAGTTCATCATCTAAAGTTATTGCTGAAGAAATATTAGAAGATGTGGTAGATGAGGATGAACCTCCTGCAAAAACATCCAGGATAGAAATATTACCACATACTACGCAAGTTAAAAAGAAAACACAGTCGTGGGATAGAAGTATTGGTGTAATGTCAAAGAAACCATTGGAAAACTTGGTTAAAATCAAAAGTAATGTAACACAGACAAAAGTGGATACAGAAGTGAAAATAAATGATACTGAAACTGCAAGTAAAACTATTAATGAAATAGAAAATTCAAGTGGAGTGAAGGAAAAAGAGGTGACACCTGTTGCAACAGGACTTTCATTATTGGCTGACTATTCTGGCACTGATAGTGATTCACAGTGAGCGCAAACAAATTATTTTACAAACATTTAATGTATTTAAGATATTGTTTTTAATTAATATACCTCCATATAACTGTTTAGTTCATTGTTATATGTTATTTAATTATTTCACACTAAGTTTAATGGAAAAACTGCAGCTACTAGATCACATTATTATGAGTAAAGGCATTTAGGAGATTTTTTTAGCCAGATTTTGAAAACGCAATATTTATGCATTTGTAATGTCTCTATTTGTGTGTGCATGTAGGTGTTTAGCTGGTGTAATAATTCAATGTACAGGACTTAGATGTTGGGCCACTGTTAGACATGTCTTAAAAAACCATAATGTTGTTCCTTAGTGACTTTATTTACATCATGATGATGATAATGCTAGTATAGATAATAGAAGACTGCTTGACAAAATGTGTGTACACATTTTATCAATTTTACAATGTATTTCAAGTGATAGTGAAGTTATCCTCAATAATAATCACTATCCTAAATATTTTAATAGAATTTATAGTCTGCTTCTGTATAGCACTTGCTGGCTGATGTATAATAACAGATTATAGACTCCCACAGTTATGCATGCAAAAAGGCCGTCCAAAGGAGCTCTGCTTGAAGTTGCATATTAATTAATACTGACGAACTAACATTGTAACAGTACAACATCATTTCTACAATTTACTGAACGCCGTTATTTATCAATAATCTATTTCTTTTCATGAACATGTTATTAACGTACTGCTACATACCGACAAAGAAATGCGCATACCTACCTGTCGTAAAACGCCATTTATTGCCTTCTTTGATTTAGGATTTCTTTTGTTTACTTTGTGTTTAGAATTTTTAATCCAGTAAAACATGTTATGTCGAAGCTTGCCAGGTGTGCGGGATTAAGTTGGCGAACGCGATCCTTTGTTCTATTATACAGTTTAGTATAAAACAATACCCGAACGGAGAGGTGGGGCAGTCGAGCGACGACTACGATGCGAGTAAGATTTGTGTAGTACTTTCGATTATCAATATAGTGACGGACTTTGCGCGTGTTCAATTGCATCGAATCGTGCATTGTGAACTGGTTGCATCCAGTTTTATTTGTACCTGTTTTATACGTTTTTGTACAGTTCTAATAAACTCTATAGTAATTTCAACGGTATTTGTTTTAATTCGAGTCCTGTAGCTCGTAACAGTACTATATATTATATATATTACAGATTTGATATTTCCGACGACTTGTGAAACATTGAAATTAAACCACCACAATTATTAGGTTATTAGAATTAGAAACATACGACATGCCATTGTTATGTTTGTCAACACTTTTTGTCTTACATATTAGTGAAGTGACCTGGAGATCAATGTATAATCAAAAGTTTAAACATAAATAATTGTTTTCTGGTCGTAAAACATCTCTAGCAACAGTTTTGAAATCAATCGGGTTTAGATAAAAATTATCTAAGAAGTATAAAATATTAATGGAGCGCTTTTTTGTGGGAAGCAAAACGTAATGTGGTATTTGTGTATGAAATATGACCAAGCTATAAAGTTATTACGATTGGTTACTTGTGAGCAGACGATTTTAAGCTTCCACTTTAAAGTTCCATTGATAAAAGGAGCTCGTCTATTCATTTGCCATGCAGCTTCAACTTCTCAAGGATTCTCTAAAGATTGATCAGTAGTATTGACATCACAAAACTACGAAATATTATTATAACGAGATGAAATCAGAAATTTTTAAATATTGATTTACTAAATAACTAATAAGTCTTCCTGAAGCATTAACAATAATAATGCATAATACTCCTTATCACTGACTTCACATAAACATAGCGCCAAGAATGACCAATAAGAAGGACTAAACTATTGCATAGCTAAAAAGCGTGTAAGGAAATACTAACCTTATAAAATCAGAGCTGCTATATGTGGTCAAATAAAATAAACCTACTACTACTGAAGGTCGTTATGCAATTATTGAATTAGCTCAAGAATTTGGACATCAAGTTTTACGACTACTACAGTACTACTTCTGCTACAATACCATTGTCAGTTCAAAGTAATTGAATTAATGTGGGCATAGATCAAAGTTAGCTCTTTAGTTATAACTTATACCTATTTAAATCTTTAATATTTGGACCTCGACTTACGGGCGGTTTCTATGTTTTACTATTCATTGACTGGCCTTACCATCGGTAGAAGTTTGATATTATTGTTTGGAACTTATGTGAAAAAGCAAATGAATGGCTAGTAAGGTATCGGTGATTATGCAATTTGAATTGCTTCTCGTTCAATATGTATATTTCTAACAAATTTTAAGCGCTTTCCATATTTATTTATTTTTATTTCTGCTAACGCCACACGTTAAAACAATTCTCTGCCCATCATCACTACCAAAATGCTAAAATTGTGAAAATGCATGTGATAATGTAAGCAAAAATGATTGCATAAAAGTCATGGAAAAAAAAGAACTAATAATAATGGCGATTACGATTTAGATATCCAATTGATTACATAATGCAACGTGAAATCATTATATCTGTTACAGAAAATAGTAGTTATGATGATTGGATTGACTGTGATTGACAGCAGTTGAAATACCGCTGTATAAAATATTTTAATAACTTTTTTGTATAGTTACATGTGCAACAATAGATTTGAGTTATATCCTTTCTGCCTTTTTTAACGAAGAGAAATCTTTTTACGGACTTTTCACCAGTCGGGAAATGCGGTGGGCGACTAGCATGCTTAGTCAGAGGCGGCTCTAGCCCAAGTAGCGCCCGTTTGCAATCTATACTCTGGCACCATATAGCGCGGTCATATACGTTGAAAACAAGAACTCTCATAGAAACCGTGCTAAAATAGCAACAATATTTACTGTTTTTTTCACTTTCACTATGCTACAATTTAGTATGTGGAGAAAGAGGGATATACAATATTGTATGGAGTAAATCGAATGGACTTCTTGTGAATCCTGAGAAAACTCAAGTAATTATCATCGGTAGCTCGCGGATGCTGTGTAAAGTTTACTGGACCTGTATGCCAAGTTTTCTTTTTGATGGGAAGCTTATCCCTATCAGTGATAAGGTCAAAACCTTGGAGTTATATTTGATAGTGAGCTGTCCTGGAGACCCCATATAACGGAGTTGAGTCGGCCGTTGTTTCTCTCCTCCAGATCACTCTGGCGGCTGAAAAACTTCCTGCCCATTGCCACCAAAATTAAGCTTGCAGAGTCGCTACTTATGCCCATAATTAATTATGCCGACGCCAGCTATCGAGATTTAACTCAAGAACAACTTAATAAACTTGAACGCCTCCAACTTTTTTCCATAAAGTTCATATTTGTGTTACGCAAGTATGACCACATTTCTGAATTTCGATTAAAACTGAAGTGGTTGCCAATTCGTTTTCGCCGAAATACTCACATTCTTTCATTGCTTTATAGTATTTTATTCATCCCTAATACTCCACAGTACCTTAAAGAACGCTTCGAATTTATTTCAAGCTCTCACATTTGCGCCCTTCCAGTCAACATAGACTTATTACTCTTACTCATAATACAACGTTCTTCAATAATTCTTTCACGGTTAAGGCTGTCCAACTTTGGAATTCATTGCCTGTTACTGTCAGACATGAAAAATTACTTACAGCTTTAATTATGGAATATTATTATTTTAATAAATACGCTATAGCGTATTTATTAAAATAATAAATCGTTTTATTTTAATCGATTCGGCAATGTATGTCTTGCTGTATGATTCCAATCTTTATTGTATCATCATCGATAGATCACCTGACTACTAAAATGAATTTGATAGATGCCATTACAGCCATATGTGGCTTTATAGAACCGCCGAACTATAGTTAAATTTTGACATAAGCTCCATATAATGTCAATTTTCTACGGATGGTTAAGCGAGTGAATTAACAGTAAGATATAGGAACGGCCAAAAGTGCAGTTACCCATCAACTTATTGATTGTTATTCCTGACTTGTTTCGTGTTTTTATTGCCTTAGATTTTTATTGCCAAATTCTCAGCTGAACCTAACTATAAAAAAATGTAATGTAAGATAAGACGGCCTTTTTGACGACTAGAATGTTTTATTCAATGACGAATGCAAGCATGTTATTCTCATTTAAGCTACAAAGCTTTTTGGTAATGAATATAAATATATAATAAATTAATTCTGCCTATTATAAGGTAAAATATCGCTCCATTAACTTTGCTATCTACCCTCATTTTGTGTGAGGCAACGGTCAACACGAAGCGCAGAAATGGCAGACATTTCATACATTCATCCACCACAGACGATTTACCATGATTATATTTAAATTCTCTCGTTTTGTGAGGTATCAGACTTGATTTTTAGCACTTATAAAAAGTGTGACGTAGAACTAGTATCGTGTGCTTTTCTTAAAAGTTGCAACCTGAACCTAACCAGGAGATATTCTTGTAATAGTGGCTTAATTTAAAAAAACAGCATATTTTCCAAGGGGCACTCCCTCCTGGTTTACCATGGGGCCGTACAGTAATATTCTAGAACAATTGTTTGTACATTCAGCAAATGATATTTTTTCTTGTTTCTGACCGAATTAGGCTTCATTTGATAACTTCAAAATGATTTTACGAAAATATAAAACAAAAAAATATAAAGCACCAATTGGTGCTGCATTGATTAAAAACTATATAAAAACGCATCTTTTAAAACTGGTATAGCGGTTTCACTTTTCATTTAATAAAAAAATAACCCCTATTTAAAACATGTCTGATTAAGTATTAAATGTATAAAAGCTAAATAATTAGCGGATCTCCAAAAAAATGGTCTGCATGATTTGTCTGTAGGGCTACCATGAGTCGAGGTGAGGCATCATAACAAAAACAGATTACGCGCCGCCATGGTTAGATCGGACGACAATCGGCTTATGTTCGGCTGTCAAAGCGCCGAAATGCCTTCAACCGCCCTTTGTTGCGTTGCCTTCCATTTATTACGGTGTCAAGTGCATTCACGCGGCCGATTTACGTGGCGCTTTCTTATACCCAATGATCTATTTTTATACAGGCTGATGCAGCGCCAGAATTATATTTTCGTACTATGAATGTTGCATTTCGTGACTATTGTGCTTATAGCATTTTATTTAGAGAAACAGGTCATTCAATGTTGATCCTAAAATACCTACTAGTATAATTTGTATGACTAACAAGAGTATAATCTTAAAATTATAGAAAATAAATGTTTAAAAGAACTACTAACCCCTCCCGCGGTTTTCCCAGAGCGATACAATATGGGGCTCTTCAAAAAGGGCGTGAACAGATACATCGGCTCCCTTAGTGTTGCATATGTCCATGGGCGACGGTAGCCACCTATCACCAGGTGGTCCATTTGCCAGTTTGCCTACCAGCAAACATAAAAAAAGAGTTGTATCCGCAAATTAACTTCGCCAAAACAATTCATCATTATCCAGAAAATTTCATGCAATTATATTAATATAGATATACTTAGGTACTAAACTGTGGACTAAGAATAATGATACTTTCATATTTATAAAACGAGTTATAATTCAATTACATTTTGAGCGTTAAAATTATATCAGCAGTAGCATATGAATGTCGCTTAAGCTAGGCTGACCACGCAGCTTCATATGACATACCATGTCAAATTCAAAATAGTTTCAAAACCTGAATAAGAATCAAACAAACAAACCAGATTTCATATTTAGGTATAATTATATATAAGTATGAAATTACAGATATCCTTTTAATATTATCCTTCATATCAAGAGAAATTTCATTGCCTTTGTAAAAATAAGCGAATATAAAAAATAACAAGGAGAGTTCTTTACCTCATCCTGTACGAGAGATTTTTTACATGTGTACCTGCTCTTTGGAATTAATTGATCAGAAAGGCCGTTTAATAACATTGATGGACGTATATTGGGAAACGGCGTAGCGCTGTGGGGTAACAAATTATCTGAGAATTTAGGGGTAATAATGACTGGCTATAGTTTCTTTGACCCTAAAGCGATCTCTTTAAGTAACTTACTAACGAACTTATAGTTACATGAATTTTACCTGTAAATCCTGCTAAACTAATCCATTAATGATAATAGGCAAAGGTCTTTGTTTGGATGTTTGTATATTTGTTTGTTTCTTTATTATTGGGTATGCAAACATTTTCATTAAATAAAGGCCTGAAGAAGGAACAATGAGAAACAACGTCTCTACGTACATATGCACATACTAGCTGATACCCGCCCGCTTCGCGTGAAGTAAAATCAGTTCTTAGCTGATCTCAACTTGGCGAAAGAATGGTCCATGCCAAATTTCAAGTCTATTGCTATAGTTCGGAGATATCGTGATGAATCACTATAAACGTGGATTTCAATTATATATCTAAAGAAGATTATGAGTATAGATTATCTAATAATATTTTAGAATTCTTACAAATTACTAAATTAAATTAAAACTGTTCGTTATCTATCTTATTATATTGAAAATTCCAAACAAAGGTAATTATAATAATAAGCAACAAAGATATCTACAATAAACATTTTTTTTAAATAACGGTCTTACTCATATTAAGTTTGTAGGCTTCTTCAGGGTTCTTAAAAGCCTTAAAACTTACAGTAACGCAATATGAATAAAATACATCGTATATAGTATTATGTTAACAATCTACTGTTTTATTTATGTCGAGTACAAAATACTTACGTAGTGCGGATTATACTGACTGCTTTAGGAATTGAAAGGTGTTATTATCATATTTAGGGTATGTTAACAGACAGTGACCACACCCCCTGACCGACGCATTAACAAATTAATGCTCGTGTACCAACCAAGCGGTACCTGCCTACGGTGGATTCCTGCAAATCGGGTCTAAACAAAAAGCGCATAGTTCACGGTGCTCAGATAAATACGGCTCGTATCCCGATTTTTTCATCGACATAAATATTGTTTTTTTTCATAGATGTAACGGCTCTGAGCCGACACGTCGAATTCAGTTCTGGGAAGTGGAGATGTCGCGGCGCCGGGCCCGCTCCGGCTAATAAATAAAAGGCTGCTTGGGAAATATTATGTTACGTCTCGGGGTGTTTTTGGGCGAATGCGTACGAATGGATTGGCCGGCATTACCATCGGCAGCCAAGCGGTTGAATCCAAGCGCCCGCTGCCGACCGGCTTTGTCATCTCAAATTCGCGTAGGTAATCGTAGAATTGTGATTTAAAAATACCGTGAGTGAATTAAATTCAAACATGCAGATTTGAACAGTAAGAATAAATTCTATTTTTTATATAAGTTATAATGATAAGGTTTTTTCAACACTCACCGCTGTCACTGCATTCGCGGACCGTTTTCAGTGATGTGCATACGTCTAGTTTTATTATATAGGTGTTTTTAAAAGAAATTCTATAAAAATCGAAAATAAGCAAGAATAATTACTATAGGCAGACGTCTAAGATCATAGAGGTTTCTTTGTAGTTTTTTTGTATCGGAACCATAGAAATGTAGACACATTTATTATCTCATTGAGCAACTAATCAACTAGCGATTGCAAAGTGAAGTAAATTTCGTGTCGGTGATGACAGCCTAGTGGCACTCCACTCCGAGAACTAGTAGATAAGTGTATTGCGCTCTTGAACGCTCACATAGGGGTTAATTAAGTAATACACGCTACTGATGAACTCAAGTGGTTTGTTAATAAGTGTGTATTATGAGGTGATACGTTCATACGCAAGTTTTCTTGTGCTCTCTACTACAATATAGATTTTCTAAATTAATAATCAAGAAAAACAGCCCATAAGCGTCCCACTGCTGGGTTCGAGTTTCCCACTATAGGGAAACGAACAGTATAACCGCCACGCTTGCCCAAGGCGGCTTGGCAGGTTTGACACATCTGTTATTCGTATAATTCGAGGTATTCCATATTTTAACTGTTGGTACATGGTAATTGTAACAATATGCACATTAGGTCAGAAAACTGCCTAAGTGGTTCATGCTTTCCAACCAGGATTAGAACCCGCGCCCTTTGAGTTTCGGACTCGTGGGTTAAGTATGAAGCTACTACGGCTTTTTAAAATAAAATTGTGATAAAATTCCTTTGAACCTAGTAGGGCGTTTGTAAGTCTTTGTTGCATCTGTGCTGAATCCAGAAGAAAATACAGTGCAAACGTCCGTATACATAGTACAGTCCAGCCCCAATTATATCGACGAGTATCTACGTAGTATAATTAGGATAAGTACTTGACAGTCCACGCACAACAAAAGGTTCCGTGGAGGTGACAAATCTGGGGGGGAAATAATATACTAAAGGTAATAATTAGATTTATATTATTATTTAGGTTAGGTATTTAATCGACAATACCCCATGTGTACGCCTGGTTAAAAAATAAAGCTTAAAGCTACTAGTCCCCAAATGATCTACTAAGCAATCAAAAATATTCCCTTTTTTCTGTTTTCTCTTCAATGGTTTTGGACTTGTGTAATCTATATACTGCATTTTCGAATGGAAAATGAATGAAATCACGGTTACAAAAATAGACGATTAGTTTACCAAAACTAATGAGTTGAGTATGGCATACCAGACTATGTTTAACAGAGTACTCGAGCCTTGTATACCCTTTTACCGTGTCAGCCTGCCCAAACGGCATTCCATATCGCCGGCCGTGTGTGAGATGGGGTAGTAGATAAATTAATTAAGATGAAGTCTTAAGGCGAGCATTTACTTCATTGCGGATTAATTATTGGTGATTTTCGGATTGATCAGTAGTCCAAATAATGATAATATTAGTTCATTATTTGTCTACTACATGACTCTGACATTTTGGTATCAACGGAACGAATTTAAGATGGAATGACTGATGGTCGCCCTTGATTATTCGTCGTATACTATGAAGTTAGACCTCCTCAAGTTTGTACCACAAATCCCAATTCAACATTTTCTTCGTCCAGACTCTATTCGAGTCGCCTTGCGTACACTGTCGACTATCAGGCTGAAGGACGCTCAACAATATCTACATTTGCTCAGACACGGTCTTCATTCCATTAGTTCTTTGCTCCATTTATCCTCCGTCTTGCAACAGATCTAACTGGCTCATTGCCACTTCATTTTTCATTGGTTCTCTTGCGGATATTCTCGTTTAGTACGGAGAAGGCGAAGGATATCGTCCTTTTGTCATAAAAATTATAAATCTATATGCAGATTTTTTTCACAATGTTTTTCATAAACGTTAGAAAAACTTCCTCAGATTTATATACCCTATGAAAGAATAGGAACCGAAGCCATTAAGAAGAATAAGAAGCAGGAACCTTAGCAGGTTCACCACTAGATCCAAGTGACTGATTAAAAAGCCGCAAGTTATCCCACTATAAATAAAGTCGTTAATGGAAGTCGGATCGATAATTGGACTTTAAAATTCTTTCATCTCACTCACACGTTCACATGCCTTATGATATTTTATAAATACTAATGCTATTAGAGAATAAATTCCTACATTATTGTATACAACACATTATGGTTTTATAGAGCACTGACTACGAAATAGATTCGTTCAAATATGCAATTAGAACAATGTGTAATGAGTGGTAATGTACTATATCAAACTTTAAGCCTTTAACCCTTTTAAAATGATATATACATGCAGTGAACTTTTTAAAGCACACACGTTTACGTTCACCACGCAAGTTTATAGCCATTATGCAAAGACACGATCTAATAAAAACATATTTTTAAGGTCATCTAGTGATATTGGCCGTACCGTTGTCTATTAGATAGTATTGCCAATATAAAAACAATCAATGTAATTGATTCCATCACCTGATAGACAAATTCAAACTAGGAATGTAACCCAAGAGTAATAACTACCTACCTTCTACAGATGTATTTTACTAGCTCAACAATAGATGCATGTTAGTTCTAATAATTATGATGAACTTATATCACACATACTTTAAGTGGATGCCGACAGAGACGTTGCTGTGTGCGTTTGTTTAGTGTTGGTACACACACAGATGCCTCCCGGTCCACTCACATTCAAGCCCTGAGACGATGTTCCATTCATAATATTAACAACCACTCATTATGCCCGCCTCAGAGCGAGATTGAAAGTAGCCTACAGGGTTTTGGAAAAAACCTTATCAACATAATGCGCTCTGTGTGTGTCATTTTAATATACCTTGCTATAAATCCTTGAAGGGTTCTTTAAAAAAAATGTATTTACTGTAAAGAACTTACCCAATTTAGATATACTCGTAGTGACACATACAAGGACAATTTATGTTTTTTTATCTTTAGCCCACATATCCATTTTAGAAATATATATTATTTCAAATATTAATTTTTATTTTAAAACTAATACATAATTTATTTAACTAATACAATAAAAGAAAACTTAATTAAGTTATATTGTACTCTACCTATAATCTCTTAAAATAAAAGTAAGATCCCACCGTCTTCTATGGACTACTTTGCGTCGCTGAGGCAAAGTAGCTTTATTAAGCTAAATAGTTATTTTACATTTAGTTCTTAGGACTACTATTTAAAATCCTACTTATGTTCAGTACAGTCATATTGTTACTACTTATACCGTTTATTCTTTTGTGTTGATATTGACTTTCTTTTTTTCCTTTTGTAGAGAGTTTGAATAATTTTCAATACTTTAATTAAAGCATTATAAAATATAACGGTGTGATTGCAATTAGAGTCATGTTGCATATTCAGGATGTGCTCACCATAATGGTTACGGAACGTGTGAGAGCCACCCATTAAAGTTATGACTGGCTATCGACATTCCTGAACAACAAAGCCGACCTACGATTAAAATAACACCTCCTTCGTAGAACGTATATCCATTTTACTTCACAAGGGTCTGTAACGTTTCCGCTGGGGTCCTATGATTCCTTTTTTCCGAGCAAGGTTGAAAAAACTTAGCGTCCCATTAACAATGAGATCAAAACTAGCCGCGCACCACAATGGCCGGCGAGCGTGAGCCTCCGACCGCTCGGAGATGCTTCCAAGAAACACGCCCTTTTAAAAAAGATCCAACTCATGTTGGGTGTGTGATGGTTGGCGAACTCGAATTCCTGGAGAGGCCCAGCGCCCTCGCCGGAGGCGCCCCGGCGGCGGCGCCTATCCCATGTGCCCAAAACACCCCCCGCGCCTCATATCTTGATGGCACACTGAAGAAACCACTGATACAATCGAATCTATTATACTTTTATAATCGGCTATTGTTATAATGTAATGTTTCTATAAATTTAAAACGTGTGCGTGAATAAACGCTATTAGGTAAGTATTTATAACCCGCGACACAAAGGTCAAGTGTTTTTTGGATATGTTGATTGTTTTCCAATATCTACATAATTCTATTAATAATTGAATACTTTATATTATTATTACGTAATTCAGTAAGTGAAATAGCTTACATTGTTTCTGATAACTCCAGAGTGTCACTGAAGAAATATGACTTCGATTGTAATAGGATTATTCTTCCGTATACAATTACATCGATTAATGTGTAATAGAGTACATTGAAAGGAATTCGTATAAAAAGTTAGAAACGTAACGTTTGAATAATAGGAACCATTTATCGTCTCATGTTTTTGTTACGTATGCAGTGCAAAAAAATTGCGGACAACCATACAAAACTAATAATCTGGTCTGAAACGTCCATTAGTAGGAGCCACCATGATCGCTCCCACGCTCGATTGTGCTCTCTTGTGGGGTGGTTTCTTTACTTCAATAGCCTACATCCTATGTATTGTGTTTGAGATATTTTTATTATATTGCCTAGCACTCTGCCTGTTAGTTGTACCCGTCATACCTTTTCACGGTTAAATAATATCTTTTATGAAATATTCAATTCCAGTAATAGACACATTTATCCATATGCTGACTAAGTTTGTTATATCTATAATAATGAAGAGTAAATAAATAATTTATTCATCACCATATCATTAAGGGTGCTTAATTTGAAAATATGTGCGTAGTGCGGGTCATTCCGCGTATAATATGGGGTTCTAAAGAGGCGATGAACTTCCACGATTTTTATCACCCTATTTTGTGTTACGGAGCCCTAAAAATAATTAAATCGAATATCCCGTAACAAAAAATCAACATATCTAGCTAGCTAAAAACAAATTTCTTTTGAAGTATTCAAAGTGTATTCACCTCAAGTTTTATTTATATTTTGCGCCCCTTTATAGCTATAAAGCCATAGGGTTAGAAGTTCTACATTCCACACCCTCTCTTCTCACAAAGTAAGAGTGAAAAGGGGGTGAACAAAGTTTAGTGAATTTGAAAGCGCGTATTTCACCAAATATTATTCACTAAGACATTGTTATAATTTTTGCCAGGTGGTAGGGCATTTGCCCGACTGGATGGCTACCACCCCTGGTCTAAAGTATGTCGCCATAACAACCTTGAGTTGTGTTCCGGTATTAGTGACCAGGTTTCAATCTCCCTTAAAGAGCAGCAGCGCATTTGTAGCACCTTTGGTGTTGCAAATGTCCATAGGCGACGGTAACCGCTTTCCAACAAGTGGGCCATCTGCCTGTCTGCTGAACTCCCGCAATAAAAAAAAAAAAAAAATTAAGACATGTATTTATATAAATAATAGTAATGAAGTAAGTAACCTTTATTGCAGGCGAAAAATCCGTATGAAAAGCATAATACAACTATATATACTGGATATACACTATACAGACACACCTTTGAATTAGTATGTAGTTAGTTTTTCTAACTATGGAGTGGAGCACGGTTGAGCTGTAATACAGATTTGCACAGATCAACAACAGGCACCAAACTCACACAACACATATGTTATTATTTGTAAATTGTTGTGTGACAAAATAGATAAAGTTTCTGTTCTATTTTGGTATTGCGGAATAAATGATATATCCCTTCCTTTCATTCATATAGCGTCAACAAACTCCGGAAAAATGGCCGTAACGTACTTACACGGACAGACGGACGGACACAAACAAATTTTAAAGGGTTTCGTTTTTGCTCTTTGGCAACATAGCCCTAAAAACATAATCTATACTAATATTATAAAAATGTAAAGTTTGTGACGTTGTAGGGGGGATCTACTAAACAGATTTTGAAAATTCTTTCACCAGCGGAAAGCTAAATTACTCCTGACCGATATAGGGTATATTTGATTGTGATTAATATATTTTTTCTGATGCCCAGCGAAGTGGGCACGGGTCAGCTAGTAACTATATAGAATAATAAAGTAATGATACAAGTTTTTGACGACCAAATTTTCCTTTTTTCCTACTATTTGGCGTTTAGATAGATATCAAAATAGACATTTAATGGAATAGGTCGTCGGCGACTGGATATTCGTGTAGTTTCTACCAAATGTTCCTCGCCGGACCCCCTGCAGGGAAGACATTTATTTTTAACAAATGCGTTTGTTTCATATGGTAATAGATAACATAAATAACAATTTGTGTTTGATATAAGGCATATAATGGCAGTGTCTAATCACGAACACTTTGTGTTAAGGCGCGTATTAATTCAAAAATCGTCGCCTTGCTATCTGAATCACTTAGCTTAAACCAGCTATTCCGATATCTAAAGATGATTAAAAATTCTCTATCAAGATAAACTGACTTTAAGAGTAACTAAATAAAAAGCAAAAAATAAGTCTTTCTAGATCTTGAAGTCGGTGCACAGTAAAACATAAAAACTACCATACTTACACAATTACATACTTTGTAGTTTTTTTATGTATTGTGTTGTAGAAAATATTTATTAGTTTCTTCTTTTTTAGGTACTCTTGAAATTGTTTTTTTTTGTTCTACAATTTTTTTTATTTTTCACTGATAAGTGACGTATGTGGTATCGCATAATGATTAAATTGACATGAACCACTGCGGTTTCTGAAAAAAATAATTATGACTAGAAAGGCAGAAGAACGTAACGTAAACATAAGGGATCAATTCCATCCCTTATTTCATCGTCGTGGCCTTGCTACGCCTCCTCATTTTAGGGGAATGGACGAGATACACGCCGCTCTTTATCAAGGTATTTTTTGTAAGACAACATCAAAATAAACTTTTAGACTGCGACTATCTTGGAAGAGAAAATGTTTTAGATGTAAATATTTCCCGAGTATAAATTGAAATCAATCGATTGAAATCAATGACACTGAAATGAGACGCGTATGGTTTAACCAACCACAGAGCTTTCATGACATGCTGTATATGCACTATTTGCTACAACTCCATCAATTCTTCAAAAAGTAATTGTGTAACATATTTCTCTATAAAATGTATTAAAAAAAGAGTTGAGCTAGACAAATAAGGATAAAAACAATTTTTAGCTAGACGTCTTTCTGGGGAGTTTCTTACCGCTTCTTCTCCTTAACAGCAATAACACGTTGCGAAGCGGTGTACACAGACTACGAAGTAAAATTAAATTTTAACATATAAGTATGACCTTCAAAAAGTGTTCTCCAATGGAACTAATTTGGAATAAAAACTTTCTAATTTGACTTGTTAACTTATGCTAATATACAACATAATGTGAATAAGAATTGTTTGGATGGAATTGCAAATTAATGGATCATTTTGTAATTTGAGATACATGTATACTTGTACTGTCTATGACGGGATGGACATGGATACGAATCTCAATATTTTAAGAGCAAACCTTTGTGAAATTGTATACTGTGCGACATAAAGCAACAAGTATCAATAGAAATTCTTATATAAGCAATGTAATTTAATTAACCTGTACACGATACCTTCCTACTCGGTGAGAATTTCATCTTTACTAGCATTTTTACCATAAAGTGAAATATTTATGTAAACTGTTCGGTTTCTATGAGAACTCAGTGAAATTCGTTACGAAATTATAGCTTCATACGTAGTATATAATATAGTATGCGGCGGCACTCGTCGGGAATGCTGTCTACGTTTTATTTCTCTGCGGGTTTGTATGCGTACACTCGTATGAGAACGTCTTTCCCTAGCGGTTCCCTCCACACACATACCTTAGTATTGTTTATGTTCTTATTTGAAACAAGCGTTAAAGCCTTATTCATACACCCGCAGTGCGCGTCGATAAACTTAAATATTTCACCTGACGTTGGTGTGTGAAAAGTTCATTCTGAAAAGTACCAGGACGTAGTAACTATTATTGATCTGTGCCAGAACACAGAATAACTGATTTCTCTTCGTAAAAGAAGTGTCAACCCTCTATTTTCAATTATAATATGTACTTATTTACGGTATGGTCGTTAAGATTTCTGTGACTTTTTGGATTTGTTTAATAATACAAAAATAAGAAAATGCTGCCAACAAACAAAATACAGATATTCATAAATTTGGCAGTCTTCGTTCGTTGGTAATATCTCCTAGACACTCTTTCCTAAAAGTATAAGAAAGAATACGTCTGAGTAATTAGTAAAATAACCCGAGTGCGATAAGCTAATATTTAAATAAATACCGCAACTCATATTGCAACAAAATATATTAGACAGGAGAATTTTTAAAGTGGGCCTTCAGTGCCGAATCCCAAATTATGCTAAATAAGGAAAACAATCAAAGGAGTCTCGAGACAATTCGGTAGACCTTTCGATTAAAAGATAAATTTTGAAATTTGGTGGACAACTGACGGAGAAATTGACTAACTAACATACAAAAAACATAGAGACGTATTGAGAATCTCCTTCTTTTTGAAGTCAGTTAAAATGTAATGAATGTCTTGTCAACATTATTTACATCAAATGGTACTAGATATACATGTATGTAGACATACTAACTGCTGTTTTATTTATGACATAACAAGAGTTTGCACTCTAATCATGTCAACCTTGAATCTCAGAGACGTCCATCTAAATAGGTGATTTTTTCAAGTAAGCCTTCAGGGCCAAATCCTAAACTATTTGAAACAGCGAAAATCACTCAAGGGAATCTCGAGGCCGATTTTGACGAAAACAAAAGCGGTAGGTAACATTAAATTTTTGAAAAATTAATTACACCTGTCAGGAATAGAATCTACTGATTTTTATAAAATAATCACACCTGTATTATTATACCAAATCATAGTGTAACTTGTAAGAATCAATGACTCGGAAAGCATGACAACCGGCAAACCAAGGGAAAGGATTGTTTTTGAATAAATATATAAATATAATATATAACTATTTTCCATGCATTAATTAACCTCACCTAATTCCGCTCAATATAGAAATGACGAGTTATTCTATTTATAATAGGAATCCATACATTAATATTCGAAACGCACGCCCACTTTAGCTGTATATAGGTATATCCTTTTAAATTAATATTATTCATGATGTTTCAATATCTTTGTAATATATTAAAATCTATATTTAATTTTAGCGTATTATAGTTATCGTATATATTTTTATTTTATCGTAATTTGTTTTGTTGTTACATCGATACGGATTCTATAACAAGGCAAGGAATTAAATAAGGCGGTTTTAATAAAGTAACAATTTTTAGAAATTATCGATTCGACCTTTTTAATTGAATTAAGATTCTTATGAAATTTTCACCACGTCTTCTCACTTTTGTACCTCCCAAATCTATTTTTAACCAATTTGAAAAAGGAAGAAGTTCTCAATTCGTCTGTTCGTTACTTGATTTATCTGTTAATTGTGAACCGATTTTCAATTTTTTTTTGATCGAAAGGTTATATACTTCCGAATTAGTCCCATTGTCTGGTGGAGTAATGGATATTTAAAAAATCTAATGATACCACTAGTTTTCATCAAATCTTGTTATGTCATAGATAAAACAGCAGTTTGTATGTGTATTATCTTGTACTATTTGATGCAAATAATTAATAAGACATTAATTAAATTTTTAACCGACTTCAAAAATGAGGAGTTTCTCAATACTAATCTGTATGTTTTCTTTTTTGTATGTTGGTTACTCAATTTCTCTCTTCAATTTTCATTTTTTTTTCTTTTAATCGAAAGTTTATACTACCGAATTGTTCCCACTGTTAACATATCAGGTTCTGATGGGTTGGTGGATTCCAAATAATTAAAGAAACTCACGAAAATTGTTAGCCAACTTCTTCGTAACAAGTATCTCTGTCAATTCTGAATGGATTACATTCTTTTTTTTACTAGTAAATGTATACTCCTGAGATGGTCCCATAGTCACTAAGTCAGAATGTAATAAGTAAATCGGATCGAATACATATTTAAGCGACTTTTTTCTACAACATCTTGAAGTCGGTGTGTAGTAAAATATTAAAATTACTATAGTTTGTAAATTTGTTGTTATTCTTTTATACTTCTTTTATTCATTTGTTGATTTTTTAGTGTGAAGTTGGTTTTTGGCAAAAAGAGCCTCTCAGTTTGCTAGTTTTCGAGGGCCAATATCGACAAATTGACACTTTTTCGCTTAGCGGCTAAAATGTTCACTAGGCTATTTTCAGATTATCCGAACCAGAATCAATACTACATAAGACTATGTGAGTATTTTAGAAGCCGATAAACTGGCTACACTGATGAAAGCGCTGTTGGGATTTGCATCCCTAGCGGCCTTTCTAGAAAATAGTGCCTAATTACGACACTGTTGTTTTAATTAATTCAATAATTTGAAATTAAAACTTGCGCAAGCAATAGTATGTTTGAAGGTCATAGATCACAGCGGTATAGCGTGACGCGTAACTTTTTAAACACTAACAGATCGATTGGAACATGCGATCTGAGGTTTACACTACGATTTAATTTTCGTTTACAAAATCCATTAATATTGTTACGACCTACACAGGACTCGTATTAAAATGCCGTTGGAATTACTATAGAGTTTATTCGAACTGTGCACGTATAAAACAGGTACAAATAAAAATGGATGTAACCAGTTCACAAACTGCACGATCCAATAACACGCACAAAGTCCGTCACTATATCGCTTATCGAATGTACTACAAACGTCTTGCTAGTATCGTAAACCTCGGTTGATTGCCCCATCCTTCCGTTCGGGCATTGTTTTATACTAAACTGTATAATACCGACAAAGAGGACGCGTTAATTCGCACATCTGGCAGCTTCGACGGAATGCAATAATGACGGCCATAAAATAAGTACGATAAAAATAGGATGTTTTTAAATTTTAAACACGAAGTAAACAAAAGAACACCGAATGCAGGAAAGGTAATAAACTGCGTTTCACAACAGCCAAGTGTGCGTTCTTTGTCGGTATGTAACAATATTATGACATAGATGGGAACTTTAAAACAAGATGATAATGGGATGAGAAAATGATTAAGAGCATGATAGTATATTGATAACTTGTCGCAACGAAGATAAGTGTATTAAGTAACTGTTCGTGGTTGTAAACTAGGAATGAAATATATAGAAATTTATTGCTTGAGGTCAACACACGGGCCTGGCCTCCTGATGGAAAGCGGTTACCATCGCTTATGGATATTAGCAACAACAGGAAACCAATGTGCTGCCGCTCTCTACAGTGAGACTCAAACCTAGCCATTAATGCCGGAACACAACTCAAGGTTGTTATGGCGGTATACTCTATACCAGGCGTGGTAGCCAATTAACCATCCAGATGGGCAAATACCTCACCAACTGGCTGTGGGTCATTTTCTCGTCTTTTGCGACAGGCCGCAGGAAATCGTATTCTTTTTCCCGTCTAAGATTCGTTCTATTTTACAATATTATTATCGAATGTGGTGTACCTATTTAATTTCTTTTGGGTCAAGTAGCGACGTGATAAAAACTAAATAGGTATTATAGTTTCATCATCTCTATAGGACGATTCATTATGCGTCAACTGCCATGCATTAGGCCAAATTCGTAATTCTAAGCAAGCAGTTTTTAATATTATTAATTTTAATCACACTGTATTTGTAACGATAGCAATATAAGTAAGGTATACAGAGAGTTAATTCGTATTTCACATTCCTCAATTGATAAAACGTACGTGGGTAAATATCTTAACATTTATCTTTATCGACTTTGAGAAATTATGATTGAAATAACATTTTGTTATATCTCCATGTTGGGTGATCTCTCTTTTTTTCACCTTCTCCCAATTATTTGGGGTCGGCATAATATGGTTTTCCTTCCATACTCGTCTATTCTTAAATACCTACGTGATCTGTCACACCACAAATCATCATAGCATCCTTCACACAATATATCCGTCTTTGTTGGTCTACATTTACATTTACCCATCAATCTTGCAGTTTAACATAATTTTTGGCGCGTGACTTTCATCCCTCCTCATTATAAGCCCATACCACGTTAGTTTTCTTCCTCTCAATTGTTCAGCCGCGGGTGCAACTTTCGAAGATTCCCTTGATGTACTAATTTCTCACCTTATCCAATCTTGCAACTCCACACATCCATCTCAAAATTCGGACCTCTGTCTGAATCTGCTTACGCAATAAAATAAAAATAATATGAAAGGACTAATAAACTGAATTTAAAAATACTATGATTTTTAATATTTTTAAAGGCTGACTTTATATTGCTAGCCACTGCAAAAATAGTTCTTTCAAAATATTTTTTTTTAATAAATAATAGGTTTAAATAATAATTTAATATATAAATAAAATCGTTTTGTTATGTTTTTTAATAAATCGGTAGAGAAACATTAATTGTATATTTCCACTGCGCTTAGTTTTGTATTTCGATAACATACAGCGGACAGTTGAGCATGATTATCGTGACATCCAGACCACAGAAAATAATGGAAAGATCGTTTAATTTTACTCTAATGAAACTCAAACCAAAGATCGTTTAGGTAAACTTGATGAACTAACGTTTATATCAGAGAGCCAAAATTCTTGCGCCTTTGTTCCTGTATAGTTATTTATATCTCTGTAAAAATTACATAACTTTAAAAATCTATTTAGAGCGAAATGTAATACTAAACATAAAATAGAACCCGTGTGGGCAATGTGCTCGTTTCGATGTCCATTTATGACCACTTTAATAATCATTATAGTACGATACAGTCACATATGCATAAATAGTGCACTTATTTATCGAAATGCAGTGACCTGTAGAGCGACATGGCGGCCGAACGATAACTGCATGGGAAAACCGACGCCATAATATGTCTATGGGAACTAGGTGATATTAGAACATTTATTCGTTGAACTTATTTCGTAGATGATACTGTGTCCGGTGTAATCAAGATTATTCCTTGTACTTTGGGCACTTGTTAAAAGGCTCTGACCTGCCATATATTTGTCACACTCCTTTATCATTGTCAATAACCCGCTCCGTTCCCACGATATGGCAATTTAAATTGCGGTAAACCGTTCCGTACGCGTTTATACAGTCCCAACATAACGAACGTCTTTTTGAAAATCGAATATTCAATTTTAAAAAGAATTTTTAATATTAAATATATTTTTTATTCTGCATAAAATGTTAATGTAAATTATTTAGTGTTTTTATAAGTAAACTGACTGATACTTTTGATAGGTAGATAGATATGCATACCTAATAAATTATACTTATACCTATGAGAATGTTGCTTACCTATTACGTATCGTATTCCCAATACCTTTGACATATTCTACTATGAATTTGCAGTTCGCATTTAATGATTAAATGTATACTTGCGTAATAATAATATTTTTTTATCCATAAAAATCAGATTCAAGAAGTAATTGATATCTCTGATTACCGAACTAGGCAGCAGGCCTGAGTTTCGGGAATCTATAATGCATTTCTTTCAACCGGTAGACGAAAACACGCATTCTTTGTTAATTCCCCAACATATTACGTTTTCGTTATATATTTAAGGTCCAAAGTTAACGAAAGTATCATTATAATGTTTACATAAAGTTTATTGTACTACAGTACTATAGTATATACAATAAATATAAAATACTATCTGACCCGACAGACGTCGTCCTGCCCGGAAAAGCTTCACTCGATACGCCGACAGTAGCGCCCCCTAACGGGTCCAATTGTAAACCAACTCAGAAACCTTCTTTGGCTCATGCACAACAACTTTGCTAAAGATTATCACATGATCAAATGTATACTTTACGATTCTATAAAGGACATACAGACAAACATTGATTTTTATATATAAGAGAAGAAGATGAAAGCAATACCTACATTATTTTTATTGAGTTTACATGCTCGCGCTTCCTGTCCCCCTTGCCACTTTCCTGGTTGGTGCCACGGTAGTTTACATGTATTTTGTGAATAAATTTTACATACCTTGAGGCAAGAACACGCCATGAACCCCCATTTTGTGTAACAAGTAATTTACCGTTTTTAGTATTATAAAGATAATATATAAGTAGAGTAGAGTAAATAACAATTTATTGCTAACCAAATAAGCAATTACAAAAAATGTACGATTTCAATATTATCACAGTAAAAACAATAGACGGCCTTATCGCTCCAAGAAATGTCTATCCGGCAACCTAACTTAAAGAGACCATCTTAAACTAATTTAACAACGTAGCTTGTGCAGAGCATTAGATAGTAAATAACTTAAATATACTTAAACTACAAATTAATATATACAAACATATTTATAAGATATAGGCATATATTTATTTGTTAACAGTGTAAGAATTAGGGATAATTATTTAAGGAAAATTAATAAATAATTTATTAATTATTATGATTAATTATTTATAATCTTGTAAAAACAATAAATGAATAAAAAACAGGAAAGTAGATCCAAATTGATGAATTAGCCAAGTACAATAAACACCATCGTACAGGTGGCCAACATCCACTACTCCTATAATTTACCATCAGAACTTTAGAAAAATCATTTAAAAAAAACTACCCCATATCTGAAATCCACTTAACAGGACAATGGATCTTGTAGAAACTATTTCCCTAAAAGTATTTATAACAATAACGCATAGAACTGTGAAATTTTTATCTTTCGTATCCTCATGTTTCGCTATATCAGGCTTTTATGAATTGGTACTACTTGCAACAAAACCTAAGGCCCTAGCTGATTTGTCGATACAGCGGCGGTGGGGAATCGGTAACGCAGTACCGATGCTTGACGAGCGCATCTATTATAAGCGTTTCCGGATTCGCTCGGTATCAATGCCTGATCCGCATCAACCGAGAGAATCAGAAAACTCATAAAAATCTAGGCGCTCGGTAAGGTTTCTATAACATGTATTCTGTGCATAACTATTCCTCAACGCTGCTGTATCGACAACTGAGAAAGCGCCAAAGTCTGAAATGTGTTGCATGAAGTAAGGTCTTTGTAGTAAGCGGCATTTTGTGCCAATTAGATTCCCATATGACCGAAATAGGGTCGAGTTACAGATGTGTAACATAATAATCACGTCATTCCAGATCTCATCCGCCTGATTGGGGTCGCAGTCCACAGTGCGTGATGAGGCAATTGTGGCGAATTCACGGCACGTGACCACTAGTTTTCTCATATAAAAGTATCGCCACATCACCAATCATTATATTTAGTTCATTTTTGTCCAATTAAGTCAACTCATGGCAACACAATGCGGGCGGCATTCGCATATTAGATTGATTGCAAATTACGTTAAGGGTAGATTATCCCAGAACTGTCATATTCATAAGCGAGAGATACGCAATTTTATTAATAAAATGGTTAATTATGAAAAAATACCCTTTCAAATCACGTTATAATACGTTTGACTAAAGGTACTGAGATGTTTTTTTAATAAAAGTTCATGCCGCAATTTAATCGTGAAGTGGAAAGTTTTGATATCGACTGTCATTTTAGTGAACAAATTAAAAGATATCGTGTGTAACTTTCAAAATCTTTAAATAAGAATTTTTCTGTGGCATATATTATGTACCATACTTAAGTATCGTAATTTATAATACCTACTATACTACCTATCGTAATAATAATTTTGGATGCCACCAGTAATCAGAAGGTGATGCCTATTACCCCCGAGAATCAGCATTGGCATATAGCGTAGCAATACAGCTACCTTTCTGGGCACGCTTTCATTTGGCAGCGATTTGTTGCATAGTCTATATTAACTTAGTTTACTTTAGTATTTATTCGTATTTTTTTCTGTAATTTGTAATTTGAGTATGACATTTTATAGGTAACAACATTGGGATAACCATACGTTAAGTTATATAGTAGTAACCGCGCTCGATCCAAGTTTAGAAATTATGTAATACCCATAGACTTTATTGGGCCTACGTCGATAAGAGTCGGGAAGGCGGCGAGACGGTTCATATCCGGCCTCTGATACAGTGATAAACTCAATACTAAACATACGCAAACAAAGTATGAATGGCTGTCTTATCATTAAATCAACTCGGGGAAATTTTTAATAAGTTACGTTTTAACAAGTTTCCTGTGTCGTTGGTATAGTATTTATAAAATATCTGCTCAAATAGCTTTAAGTAAATTCATTTTCAATTTGAAAGGTTTTTGTTCATATTAAGTTCTATTGAAGAACTTTTGACAAGTACATTATCAAAGGTATATCAATATCTAAGGCATAAGGCATAATCAGACAAACAAAATAGGTGGACCAAGCCCCGAGCTCATGGAGTGACGCCGGCTAACGGAAGCCGATTCTGGAATAGGAAGCCATTCGCGCCACAGAACTTATGATACTTATAAACTCATAAACTCATTTATTCGTACTATTTAACGTCAGGTTATATATATTATTAAAATCTTTAGTTAATTGTTTGTCGTCATCTTGTAATCCATAAATTCCTTCAAGCTATAGGTGTGCTCGATTAGCCACTTCTTTAGCGACAAGTGAATGCGTTTAAACTGCGGAAGTGTGATTTGTCCGGTAGTTTATTATATAGTCGGACCATAACATGTGTTAGCGTGTTAGATTTTCTAAGCGCTCTGCATCGGTGCAATCTATCTCTATTCGAGTCCGATGTGAATGTATGTCTTAATTACTTAATATTAAATAATCGCATTACTACAGATAAAGGTGCAATAGTTTTTTGTGACCACATTACTGTCTACTATTATTGACCACACAAACGCAAACTACGTGTATCAACTAAATATGATGTAAAAAATGCTTCACTTTATATAACGCTTTTGCTCCCTTAGGCTCCGTCTATACTTTTATCGGTTTGAGGTTGTAAATTATATCAACTATTTACACAGCTTTGAACGTGTTATTGCTGAATCGGCAAGATACTTTCCAGCCACAGACCAGCTGAGATTTTCTAAATTCATTTTTATATTTTTATGTTTTTTTATTATCACTATGTTAGGAATGCAAATTCTTTTTAATGTATAAAGTTGCAGGTAATATAATCAAAATGTAAACAGTGTCCTTACATAAGAAGTACCTGCAGTATCAAAAAAGGTAACAAAGCGCCAGCATAACAAAATTCTCCATGGGAAATCCCGATACTCAATAAACATGCCTCCCAGGAAGTATTGACAATCGATAGTCATCATCCACGGCTATAAAGAATTGGTAATAGCTGTAATACAATAGATCAAGAAAATCTGGCGCCAGAATGTCGTACTTGGATCCAACACAATAATGAAAGTAACTGTTCGGACACATTGTGAACTCCGAGGTACCTGTCTATTGTTGAACAGGTACATTTTTATACCCGTACCGAGTTTACTTTGTAATGCGCTAAACAAATGAAAAGTGAACAGTACAGGAAGCGATCCTATCTATTAAAAGACCAATAATCGCCAAATAACAGCCCGCTTCACGTCTTCTTTTCTATTGGTATTAACTTTTCAAAGGTTTAGTGGTTTGCCTTTTGTGTTTGTGTTGTGGGTGATTTTAAATCGGCAGATAAACACACATATTGTATATCCGCAAAATTAAGCAAGTTACGGTCGTGTCATGGGTAATATAACGGACTACACTGGGGCCGATCCCAGACACCCAGACGGAGACGGACGGACGAAAATGACGCTGAAAATTCGTTTCCAAAATTGACCATATCAGGAATCGAACGCGGCCTCTGTTGCAGTGAGGTAGGCCGGCAAAGGCTTAACCCGCTCAACCACAGAGGCCACCGATTTACAATAAAGTAGTACTAAATCATTCGGGAGCATAATAGAGTCAGGACTAGGTCCAAGTATGACCAGCGTTACAAACAAAAATAGCTGCAACCAACTATGCAAACCTCTAGGAGGCATAATCTCAAATCCACAGTTTGAGTCACATTTTATTGTTCTTCTACGTTATAGGTTTTGATGAGCGCCCGGACGGACGGACGGACATGCATAAACTGTTTTTACTCTCAGGTAACCAGGCTATTTTGTAAATTAAATGAAGCAGAATTGTCAAAACATAGTTCGATTTACAAAATTAGACCAATATAAATAATGACTTTGTTTACAATACAGGAATACTATACTAATACAGGATCATCTTAGCCATATTGGGTACCAGGGTGCGAACATCAGCATTCTTTTCAAATAAATAAATATAAACATAAATTTCAATAGCCATTAGACGAGTCTTTATTATCAGTAATCGAGTTGAGAAATGTTAAGTAATTTTTAAATAGCAAATTACGGATGATAAGTAGGTATATGTAACATTTAAGTACAGAGTCATCGGCTGGCATCGCCGGGAGAAGATGGCCCTGCGGAATCGAACCCATGACCTTTATCTTCCTGTTAACTAGGTGTGTCAATGCTTAGCTCACTAGACTACAGATGCTAAGCTAAATTAATATGACAGATATTCCTAATTATAATTTATTGTTTACATCAGCCGAATAAGTCACGTTCCTCGAATCTTTGCGGCCCATAAAACGTGGTTTCCTCGAAGTCCAAAACAAATGAATGAACGTAAAGTCCGTCTTTTGCATAAAACAATGTATGGGTGCACCAGATGTTGCCTTGCCGGGGGGTAGCGGACTAGCGGATTCGAGGTCGAGACACATGTGTCTTTACGCACTCATTCATTTGTGCTATTAATGGGTCCATTCAGAGGCATTGTCTCGCACATGCACCGGAAACTGCATCAACACGGTTCGCCCTACGCAGCTATACCCCCTTGCGTCCCGTACACACTGCACCGCAAATTAGCACAAGTTATTGCGTCGTTCCATTTTTGTTTCGCTGATAACTTTAATAAAGTCAGCTGTTTCATTAATTGATAAGTCGACAATGAATTTGGTCGAATTTTTGATTGATATTAGTAACAAATTAATTATTTTGTTAAAACTGATTGTATACATTTATAATCACTAAATAATGTTAGAGAATTCAAAAGGTCAAAGGCATTGATGTAGCAATCATTATTGCTACATCAATGGTCAATGACCAAAATTATTTTGACACGGTAGTCTAACACAATTTAATATTTTAATCCGTGAAGGAATGGGAAAGGAAGGTAACACTGATAAGAAAATGCGCGAAAACTTATAATTTTGGAGAAAATTAAAAATGAATTTTTCGACTAAATTACAAATTAAGTAAATTAAATAGGGAATTAAGGGAGTGGAATGCACCCGCTGCCGTTTCCGGCTGCCGGAGATGCGTCTTTTATTTTAAAAATTGGGAGGGAAAAATAGTGATTTGTGTGTGGTCAAAAAAATTACTACATCTAACCGATTACTAAATTTTTTTGCATACACGTTCTCAGAGGTATGGAAAAGGACATAGGGTACCTTTTATCCAGAAAAAAGCCCTGTTCCCGAGGCATAGACCGCTATAAACTAAAATGGCGCTGCGGTCGCGTTTTTTGGCGGTGCTGTCGCATTTTTTGGCGCCACTGTTGCAATTCGCTTACAAATACATCGTCATGGCAACACGAATTACAATGCCAATACAAGTTTAATATGTTGCACTCATAATTCGTTCCACCTTCGCTAGAAGGCGTCACGAGTAACCAATAGATATTTTGAATTAAAAATTTATTTTAACATGTATTGTCTAAGCACCAAAACCTCAATGGATTGACAAAATAGACGTTACTGCGTTTTTCATGCAAGTCTATAAAAAATAATGCATTACCACATTTTTGAAGATATAAATTCACAGAATTTACTTACGACAAATCCATATTACACAAATCTTTAAAAAAATAATCCCATGAATTAAGAGTTATCTACTTTTATCTTTGGAATGCCGCGGGAATTTTTCTGGGAACTATTTAAAATATGATTTTTTCGCTGATCGATAGCAAATTTTATGTAATAAAATTGTGATATTCTTAATCCCGGGAATCCCGCAGTAATTTCAAGTCATACGTGGACATAGTCGTATACTCTAGTATTGATATATTATCACTACATTAGTCAATGGACTTTTGTACAAATAAATTTGGCGCGCAGTATTCTTCTAGCGAATCCGATTTAGTTAAAATTCCATATATTGATTTTTTTTTAATAATTGCTCTTTCAATTAATTTCGAAACATTAAATGTAACAGCTTTAACTTAAAGTATACTTAACTAAGAAAATGAGTTTAATGAAAGCAATATGTTTAAGATTGGATATTAATGCCATGTGTTTATAAATTCGTAGTAAGTAGTCTAATTAGAGAGATCGGTAGAAGATAATGAGAAAGTAGTTACTCCCTAGTTTTATTAATTGTATAAATAAACGTTTTTTTTTTAATTATAGGATCTTATATATAACTCTGATTTCCTTACTTTCATTTTAGAAGTTATTCATTTAATGACTCTGCAGTATCTCAGCTTCGCAATAATAAAATCAAAAATGTTTACACAACGAGTTGAAAACCTCCTTTTTGAGTCGGTTAAAATTTACTGACAGACACATATACTGGATCAAATGTAATACTCCATTGAAATGTTACATGAGCTTTGCTTTTGTTAAAGGACGCAATTTTATTTTGGGACATGTGTGGGGGTCTATAGAAGCTTAACCTCAAGTTTGTGGGGTCGCCACCCTTGTCCTCCGGCCGCCATCTTGGAAAAAGGGGTGAAAACACTTTTTTCGCGATATCTCGGAAACTATGCGTCTTACAAAAAAATTGTAAAGTCATAATTTGTAGCAAATTGTTTTGCCTACAAATATGTTCATATAACTCTTTGCCTTAAATGAAAAATTAAAGATGTTATAAGCAAAAAAGTGAGAAATTTTTTATTCATTCCTAACTCTTTTCTTTACAATAGAACTTATCAAATTTAAATTATTGAATGTTAGGCAGGTAGAAAAGGTCCCCCGTTTTCCCCGCCACCTATCAGGTAGAGCCGTAGGCGCGTTTTTTTTATATATGTTCTAGCGAAACATGCATCAACCTTATGGAGATATCAAAGTTAACGGAAGAAAATGAACTTGAAGATGAACTTCCAACTATGACTCCAATTTTAATTCCCGTCATTCCTCACACTTTCACATTTGACGTTGATTTAGATTCTGAGCCACAGCCTGGACCATCGAAGAAAAGTCGATTAGAGTAGCTAGCTTATAAGTCATTAAAAATACTATGATGTGGAGGGTTACCTTATAAGCTAATGTCCGTGGAGTAGGCCTACTGGGGATACCACCTAAAAAAAACGCCCCCACCGCCCCCACTGTGGCGACCCCACAAACTTGAGGTTAAGCTTCTATTGACCCGCCCCCCCCACACATTTCCCAAAAATAAAATTGCGTCGTCTAAAAAATGCAATATTCGGTCCTTAAATTGTAAGATTTCAATGGAGTATAAGATAAACGCACAATTTTTTGAATTTGAATGAAAGACATAAAAGCTGGTGTTTTATCATTATCGACGTCAGCCATTCGCAGTCCTCTGCTGGACGTAGGCCTCCCCAAGACGGCGCCCTGTCCTCCTGTACTGGTTGTCGGTCCAATGGGCTAGAGGGCGTCCGACACTACGTTTACCGAGACGCGGTCTCCCCAGGACTCGTTTGTTCCATCAGCCATCGGTCCTGCGGCAGACGTGACCGATTCACTGCCACTTCAACTTCCTAATTTTGCGAGCTATGTCGGTTACCTTGGTTCTTTTACCTCAACCTCATTTCTAAGTTTTGATGAGATGATAAAGAATAATAATAAATTTTTGATCTTTGGTTTTAACGAAATAGTGGTTTAAATAACTTTTTCCTATCACTTATACAATGTTTAAAATTTTCCCACGTCCTTATTTCTAGATTTAGATGTCTTATACATATTTTCTTTTATTTAATATCTATATTATACAACTTTTAGACATCTCTTAAACTATTTATCGTTTCCTGTCCACGAGGTATTTATTATACATTTATTCTATACGTTCTTAAATATATAAAAGATGGAGAACACGATGTATTTTTTGGGAATTCTTGTCTGTTTGTTCGAGATTTACGTAAAAACTACTGGGCCGATTTCGATGCGGTTTTCGCTGATAATAAATTTTTAGACTTAAAATCTGCATTACTTTTATACCGGAAATCTCGCCGGAATGGTTCTGGAAATTATTTAAACTGGCCAAATTAAAATATAAATCGAATTCTAAAGGGACTGTTTCAATAATCCATAGCAAATTCTATAGTAAAAATTGTAATAAAATGTGTCATATTTTCATCCCGCAGCGGTTAGTAGATGTTCGGGTGTATGTCGCATTTTTTAATAAAACGATAGCTGTTTAGATAATTATATGCTGCTATAGTTTGTGTTCCAGGAATCCCGTTAGAATTTCAAGTCGAGCGTGGATAAAGTCGCGGGCATATCTTTAGTACTGCTATATAATCTAATAATACTGATAGGAAATTCAGCCAATCTGTTCCACTCCAATGCTGTAGAGGGAATAAATAAACCTATAAACAAAATATATCTCCCATATTGATAATAATATACATTTTACATTGTTTCTGTGCATATACGTTTGAAGGTTAACTTAATTGTTAATTCTGTGTGTCAATTAACTAGTGAAATTGTACGCTCTCATTTTAATTATGACAGGATGCGGGTTGTTGTGTTTCTATACGTGAAAGGGAAAGATTCATTAATGACTTTTGGTTTAATATGTTTAAATTACGATGTAATGTGTGTAATTGTGTGAGTCACGCTTACTTTAATTAATGATGACCATAAAATTAATATTTTTAAGAATGTTAATAGATTTATAATTAGTTTAGGAAAAAGAAGTATACTACTTACTATTATTCTTTATTGTACACAAAATAGTTCCAAAAAAAAGTATACAGTATTATTATTGTGTTACTTACTATTATTGTATATACTTATGTAAAGTATATACAATAAAAAATTAAAATAATACACTCAATGCAACAACTATTTATGCAGCCTATTTGTCTACCCTATTGACCATCGACGCGTGACATCATGAGGCTATCGGCAAACCTGGGCACGGGTAGTAGGTACTTTGTTAGGATAAAAGTACAGAAGTTGAAATATACTTGTAAAAGTTAGACGTTTATATGCACAGTTCAAATAATAAATCCTTTTTAGGATGTTTAGATACTCATTTCCAATAAACATTATATTATAATTATTCTGATAGAGTTTCCTACTCGGATTGGCTTAATTGAAATCGAATCGTTATCCCACGGGAATATTATAACCTTTAGGAATTAAATATATGTTATTTATTTTATTTGCTAAGAAGTCATGATAATTCATTCAGATTACCTCTTTGAACTTTGAATCCTTATCCCATAGAAACTATTTCCTTCTTTGGGATAAAAGGTATTCTGTATTAATCCTCGGTAAACACTACGGAAGACTTCGCTTGATTCCTAAGACCGTGAAGGTTAAATAAACAAACGAAGACTCTTTCAAATGTATCTTTTAGTATGGATATTAGAATAAGAAGTGCCTTACGAATTCAGCTGTCAATTACAGCTAAACAGTGGTCAACAAATTACTCAATATCATAGTTTTAAGCGCTACGCCTCTCGTAGCGAAATTCAGCGTAGCGTTGCTACGAAACAAGCTAGAAATCGAGTGTTGAGGATTTTAAAAGAAATAAAATGTAATTTTTGAAATATTTCTTGTAATATTATTTAGTTTTAATATTCTATTTCAGTATAGTATTCAGTGATGATGTTTAATACAAACACTTGATATTTAATTTCAGAGAAAAGTAACAGGTAAGTAGTAACACAATATATATATACATATATGTCTAGTGTTTTGGGTGTGAAAAGGCAGCTTGGTACATATATTATGCATTAAAACCTTTATTTATATGCAACGGTATACATTATGTGGGTATAATCAATAAAAAATAGAATGAAACCATGTGAAATTCCACCCTCCGCCTATCAATGCCATAAATTGTGAGTTAACATCGGTTAACCTCAACATAGCCACCCATCGAGTGGCTTTCAGGCGACCGGCACCAGCGCGCGAGTAGCTGATAATTGACTCGTCGGACTAGTCCGCGTCCGGCCACCCCTTCCATAAATATTTCCCGATCAAATTATTATGCGTTCTAAAAAATGCCACGAGCTTAATTCCCAGAATCTCTGACTGAGGGCGGTTCCACACAAAGCCGACGAAAGGGACGGGGTGAGGCGGCCTGTCGCGCGTTAGAGCGGGACATGCGCTCAATGGAATGAGGACCGGCAGTCGCTCGGCGCAGTCGCCGTGGCCTGCGCAGGCGCAAGAGGTGCGAGGGGCCTATTCACGGTCCTGCATTGCAGTGCGCAGCGCAATGCAGGACCGTTAACGTTGTTGCAGCCTCCACTACGTGCGGCAACACCGAACAGAATGCCTCGGAGTTTTGAGACTGCAGTGCAGGATTGTGTATGCGGCCCCTAACTGCGAGAAGTACAAGGAATGGATTTATTTATTGATCTTACTTGTTCCGTTATTGTGAACGACTCGCTCGGTAAATACATGAATGTTGCTTTATCGGTTGCCCAACGATGGGATGTTTAATTTGAGAAAGTGGAAACTCACAACACAAAGTCGCAGTGTTAAATAGACACATCCGTAGAGGAAAGGTGCTTTTACCTCTGCTTTTATCGAATAACTAACATTGTTGTACTTATTCGTTCGACAAACACTCAACTCGTGGACATCTGTTACGTAAAGATATTTCTTCGTAAATATACTTTCAATGCTATGTTAATAAGTTCACGGCATCACTACGCAGACAGCTTTCAAGCCTGTCATTCGTGCATTAGTGTTTATTAGCCGTATATTTATTATTAATTCAAATTTATTTTAATTATTATTCAGATGAAATAAAAATACTAAATCAATCATGTTTAAATCCAACGACGTAGATGCAAATACCTCACCTCCACAAGTGCCAAATCCATCGCTTCGCTAGTTTGATATTCTAAATGGGAAGTCATACACATATAATGTATATCCCCAAGCCAACTAACTTACGCTTATGTTATGGGTAATATACAGCGGACTATTCTGAGGCCGATCCCAGACACCCAAACCACAAGTAAATAACACGAAAGATTATCTAGACGATCGCACCAAATAGGAGTAATGTGATTTCCATCAAGCTCTTTCAGTTTTCCATACAAATCATTTTATTACATTGTGTATTAGTTCCAAACACGTACATTAAAAAAACGCTACGAATTCTGTATGAAGTAAATACATGTTACTAAGAAGCTTTTTGCGCCGCTTTTTCTCTTTTAACAGTAACTAAAATTACTTTGGAAGCAGCGATAGGCTCCTGCCTTTCAAAAAGGAATTTTAAAGATTCCATTTGAACAAAATACATTCATTTTCATTAACGAATTGATTCCGGTACCATTGTGTTGCAGTGAGGTAGGCCGGCAAAAGCTTGGCCCGTTCAACCACAGAGACTGTCATAGGGCATATTGTTACAATTAACCATCACGATCTGACGGTAAAATTAAACAGCATAAGGAAATCTGCATATCGAAGTTACCGATTTGTGAAATTCGCTAATACGAGTATATACCACCACATAGACAACACTTTATTGTTCACCAAAACAAAAATTACAATAACAACAAGACAGTAGTTACTTGGTAAAATAAAAGGCGGCACCTTCAGCATAATGTCCGTTTTCCTGAAATGGGTAATGTGAGATCTGTGATATTTGTGAACTAGTTATACAAAATATTTGTTCAATGCATAAAAATTCTGGTAACTTAGAGGGCTATGGATAGCGCACGCATCCCAAACTCAAAGGACGCCGGTTCGAACCCTAGGCCGAAAACATACACTACCTAGAGCTAGACCTTTTCTAACGTAATGTGCATATTATTACAATTGCTGTGTTAACGGTAAAGGAAAATATCGTGATGAAACCTGCACATCGAGGTAACTCATGTGTCAAACTCGCCAATCCGCCTCGTATACTGTCCGTTACCCTATAAAAATGGCGATCAAGCAGTGGGACATATATGGGCTGATATTATAAATGCGTATAAAAAGTATTTTTGTTTCAGTTAAAGATTTATTGGAACCTGTTATTTGAACAAGGTCATTCCCCTTTTCCAAAGAAGGATAAATAGGCGTAGATAGTCTATTTGCGATGCCATTCCTGAGCCCATAGTGCTAATTACAGACAGACGACATTTTTGAGACATTACTCAGACTCCGCAAAACAAAACACATACTGGACTGTAAGCCCACACAAAGCAAACAATGTTTGCAGTAAGTTTGCTCGTGCCAAACAGTTCAAAAGAAAATCCATAAGTAAGACTTGTTAAAAGACGCATAAATGGTTATGGTTTAATTATTTTTTCTGTACTCATTTATACCAATAAATAACTTAATGGTTTGTCTGTGATTTCAAAAGTATATCCAAAAAAGAAAAAACTGGCCAATAATACGATGCCTAGTCATAAATTACCATTTTTGACATATCACTCTTCTTATCAAACTTCTCCAATAAAGATTGCCTGGAAGAAATCGCTAATCGCGGCAATAAGACCGTCTGATTTTGTGTAAAATATTATTTGTTGTTATTTCTGTTAACTGTATATTATAACACACAATAAAACAGATTAATTTTAAACCTTTTTTCAGTCTATCTTCTATCTGAAAGTTTATCTCTAATAAGCTCCTAAACAGAATAAACAACTGATGTAGTTCAGACGCTATTTATTAATATTAAATTGTTCTCCGCCAACAATAGAGGTTTTCAATTATTACAAAATAATTTAACATACTTTCATGACATACTTATTTTGGTATTCAGTAATATGTATGTAGTTGGTAACTGTTTCTAATATTAGGGCCATATTTATTTTTTAACAAATTGAGCACTCACGAGTTAGTAAAACACTGGACTGATTTTACAACAATATCAACCATAAACGCTCACTGCTAGGCATGGACGTTCTCATCTGTAAACATATCTATATATTCACCATGTCTCTACGTAAATTACAAAAAGATTAACTTTTATAATTAATGATAAATTTCTATAAGCCTTATATCAACTTATTAATGTCTTAAGACATTTATTTCTCAAAATAATTTACAAGTTACTTACAAGGATTACAATTTAATTTAAGATTAATTGTCACTTCCTAAATCTTACCAACCGTAATAATTTGCCCTACTATCGCATATCGATTTAAATTTGGCATAGCTTTATACAAGTAATGTCAAAACTAATGGTAAGGCAAGTCAATCAAAAGTAATATTTGTAGTAATAAATATTACTTTATTGCTATATTTATAGTAATAATATTACTTTTGATTCACTTGCCTTGCCATCAGTTTTCAGTCATCAAGTAAGCCATAACACATAGTACACAATCAACCCTTATTAGCGCATTATTGTAATATTTAATTTTTTGGCTCAAATTGATCTTTAGCTTTATTATTTATATTGAGGGTGGGTAGTCTAGAAAGGAATATCGGAGAGTTCCAAGTAGTTTAATATAGTCACGTGCTTATTAAAATGCGTAAAGCCATTTTTGAACTAAACTTTTAGTTAAACGTGTTATAATATTATATAATAATTATTGAGTAGTTTTACAGTAATGAACAGTTCGGTGCAAACAGCGGCAAAACATTATTCGAAATAAAAATACAAGTTAACGCCCTAGATCGGCGCGTGGCTGATCAATTTGACGATATGAAATTAAGAGTGGGCATGTTATAACAGCTAATTGTGTCAAACATTGACTCATCCGCGTCTTCATAGTACATCAATGAGTAACGCTTATTGGGTCATCGAGCTCTGTAGAAAAATGCCATATTTCAATTAACCATTTAGTTCGTTGTTGCGGTACCATGACACTTGCTCAACGTTCCCATATTTATCTGGTTTATGTGTAATTAATAAGTGTCTCAAGTATTTATAGCATTGCTAGCTGTTAAAAAGCAGCCAAAAGAAAATAAGCAATTAGTTTTTGAAGGAGGCGTAAAAGGCAGTCCCGACGACCGAATGAACATTCCTTTAATAATGGTTGCGGGTTAATATGGAAACGGCTTTTTAATTTTTTCTAGGTTTAAATTTAACATCCAAATCTCCTACTTTGGTTTTCTAAAACTTTTCTCTAAAACTAATATAATAAAAAATACTTAGTAGAATACAATATAAACTTATAATCCTTCAAGAATATAAGTATTAATAGAATATTGTGCCTTTTTCTTGCTGACGTTTGGGGAATGTATTTTCGCATATCCTTGAGCCCCGGGGGAGGCTACCAAGGTATACCCCTTGGTAGTCTCCCCGGTATGTGGTATGTGGGACTCCTGGCTGCTGGTGTTGCATGCAAGCTTCTTCTTAGAGCTTGCAAGCACCTACCGCCAGGCTTCACACTAAATCCAACGTTCCTCCGCATCATGATGAGGCGCTACGGGATCGTAATCATGGGTATGACTGCCTAGAAACCTCCTTGCAAGCCGACAAGGTCCCTGGGACCCGAACACTCCACGGCACTGGGTATGGCTGGCCGGGTCCCTCGATCTCCCAGTCCCACTACGTTATCGGGAGGAGATGAGCAAAGCGCCGCCTACGAACCCCTGGTCGCAGTCTGCGACAGGGGTCCGCTCCTCTTTCGGCGACCTCCTTCAGAGACATAATGCCAATGCAAAAGGAAGCACCGCTAGCCAATTCGTTGTGTTTTTCGATTACATGGCACGGCAAGAGATCTTTACTGAGGATTAACATCAGATCATGTCGTTAGGGTCCGCTATACGGCACATTCTTCCAGCGTATGGCGCGCCATATTCACGCTTTCATATAAATATTTTAACTAGAAGTGTTTTTTTAAATAAATAAATAATCGACAGACAACTCAAACACTGTATATCCCCAAGCTAAGCAAGTTACGTTTATGTTATGGGTAACATACAACTGCCAACTCTGGGGCCGATCTCCGACACCCAGACTATAGTAAAATTAGAAAGTTCGTTTCCAAAATTTACAATGCAAGGAATCGAACCCACTAATAAAAAAAGATAAAGCTGAATCTATACAATAATACTCACCAGGCGTGTTCTTTTCGGTGAAATTGAACCGTAGTTTATGTAGAGACAATGTATCTATTGCCTTTAAATTTTAGGAATATCTTTTTTCTTCATGTTGGGTCGTAAGAATAGATCGCGTGCAACCGACACATCTCATTAGATAAACAGTGTTTGTTTGTGAAACCACACCAAGACATACGCATATAATAACTAATTGAACAGTGGAGGCCATACCATAGGACCATGCTTTCACAACCATGGTAATGTAAATATACTCTTGTTTTTATTATTTCAAACAAGTTGTTTACTTAATATAGTTTTATTTAAACACAAAAAACAATTGTATACAGTTAATTAGGGCTTTTTCCAAGCCTCGTCCAGTATAAACTTTGGTGTAACATTTTTAATAGTTTCGGTAGAATTTTGATCTAAACCTTGGTCCGTCTAGTTCCCTAGAACACAATGAACCCGTGTTCGATTTCAAGCAGGTTAAATTTCGTAACTTTCCCTTGTGAACTCTGGTCTGGGTATCATTAGAGCGCCCCAGAATATTCGGTTATAGATTGCCCATCACATAAGCGTAACAAAAATGTGTGGGTTTGTCGGTTGATATTTATTAATAACCTGATGATCTCGTATGAACACTACTACGTGCCGCCTTCGACAAGAATGTGGTACACCATAAAATGCAGTCAACTATTTAATTTTGTTGTCAGTTCCCAGGGGTGATATCTAATCAGTGGGATTTAGACGCCATTACGATTCCGGCTGTGCTGCATACCCAGAGACGCGTCTCACGCATTTTTAAACAAAATCAAATATTTAGAAAAATAGAGAAGGTCGACTTCCTTTAGATAAGGGAGGCACGCACTTCTTAATTCTCATGAGCATCGATGTCGTTTTAATTACTTGTTAGCATTTCACCTCTTGCTATTAATTGTCTCATTTTTCACAGCGTGGGATTCAGTTTGATTTGTATTTGACATTAAACACTGCAAATGTCGTGTGCGAGTGATCTCTACAGATTTATACGTAATCAAATTAACCTCTTATATGTACCACCAATGCATAAAACAGTTCATGATGTTATCTCACGTGTTCCTCGTTTAAGTAGAATCCTATTAATATTATAAACGCGAAAATACGTGTACGAATGTATGTATGTATGTTTCTTACTCTTTCACGCAAAAACTACTGAATGCATTTTGATGAAACTTTACAATAATATCACTTACACCTCAGAATCACCACCACACGGCTGAAGCCGCAGGGCGCAGCTAGTATTTAATAATCTCATAAATTTATATATACATAAGGAGACTCTTTATACAAACTTTATAAGAGCTTACACTTTAATCGTAACTTATTTATTAGATTAGTTAATAAAAGAGAGTGTTTACCGTCACAAATGTATAAACCAAGACATTGTACTACATGTAAAGCATGAATACATAGATAATTCTGAAAAAAGACAAAAACATATATATTCCTTTGCAAAAAGCAGGCACTTTACAGTCATTGGCTTTCCTATAGATAATATTAATATTTTTAGCATTAGCTTACTACAGATACAAATTTCTTATTATCAATGAAAATATAGTTTTTAACACTTAAATCCTGGAATCAGTGTTTTAGTCAATGTAAACAAAAAGCCGTGTTAAATGTGCTCTTATGGGGATAATGAAATTAAATCTACGAGTATTTTTATGGTACTTAAAAAAAAACATTAAAAAAATAATAACGAGTATGATCTCCCATGGCACCGATTACGGCATGTAATTGTCTTGGCATGTTTTTCACCATTTTTTGATGGTGTAGGTTTAAGCTCACTGATGTTTTGTGAACGTGGTTGGACACATGGTACTCGCCTTTTTAGGGGGTCCCAGATGTGCTCAATGGGGTTAAGGTCGGGGCACCTCGCTGGCCAATCCGAACGACAAATACCAACCTCTTGCATATAAGCATCTACGTTGCCAGAACGGTGGGCCCAAGCGTTATCCTCTACTCACCGCACCAATTACAGTCAGTACGGGCTGTGCACGTTGACAAAGGGTTTCTGTAATGTACCTTTGCACATTTAGTGAGCCATTTTCAACGAACATTATCTCGGCACGATAGCTGGAAGTTACGCCCGCACAAACATAACGAATCCTCCACCATAAGGGGTAATTTATACAAAACACACATCGGTATAGCGTTTCCCTAGTAATACTCGCCGACGTCGGTCCTCTCCATGCAGACAAAGTCAAGCCTCATCGGAGAAGAGTACGCTACACCAGCCTACTTCAGTGTACACCAGTTAGCTATTGTCTATGACAGGCAATTTCTAGCGAACCTTAATCGAGTTTTTAAGTGCCAGTAACATAGTTTGCCTATTAAAACCTCTGTAGAACTAAATTCTTACCAATAATGTAGAAAAAGCAAAGCCGCCCTTTTTTGCAAAGGAGTTTATTACGTGCAATGAGGCTAAAACAGCATTATGCTGCGATAAAAGATGATGCAGCGCTGATTTCCAGTTCCAGCCTTTATTAAAAAAGAATAACCCAAACCAAAGGCTTTAAGAAGACAACTTTTTGTAATGGTATACGATAAAAAGTTATCAATTTATGGCTGGTTTCTATATCTTTCTATTCATTCACATGCCTTACACCATCGGTTGAAATTTAACATTACTTGTATGGAACTTACTAAGTGACGTAAGTAAAACGAACGGTCGGTAACACATAGAAACTGACTATTAATTTAAGTATTCCAACGTAACAGTTGTTAGTAAACTGAACAAATTTAAAAGTCAAAATTATTTGAAAAGATAAGGGGGCAGCCATCGTAGAGCCAACAGGGTGGTCGGCGGCGCGCGGCTCACCGCTTTGTCGCAGCTATGCGCACTGTCAACACGGAGTCTCTGCGCACTACACACACAACACACACGGTTTTTTAGGTGCACATGTGCCCGCCAGACCGCCCAAACCACAAACCCTGACAAATATTTGTCTTCAATCCTAAAACGCTTAAGGCGTCATAGCTCTACAAATCAATAAAATATAGCAATTCAATTCAAATTATCTCAAGGCTGGTGTCTAATGCTGAGTTTCCACATCTTTCTAAGCATATACTTTACCACTGGTTAAATTTTGATAGCGTATATATAGCAGACTTTTAGATAGATAGCAGAGTTTAAATTAAAAATTAAAATAAAAAATATATAAATTAGAATTCGGCCAGTTACATTTTTATTGTAGTTACTTTCTAATTTATGTCACTAATAAATTGATCGATAAAAGAAAGTGGCAATAACTCGCAGAGAACATTCCAGTCACCAAGTTAATTAAAGGCGCCTTTGAACATCTTTTCTTTGTATACTTTATTATAGCATGCTACCACAAGATAAGTAAATGCCCCTTAACACACATCGTGTGTTCAATTTATAATCAAAATCAATGATAAGGTTACATTCCTGAGTCGAAACTGCATCATCGTAATACCCGAGCTGTCAAACCCTTCCATATAAATAGTGTCTTCTAATGCTAAGCAGTGTCGGTACCAAAAATAAACCATGTAACGGCGCAATCCATTAATTGACTGGACCTGCTGCTGAGCGAAAAAAACATCTATCAGATAAAGTGGGTAAGTGTTTACAGTTTCTCACGAGGCTCGGGCCAACCCTCAATGGCGCCGTACTGATTGATAGCGGCTTAACCCACCTTCGCACCTCCCACGCGCACGACCAACCTGAACCTTATCTCCATGACACAGGGTGCAATTACTTTAAAAATTAACTTCTTACACTACCAAAATATATCCGCTCAGTATGGAGCCAATATGTAACTTATTCCTCCTTCGAAATGGTATACTTTTCAATGAGTTGGCTTATTGGAAAATATCCATTGAAGGAATTCTGCACCCTCACAGAGTGTACCTGTTCACGGCCACGCGGCCACCACCAAAGGAGGCGACAAAAAATATTATGTTAATGTATGTATTCTTGAACATTATTCATTGTTTTATTGTAATTGTTTCAGAGCACATCCTTTTAGATTACACTTTTGTTGATGAACTCTTTTAAATTATGCAAATGATAACTTTCAAAATACTACAACAGCTGTATTTCAAATCTTTTGAATTAATATGCGATAGTATACTATTTTAAACGATTCATTGAACGAAGACCTCCATTGACTGCAACAAGTCATAATAAACATAATTTTTATGTATACTTTGTACGTTACAATAATGTCCTCCATTCTTCATTTGGTACCAAGGGGCATATTTTTTTGATATGTATTTAATATAGATACTCTTTTTTATGAACAACTAAATTGTTTTTGTAACTAAATAAATTTATTTTTATCTTTATGCTTTCATTAATTTTTATACATTTTTTTAAATTTTATCTCAAAGCTAGACTGAATTTAAATATATTTATTATGAACATAAACGAAACAGCAATGTATCAATAATAATAAACAAATAGTAATTGAGACATCATCGTATTTGTTAGATCCATAAGTTCATGTACGATTCCGACTCGCACACGGACAATTATTTATTACGAAATAAATGGACAGCCTATATTAATATACTATAAATTGAAAATTTAAATTAAATTGTTGTAATACTTATGTAAAAAATACAATCAAAATTAGGATATAATATTACCTTTTGTCTTTCATCCATCAGTGTAAAGGGACCCATTTCCTATCCGCTTGCAGTTATGCAGGGTTGTGAATGCAGTTGCGGTATTTATTGTGTCCGGCCATACCGAGCAAGATACCTCTTGAGCGCTGCTAGCTCCGTCCACTGCAGGACTGCCATGCAGGACAGGGAATGGGCCTCCTAAACGAGTCGGGTGAACGAGCGAGGAGGGCGGGCTGCGGGCCACGCTCGCCGAGGCCTCGCGGCAACCACCCTGTAATCCCATAGTCGGTGTCGGCTTACGGCGCCTCTCGCCGCCGCAATTATCATATTCCACCTAAACATATAATACTGTGCACGCAATTTTAAAAATAACTCGCGTCCGGCCCGACCTCAATCGGGCCCTGATTTATGGCAAGTGGGGCGCCGATGCGTGTATCTGGTACAATGGCCACACATCATCAACAGTCTATATCGTACTGCGGTCTTGTACTAATAAGTATTTATGGGAGAGATGGGAGAGAACAATATAGTTCCCGACATGTTCTTGAGCGGTCGCGGGAATAGTAGGGATCGCTTTGAGTACTTAGCCTTGCCAATGTTATGCGATTTTTCGACATATAGATAACAGGTTTATGTCCCCTTAGAGTCGTGCAAGGGATTAAAGGTATGCTAGGAATGACAATCGCTAAGAAACAAACGTAACTCTGAAAATCTAAATCCTAAACATAAATTATTAGATGTGTTCAAAAGCTTTCTAGTTACGTTTTAACTGAACGATTCTTATTTGTAATATATATTCTTTTACATGCTTCCTTCATAAGTGACAACTCTTGAACTTAAGTAGGTAACTTTCTGCATTCTTCTCAAAAAGAGGTAATAGATAATTCCTAAAATCATTTTCCATTGCAATATAGAGGTGAAAAAAAAATGACCAAAAAGCACGTTAATACTTATACTGTTTTCGTCAGCTTAACTCTTTTACGAATCTCTCCCGCGAGTGTTTATGTGTCCTTTGAACGAGCTAACGATTTATGAATCAAATGCATGAATGAGCGTTGCGTTTCGTCTGGTACTGTGGCCACGTGTCGGCGTTCTCACGCCTGCCGACACCGACTGCTTTTTATCGCAGCACCATTTTTCGAAGCGCTCTGTCGCGTGGGCTACATGTGCTGATCCCTCGGGTCTCGACCCCCGCGACGTACCACATGGCTTAATCCTCGCTAATTACTACATTGTCAAGAGCACACAAAATATATATGATTACCACTATTTAACAAGTGTCGTCGACCGATTCTTGATCCAATGTAACTGAGTCAGCGACTAATAATCCAACCTCAAACCTATTCGAGTGTGAATTGACGATAGCAAAAATCTATTAAACAAACAAATTCCCCTTGTGACTTGTACAGCTATATCGCTAGGTGTTAATAAAAGCCAGTATAATTGAATAGGTACTTAAAGACAAATTCAATTCGCTTTATAAATTGTTTGAGTCAATAGACTTGCGATTGTATAAAGTTAATTTGAGGAGGAATGGTTTCTTTTTGTTCACCATTAGTACAACAAACTAATGTCACGACTTGGGGCCCGCGTCACGTCGAACAGAGTGCCGAAATAAAATGCGACATTGCGGAGTGAAACTTGCGGTCCGACAAGAGCCTCGCGATATTATCAACAATACATAGCTTCTAACAATATTGTGTATTAAAAACTACAGACTCGTTATAAAGTTTGAAACGGAAGAGCAGTCGTTAAGGTTAATAAGAAGTAATATCCACATTTATTGTGGAAAATCGTCTATTGGCCGGTTTCAATATTTTGCTATTCATACACTTACCTTACCACTAGTAGAAAATTGACATTACTTGTTAATATTTGGAGCTTATGTCTCCACAAGATGACAGAAGGTCTTTGCAATTGAATACCGATTAAAGCCTTTTTTCTTTAAATTTTCTTTCACCTCTCACTTTCCTCTCTATGTGTTATTGGCAAAATCAATGCCTATGCGTTGGCGCCACTTGGAACAAAAATAGAATAGAATAGGAGCTTATGTCAAATGAACGTTTAGTAAGATACAGTAACTGGTCATAAATTATTATTATTCTTCTGATTAACAAATTTATGTGATTCAATAGCGGTTTTAAATTTTTATTCCTATGGTAGTAAAAAAATAGAAAGGCAAACTTATAAATACAAAGGAAAATTATTTCCTTCTCCTACTAATACTCAGAATATTAATTATAAGCGGTCTCCTCAGCAGTCTTTGTCCTGCCCTGAAACAATGAAAATCTAGAACCCGATTCTAGCGCCACCTACCGGGTCTAATTGTGAATCTAAACCATCCCGGGACCCACTCGAATACATAAAATTTTATCAATATTGTAGAACCCGATTCCGGCGTCAAGCATTTTGTTTAGATTAACTGGTCACATTATTGAAGTTTTAGAAGGGATCCCTAATTTATATATAGCGTATATTAATTAGGGATAACATAGTATTCGAATGGGGAAAGAAGTTTTGAAATCGGTCTAGTAGTTTTTGAGTTTATTCGTTACAAAAATACATATAGTTCCTCTTTATAATTTATAGTACCTAAAGATTATCCAAGGACCAACAACAGATACGATATTCGTATAGTACTTGAAAACTATTTAAGATTAGAAATCTAGAAAACCTATATCACCTGTATTCCAGTGTTAAGTATATTGATGTTATAAAAAATAACCTATAATCTGTATAAAGATCGAATCGTGTTCGTCAAATGCCTGAGGTTAAATCGTGCTAAAAATTATAGCAATCAACATGACACCTCATTCCTTTATACTAATGCTTAGAGCTAAACGTTATTATTAAGCAGTATATTTACTTTTATAACCAGTTTATAGTATTGGTCGAGACTAGATTCAGACCAAAGAAAGATCGCAAAAAAGTGTAAATAGAAATGTCACAGAAATTTTTAAATAAGAAAAAGATGAGATAACTTTTGGTCTGAGATGAGATGAGATAACCGCGTCTTAAGAAAAAAAAAATAAAAAAACTCATTAAGATTTTAAAATTTTTATCCATTTGCCCAAAAAACATATATGTTGATATCTTATACTGATATATAAAGCTGAATAGTTTGTCTGCATCCTTGAACGCGCTAATCTCAGGAACCACTGTCTGATTTTAAAAATTCTTCCAGTGTTAAATAGCCCATTTATCGAGGAAAGTGTTAAGGCCTTCCTAAATATATATATTTCACGCTAAGAGAAATAGGAGTGGAGCACCAATGAAGAATGTTTAAAATCGCGTTTTTTTTTAAAGACATAGACATATACAACTCTTTATTGTTCAAAACAAAAATGCACAACAAGACAATACTTACTTGGTAAAACAAAAGACGAATAATAACAATTATGACGTAAAGATGTGGCTGGGAAATTTCTTGCGCCGCTTCTTCTCCTTTAACAGTAACTAAAATTGCTTTGGGTGTCGTGGCAGACTCATGATTTGTAATACGTAATCTTTAAGATTCCATTTTGAAATAAATACATTTATCTCTGAAGTTGTGATGTTTTGTAAGTTTATAAAAAATGTCTCAATTGATTAAACAGTAGGGGAGAGTAATGTTCTAATTCCTTTTTTGCATGCTGTCTTACGTCGTTGTAGGACATCCAATTATTATCGTTACAAATGAATTAATGCCATGACACAAACACTTATTTTTAAGATCTCTACATATTGTAAACTAGAAGTGGCTCTGTTCGCCATCTGTCATCTCCCATACAGTTCATTGTCCGCTACAAGTAGAACATTGATATAACATTGTTGTGATATTTACAAAATATGTACTAGTCATGTACTAAGGCATTTAAATTACAATAAATTAAATTAATGGCTCTTGTTCAAACAGTTGCGCGTATTTATCAACTATGTACGTAATTTACGATATAAAAAATATAATACTTTATAAATAACAAAAGGTTATAACATTTATGTATTTACGGTAACGTAAGATATAGGTAGGTGTGATAGGTGTTTTTGTATGACTTCAATAATCGCATAGCTTTAAAATATTTTATAGAGATTTCATACCTTAACAAAGTATTCACCTTAGTTCTAAAGTTAGAGGTTCCGTCTAATATTTCAGGACTTTTGAAATGATTACAGAACCCTTATATATTTTTGCATAAAATCGACTAAATGTCTCGTCTCATTGGAATTAAAGTAAGGTCATCCCATTTTGATGCGCCTACAATAATATCAAGGCTTATGACGCTATTGTTCAAAAATAATCGATACGTTTGGTTGATTTGATTTGATGACTAGTTTTCTTCGTCCAACGTTTCAATATACATATATTTAACTGATTGAACTTTAAAATATATTGTACTTTTATGAATAATGTGTACTGGTCACAAATTTAAAGTCGCTCAGCGGATTATGGAGTGAGTTGTAGGGTGTTCCTCTTATAAATAGAATCAAAAATGTAGATATACGTAAGAGAACCAAGGGTACGGATATATGTAGCTTGCAAAGTTAGTATGTTGAAACGGCAGCAGACCGGCCACGTCTAGCGCATGGCTGACGGGCGATACGCGTAAGACTCTTGGATCGGAAAACTGTGTCGTGGTAAGCGCAGCGTAGAACGCCCTCCAGTCCGGTGGACCGATGAGACTGGTGGGCTGAATCAGAAAGCCGGGAGACCAAAATATATGCCATAGACTCGAGGAGGCCTACATTCAAGAGTGGACCTTGATTGGCATGACTGATTAAAATACCATTTTACAAAACCAGCCATTTTAGCAGATACAGTTTTTAAAAAGTAATTTCAGTCAAATGTGAGTAAATTAATAAATTGTCATCCTATTGCAAGATATATTTTAATAAGCATCCATAAACGAATCAATTTGTCTGGTGACAGCATCAGAGCAAGCGTAACGTTCGTCGCGGGAGCAGCACGCGGTTATGCGGCTGTGACCACGCGCTCAGTTCACTGCGGACGGTGACTCGCCATCAATGCTCCATTCCCCGAAACTAACTTTTTATACGCTTAAGAATGGATCAATAAATAAACCACGACTGTTTTTACAAAACCGGACCAAAAAAACTAATTCTTTATTAGATATGGTGTAAATTACGAAGCGTCCGATTCGAGTTGAGTAACGTTTACAGAGTTTTTATTGGTTAACAAAATAGCGAGGAAAATAGCAATTTAAATTTCAAACATTGACGTATCTAGGATTATTTTTCAGGGGGGACCTGGGCCTCTACTACAAAAATCTAATTATGACAGATCGGAAGCTTTCTTTTCGTATTTTGTCATTTAATCAATAGAGGTTATGTTAAAACATGAAACGTAAGGTACGGATCCAATGGAATACACTCGCAACTCGTTTCGGGTTGTGGCGCGAAATTCAATTGTATTCCAGCTTACAGTATTCAAAAGTATATGGAATACATATACTTTTGAATATATTGAATACATGGTATATGGATACGGAATGTACTGTATTTCAGTTATTTTTGTGTAAAGTTTCTTAGCTGTCCAGCTTAGAATTTCGAATCGGCAATCCAACATCCTGGGGTGAGCACTAAAACATACTGGGGTAGGTACGGCCCACCCGGTCCCCCTTCTATATACCCTTATGATCTCACAGTTTCGTTGTAAGAGATACCACTCAAAGTGGTTGCATTATTAATAGCAAAATGATAAAAATATATATATATATATATATATATATATATATATATATATAAAGTAGCTATTAGCCAGATTCTAGGACTTTATATTCAAGAAAATAAATAAGGACGGTCGTACACTAGGCTTACAAATTATTCGTAGAGGATAGTATTCACTTAAAGTTTAGGTTAGAATTCCGTTATACGACATACCTAAATATAAATCCCAGACACAGAATAATAGATGTCTCACATTACAACTGGTCGGCAACGACGCGAGACGGAGGCCGGGCTTTGCGGCTTATACGTTTATGGTCCAGCGCTCGCTACCAGTCTGCGGCATAGTGTGATTTATCCCAACACTTAGGAAATAATAATACGACGTTAACTAAACCTTCCTTCATACAGAAAGTTAGCACTTATTTCGATATTACTAGCCAGTTTTAAGCCTTATTATTTAAAAGTTTATAAAAATTATGCATTAATGTTTATAAACTTTTAAATAAATCTCAAAAACAACGTTACCCTATACAAGGAGCGTAACCGGTGCTTCCTGCGGTCAAACTCAATTAAAACTCATTGCAGGAGCGTGCGAACTGACCGAAGTCGGCGCAAGCGCACTCCGCTGCCTCCCCACAACGCCACAGGAAGTAGTGTTTCTCTAAACTGTCCCTGTGCATGTTTACAATCAATAAAAAATAATATGACTGGGGAACAGGACTGCAGAAATACATCGTAAATCTTTGAAGTGCTGTTAGCTAATCCGAGCTACTCTCAGCAATTATTATAAACTATATGTTTTGCGTTAAGTAGTTAAACTCAAAACAAATTGTAATAAACCTATACTTTCTATACAGTATATATAATATGTGTATTTCTTTTCATTTGATTTTTATGCACAATATTTTATTTCTTAATTTTTAAAATTTTAAGTTTATAGAAATTGTAAGATCAGTAATATACAAAAAATATATAAATCACTAGCTGTCCCGGCAGACGTCGTCCTGCCCGGTAAAAAATAGGGGTTGATCGTAGAGGGTTGAAAATTTAGGGTTGTATGTATCTTTTAATGCTGTATCATAAAAAAATAGAAATTAAAATTTGGTCTAAAAAATAAAAATAAAAATTTAGGGGTGGACTACCCCTAACATTTAGGGGGATGAAAAATAGATGTTGGCCGATTCTCATAGATACCGGATAAGCACAAAAAATTTCATCAAAATCGTTCAAGCCGTTTCGGAGGAGTATGGCAACGAAAACTGTGACACGAGAATTTTATATATTAAAGAGAGAGATTAGGAATAATTTAAACGAACAAGGTGTCACAGAACCATAATATTTTAATGACTACATTGTCCTCGTCTGTATGAATAAATAATATGAGAGTCCAAGTTAAGAATTCATACGAGAACTAATGCTGGTGTGCACCGACATTCAACCGGCGAATATAATAAAATAATCGGTGTTTATGCGTACATTTTTAGCGACTATTTTCTTTTAACGATCGGTTAAAAGTCGGCGCACACCAGCCTAAGTACATAACATATTTAGCCAAATTACGAAGGCGTTTAGAATGCTGGAAACTTCTTTATAATAAAGTGTAATTCCCTTTAAGTTATTTTAGTCCTAAAGCCCTGTGAATATTAAATGAAGTCCAAGACTGTACGTACGTACAGACCGTAACGTTTTTGTCTCCTTAACAGAGTAATTATTTTTTGCTGACACTTTTTATGACATTATTACCTGATAAACCGAAAAGTAATCTCCTGCTTACTTGGTTTAGTAAAACATAAGGCGATAAAGATCTATTTAGGGATGCTAGTATTCTACACCGTAACCTTGTAAATGATAAATACAGGTTGCACATAAACAAGGACGAATTCCACCACTTTTATTTTTCTGACTCACAGAATTCCTTCCATGAGTCACTCTTTAAGATCCCTAGTTAATTTGTAGATTATTTATTCCACACTCAGACTGCTTAAGGAATGGTTAACATGCGAAGCTATTTAATTTGTTATCAGATTGTAAGTTTTGTCAATTACTTTATTGAAAAATCGAAGCTCACAAGTCTGCTTTTCTTCTGGTCGATTCGAATTTAGAATAGAATATACTTTTTTGTACAAAGATGCTACACAAATTCAAGAACATTAAATAAAAGTACAATCGGCGGTCTTGTCGCCCATGGCGATTTCTTCCAGACAACCTTTGGATGGAGTTCCTATAGGAAGGACAACAAAAGTCGGTAATTGCTAAACTAGCACCCGTACAATAATTTCATTTATTAATTTTTAAAAAAATAATAATATATATGATAATATATATACTAAAATAAATACACATATTATATTATATTATATACATAAAAAAGTAAACAATAACACTATAGCTTGAGATAGTAATCTTTAACTAATCTGTTAAAAGAAGGTAATGAATTTAACGTTTTTTTTACCTTTTATTTGTTGACATTAATTGTATTCAGCTTATGGCAAATTTCAAAAGAACGCGATGTTAAGGCAAATGAACAGTCGGTATGAGGCAGGTACTGGCCACTAATATTATAGTCAGATAACAAAATTGAATCGCTCATTATCTAATTGAACTTCTAAGAAAGGTAGAGCTGCGAATTTGGTACTGCTATACGAATGTACATTGTAACCAGTAAACAAAAAGCTTTAACTAAATAATACAACTTAAAGAGAATCAACAATTAATAAATAGCTCTTAATTAATTGCCCTGCACGATCGCAATTGTGTTTTTGTTAACATTTGTAGCGGCATTCAGATGTAAACTTGACCAAAAACAGATAATTTATATTCCTCTGACGGAAATAGGGCTAGTAATTACAATTTTACCATTTAGCAATGTAGATAGTATCCATTAAGAAAACAGTAAGTTAATAATCAGATGTTTTGTTATCTACATATATATATAATTGAAATCCACGTATACAGTGACTCATCACGATATCTCACGAACTGCAATACCTAAAGACTTGAAATTTAGCATGGACCTTTCCTCGAGTAGAGGTTAGCTAAGAACAGATTGATTTTACGGCATGCGAAGCGGGCGGGTATCAGCTAGTATTTTAATATATCGAGATAGCACAATGATAAAGTGCATTTGAGACTTTGCAATGACGTGAGTTCGACTCCCAGCCGCTTAGCTGTTTTCTGAACTGTTGTACATATTATCACAATTACCACGCCCTAACAAGAAAATTAAATGTTATAAGAAAAGCGACACATCGAGATTATTGATGTGTAAAACCAGCTCATCCTTTTGGACTACTCCTATTTACTGGAAGGTATTAATTACTACTGCTGTCGTCTCGTTCAGTACTTAGTTGCAGTATTAAAATGTTTTCTTTAGGATTTTGTAACCAACTACCCTCTGAACTATAACAACTCTGGATAGATGCCGACTGTTTATTTACAAAAGTACAAATTTTACATGTATTTATTTAATTATATATATCTGTTACAACCTATAAAATTTACACTAGTTTAAAATTAGAATAACACAAAACAATCCCTATATAGACTTATCTATGTTACGTAAAATCCATCGAGTAGTAGCTGGTATGTGTATTTTCACCAGAAAGAATATTTAATCTTTAATCAATCTTCTGTTTAAATAATTTAATTTTAAAGATGACACTACTAACATTTCATCGTAGCACATACATACATACATTAATAAAAAACCAAAGACATTGAAACTAAAATAATTATGTAGCAGATCACTGCCAACGGGGAGCATGCCCAGAAGGCTGGCTGCATTACCACGCTGTATGGCAATACTCATTTGTTGTGCAAAATATGAGCCAGCCTTCTGGATACGGGTAGTGTCAAAAAGTTTCTTACATATGTCTTTAAACAAACTCTTTGCCGATGGACCCCACGGGCCTAATGTTTCAACCCCAAACGGCACAAATAACTAACCCTTTCCTAAGGCTCCATATTTGCGCCGTTTAACGTCTTCAGCTGAAGCGGCATAATTGTATTTGTATAACTAGGGTTTATTTCGAGAGCAAGCAAGTAAGACAAATTACATAGCATTAGACTATTATGTAGGCGGTATGGCCCCCGGAAAACTTAATTAAGAAAAATAAATATTTTATTCTAGGAACATCTCATTTTTCGGGATATTTTTTTAAATTCTACATTGAAAATGTCATCGATATCGATATCGTGTTTTTCCCGTAACAGCGTAACAGATAGACTGATTTTCGCATTTATAATATTAGCATGGATTACGTATGTATAATAATTTGTTGCAGCGGATGTATTTTGTCAAGTCCAACGCGAATCATTCAGATCCTTTTACGGAGTGCAACACTTCGAATTTGGACGCATTAGGCGACGAATATATTTCTGTACATTGTCTGTATGGTCACGTTAAATCATTTCACAAAACCTACATAAATGCTTAAATTAATTTGAAGTACCACATTATATCAGGCTTCATGACAGGAGAGTGCACAAAGCAGTTATAAGGCCGGTCAAAAAGCTGTCAAGCCACACAAAGCAAAGGGAGGTCTATAGAGACCAGGAATAGAATGTTCGCATAAGAAACAGTATTCTGCGTCACGCCATGATATTTATAAAATAATACTTGCGTAAAATAAAGTATAGTAATCCTCAAAGAAGTACAAGTAATAAAGTACCGAAAAATTATAGACTTCGTTCGAAGAAGTTACTTTTTGAAACTAAGATTATTATGATTTTTCGCGATATGCTTAAGAATTTCTCGGTAACTATGTATGTAGATTGTTCTTGATAAAATTCTTAAAAGTGAACTTCCATTCTGTGTAAAATTCTATATATTATTATTTATAACGTACATTATCGTGGTTGAAGCGGTTATAGGTATGAATTAGCGTTTATGATAACGCCCCCATATTCGCATGCTAAATGTTTGACCGATATTACTAATGCTGATAAGAAAAATTCAATATTCTATTTTAAGTTACTTAAATAATCCTTAGTCATTATAAAAGTGATGGTAGCTTAGTTGTTGCACTTGTTGCTAACAAACCCGACTATCATTCCAATTACGTGGGCTTTGAATGCAAGTAATTGTAACAATACAATCTCCAGGTGCTGACAGTGAAGGAAAACATTGTGAAGAAACCTAATGATATACCGTTGGTCTAAGATCAGTAGTGGGACGTTTATCGGTTACTATTATAATAAAACACGTTAGTATTACTTAGGAACAGCCGAAATATTTAGTAGGTAAGTCAGGTACAGAGTAGTTGCAAACCGACATGCATGTGTGAAGAGGATAAAAAGAGCAGATGAAATACAATACAATTTATTTAAAAATGAAAAGCTAAAAAAAATATATAATAAAACGTCAAAAGCGAAAGAAAAATAGACCTGTGCCGTCTAACAGCCATGTATTTAGGAATATTACACGAGTTACACTTCTTATTGGACAATGGTTTCTTGATGGTGCCGTAGTAGACGTAGTAAGCCTTTACGAATTTTGAACACACATTTTTTTAGCATTTAAATGGACCTTAAGTAAATTTAATTTATTCATATTAGTTGTATAAGATCACTGTATTCTGGTACGGTGCCCAGAAGGCGAGACAAGTTGCGGCGATGGATACTGATCCGTTTTTGAGGTAGACACCAGCCCTCTGATCTCCTAAAGAGTCGATGTGGCGTGTAAATTAAATAGCTCTTTCATGGTCTCAGGATCCTACAGTTCAAATGTCTCAGCACCAAACCGCACGTTTACCTAAGTGACTCTGAGGATTGAAAATTTACTCCGATACAGTGAATCAGTTGTTTCCGCTGCCGTCCTATTTAGTAAATGGAATGCGGCTAAGATCGTTATTATTCAGTTAAGTATCAATGTGTTCAAAAGACACCTTCAATAAATAGGTAGTACACGTGTATCGACCTCGTACGTGTTCGCAAGTCCATGGTTGTGATAATAGTTTTATGACAATGAATGTCTACTTTGAATAGGTATTCAGTTCCCGAAAATAAGCGATGAGTCGTGATCGCCTACCTATAAAGCTCGCGAAACATGACCAGTCATAAAATATAACTGGCAATGTGAATATTTTAGAAAACTAACCTAGTAGTTTAATAGCTTACCTACAATGAGTATTAAGTATGCTTTGGACACAGTCATAATCAAGGTGTCTTTACTCAAAAACTTTTTCCATAGCTCTGCTGGTGTAAATGATGAAACCATTTTCCCGGATAAAAAGTATTCCATGTTCATTTTGTACCAGGCGGCAAAGGAACAAAGAAAAACTCAAATATAAAGACATTAGAAACAGGAACTTTATGCCCGCGACTTCGTCCTCGTGTACCTATAAATTCCCGCAGGATTCTCGGAATAAAACGTAGCGTAGAGTTTAATTCTAAGACTTAGCTATCGATCAGCGAAAACCGCATCGAAATCGGTCCCGTAGTTTTTACGTTATTCCCGAACAAACAGACAAACCGACAAACAGATAAGAAATTAAAAAAAATGCATCGTTTTCTCCATCGTTTGTACATTCTATTCCAGTTTTAATAGCTTTAATGTACGGACACGGCATATTTAGAATTGTATAATATTATAGATGATATAAGCTAGTGCAGTGATTTTAATATTTTTTTGTAATTGGTTTTATCCAATATAACTCCCAGACTGCCTATTTAATATTACTTACTACGTATCTTAGAATTTTCACGCACCCGAAAAAAATCAAGGTTGTTGATATTACAAAATAGCTTCAATGAAAATTAGTACGAACAAAATGTATTGCATAGTTTTTGAGATATTTGGTATTTCTGATTAGGTAAATGAATGTTGTGTGTATGTCCTTTATAGGATCGTAAAATATACATCCGATTTTGATGAAATTTTGCGGGTGTGTTTGAGTGGGTTCCCGGATGGTTTAGATTCACAGATAGAACGGTAGGTGGCGCTGAGATAGGGTTCTAGAATTCTCCTGCTCCCGTTTTTGGTGATTTTGTTTTTGGAACAAAGTCTTTAAGGAATTCAGAAAATAGGTGGTACGAAGTTCGCCGGGTCACCAAGTGCTTTATATATCTGTTGCCAAATGACAAAAATAATAATTTATCACCTTTATGAAATCGATTACTGCGCGTGGACGAGGCCTACAATCAGTGAAGGGTTCCCGGTAGGTGAACACTCAATTGGTCATTTGTTATAAATACAACAGATATATGATTAGTGTGAATAAATCGCTAGATACCACTTTATTGCGAATCAAACTAAACAATTACAAAAAAGGTATCATTACAAACAAATGAACATATTTTTAAAAATTCAACCCTAGCACTGCACCAAATGTACGGGCTGGCGCAATCTGACCTCATCTAAATGTTTTGCGGCGCGGCCACACAAGTATTTAAAACTCCTTTACTCTGTCCCATAAGTGAGCCAGTTTGGCAGGGCGAAGTGGAATAACCACGTATGTTCGACTCAGTTCGCTCACCGACCGCTAAATGACATGTTATGGAGTTATAGTGTCCGATTGAAGGTCAGTTTTTGGCGGAAACCTTTATATTTTACTCGGGTCGATATATTATAATGGATCAAGCAAGGATATAACATATCATGGTAAAGCAGTCTGTATTGCAAACTGATTAAAAACTTGAAAGTGACTTTGTGGAGATCCGGGTAATAGCAAATTTTTAAACCGAGCCGGTTTATATACGTAGTTTTCATAACCCATAAATAGAATAGCGAATTAGTATTGCCATCCAGCGTGGCAATTCAGCCAGCCTTCTGGATACGCTTCCCTCTGGTAATGATCTGATACCATTGAGTTATAATATGATCTAAGTCTGATACTAAATATGTAGTCAAACTAACTGTACATCTATTTTTACTATTTAGATTGTTAGATTTAGTTTAAAATATCATGTATAATTTGCTAACGATGAACAACATAACACATTTCTGCTGATATATTAAAGTTTCAACTGAATACAGATTCAAAGTTTTGGCACCGTAATCCAGAATCGTCTTAAACGTATTGGACGCTAGGGGGCGAAAATCAGTTTGCGCCTTATTTGTCAATATAATAATGTATGGCGATCACGATGTTCTTTTAGACTTCTTTTATTACAGTCAATCGATTTGTGCCCCCTAGGTCCCTGCTCCCGAGTGCCACGCACCCCTTGCACCCCCGAGTATGGGAGGAGGGAAACAGGAAGTACGTACTCTAGTTTATTATATAAAATAACTGTGCCCGCGACGTTGTCTGCGTGGAATTTCTTTTCAAAACCCCCCGATTTTGAAACATCCATCATTGGTGCTCTGCTCCTATTGGTCTTAGCGTTAGCAATGATATATATACCCTAGAGCCTTTCTCGATAAATGGGTTATTTGACACTGAAAGAATTTTTCAATTCAGACCAGTAATTCCTGAGATTAGTGCGTTCAATCAAAGAAGCAAACAAACTCTTCAGCTTTATATATTAGTATGAGATGAGATGTAAAACATAGGTACCCTAAATATGAGTATTACTTAATAATTAGAATACCCTAAATATAATATATCAATACCTGAGAACAATATTTCACATTCTGCATAAACGATTCCGAATCTAGGCTAGAAAATGCGGTAAAATAATTCATGACCTTTACTTAAGACGTCGAGTTATTTTATTGCACCTTCTGGTATTATGTGGAACTTGAAAAAGGCAAAACATTTTTAAATAATATTATTCGTACACAAACCTGAAACCATGTCGTAGCTAGACTGTGTTCCTTTGAGCGAGCTTCTCACACTTCTCAGAGGCCCGAAAAGGATACGGCGACGTTCCCAAAATAGAGGCCACTTTTATTATTCAACGAACCGATTCGGACTGGTTTTATAGGCGTCCAAACCGAGCCGAGCCGTCAAAATTTCTCCCGAAATAACCTATCATAGTTATTTCTACCCCGTGCCTGATTAACTTAAATCCTAATAATAGATATTGGAAGAAAAATTGTGACTAAACCATACTTAGCATTCTAATTTTTTAATAAATGAAGTACTTGAGAAAAATACCTCATTAATATTACCATCTAATTTAAATGGACTAATAAGTAATCTAAATATAAGCTAAATTAAGTAAGAATATTCATACGAAAAAAGTGTCCATTGACACTTTTCTTATTGTCTCTATTAAGGCGAAGACACTTGGTTCATGTGTTCTTTGTTAATAGCTAACACATTACCCTACGCTTTTGTTTTGTTTATAGCACTAGTTCAAATGGTTTTGTCCTTTTGAGCCTTTTGTTATGTCCGTGTTGACGAGGAGCTGGATCGCCTCGACATTCACATGATGAGCGTTCTAGTGACGTTACTATATTAGCCTATAACATCCACTCTACGGGGCTTAGGCCTACCCTTTCACAAATTACGTCAAACGAATTTCATGAATTTTTGACCCCCCTCGTCCTTGTCACAACTGGTCACATTCGTGAGACTTACTGTGACATCACAATTCTGCAATCTTACATTAAGAAATCTTTATTTAAAACAGCAGTTTTGTAATTAGTTCTTCTTCCATTTAAATTATATTTTAATAATTTAAATACTGTCATGCGGATAGAGTAGGAAATATTTTAAAATTTCTCGTTAATAGTTCCAATTTCGTGTTTTAAATCTTAAATATATTAGATTTCGAAAGTGACGTCACGAAATTTAGGACCCTCCCAACCAATGTCACATTTCGTCGATAGTAACATACGTATTTTATAAATGGCCCCTATACATATTACACGCCACAAGGAGTGATATTTTTCTACATTATCAAATTCAAAAGTCTATATTCAAACTTAGTATCACTGAAGAACATTTTTGAAGTTCGTGTATAAAACTGATGTTTTATTTGATTATATAAATAAAAGTTTAAAAAAAACTGTTCATGTAATACATGTTATTATTAAGATACCATATTGACATACGTAATAAACATAGAAAAAGAAGAATTTTATTGGAAGAATCAGAGCACAAAAAAATACTATCCATTGAGGTTTGGATACGTACATATAAATATGCACATTAGACCAGAAAAATTACTTAAGCGCTATATATTACGCGTATCACAATTTTTATAACGAATTACAATGTGTCAATTTATCCATTATTAATTTAACAACATACAAACTCAAATTACCTACTATAGACTAACATTTCTTATGAATTCAAGGCAGAAACGAAACTGCTTTACAAAGTAATTGATATAATAACTTGTATGACTCGGACTTGAAATATTTAACTTTTTAGTAATGGAATGAACTTCGTACTGTTCCTACTTATCAGCGTCGTTTTGGCAAGCATCTGCCGAAACTGTGGACTGCGATATTAACCGGCAGATAAACGTAATCCTCCGGGTTCAGGGCCGCGCAGTGGGGGCCACGCGCTCGTGGTACAATCATCCTTCGTAAATGTTTTCTTATTAAACATGTGGCCCCTTTATGTAGAAGGTTCACTTGAATATTTGAATTCGGCTTTATTACTAAACATATTCATAGCACAATATATTTTTATATATCACATGGTTACACTTAAACATGTGCTTAATAAGTGGAGTTCAGTTAAACTATAAATAAAGTTTATAGCAATTTTAGAGCGCCGTTCAGGTTTTATTATTTTTTCAAGGGCTTATAGCTAGTATACGACAAAAGAATGATAATTTTACCGTTGGATGATCCAATACTTTAAAAAATCGGCCAAAAGCCTGTCAGTCCGCACACAATTGAAAGCGTTGTTTTCCATTTAGCTATAAAAATATAAAAAAACATTTATTTAACCGAAAATAATACATATTTCCAAAACTACTTGACACTTATTAGATTATTTTCTTGGATTTCAATTTTTCAGTATGTTTCACATCATTGTTCAAATATAAAAGAGGGAGTGGACTTTGGAACTAAATATCTTCTTACCTATGGACTTAAATAAAAACTAATTAAATTTTAATTAATTAATTTTCCAAAACCTATATATATTGAAAAAACATTTTTCATCCCCGGTGCATGATAGCAACCGCTAATTTCCCCAAGGAGAGACAGCCAAATAGATAGGTGAACTGATGGACGAATGGATAGAATTGTTTTAAATAGGTTTTTTTTACCAAAATGGGTGCGGAACCCCCAAAAACCAATCGAGTGTAAGTCGGATTATACTCAGTAAAGGATTACATAGTAGCGACCAACGTCTAAAGCTTTTGCCATTTAAATGCAGAACCCTAAAAAGAATGTCTGATTTAAAAGAATATGATAGTAATACATTAGTTTTATTGCTTTCTGATCATGTATCAATAAGGGTTGATTGCATAATTTTCCGGTTTGTTAACATTAAACGAACCCATACGAACAAAAAAGAATAACTGGTTTATATTCAAGTTTTCTTATATAATTCTGAATCAACACATGATCGTTAATTATAGAATTGATAATCGAGTAGTCTGTTCCCACGATGACTGGGCGTTAAAGCCTCTTTAATAGGCAACAAGGCGTCATCGGTCATTGTGACTTTTGGATCCTTTCGCAGAGAACACGTCTTACAAGCCCACACATAGACGGAGCGCGTTACCCTCATCCATTGAAAACCGGTCCCGAATCATTCTGAATAGATCAAAGGAAATAACATCCGAATTCATCGATAAATTTTTACTCAATTACCCAGTGATGTGCTATCGAGAATCCTGCATCTCTATAGATGAGAATAAAATCCGTGATTGACTTCCTGGGATTTTTGTATTTTATCCATGCCGTCATCTTACCATTAGAACATTGATATTGCTTGTATTCATATACGTTTATTTTTCACAAGTAACAAGGCAAATAAGCTATAGGTAGAATTTCAAAATCTGACTGTGGATTGTATTTTTAAAGGAATATTTGTGTTTTCGTTGTCTTGCTAAAGCCTATTTCAAATAGGACAGTATGGCTGACGTATCCATATAACGTAATTTGTAGCGTTACTGTAAGCTTCCATATGACAAAACCTGTGCTCAGAAGGCTGGCTTATATATTACCCGACAATAAGCATTGCCATGCAGCCAGCCTTCTGGGTACGCTCCCTGGTGGCAGTGATCTGCTACATACTCTGCTTTAAATTTAATTATTTAGTTTATGTTTATATTTAGGTAATTTATAAGATTATATTTTGAACATCAACTCAAAGTATCGTTCACAAAACGGATGCTGAATATTTTAATTATATAAAGATGATTATATTTAATCTATGGTAGTAGGTACTACTTAATATAATAACAATCTTATATATTTCTTTATTTTCTCCCATACTGATAGACTATTTGAAATAGACTGTGGTGTTGCTTATATATTTTGTACGGCCAAACGTGATATTGTATTAAAATATGGGTAGGTATTACTGGTGAAATGGTATGTTAGTAAGGTCCATAACATTTGTTTGTGATTATTGGTAATTAAATTTCTTAGGAAGCACCTGCTATGTATTTTTTTCTGTACAATAAAATATTTTTTTTATTTCAAACTAAATATTTGTTTTAACTAAGTTAATATAAACTATGTGACAAATCGCTGCCGGAGGGAACGGTGTTCAGAAGGTTGCCTGCATTGCCATGCAGTATGGCAATGCTGATTCGTTGCGCGAAATACGAACCAATCCGAACTATCCTTCTATCATGGGTGGCATCGGTGTTCTAGAGCTAGTTCTTGCTAGGTTTAAATATTGTATAGCTGAAATGAATGCATAGTAAGTATACAACCCGGTATTATCGAGTTTTCATTAAGTCGTGTTCATTATCTAATTTCAAGTCATTAAATACTTCTTGTGAGTGTTATCTAAATATTTATGTGTTGTTTTCTCTGTTGCTATCAATATTTATTGTACTTTTCGTAAAGGAGTGGCGGTGTGTGACTTAACTTTCCACTTAATCGGCATTTAAATTAAATGATAATAATTTACCAAGAATTACGAAAACTCACTACAGATCATTTAGATAACTTTTGTTTTGAAATTGTTAATATGCGGTTGTATACTTATAATAGTGCATATCAAGCAGCTCCGTTCGTGTAAATAAAAATAAATGTGTTTATTTCAAATGAAATCTCACATTAATTATTGAAAGTTATGCGTCTATTACTGCATAAAAAGCAATATAATTTACTGTTAAAGAAGAAGAAGTGGCGGAACAAACTCCCCAGCAACACATTCATTATTATGTATTTATATACATTCGTGGTCTTATACGGTATTTTTGGTTAAAAGTTGAAGCGCGATCTGTTGCTGTGTGGTTTTGAGAGCAGAAACATGATTGTTACAATACATTCTAACGTTTCTACTCATAATATTATAAAATCTAAACAGGCCGTGTCTGTACATTGAAGTTGTTTAAAAAACGTAACTGGAATTACACTATATAAACTAAGAACACGGTGACATTTTATATAGATTTCTTGTCTCTTTGCATGTTTTTTCGGTATTCTGATTTCGATGCGATTTTTGTTGATCAACAGCAAATTCTTAGACTTAAAATCTGCGCCACTTTTTGTCCTGGGAATCCTGGGAATTTTCCAGGGAGCGGTTTGTAGTTGTTCGGGTACTTAAAAATTAGCTTATTCCGACACAGTTTTCACTAAAACGCTTAAAACTTACATCCATTTTTAAATGCTATCATACTTTGTGTCTTGGGAATCCACGGAATTTCAAGTCAAGCGTGAGCGAACTTGCGGGCATATCCTAGTTTACATATAAAAAGAATAGTCGTTAAAATAACACCTTGTCAACTTGCTTTTAAAAATAATTAGGAAATAATTTTAGTTATTGCTTAAGAAATATTTTTTTATATTATTATTTTCGCTATTTATTTTTTTACTTACAAAATTATGACGTCATGAGTACGTACGCTTGTATACTTACAGTCTTATTCATAGCGAGTCGGATTAAGTTTGAACACTTCTTTATGGTTCCTAAAGAAGCGTTCAAACTTACTCTAACTTTCTATGAATAAGACTGAAAATCCATAGGCTACAAAGTTTTGTAAGACAATAAAAATTATCTTAGTTTATTCGACTTTTCGCGCCCGTGTCACTTCAAATTAACTATTTGTTAGATGTTCATTTAATTAAGCAAAAGGAGTAACTACATACTCGGACAATTAGAATCCAAAGAAATTTTAGAAGCTCGTCTTTTTTCTCTCTGTGTTAAATATCTACTAAGTAACACTTGTGTTACTATTTCTCACACATTACTCTATTGTCGACGTTAAATAAATCTTTATCATGCAGAAAGACTGAAATGTCAGAATTAAAATCAAAAGTAAATTAAACAGTGATTCAATTAATTGAAGATTAGCTTTTTATTTTTTTTTTTTTTTTTTTTTTTTTTTTTTTTTTTTTTTTTTTTTTTTTTTTTTTTTTTTTTTTTTTTTTTTTTTTTTTTTTTTATAATTAATATATTAAATATTTAGCAACATATTCGTTTATTATAGTATTTGTTTTATAAGTTTAGATTTAAGTTATTAAAGTTACGTTTTTGTTTAGCTATTTTATATTATCAGTTAAAAATAACTGCAACTTTATTAGTATATTCGACAACCTTTAATTTTTGTACAAAACTTAAAATACCCATTTATTCAGATGATTAATGTTTACAAATATACTTAAGCACTAAGTATCGCTGTGAGCATTTTGGGAACAGGATATGTGATTAGACCTGCTTAGGTAACATTCAGTGATGTCAGGAAAACCTTACCGTCGAGGCTTGCTTTTTATTGCGCTACAATATTTGAATATCTCAATGGGACCTGTGACATAATCCCCACACCTCAAGGTGATGCCGATGTAGAAACGGCACATGGAGAATTTATAACAACTTGTCCGGTCATCAAGTCCATATATTATTTTAAAAATGTCTTAATATTAGTTTATAGATATTCGTTTATCTTGATGCGATGTGAGTACCTCTTTGTACATCAACGGTTCTAGCTGTTTTTAACGATTTAAGATTACAAGTCAGACCTATGGTTTATGAACAATGAGAATTTAAGGCTTTGATAGCAATATTTTGTAAATAATTTTGTATTTTGATAGCAAGTAAATTTGTAAACATAATCCATTCTATTAGTAGGTAAGCCTTTTACCTTTTGCAGTAATTAAAATGTTACTAATTTTATTCATTAAGAAACATTAAACCTAAACCACCTATATAATTTTCTTCATCATAATAATAAAAATAAACCCACAGGGGAGCTTTGTGGCGAAGCCTTTTAGGTGAATAGCGAAACCTCGTATCTCACTCCGGGGACCAAAACAAGGCCCTCGCTTCCGTGCTTTTCTTAGCCAGGCGGCACTGAGCGGAAATCGCTAGAGCTAAGGCTCAAGCTCTAGGGGTGGAAGTGATAAATAGCATTACGTCCGAAGTAGCTTCGGTGAACCTGCAGCCCACCTATTGACACCCTTAGCCACTCACACCCATTTTGCCCCTCGCCAATCTTGGCATTTTTAGGAGCCCATGCAGGGTGTGGCGAGTCACTGTTTGCCTATTTTTCCATGTTCTCCGAACATTGCGACGGGCAGACGCCATAGTCCCCATAGCCCAGACCCCTACTTCCATTAGCAGCTCATCCCGATAGCCTGGTACCTTTTGTTTTCGTTTCCTTTCATAATAATCCTACAGTGGACGGGGCTTGTCCTTGGGTGCATTTTATGTGATGTAGACAGGGATAATGACAGGTCAGTGTCACGCCACATTTGGATTTTTGTCAAGGGGCCTCTACGTGTTGTATTCCCCTGGCCCCACGCAAGTCCTACAAAAATCTGGGCAATTTTTAAGACCCGTGGCCTTCCAGGATATACATTATAATAAATATAAATTCCATTCGATTCTAAGGTATCTTCTTGCATAATTAACATTAAGTTTGATTTATTATTGCATTCGTTAAGAAGCGAGTTAACTTGCGAAAGGGGTGCATTCTTTTGTTTATTTGGAGTTCAACTTTCCAGTTAAGTAATAACTTGTGAATTAAGTAGATGGTTCAAAACTTACAAAGAATGTTAAAGGCTTAGCTCGCTAGTTTAACAAGTTTTGCTTATATTAGATTAGATTCATCCAAATTAAAAGACACAAATGAAACCTTTAATATCGACTTTAACTCTCTTCTTAACTTAACATAAATATAAAGCATGTCATTCGCAATTGTGTGTTGCACTGTTGTATCAAAATATTCTCAAGGTAATTTAGGTGCAAATCACGCCAAAAATGTTCAGACTAAACGGAACACTAAATGAGCAGGTACTTATAATCAGACAATCATCTGAGACAAACGTTTCGGAGCGCTCGTTCAGTTCCCACGGGGCGGGTGCCGGCTGCCATTCCGGTTTTTGCAAAGTTAAATGTTTGTTGTCAAATTAATCTGAAGTCACTTAGTATTCGCTTCTCGACCAGTCGAGCCACTATTCATTCATAGCCGTTGGAATGCTAGATCGCTCGTGGCTCGCCTCGACCGACCTTCGCCGCGAGCCGTCGACAAAAAGTGTGCCGACCATCGTGGGCCGCCGACAGCTATGTGGCTCATCCAGTCCTCAGAGCCTGCGTCAGTACCTTACCTGCACCACACTAAGCGCGTTTTCTGCAGGACATTACACCGTCGTTATACCATCAATAATCCATGACACAAATAACATACATAATATAGATATAGAAAAAAAATATTTTTGTTCTTCACCATATACATATAAAATCATACACAAATCATTTTTAACATTAATAAATCTTACAGCATATATTGTAAAGGCTATCCAGCATATATGCTGGTAGTCTTTACAATGCTGGACTCCAAAAAAATCATAACGATGTTTGTTGATACGTTTTGTAGCTACGAGTCCCAAATAGAAGACCTCGGGTTGATTTTTATTAGAACCTTCTATATTGAAATTCAAAAGATGAAAAGACACGCAGATTCTTTTTAAGAATTTGGAAGAGGATAGTTCCAAAAGTCATAATCAAACATCGTTATTATTTTTCAAGATTTGACTGATACCACGCGACTATAGCCGGATTTCTTTATCTTGTTATCAATTCGGCCGGTTCTTACTAACCTTAGTATTGGCATGAAATAAATTATTATTCCATGGTATTAGTGACAAAGTTTTTTTTTTTTTTTTTTTTTTTTTTTTTTTTTTTTTTTTTTTGAGGCGGGGAAAAATGACTAACCGATTTACGCACTCTCTGGGCCGTCACTAGGAAACGGCACGAATCCACGGGGGGCGATAACGCTAGCAATTGTATGCTCTACTTGCGCTTCGTCCGCTATGGATTACACAGAGGAGTGTGGAGACTCCGAGCGATGCCGCACGGGCGAGCAACCTCAATACCCACTAAAAAACCCCTCCTCCCTTCGCGGCCCTGCGCTTTGATGTGAAGGAAAGACTGAGATGTAGAACATAGTTACTCAGCAGTCGATCCAGCGCATAAAGTGCTGAAGTGTGCCCCGGGAGAACACACTCCACTACGGAACGGGGGTAGTTGTAAAATCCCTTGCTGACCTAGTAGCTAAGGGCCCCCATCGTTCCGGATCCTAACTCAGGGAGGGAAGTAATGCGCGTACCTGCCTCTCCGGGTGCCGGCTGAAGGCCGGCGACCTCGAGAAGAGACCGTAGCACGCGCCCTAGGACTTCGCTCCCTATCCCTCTCTGCGGCCTCTTTCAGAGACATAACTGCCTCACAAAAAGAAACCGCAGTATCCCAGCGGTCGTCGCTCTGCAACATGGCCGTTACCAAATCGCCGAGCGATGCGACGGCTCCTAACTTTGTCTCGAGCTCGAAACGCTGCGGCGCCCAGGCAGCGCACTCGACAAGCGTATGAAACGCCGTATCGGGCGCGCCACACTGTCGGCAATCCGGAGAAGGCAAGCAGCCCACAATGCGAAACAGATACTGGTCGAAGCAACCGTGTCCGGTCAGTATCTGCGTCGTCCTGAAGGTGAGGGTGCCGCTAGTGCGGTTAACCCATTCCTCCAGTTGTGGCCTGATTGCGTCCACCGTAAAGCCGCCGGCCGCAGGGTGTTCGAGGTCACGAGACCAGTCGACGAGGCAGGAAGCGGTTTCCCGCTTCCTGACCGTCTCTATCTCGACTTGACAGAAGGTCAGTCCTCTAGCTAGGGCATCCTGCTGGGTATGGTATTAGTGACAAAGTTACGTTAACTTCATACGAGTTATGTCCAATTCCTTCCAATGGTGAGGCACTTGAATGAATTGTAACCGGTTCTCTTTTAACTTATCATTTGTTACAAATTAAAATTACTTGTGTGGAGTAAATGTTTGAGCAATAGAAAAGCAAATGCATGGATAGAAAGATATAATAATAAATATGTTGGAACTCTAGGAATCGGCTGTGTATACAATGTACTTGTTACACACGGGAATTTAGAAAAACACTGTATAGCGCAATGAGGAATAATGTACTACGTAGTACAGACAACTCAATAGTGTAGCGGCATTTAAAATATTATATTCTTGCTAAAATTCATCCAGCAGTTGTCAATGAAAGTGACCTTTTACAGAGAAACAAACGGACGGACATGACGATTGTATAAGGATTTCTGTTTTTGCTAAAATAGCTACAAAACTCTAATAAAAGGGGAAATGTGAAAATTTTAAGAATGTAAGAATTCACAGGTTTCGTTTATATGAAACATCCTTATGGATTAACGACGAATGATCACTAGCCGTAAGTACGCGTACTTAGTCGCACGTCTATCGCCTCCATAACAGGCCTTTCAGGATTGGACGAATTGACTTTCAGTTGTAAACAAAAGCATAATCCGTGGGTCAGGCACATGCGGCTTTCCGCCGCAAACAGGTGCGCGTTCGCGTTCGTAAGGCAAGAGCGCGGGCGCGGGGGACTCGGCGCTGAAACCCATCGGCACCTCCGCGGTGACGTCACTCCGGACGCCGCCGCCCGCCATCCGCCATCCGCTTCGATCAAGGACAGTAAACATTACTAGGTCAATGCACGCTGCTGTCTCTAGTCGGTTTTTTTTCAACTCGGCCATGACTGCCCTACCGACGGCCGTGAAGAATTCTTCCCAAAGGGGCCCTCTAATGGATGTCGGTGGTGATTGTTCTCTGTTTGGCTATTTGGTAATGAGAAACGAAATGTTTACAGAACTAAGCGCCTCCTGTTACGCCATAGGCACATACAACGTGGGACAAAGAATTTATAACACCTTTCAAATTTATTTTTAGCTTGTGTAAAATATGGGAAAAAATAACGACAAATTCTCTGACTGTTTCGGTTTCAGACCTGTTTCTGATACCGTAATTAAGGACTCTTTTTCGTGTAACTAACCATGAGGTGATATCGATTGAATAGTCTTGAGCTTTTTAATGTTCCGCAGTCAAATACCAAATAAAGAACCTTTGTAATTGCGTCTTGTCCATTCGTCTATCTGTCCGCTAATTTAGAAGAAAGAAAAAAGAGTCAAGAAACTTCGAAAAACTTTAAATACGAGATGGTTATAAGTCAGTATACATATCTACGTGCATAACTGATAAAAGACGATCAGACGTTAACCTATAGTTGCTACTAAGATATGCTTTTTAAAGTCGTTTATTTTCAAATTTTATTTTAAATTCAAGATTGTATATTTTTTTCGGAATTTTCGCTTTAAGAATACACTTGAAGACACGTACAATACTTTTCAAATATAATGTTTTCAGTTTACAAATTAAACACTTGTTTCAATTTGTCAGTCTATGACAAAAACAATAATAATAGTTCGTTGGCACTGCGGAATCCTTCACTATGACCGCTCGCACTTGACTATCTTTTTTTCAATTTGAATCCTAGCAAAACTTGATTAAAGACTACTAATTTATACTAACGGACATTTCTCTAAACGCTCTTTGAAAATAGTGTTTGAAAAGGATAAAAATTATATATTTTATAATATTTTTTACGACCAACATGTTGCTACGCAGCTCAAATCCTCCCTACAAACTTCAGGCGGACGTGCTTGTCAAGGTTCGACTTTTCCGACAGGATGCCAGAACTAAGGGCCTGGTTTACTACCGGGCAGAGATTGAGGCGATCAGGTCACGGGAAACCGCGACCATGATTCAAATTTGGCAGAGATATTTAGAATCTCCTTACCGGGCAAGGTTGGTTCTACTACTTGGTAGATACTTATCTGTGTCAGAATGTAGGGTACCGTACGTGTTTCACACGCTGGTCGAATGCGCAGCGCTGAAGGGAGTTGAGGTCATGCTTCACAGCGATTTCTTCTTCTTTTGCGAGGCAGTATTGTCCCGCAACTGCCCGCAAGAAAACCGCTGAGAGAGTATACTCCACACGCGCTCCCTGGGTGCCGTCTTCAAATTGGCGTTCGGAGACCCAGATATGCGCAAAATCTCCTCTCATAATTCCATCGCAGGGGTCCGCGCATCGCGGGGATGCGACGGGTTCAACCTCTGTTGGTGAAGTGGGTCACTCTGAATCCCAGGATGACCTAAGCTTGTTGCGCGGTTGAACAATGGGTGTAGCTTCGCTCGTCATCTCATGTTTTTCCACACAAGCGCCGGGTATGGTACATAGGTTAAGGTTTAGCGGAGTAGCTGGTTCCGCCCACAGTCTTCGCATACGCTGCGCAGCGTTTATTGTCGCGATTCAGTGCCACCCCGACAGCCGATAGGGCTTCAACATAGTACGAAATATATTCCACCTGCTCATAAAAAAAGGTATGCTGCTTAGTCGCAATACTTTAAATTTCTCTTAATGAGTAGTAATAATAATAAAAGTAATATAATAAAGTTTCATATAATAAAATGTTCCAAGGCGAAACACAAATGGCCAAAGGCGTCATTTAGTTATGTGGGATTTAGGAAGGTTTCACAGTGAAATTTTTACTGGTTGGTCGTGATACCTCGCATTCTTCTTCAACGATGCTGTTTCATTAAATTTTGTAAGGTACAAAATGATATTTGAATTAATATGACTATTAGTATGTATGTTGACTTAAGTAAGAAAAATTCTAAGAGAAAGCTTTTTTAATTAAATTGTAACAGCAGTATACGATGGTTATATATTTACGATGGTTGAGCGGGCTAAGCCTTTGCCGACCGACCTTACTGAAACGCAGAGGCCCCGAATTCAATTCCTGGTATGATAAATATCGGAAACGATGTGTCTGGGATCGGTGACAAAGTAGCCCGTTGTGTATTACCCATAAAACAAGCGTAACCTGCTTAATTTGGAGATAATATCCAGTACGTGTGTTTGTCTGCCGATTAATTATTACTTATTTATTATTTATTTATCCAAACTAAAAAAAATAATTATAAATATTTTATATAGAATCAAAGACATCTACAGAATGAAAAATATTACATTAGCAAATATGTGAAACAATTTTTGTGTTTGAATAATTCAGTTCACTCAGTGTATTGTAAAAATTGATACTCACATCACCTTAAACCAAGTTAAAAAAGTATTTGACTGTAGGTATTGAAATTCTTTGACCGCATATACTTTTAGTAGAGAGCCGGCGGTTTGGTTGGGCCGATGAACGGTGCCGGTTGCATTCCATTTTGCCGCGTTCCATTACGCAGGCTGTGTTGCCTGGCTCAGAAATTATAAACAAAGCTAATTCAACGTTATATAACATATACCTAGTGCAATTTCTTACCTCTCGTTTGTATTATGCCCAATTCTAAGGCAGCGAGCAGAAAAGGGCGGCCTCAACATATTATTTTAAGGACCATCTTTACCTGGGGATGCAAGGAGTGCTATCGTCAAAATAAAGTAATTAAAAAAATCGTCATGGTTTTTTAAGATTAAACTAAAGACATCTCAAATGACACATATATTTAAAAAAATCAACTCACAGGTAATAAGTAAGTAAGTAAGACTTTACCAAACTTTAGCGCCATTTAGATTATATGTTTTTATCACATTTCAGCCATATAAACTAGTCAGAAAAATGACTGTGACATATAAACACAGGCGGACATGCAAACATGACGAATCCATAGGGGTTTTGTTTTGCAAAAACGGCTAGGGGACCTCAAAATGGAACTAAAAGATTAAATGCTATTTTGGCTTCGGCTACACGTATGCGGCGAGTCCCTACAAAAGTATGAAAAAGCATGTGAACTGCTTGTCACTGGCCTCCGATGGCTGTGCTCGGTGGCAGTGGCACTGGAGCAAGCTGATTGTCACACCCCAATGCTCAATATACAGTAGAATACTTTTATAGTGACATGTCGCTTATAATGACCTATTTTTATAAATTATGTTCTGTTATAGTGACAATGATAGAAATTTTAAAAAGAATCTTGCTTGAACTTAAAATGATTGCCTTGTTAATAAAAAACCCTTCTACAAAAATAACAGTGCTATATGCAATTCTTATTGTTAATAATTTTTTTTTTTTTTTTTTTTTTTTTTTTTTTTTTTTTTTTTTTTTTTTTTTTTTTTTTTTTTTTTTTTTTTTTTTTTAATGCTGAACAAAATGTATCCATTCATTAGGCTGATAAAATTTGAATTGAAATCTACACAAATAGTGTCGATTTTCTACCAATAGAACGGTAAAAAACGTGACAGATATATACCATCGGTAGTCCTGGAAGATGAAATAAAACAGACTTTGATGAACTGATATCGTATTTTTGTTTCAGGTTGCCTGAAAGAGATCACTTTAAGGGATAATGTCGCCTTTTGTTTTGTTTCCTTTTAAATAATGAATAGGTTCACGTTTGACTGACATTGCACCTGATGTCAGGCGGAAATGCAGTCTAAGATGGAACACGCTTACCTAGAAGATACCTGTTCACGCGAGAGTAAAAGACTTCTAGGTTGTGTTTTTCAGGAAAAACAGACGACGGTAAAGAGTTCCACGCTTCAGCGGTGCGTATGATAAAAGTGGAAGCATAGCGTTTCGTCCGCTTCGTTGCTCGTTGTTTTGCCATGAAAGTATTGTTTGTACATGTACCTTTTTGTAACTGTTTATCTATTTATCTTTCTTTTCTACCTACGAAATTCCACAGTTTTAAATCGTATAGCAGGCAACCCCGCGCATTGTCGTAGTTCCAAGAAAATGATGTCCCGCTCGCACTTACCAGTTAACATTCGTTATTGCCATGTTTTGGAATTCTATTCATTGTTTGTTTGCGTTCAAGCTCATTTTAATATAAGCAAGGAAATATTAAACGCGTATCCGGTCAAAGGTCTCGAAATCTAATCATTGCAGAAGCTAAAATAAAACAGGCTTTGGCCTAAATAGTTATTCAATCGAAATACATACATAATACACTTTAAAAATAAAAGAGGAAATCGTAAGAAAAGTATTACAGGTATAGCAATGTAATGCGAAAGCCGACCTACGATGGCCGATGTGCCGATTTTGATACTGCGTCGTCTTAAAGTACATGAAACATTTAAATTCTTTACATGGTCGAAATTTGACATTTCTTGTATGGAGCTTATGTCAAATTTTAACTGACAGTAAGGCAAATGAGCCACTACTAATAATTAAAACATAGCAAACTGACCAATGCCACTAGATTATTATTGTGAAATTATAAAAAAATAATATTAACACTTGATTGAATAAAGATCTAATTATAAAGGCATAATTTTTGACTGATTTGGTGCAAAATGATTAAACAATCAAAGTTCAGAAAACGAGACAAGAATGTACTGCAGCGCTAATTAGTCATGAATAATTTAGTTTTTTTTAAGTTTTTTTGTGCGCTTTCACCTAGAGCGTTCTTCTATGATACTACAAAATATTGTTATTTCATTTGATTTACATACTTTGAGTATGACGTTTAGCTTATTACGCCCCTTTTTTGACAACATTACTCTCCTGTGAAACTACCATTGTGATAATATCCTAATCGCACAAACAGCCTAATCTGTTTTCTATCTGATACACTTCGGAGAGTGTGCTACGGAACTTCACGACTTGATTCTCCTATCCCCTTTATATCATCGGACAACCAGACGCAACGGTTATCGCCATCGTTACATGGTGGACCTACCATTGATTAGAACTAAACGTTTTGCCTCTACCCTTCTTGTCAAGTGGAACAATTTGCCGTAGTCTGTGTTCCCCGATTCATACAAACCAGTGGTCTTCAAGCCACGAGTGAATAGGTATCTACTAGGTAAGCGTGCTACATCCTAGATCGCATCTTCATTGAGCTTCCGAACGCTAAACCATTATAAAAAATATATAAAAAACAGCCTCTGTAATACATGATTAAACTATGTAGTTACTGAGGAACAATATTTCGTATAATACGCTTTTAAAGACCACGGACCGTAAAAAAGCCCCGGACTTTTGGAGGGCTTGCGTGGGATCACGAAGAGGCCAACACGTACGAGTCCCCTTAACAAATTTAATCTAAATATGGCATGACACTGACCGGTGATTATTCTGTCTACACTATATAATAATGCATCCAAGGACAAGCTCCGGGCAGTGTAGGACTATTGTGGGAAATGAGAACTGAAAGTACCGGGCTATTGGGGTGAACTGCTATTGGTAATAGAGGTCTGGAAATATGGGCACTATGGCGTCTGCCCGTCGAAATATTCGGGGAACATGGATAAATGGGCAAACGGTGACTCGCCACTCCCTGCATGGACCCCAAAAAATGCCATAGAAGACAAGGGGGGCAACATGGGTGTGAGTTGCTAAGGGGTGTAGAAAGTTGGGCTGCAGGTTCACCGAAACTACTTCTAACGTGATGCCATTTATCACTTCCACCCCTGGAGCTCGAGTTTTAGCTCTAGCGATCTCCAGTCCGTGCTTGCTGGTTATGACAATCACGGAGGTGTGGGCCTTACCCTGACCCTCGGAGTCAGGTCCGAGGTATTGCTACTCACCTAACACTTCGCTACAAAGCCAACCTGCGGGTTTTTATCATTATTAATATAATAATACGCTTATTGTTATGTTACTGAAACAGTGTTTATAAACAAATGTTTCTCGGCCAAACTCGGTTCACTTTAAGCCACGTGGCTGCGTAACATTTCAGTTTATCTATTCTATATTTATGTTGTTGATATTCATAATACTGGAATAATATGCACCTACAACTTGAGCAACACAAAAACTGCAGTGAAACATTATAAGTGACAATCTTAAAAGGTATCCAAGTGCACGCAACGAGAAAGAAGCCTATCTACCTAATTTGCCCGCATTATAGTTGCAGCCACAGAGCTTGTGCACTTCCTGCGGTTTAATTTCCCTGAGATAAATTCATATAAAATTAAAGTAGACAAAATCAGTTTACTTGTAGATATTCATATCATGCGGCTCAATATTTTTTCGTTTCTTTAATAAAATAAAATTCCGTATTTATACTAAATAAAAAAAAACTAAATAAAATCAGGTAGGCAAGTTGTTTACATACATTTTGGAAAATTCGTAATGAATGATATATCTTAACGACTTTCTTTTAAGTCAAGAGATAAAGAAGTGCTTTTTTTCTGAAATCGTGAAAAGTCTATTCTGTAAGTTTTCAACTAAAGGCTGTTTTTTTAAACGAAGTTAAGTAAGTAAGTTAAGTAATTTAAAAAATACTTTCAACGAGTTTGAATAAGATTTATCGATAAGAATAGAATAAGAATAATTTATGCAGTAAAACATATAAAGTAAATAATATAAATAATAATGGCAATAATGTTTGCACGAAAACTAATGAGTGAGAGACCTAAAACTAGGTAATTACTTGTATTATATTAGGTGTCGGTGCTCTTGCAATGCTCTATTTTTTTTAACATTAATATAACACATTATGTTCTACCATTATGGTTTACCATTATCTATAAATTACTATTCTTAGGGATTCGTTGAAACGAATAATTTCAATTTTAATAAAGATTTCATAATATTATTTGGATACATGATACTAGTATTTCTTCAATGTACGGGGCTTAGTAATAATACCCTTGGGCGATTTTTTTATATGGAAATAAAAAAAGATGATAAAATATCAAAATAGCCGTTACTTTATACATATGCCTTGCTTTGAAAAAATATTTCGACATGAGAATACTGTGTGCCAGAGCTATGAATTGGATTATCCGCACCAGACGAGTAAAAAGCTATTTAGTTTTTATAGCAATCTTTGCCACGAACGCTCACTGATTTTACGGGTCGAAAACCTGCATTTGTTTCGCCGAATCACGAAATCGGCCAGTATTTTTGAAATTTTTGAAGAAGCAGGAATAATATTGAGTCATAGACAAATTTTAAAAATGGAGTAAGTGCTTCGACGTCCACAAACTATGAAAGGAGCCGTAGAACTAGAAATGACACAGACTTCCAGCTTCTTGCTTCGCCGGGAATTGCCTTTCTTGGATACATGTTTTATTGCCTGAAGTAGGCAAACAGGCAGACGGTCCACCTGGTGGAAAGCGTTTACCGTCCCCTATGGACTTTTGCAACACCAGTGGTGTAACGAATGCGTTACCGACCTCTAAGAAATTTTATAATACCCTTTTTAAAAAACCCCATGTCGTAGTACAATGGGAAAACCGTGGTGGGAAGTCCTCTCCAGATTATTGTTGTACAGGGAATTAATGTTTTAGAGAACCGTTGCGTAGTTAAGCGTGGGAGCTGAAGAAAATGGGCATGAACAGCGTGGGGTGCTTGATATCATGTGTATGTATACCTATGAAACGATTGCAATATTTCATATAAATCACCCCGCGCTTTTGTACAATAAAGTTATATATGTCAGCGTCAAATTGTATATAACGTTACATTATAATCTATCTGGTGAGATTGTAAAACGTCGAAATATTGTAAAGTAAACATATTGCTTGCATTTGAATTTGTTTTTCGGTAGATTATAATTTATCGGTGTGAAATAGTCAAATTGTCAAATACCATGCGTTGGAACGCACCTCTCACGCTTATCGGTCGCTCTTATGGCAGGTCGTTCTGTGTCCATAAAGTTAGAACTAAAACATAGGTTTTTTTACTGCAGGAGTGCAGCAGACAGGCAGACGGCCCACTTGATGGAAAGCGGTTACCGTTGCTTATGGACATTTGCAACTGACTGGAGACTGGAACCTGGTCATTAATGCCGGAACACAACTCAAGGTTGTTATGGCGACATACTTTAGACCAGGGGTGGTAGCCATCCAGTCGGGCAAATGCCCTACCACCTGGCTGTGGGATGTTTTGTCGCCTCTTACGACAGGCCGCTTGGTCGCAGGAAATTGTATTATTTCAAGTGGTGTCAGTAAAATAAACTAAATTCACTTCAAAAATTGTGACAACAAGCATGTATTTATTATTTAGTGGGTAGTCAATAATTCTGACACAATGATAACGAATTTTGGGTGGTTATAAAAAAAACCAATTAACTTAATTATAATTTACCTGAAAACAATACTTAAAATTGTAAGCAGTATATTAAATTTACAATATTTCAACAGTTTACATCTCGCAATATAGACTATAATAATATAACGATATTTACAATTTTACATTCACATACATAACTCTAAACTTATTATTGCCCATATTTTAGTTCGGTTTGTTATCAAAGCGTATTTTTAATTTATTTAACTGTTATAATATATTCATTATTTTAGTTGTTTCGAGGCCTTACCACAATATTATAGATTACGTCTTCCTGTCAAATTTTATCCAACAAACTGAGAAGTTTCTAAGAAAGTGTTGGTGATAACAACAAACAAAACAATTCGAATACAAACGGACTGACAGACATGATGAAATGATAAGGGTTCTGTTTTTCCAAAATTGCTACGGAACAAAAAAGTTCGCCGCGCCGCTTCTGACATTTGACTATGGAATAGAGAAAGAAATAACCGAAAATATTTTATCTCTCAAAAACTAATTCACACATTTTGCTGGATTCAGTTTTCATTATAAATATTCTTCTATTAACTTGAATTCGTTTACAATTTAATATTTCTTTTTAATATTATTATAATTTAAATCAAAATCAAAAGTGGCATTTCTAACAATTAAAGCGCATATCCGACCACTAAAGAATGGGCTAAGTACTTGAACCCCTGCGTACAATGAGGGGTTATGTAGAGGTGAGAAACGTCCCATTTTCGTTACGGATCCGAAATCAAAAATATGCAGACCAGAAAGTTCAACCAATCGTTGAATTTATTTTAATTGAATTTAATTTTTTTTAATAAAAAATTCTCCGAGATACAACAACAGTGTAATGTCTCAAAATGTCAACGTAGGTTTTAATCTGTTAACAAAACCATGAACCCTACTTTCTCCCTAAGGACCATCATGGATAATTCAGGACGAAGAATGCGGCTCTGCATTTTCTATTTCTGGGTTTAGAGAAGGTCTGTTCTTTTTCCTCATTGTGGACATTAAGCTCTAAAGGAGTACCAGAAAACTATATTCATATTATTCGAGACATAACCATTGGAGTCCACCAGGATTCTGTCCTCAGGCTGTTTCTGTTCAGCGTGAAATTAAGACGAAATATGAAACAGGGTCTTGTATGCTGTTATTGCGCTGGCAAGTGTATTATCCCCGCATATTGCTAATGCGCCGGAACCTTGTCAAATTAACATTCACGTGACGTCATCCGCAACTCGATATGTACGCGTACTCGCCGGCCAGTGATGTTCACAGTACTGAGTGTTCAGCTACGGTTACGTCACCAAAATGGCGGCCAGGCGCAATAGCAATTTGCGGGGATAACAAATGCTTACTCGTATAAAGGGTCGAGAGCGACGTGAGACTTGGCGACGACAACGTTAAGAGCGACGGTCTGAAACTAAATGTAGCGGAAACTTAATACTTGGTCTGCATTAGTACAGGTCCCAGATGTGTGCGCATAGGCGAAGATACAATTCAGTGTACTGCCCAGGTTAATTGCCGAGGGTCTTTGCTTCACGCGTTGATTGCTACTTCATGTCCCGTATATCAACAGCTTGGGCCATGGTTAAGCCAAGAGAACAGGCCTATAAATCTATCATTATGTGTGCTCTTTTGTATAGCAGTGAAGCGTGTCCTGTACTTGAGTGATGCAGGAGGTTCCTGCTTGGACTCTCGCATTAGCGGCTGCCTCCATTTCCATGACATAGCAGATGAACTGCAAGAATGTCGTCTTCAATGGTATGACCACTTTTTACGAAAATTAGCTTATGTGGGGAACAAATGTGTAGCCATGCAGCCTCTGCCAGGTCCTCGTAGAGGTTAGACGCATGAAATGCTGGCCTAACGTCGTAAGGGATACCACGCGTGTCAATAGTCTCACAAAGGCTAATGTCGAAAATCGTGTAATATAGAGAAATAGATTAGATTAGAGAAGAGATTAGAACCGGGATTCAACACTAGAATGATGATGATGTTGACGTAAATTCCTTAGATTTATAGGTAATTAATACTTTTTTAATTTCTATAACGAAGCCTCCTGGAAATCTCTGATGAGAATGAATAAACGGTTCTATTTTGATAGAAAACAATGTTACCTACTTTATTATTGTATAAAATAACTTAAACTTAATAATTATATCAATTTATTAAGTGTTTCACTACTGGTTTCAAACTTACCCCATTTAAGGACAGAAAACAGTAGGTATACTTACGCCATACTTGTCTAAGGCAGATTATCAAGTTTCACACAACAATGATCTCGATGTGTAATGTAACTTCGAGATTATTTATTTCCTTCTTAATATGACTTGCAAGTCAGTAGACGCTTGGCTCTTATAGCCGGTTCTTTTTCTTACTAACCCTTCATTTGCCTTACTATCAACAATGTTAAAATTTAACAAAGTTCCATAAAAGTAATGTCAAATCTCTACCAGTGGCGAATTCAGCAAGTGATTGTAGTAAGATATAGGAACCAGCCAATACTCATCACATCAAACCACAATTAATCATCAAGTCCATCTTCTAAAGTCCAGTCCAAAGATGTTTTTATATACCTATATTTATAAATATATCTCCATATATACATATATGTATATGGAGCAAGGGATTCGTGGATAATATACGGGATATTCCACTTGAATATGTACCTACTGGTACACATTGTAATATGTACATTTTAGAATGAGAAGAAAGAGCTAAAGTAAGTAGCTTAGAACATTGGAAAGCAAAGTAATGCTGGAGTGTGAGCGAGTAAGGAATCATGTTATGTATTATTATTTGAACGTCGTCGAATGGGAGAAACCTGCGTGCGGGCCAGCGGGCCTCACGGGTGCCGCCCCGCGCCCCCGCTGCCGCGGCCCGCACCCCGCCGATCATATGTTCGGCGGCAAGGCGCACGCCGGCCGACCACTGTTCACTGCGACTCGCGCACTCGCCGTCGTCGCAACACAACGTGCTCGTTCCACGGCGCCCGCTCACGCACGATCAGCTGTCCGGGCCACGACACATCACACACGTTGTAGTGCCGCACGCGCCGCGAGATCGAGCAACGCGACCCGTTCGTTCTATAAGCCGCTGTGCGGTGGAACATGGAGCTGCTGTGCGCCGAGCGCGTGAGCCCTGCAAGCGGAGGCGAGGGCCCTCGGGCGCCGGCGCCCGCGCACCGGCCCGCCGCCCCCGACCCGGTGCTGCTGCGCCGCCGCGTGCTCGACAACCTGCTCCGCACCGAGGAGCGCTACGCCATCACCGCCAACTACTTCAAGACCGTGCAGACGGAGGTGACTCCCCACATGCGCCGCCTCGTCGCCGAGTGGATGCTAGAGGTGAGCGCACCCGCACTGCCGCACCGCCTCGCCGCGCCGCTCCACTCGCGCGGTCACAACGTTCGCCATTTTGTCTCGTTTTCCGGCCACGTGTAGGAACTCCCTGCCGATACCGGCGGCTCCAGTGGCCCCCGTATGCCCTAGCCACTGCCCGCCGGCCGGACCACTGTTGTGTGACTCTTTCAATTCCAACCGGTGCTTTTTGCCGTGCCTTAAGTGCTGAAGATGATGTTCTCTACAATGTGCTTCACAATGATATAATTTAATAGTCTATTGAGTTCTTATAGCTCATGAAACTCTCGGTTACTATGTCACGATTAGACGTTGCAACTTTGTTTACATGACCAGCTGATAACTGTCGCTAGAATCTTATAAGAATTCGCTACGATTATACTAAACACCAGCAAACAGGTAGTGAGCACGTATACATATCAAATCATTCTGGATAATAGTAACAATTTCGAATATTCAGAATACCAAAAGTAGGTAGAATAGGTACTTAAGAATGTACTTTTCATCCAGTAACAAATGCGATGCGCGAGTAGACTGAGGGGCCCCCGAGGCGAGCGCGCGGGCGGGCGCGGGGCGCGGTCGCCGACCGATGCCGCTCTGCTGAATGCTCGTTCGTTCTATTTGAATAATCAGCTGATTTTGACACGCACACAGCTGACGCCCGGTTGCGCGCTTATCTATGCTTGTAGGTAGGTTACATTATAAATAAATAATCGTCAACGCTCATAGACGTCATTATTCAAGCTTGGTGGCCTAGATGACGTATCACATAGACATAATGATGGTTTATTTAGGCGGTTGAAGTCAATTAAATTCGTAACACATCTATGCGTAAAGTTAATCGTTAACAAGTACATTTAGAAATCGTGATATTTTTATTATTTTTAGTCTATTTAAATTAGATTCATAGATTTTACAAGCACTAAGTATACATGTATTTATCGATGCGCTAGTCAGCTGTTAAATCTAGGAGCCACGTGGAGCCGTGGAGCCGGCCGCACCGGCTCAGTGCGCGACGGCGGCGCGCACTGACGTCACCTCGTAAGCGGGGGGAGCCATGGTGGTCGCACAAGCAAGGCTCAAAGCACAAATTGCCTCCTCGTTATGCATTTACACCTAAAACAGTCGAAATCAGAATATTTCAGTACAAATATACCGCAATGACTCAATACCTTTAAGGTCAATGACATCTTAACATGGTGCTCATATTAAAATTTTATGTTTGCGTTCCCAGTAATCGCGGTGACACTATCGATTTTATAGGTACATATATTTGTAACGTATCTAAACATTTTTGGGGTCCTGACTACAGTTACTAACTAATATTTCGCTGTAATACACAGTTATGTACTTATCTCTTCCAGTATCAAAAGTACTTAAGCATTTAGTTACTTATCTTTAATATTATAGAGTAACGGACACCCGCTTGGCATTCTATATAAAATTGTTCAATAGAAAAAGTCAAAACTCAAAGAACAATGGTAGGTACATCCGATAAGATAGTATTAGTTAATAAACTGACAGGCAGTGCAAGAACGTGAGATATCCCAACGTGCAATGCGATTTCTGTACCGGATGAGGTTAGTGTATTAATACAGGTACACTGCACCGATGGATGTGTTGGATGGTCTCACGAGTGCTGCCGCCCCGCGAGTCGTATTACACCGTGCGAAACTATGCAGACACAATCCACAAGACTCAGTCTCATGCCTTGACACTCCGCTTACTTTGTTACTAGTTTAGATAAAATATATCCGCTTTCCCTTTCCCAGTTTACCTATATACATACCATTGCCTATTTATTTAATTACTTTCAATATAGCAATCTGCAATTATTTGAAAACAAACAGTTAAACATTATTAGCAATACAGCAATGTTTTACTGTGAGCTACATACATTCAGTAACCATTTATTGCTGATAAGAAAATGTATAACCCTGCAACAGGAAGGTATCGTCCGATATGGCAATAAGTTTATATCCATTTTTATAATAATTTTTACAAAAATGTAGGTTATCGGAAATTCCGGATAGTAAAATTAACCGTAACTCTATTACGCCGGTTCTAATTTCCTGTTGAAAGAGGTGACAGAATGAAAAGTTTAACAAATTCTTTGTCTTCAGGTATGTGAAGACCAAGGCTGTCAAGAGGAAGTATTCCCATTGGCGATTTCGTATTTGGACCGATTCTTGAGTACGTGCACAGTGGGCAAAAGCCAAGTCCAGCTCCTCGGCACTGCCTGTCTACTGCTCGCCTCTAAGCTTCGGGAGCCGGGCTCGCGCGCCCTGCCCGCCGAGTTGCTCGTCTTCTACACGGCCAATAGCATCACCCTCACAGATCTATGCGTAAGTTTCTATATCATTTTAACACTACTGAGCAAAACTTAATTAATGTTTCACTTCCTCTCAACCATAACATCTACCGGACTGTGACTTCAGAATTCAAATCAAAACAATATCATGCACATCAATTACTCATTGAATATTCAATGAAGTAATGCAACGAATAGACTTTCAGCGCCCCAGGAAACAGCTGATCTCATTAATCATGCTGGTTCGTGTAGCCCTCATTCTGCGGTGTGCACGCGCATGCACTGATTTTGCAGCTAGCTCTAGTGTTTGTGGGCGCTTTCGTGTCGTTCACTCGGTTGATTTCTAATTCATTTGCGCACTACAGTGTGTGCACATTGCACATCCGTGAGAGATTGAAAATACCAGATCTACGATTATACAGCATTTAATCCAAATGACCGGTGAAATTATTAAAAAATTGCCTTTCAAATGAAAAATACCACGAGGCTAAGGCTATAAATATATAGGTAGATAAAAATAGAATATTATTATTTTCTATTATGCCGTAACTCTGTACTTAGAACAATGCAAATGCCCACGTTGGTACAATGCGTCAGGTACCGTTGTTTTAACATCTAAAAGACTCCACGTTGTTTATTAAAATATTTAATTATGAACTATAACTTTGAATGCGAATTATGTCTGTGTTTCTTACTAAAAAACATGTTTTACTTGATATGAAATATAAAATTGTTATTCTTGAAAACAAAGTAGTAATCATTATTATGAATAGCATTATTTTAAGATAAAGGTCAGAATAACCTTGTTCTAAAAAATCTTATTATGCGTAAGGTAAGCATTATTATAAGATGCATTAGGTAATTGCATGCGCTGCACACAACAGTTAATATATAATGCTTGCACTTCTATCAATGTAAGATAGGCTCCCACGTTTCACGGCATGGTGTGATGTGAACCAGCGTGGGCACTCACATGGAAACCTTGCCCAATCTTTTAAAGGGCATTGGCACTCACTTTCTTTTTGCTTATCAACATATTTTTCCCATGCGGTATCATGTCGAGGTTCGAGTTTTTAATGTTCATAATACATTTATGTGATTTGGTAGTATGTAACACATGGCAGTGCAGGTATGTGTTTGCATTTAGCAACATGTTATGCATGCGCCTTGCATTTCGGGCGCGGCGGCGCGGGCGCAGTGGCCACCCGCCGGGGCCTCGTCTGTCGCCGTTCGTCCCGTAGATAATAAGTGCATGCCACATTTTACGCGTCATACCACACATATACAACTTGTTTTTGCCAACAAGTGCATACATACTGTTTTATGCATTTGGGCTATTGAGTGCTAGGTGAAAATTTCACAACACAGACTCAGAGTATCGCAGAATCGGTTACGTTTTTATGTTATTTTCATTTTGAAATTTCGATATTTTGTAATGAATGGCATAAAGATTTAAATGATAAGGATTGTCTGTGGAATGTGGTAGAGTTGATCTGGTGCGGGGGCTACCCTGCGCGTTTGGACTACGGCCAGTGTCCCCCCCCTAACGAGCCGACGGGTTTCTCGGAAGAAACGCCGAACGAGGCTCGCGTTTCAATCAGGCCAATTACAGTCGATGAGTTGATGCAAGCTGCTTATTTTTTTCTCACGCGCCCGTCGACCGCTCGGCGGCCGCGGTGCTGTTGGTACAAGACCACGACAAGGCTCGTTCGCCAGTAACTTCTCCAAGAATTATATCCCTACAGCTTTGCGAAACGTTAATGTCATTAAAACATTTAATGTTTTGTTCCCATAACCCTATAAGGCCCTGCTATACCGCAAAATACTGAATCGGTAAACTCTGAATTTAATTTACAGTAAACTGAACTTATAAATATGTACTTATAATTTAAGAAAGTAAATATGGTGATTCACTAGGTTTCATATTATTCTTGTGGTTATGAGACTAAAGTTTCTTTGTAATCTAGTACAATAGGGGAACTTAACTTATAAGTTAAGTTTACTTCATTATTATGTATTATCAATATTGTATTCTACCTATATTATCCCTTAAGACTATAAATAGAATGCTGAGCGTAGGGTATCGTTATTAAGTTTTCTTCATTGTATTAGTTTATGATTTAATATAATATTAATCTTATTAAAAAGTAAATTAACTTTATTTTTATCGCGTCATACGTTATCGAAAACTTGGTATTATCCAAACACCGTGTGTTATGAATCGGTTTCGAGAGTTTTTAAGACCTAGTGTGTACATTTTAGAATATTATTGTTGCCATTACCATTTGCTGCCGTTGCAGGAATGTATTGTGATCAACTTGTAGATACACAAGTCTAAGATCTTGATATGGAGAGGCCTAACAGCAGTGGAACGTTAATGAGATGATATAACATTATCTGTAAAAAATAGTTACGGAGTTTACAATATCCAACATTATAAATTAACAAGCGTTAATGTTTAAATAATTGAATAATCTCTATATTCTCCCAAAAATACAAAATTGTCGCTTACAAATTTTATAAACAAATATTTCTTAGTAGATAGAACGAACTTATTACATAAAACAAAGCAGACTCCTCTGCAACAACTTAGTTTTACTGAAAGACCGACAAATGTTAAAAATGTCAGGTGCACCTGTTATGCTTATGGTGCGGCTTCATCTGCGATAATGTTAAAGTTTAAGACTATAGTTGAATGCGTATCATTTAAAGCATTAAAAAATAACACCGTCAACGAATAGTCACATTAGTGTATTGTTACGAGTTGCAGGACTCGAATTAAAATGCCGATAGAGTTACTATAGAGTTTATTAGAACTATACAAACACGTATAACACAGGTACCAATATAACCGAACACAACAAGTCCAAACGTAATGCAGAAGATCGTAATTCAATAAACGCGCAAAGTCCATCACTAAGTTTCCCGATTGTAGTACACAAGTCTCGCCTCGATCGTGGTTATCGCTCGACTGCCTCGTCCTTCAATTGGGGCATTATTTTATACTGCACAGATGCAATATGTCTGCCCGGCCGCGTGGACCGAATTTCCTAGAATCACTTTGTACTTTACATGCGATACACCTGGCTAATGACTGCCATAAAAGATTACAATACGACAATAGACTGTTCTCTAGAATAGTAATAGTAAACGCATGCCAATAAATGAGGAAACAAAAGAAGTCCAAATGCCGAAATGTAATAAAATGTGTTTCTACAGGTATGCAGATGTGAATTTGTTTTTGTCGGCGTCTAGGTTGTAACAGTATATACAATTATATACGCCTTCATTAATTCGCCTGTCAATATTTAACGTCATTAACAATGTCGCATCTCAAATTACGCGTTACAACCATCGCCATATCTGCGCGAAACGGCCTATATCTTTAACATTTTCGCGGATAAAGCCGCACTATCAGATGAGTTAGAGTGCGTGAGTGCGCGCGCACTTGTATTGGAATGTGCGTATGTGTATGCTGAAAAAGCAATACCTTGCATATTTTTATGATACTAAAGAATAGACAGAATTAGTACCGCGCTTCGAACTTCGACAGTACCTCTGTATGGGTATAATTATCGCTGACATGCGCCCGCGCCGCCATCTCGGGCGCGCCTCCACGCTCTCGCGGATACCAAATGAGATCGGCACATACTAATTGACTATTCTACGATTTCCACGATTGAGTTTTTTACACTTTAATCGTGACGAAGGTTTTTTCAACTTTTTTTTATGTACTCCATGAACCATAATACGTACTCAATAGAGTAGTTATGGAGTCATGACCTGACATTATTTTTGACAGACGGGATCTTCATATAACGAGTTATTTTAAACTGACGGCCATTGGTCGTTCAACGATATTCTTTTTTGGAAATTGAACAGTAAATTCCAAACTATATACTTGTTGGTATGCATTGACTGTAAAATTTATTAACATTTTTAAATACATAAACAATGTACATGAATAAATAATATATTCGGATGATACGAACAGAAATCATTATTTTTAATAATATAACTATTGCTTTTTATTATGATAAGCGTTGTATAATATTTTGTAATTTATTATAACTTGGCACAGTAAAACTTTAATATTGCACGCCTGATGAGGCAAAATGTATTAATATCGACGGCCTCTGTGGTTGAGCGGGCTAAGCCTTTGCCGGTCTACCTCACTGCAACCCAGAGACTCCGGGTTCGATTCCCGGTATAGTAAATTTCGGAAACATATTTTCTCCGTTATTTACCATGGTCTGGGTGTCTGGGATCGGCCCCAGAGTGGTCCGTTGTATATTACCCATAACACAAGCGCAACTTGCTTAATTTGGGGATATATACAATGTGTGTGTTTGTCTGCTGATTATTATTATTATTATTATAATACTACAATAAAATAAGACCTTATACTGTACATACATTTTTGGCAATAAATTATTATATTCTGTATATCAAGCATGATTTAGGTATAATGCGCTTATTACTCGATAGCGGTAATTTTTATTTATTTGAAAAAAACAAAATACATTTCATAAGAAAATAATCTAAACAATTGAAATGCGAGTTGTAAATATAGACATATTCTTTCAGACCTTTAGAATGTACTACTACGCCGGGCGTAGCAATTTTGTAGCACGGCTACGACTTAGCGTAGAACCCAGTTATTTACTAAAATCATAATTAATTAAAGTGTAATTATCATTTAACATAATAAAATGATATTTTCGAACGCTTTATCTTGTAACTTATGTTATGAAATTGGATTTAATTATACCAATTCTAATTAAAATTGTAAATAATAAAGACATTGGTACTACAAAATTTCTCTAAATGATGTTGGTTCGCTTTACTTGGGGGTACTACTTCTTATTTACACGTTTTCATGCTCCAGTTATTAAGTGTGCAAAAACTAAAATATTTATAAAAGAAATGTTTTCAGAGGTAAACGTGATTACATAAATTATTTAAAGTTTGGTTCGATCTCCAAACCGCTCGCCATCTGCATCGGTTGGAAGATTCTTGACATCCTGTTTTGAACTACCATACCTAGTTACACAACGGTTCTTTAGAAAGTTTATCCCATATCCATCACTAGTTAAGTGGTAAACGCTTTCCGATCTTAAATGACGCGGGTTCAAATCTTGGCCGAAAAGCTGCACTACTTAGATATTTTTCTAACCCAATATTCATATTGTTACAATTATCACGCGTGATGAAGCTAAAAATGGGAACACCGTTGAAAATGGGAAGATTTTATAAATAAGGATCTGGAGCGAGCTCACTGTAGTGGTTAACGGCATAACAACATTTTCTTAATCCCTTTGTAAGAAATTTCCACCAGATCAGCTTTATACCTGTTAGCTTACTTTTGTAAATAAAAGAAAAGTAGCCCTAGAAGTACCAAAATATATAGAATGGTCAGTTCAACGACCTCGTAGGTTCAGTGTGAAAATTTGGTTTAAACTAATTGGCTTGGCAGTCGTAAAATTATGCTTCATTTAAAAGTAAAACTACGTAACTAGTGTGAATGTGAGAACTCAAGGTTTCATGACACGGATGGCTGGCGCGGCCTGCCCACGCAATCTTAAGCGAATCGTATGCTTCAAATAGTCCATTTGAGCTTTTTAACAATCGCCTTTATAAAACTATATTTCAAATTATGATCAATTAATTAATTTTAATCACCATATCTTGTATATAATTTATGTGTATATTTGTATATATAGTATAGTTATATATTTATTATTAAAATGTAAGTAATCGTACAATAATTATGTATACCACCATCGCCACTCCTAATCAGAATATTCTTCTATATTTTAGCGATAAGACAACTCTTTGTACCCAACTAGAATAAAATATACTTTTATATAACGAACTAGTATTATAATACCAGTTTTTCTGTAATGGTATACAATTAAGTGTTATCTATCTATCAATTCTATTTACCTGGACGTTTTTTTTTACTAAATTTTAGTATTTTGCATTTAGGATATTTTACTTTTTACTGCGCAAAAATCAATTGTCTATTACTTTGTACTTTATTCTCCTATAACGGATTCGTGAATGCGCAATGTTATATACTATTTCTCACGTCTATCTTGACAGACTTTTCAAATAAATTTCGTGTTATATTACTATATAATAACATTTACGTATATTTAAAAAAAATGTAGTAAATTTATTATTTGCGGGAACAAGGTATACTCGTACAGTTATATGTTTACTCCAAGCCCAAAATCGAATGCCTTTGCGAAGTAACAAAAGAAACAAATATATACGCTTAAATATATTTTTTTAATCCCACTCTTTTAAAAAGAAGTGAACAAAATCATATAAACAAAAGGAAATCACAATCACTTCTTGTAAAAGGAGCAATAAACAAATTAGCACGACAGACTGTTTGCGGATCTCACGGCTCGAGTTGTATCCGGCGCGGCCGAACTTCCCCTTGCAAGCTAAACGTTATTAAATAACTCATATTAAGAATGCCGGAAGAAAATTTTTTTTTATCATTAAATAATAAGTTTTTAATTTAATAGGTGGAATAGGCAAAATTCCCGAAAATCTGCGCCCCGCGGATTCACCAACGTGGTGATGAAATTTTTTTATAATGATGATACATCTTTAAAAATTATAGCCTATGTGTTATTCTGATGGGTAAACAATATTATTGTAAAGTTTCATCAAAATCCATTCAGTAGTTTTTGCGTGTAAGAGTAACCTATTTTAAGTTAAGGTATCAGAAACTGTCACGTAAATACCAACTGTTAAAAATTTTCAATTGATAGGAGTTTCTAATTTTACGAACGATCTCTTTGTGTTATCCTGATGTGTAAGCTATATTACTGTAAAGTTTCAACAAAATCCATTCAGTAGTTTTTGCGTGTTTTTGCGTGAAAGAGTAATACACATACATTCTTACAAAATTTCGCGTTTATAATATTTATAGGACAATCTAAACCAGGGATTCTCAGAGCGGTTGATATCGACCCCCTGCGATCGAACTCGCTTTCTGAGATGAACGAAAACTCATTTTGGGTGTGGACGAGGTCTAAATATCGACTCCTATTTAATTAACACAAGTTCTTATTTTAAACTGTCACGATACTGTGTAAACTGTCTTACGTGTACCAACTTGTTATAAGAACTTATATTTTAGTAGGAAGGAAAGAAGTTTTGTTAAATTTTGATGAGAAAATGATGTCATGTTTACTCACTTAACCCAGCCCGAAGTTTCTAAATTGGCAAATATTTTGTATCAATACGAAAAAAAAGAGAAAGAATTTTCAAAGTAATTTGGCTGTGAGGGTCTTAGTGATCAGTTAATTTAGAAATAATGGTCTCTTGCCCAACATAGTTTGGGAATCCCTGATCTGAATTCACTATGAACTATAAGACTATTGAATGGATAATCTATAATATTATAAAATTCTAAACATGCCGTGTCTGTACATTGGAATTATTTAAAAGAACAACTGAAATACATTATATAAACGATGGAGAAGACGATGCATTTTTTTTTAGATTTCTTATCTGTCTGTTTGCTCGAGATTAACGTAAAAGCTACTGGGCAGATTTGGATGTGGCTTTCGTTGATCGACAGCGAGTTCGTAGACTTAAATCTGCGTTTTTTATCTTGATAAACCTGCGGGAATTTTTGTGGGAATGATTTAAAAATAAAAAAATCTAGCCTAGCCCTGCTCTTTGCGCAGAGCAATCGTTCAAGATCCACGCCTAGAACTATAATTACAATTAAATGTCACCAATAACAACGTTACTTTTTATCAAACTTATACAATGTTATGTTGATTAGATACACAGATTGTTTTGTTAATAAGGAATATAATTAAATTTTCTCAAAGCAATAATATGACCATAAAGTAAAACTTTCATCTAAAATGAGCGTAATACTTAATCAATATAAATTTAATTAAGTACCTACTTACTTTATCATACAATTCCACATACATAAAGTTGCATACAGTGTAAGCCTCAACAGAAATTGTGTTAACCAACGCGATAATGCAGGTCCACGATAACAGACCTAGATGTAGCATAAGTGAATGTAAGCAGTTAGGTGCGCCGTGTACCTATACTCGTTATAAAACAGCGTCACGTGTTCCATTTAATCACTGCAATCTATCAATGTTGCAAAAATACTTCGTGATTTTTATTTCGACCTAAATCTATTTTTTAAGTAATTAAAATTTTTAATAACATTTATTCTAAAAAGAAAATATAAACGAATTTTAAATTTCGTCCGTCAGTCGGGTAGTGCTTAATTTATTGGCAATATCGTTTGATAATCATACTGATCCGTTTTCTAATGTTGATTTTATCAGAATCAATAAAATTAATTCAATATGGTATGGTGGTAAAGCACAGAACAGAAAGGACAGAACGGTATTCAATAACGTTGAATGATACAAATTGTGTCAGGAGAATTTCGTGATATTTGAGCCAACACACACACACGTAGATGGTCACATTCGTGAGACATCTGCCTCCCTAGTGTGATATCACATATTTTACATCAAGAAATTATTAAATTAAAATGGTCACGAAGTTTTTCAGAGCTTCACACATTGAAGATCTCGGTGTCTATAGTTCAAGTGTTTCATCAATATAAATGATCCACAAATATAACAATTATAATAAATAATAAAACTACGTTTTAACGCTTTACAGCGCGTCGGACGTCAGAATACAATCAAATACAAAATACCTCAACATAATACAAATTACCTTTTAAAATGTAGTTTTATATGTGTACTTCTCGTGAAAACTTGAGAAAAGAACAATTACATCAAACATACAATTATGAAATGAAAAACTAGAGCAAGTAAAAGAGTTTGTATTCCTAGGGTGCATATTTACAAGAGATGGAAAGCATGAGAGTGATATTGAAAGGAGAGTAATAGTAGGTCATAAGGGGAATGGAGCGCTTAACTCTTTTATGAACAGCCGGAAGATATCTGTAAGGGCTCGCCTGGCTGTCCATCAAGGAGTGTTAGTACCAACGCTAATGTATGGCAGTGAAAGTTGCGTATGGCAGAAGGATAATCGCAATTGAAATTAGAGCTTTGAGAAGTGTATGTAAGCTTAATGTAAGTGATATGATTAGAAGCAGTGTCATAAGGGAACGTTGTGGATTAAAAGAGCATGCAGTGACACGAGTTGAAAGAGGAATGTTAAGGTGGTTGGGGCATTTAGAGATGAAGGAAAACAGAATCATTTAAAACAATTATAGTATGACAGACAAGTAAGTGGTAGAATCGGTGCCGGTCGACCGCGACGTTCTCACCATAATCAAACTCAAGAAAGATCATGTGAAAAGCATTTCAAATAAGCTTGCATGTATGAAGAGATTAATGAAATTTGATGAAGCGAAAAGTGTTTATCATGATCGTAGCAAGTGAAAATTCATCGTCACTGCCTACCCTATGGAAAACAGGTGTGACAATATGTATTGGAAACAAACTTTCAGACAAATTGACTGACAAATTTTGAAAAACGCTATTTACTTATTAGGCGTTCTATAAATAAAGTTTTAAATTTTAAAGGTTGATTCATTAGGGAAAAAATAGTTAAATTATCGACGTCCTTGACTGCTAACCGCAAATACAAGCGCTAGAAAAGCTACTAATGCATTAATTGATATACATTTAAATAAGAATTCCTTGCATTACAACTGCATTCAGACGCAAATACAACGGTAATAAAGTAAGATGAATACCAGTTTCACTAATACCAATGCGGGCCGATTCCCTGGCCACCTGAGGGAATAAATGAAAAAATGCGGTTTATCTTTATCTGACTATAAGTATAGACACCATACTAGCACAGTAATGTCTATAATTTATGATATGATAAATCTGTGGAAATAAAATTTGTATATTGAATTTAAATTAATGTAAAATCAGCGTGGGTCAGTTATACATACAATGAAGGATTTTGTAGAGATGATATACTTCCACTGCTTTAGTCGCTTGTATCGAAAACTACTTAACGGATCTTGTACAAACTAATTTTTGTACAAAGTATTTTCGAAGCTCCAACACCTCATTTTTTTCAACACCTCATATTAAAACTACTGGGCCCGGCAAACGTTTCCCTGTCCTGAAAAAAAATGTTTTAAAACGCGATTGCACCGCCATCTACCGAGTCCAATTGTAAATCTAAACTACACATCGACCCCACTTAACACATAAAAAAAGTCCTCGAACCCTTGGTAACTGATTTCAGCGCTACCTACCGGTTCCATTGTGAGTCTAAATCATCCCGAGATCAAACACACACATAAAATTTCATCAAAATCGCTCAGACCGTTTTTGAGTTTTGCCAGACTAACAAACAGCAATTGTTTTTTTTTTTAGAAAAAGAAGAACATGTGAGTGCGAGTGCTTGTGCACTTTTATCGGCTATGGAACGTAATACATAATATCTCTCCTAATATTATATATTACCTTTAATAAAATTATTAAGGAACGTCACTATGATCTTTCAAGTTCTGTTAAAAGACAGGACAGCCAAGTCGTTAAGTTATGGTACAGGGAGAAGCGGCTAGACGAGAGGAGAGGTGACAGGAGGAGGCTGATTTATGGTTTTTTGGTATTAGATTTTTGGAGTCGAGGAATAACAAAATACGCCATAAGAGGCCACTTCTCAGTTTTTTTTAATTGAAAATATCAATAATAATAACCCGTTATAACTACTTAATGATACCCTGCAGGGCTTATTTATAATGAAGAAGTTTTTTTAACCCTCAATTACTCGTATGGGCCCATCCTTATCGTTTAGTTTTTCGTTGTCATTGAACCATTGTGTAGCGGCATGTAGACTTTTAAAATCTGCGAAATTTTTCCATAAAGACCTAGCACTTAACGAGGAAAATACTCGTGATTGTAAAATACAAATTCAGACAAAGGATGGATATGACGATTTTATTGAGGTTTTCCAAAATGCCAAAATGGAATCCTAAAATAAACATTATTGAGTGCATCATCAAAAGAATTTTTATATACCTATCTGTTCGTGAATCACTCGTATCTCTATTGAATGATCTTTTTAATGAAAATTGCTATACAAAATATTGTACATATTTTAACCTGAAATGAAAGTCTCCCCGCGAGATAATAAAATTTTCACATGAAAGCATCCGAAATAACTTGTATTAAAATATATGTAGCTACAATGTATTAAATTAAATCTACTGCTGACGTGATATATATTTATACATGTAAAATTAATTTAAATATGCATTTTGTAATCGTTCCAATGGAATGCGCTGATATAGTTCGATACATATAACAATTTACAATACCTATTGCGTTAATTGCTCGTGTGTCGTTTTCTCACATAACATATAAATCTCATTTTATTTATCCCTGACACAAAAAATATTCTACAGGTACTTTAATAATAGTGCCAGACAGAGTTAAAGATTTCATTCTTAATTGTGTAAACTTTATTTTCTTACTTCATTTATTTCTACGTAGGATTGTCTGGATACTCAAACTCATATTAGCGACAAGTGTAGAGTAGCCTGTAAGTTGACTTTTACTATATACAAAGAGTTTATCTATGTTTCTTGGCTAAAATTAATTTAGGGTTATAAGATATGAGGAGTACCAATTCTCATTGATGCAATTACAGGGTGTTTAAGCTTCAAATAAGTTTCTACTTTGCATAGAAAATTATGCGTATATGTGTAGGTTTTAGCCGTTTAGATTAAAACAAAGAAATGTCGTACGCAGTCTTCACGTATAGGTTTTAATAATCTCCACAGCAGCTCTGCGTGTTCTTATCCGCTTCTGGAAATTTCCTAAGTTGTTTAGTCTCAGGGGCTTAGTAGCCACGCGACACCGAGCTCATTGTTTGATTCTAATAGCGGCGCAGTCACACCGTTTGATGAAATTGGATAAAGCCTGGGAACTGACTGCGGAATTCAGCGAACGAATGTGTCCACCGCGACGAGAGCTGTTTGCATAGCTCGCTTTATTGGCTGTAACGTAGCTCGATAACGGCCGCGGCCGCCGCACCCGGCCTCACACAACACATTTCCATCTCATGTAGTACCTAATTATATCATCGAATAATGCAAGAAACCATAGAAAAGCTTTGCTTATCGTTGTTCATGATAATAATAATGATGTCTGAGCTAGCACGAACACCTGCGGTAAATACTTTATGATAGTATTGTTTTCAAAATAAAATCAATCGTCACTGGTTTTGTCGATTGGCCGACCATCTTTTCACATCGCGGTCGACCCGCATTCACTCATGTCGTTAACCAATTGTAGTCTCCATTAGTCTTTTTTTATTTCATACCCAGCGAAACCTATAAAATAATGTCTTTGTTCACGTCCAAGGTTTTCCTATACCAAATTTATCGACAACAATAATGGCACCATATAATTTACCCCTACACTCAAGCGACGCGCTGACTTATTTCTACTTCCAGTGATGATGATACTTCATCCATTCATAAACACATCGTCTTTGGAATGTATAGGTCCTAACTGCACTCTCTGTTGCGCAAATGCATACTTTAAATCTATCAAAATGAGAGACATAATCGCTTGAAGGTACATAAACCGAGTGCCGGTGCCACGGCCGACCCCGCCGATTGAGTTAAGTAAACATCGAGTATTATCTGTCAACGGACATGCATGGCTTCCATGTATGAGTGTATGTCTATACGAAACAATCAACTTATTCATAAAAGTAAGTGACCGAATACAGTGAGATCGCCTTTAAAAATGATATACACAAAATTACGTATGTACTTGTCATTTTTTAATCTATTAGGTCAACTAGTGTCTATTGAAATGATAAACTAATAAGTTGCGAAAGTGTCACTAAATTTAACGATTTCAAAGCAATGTCACTTGTATACATTTTTCTTCAGTCATTTATAACTCTTGTTCACACGGAAAAAATATTATATCAACTAGAAGACCTCTTTTCAATTACTGTTATGGTACTTCCTCGCACTTTTATGGCAGACATGAACAAGTGTAGTAACTCTGTGCCCACGCTTACCCAACATTACAAATTGTAACATCTAATTTTTTGATTGAATTAAATTTCACAACAATGTGTCATAGACTACCTACGCACCGACCGGGAAGATGAAACTCGCCAAGTTTATGATTATAATGATACCGAATGCGGATGTGGATGTCACGACAAGTATATCACTTACTATCCTACTACCGTCCGTACTTTGTGTCTAATTCCTCTCCCAATGGCTTGCTAGTTCAATATGAACCTTTGTCACTATAAAATATCTCGTGTCTATTTTCGATGTATATCTATTTCTCATTATAGCTTGAGCCTTGAAACTGTATTGTTGTATATTTAAAAACTCAGAAAGTAAAGTAATGGACATTTACTATATGTTAATTGCGTTTTACTATTTTTCATTCCGATTCTTCAGAATGGCGAAAACCTTTCTTTCAGCGCGTCCCATAGCGTTGCAATTAATTCCTAACGGTAGTCCTCCGTATATTTTACAATCTGTTGGTATTTTATTTTATTGTTTGAGTTACTTATAATTTTTTTAGTGATAGGTTCAAGGTGAATTAACTTAAGAAATTTGATCTAAAAAGTTCCTCTTTGTTTATTATAAGCCAATTCAAGTTAAGTGATTAATTTAATTGACTGTTGCTTTGACCTATTATTTTTATGAACAAGTGTATTGTTTATCACAAAGATGAATATGGAAAGTGCTTTAAAAAAGTTTTTTCTTTGTCAACAGAGTTGGGAGTTGCTAGTACTATCAAAATTAAAGTGGGATGTAGCAGGCGTGACGGCTCATGACTTTCTGCCGTTGCTGTTATCACGTCTACCTCTTCGTGGTCTTGTCAACACCGAAATGGTGCAGAGGCATGCGCAAACGTTCATCGCTCTAGCTGCGAGAGGTGAGTCTATAAACGTAAAATATCTACTGATCAATACTGATAAAAGATTATCCAAATGCCTACTTAAAGTCTTGTTAGCCAGGTAGCATACTGCTGTTTAAATTGAATAATGTATGAGCACTTATATTTCTAACTGCGGATATTGATTAACATCTATAAATTACGTCACGTTAAGAAAATGTCGACGTATACTATGATCATTAGCTATATAAGTGCTGATTAGAAGGATATTCTAGTTACTCAGTGTTCTAAAATGTTTTTGATATATTCTGTGTGATTCTTCTGATATTGAACTTTATGGTTCGATTTATTTCAAGCAAAGCCGCTATGACGTCTTTTATCGTATTTCCTGCCGGCCTTTATTTTGAAAATCTTCCCAAAATACTTCCTTCAACACTTGGTCACTCAAGAAAAAATCCAATCGTATCTATTACTTAGTCCTCTGTGATAAGGCATTTATAATTATTGGAATACGATACCAAATCAAACGATAAAATATGTTTGGTCTTTTAATTAATTCGAGACATTGTGGTATGAGGCTGATCGAAAGTTAGCGCATACCAAGACAGCAGGAGATGAGAATAGGTTTGTTTACAGTGAGGGTAGTGAGGGGTGAGGCAGAGGGGCTAGGCGGCGTGTGTGTGTCCTGGCCTGCGCCTGCGCCCGCGGCTGCGCAGCGGCGCCTCCCACGCCGCTCGCCCGAGCGCATTCCAGCACGCCTCGGGACTCCCCCCCCCCCTCCCGGTACCTCTCGACCCCCCGCAACCCTCATGGGATCATATGTTTTTGTGCAACGGTTTTTGTTGTTCGCCGCCGCTGTCGTGTTATTTTTTGTTCAAGAAGTTCACGCTTCACCTCTTTTATTTCACTCCTTCAGACAAAGGTTAATATTACTGAAGATTGCTATTACCTTGCATTGTTTATCATTTAAAAATTGTCCCAATTATACCAATATCGTAAAATTCCGGAATCAGTTTCCATTTATTTTATTGTATGAGTAGAGCAGTACATTTGTAACAAAAAAGCCTATCAATTTACTGCCGTTCTCTAAAGGGAGACTGAAACCTGGTCACTAATGCTGGAACCTAACTCTGCTGTTATGTTACTTTACACCCAGGGTTGTAGCCGTTCTTGGGTATATACTTACCCTACCCTACCACCTGGCTGTGGGTTATTTAAGAAATATTAAATAGTCGGCAAACAAATATAAATTCAAATTTCAAAATTTTCAAATTATATTGTATATCCCCAAATTAAGCAAGTTATGCTTTTGTTGTGGGTAGTAATACAACGGACTACTCTGAGACCGCTTCAGATACCCAGACCACATAGTAAACAACGGAGAAAATCCGTTTCTGAAATTTACCATACGACGAATCGAACCCAGAGCCTCTGCGTCGCAGTCAGGATAGCTGTCAAAGCCTTAGCCCACTCAACCACAGAGGCCGTCAACTTTATGCAATAGGTAGACAAATTATAGTGACTGCATTATGAAGGCACGACACGTAGGTATACGAGTAGCCGCGCCTAATCAGCGAGTCCGTCTCGAAGATTCATTGCATTTGGCCGTATCGAGCGAGCCCGCATTATGCATCATTATTCGAATGACACAATTTACTCCCAGTCTGAAATTATAACTTACGGAGGTATCGAAAGTATATAAGATAATGTCATTATTCAGATATTAGGTACTAAATTATTAGATGGTTACTATGTACTAGGTTAATAAAACTGTAACTAAATTAACAAAGGTAAAAAGTAAATGAATAATAACATCATTAAGTTACTTAAATAAACCCCATATCCTTATACCATATAATGTGAACAGGTAAAGTTGTGCCAATTAAGTTGTTAAGTAGCCAAAGACCCATCCAGGCGAAGTTGTAGCACACAGAAAGGTGTTCATTGCTTGTGTGTTGACTATTAAAAGGTGATGCCTGAAGATTGATTGTTGAATTTTTATGAATCCATGTAAGCACACCATGCGTACCTAGTTAGTGGTCCGCAGCTCGGCCTCGCGGGAGCATTAACCCCGCGAATAGACGACTAGCGCCACGACTGCCGACACCCGCACCTTCGCAGTTTATTGTTACTACATGTACATCATTCAAGGGCAATACGACGATTATGTCAGCGCCGATGGGTCTAGTACACAACTATGGTTGTGTGGTTTTCATTGTCTGATATATAATTATAATTATTATAATTCCACATACATGACATATACCTTTCTTACATTTCTTATACACTATAAATCTTACAGACGTTTAAATAAATTCTCGTAATTATTACCTACTCCAATAAATATATAATAACAATTCAAACAGCTTCATCGAAATTGTTTATCAGCCTTTGCACAACATAAGTAATTATTATATGGCACAAATTAATCCACACAATGGTATCGACTTCGTAACTTCCTTCCTATGATAGTTCGTATTTATAAAGCTTGAATCGGGATGTGTTATACTTATAAAGACTGTATCACAATTCACATCCGCTTCGTGTGTGTCCGATTCAGTACTCACCCAAGTTATGAGTAGTGAGTTTAATCAACGTCGATTAAGGGGTCTCTAGCAATGTTCACTAATTCGGTTTGCTTAAATGATAAGGATAGATGGGAGATGACTTCGCATTCTGTGGTAGTGTAACGTTTCGTGCAATAACACTTCGTCAGGACTCGGGTATCATGTAAAGTCCAGCCCTGGGTCGAGGCATGTCGGTGTGGCAAGGCCAGTCTCCGAAAGTCTGCGCCGTTTGATTAACATCAGATTATGCAAATGCTTCGAGTGGAGCGGCCGCTTTCGTTGTTTCATCTCTCTTTTTATTCGTTCCTTCTACCCGTTCCCTTTATCTCGGGAATGCCGACATGCAAATAAAAAAAGTGAAAATAAAGCTTTTAAACGAGCTGAAAGAGTGTTCGATATCTATACGTTGGCTCTTATAATGGGCTCTACTTAATGATGAAAAGAGGCCTGTTGGAAGCTTCACTCGCATTGTCTGCCTCTCGCATTTATGATTTCATGGAGAATTTTATTGCTAGTGCTGGTAATGTCGTGGGAACCAAATTATTTATTTCCGAATAGATGAATATTTTTTTTATTTTCTTTCGATATAACGAATTCTCCTTACAACCAATCATGACGTTAATAATATTTGGGATATCGTATAAAACTGTAATATTTGTTCTGGCATCTCAACTAACGTTAATGTTTTAACTTATAAATATTATAGTTGTTATTAAATCGGTATAATGATGACGTGTTGTGCCGTGTGCTGAAGTAAGTAAACCCGTGAGAAAATGATCACAACGAGTCGTTGTGTCGGGTGCGCCGCGCTCCGCGCAGGCCACAGGCTGTGCGGCTGTGGAATGCGGCCGCGAGGGCGGGTGCCGGCTCCTTTGAGGCTTACCTCCCCGGATCGGAGGAGACTGACAGCCTGTGAGAGGGAGAGGGGAACATTTCTTTCACCGGATGCATCTCACTGCTCAACTGAAGACGTGCTCTGCTCGTCGCGCACCGCTTATTATCAATACCATCTACTATATAGAAAAACGATTACAATGTAAAACTATGAACATTTTCACACCGCTCCCTAATTATTTATAACGATATTGACACTTTTAGTTCGTTTTCATAAACCGTTAAGTAAACAGTTTGCAACTGCTCCAATGTGACCCGGTTCCGATTGATATGGCTCGGCGAAACGCTTGTTTAGTTTTTCCAATGTATACAGATTACTGTAGGGCTATTGTGGTGCAACACCCAACGTCTTTATACTCAAATATTTTCTTAAAACATGTGGCAGTTTCACTAACGGTGATGTTCTTTTGTTACAGATTATGAGTTCACGCTGTACCCCGCGAGTACTCTGGCATCTTGCAGCATTGCTGCCGCGCTTCGGGGCTTGGGCTTAGATGGGCATTTACCACGGCTGCACGAACTTACCCGAATAGACTTAGTGAGTATATTTTCGTTATTTTTGAAATACAGCAGTCCATCAACACCCACCTGATAGACAGTGGTTACTGTTGTAGACATAGACATCTGACACAACAGATGTGTTAGTTAGCAACGCGCTGCCGGATTACACATATTTATCTTTTATTCTAATATTTTTGAAATTCCGTGGCTCAATTGGCAAATTCCTTATAAAATCAGTATGGATGTGAGTGGCGTGGCAAATGACAAGAGCTAGATGTGTCCTACCTTCACGGAACCTTTCGCGGTGCGTGTATTGACAAATAATTCGGCAACTTTTATACACTAAAACGGTGTAATAAAACGGAACTGGTTTTGTAACACGAGTGTTTTGTTTGTTGCAGGACTGCCTTCAAACGTGTCTTGAACAAATAGAGGAGATGGTGCAGAATATGATCGAGGAGCGCAGCGGCAGTGTCCCAAACGGGCAGGCGCGGGAGGCGGCGGGGTGGACGCCGCCCCCGACGCACGACAAGGCGCAGAATAACGCCTCCACACCCACCGACGTCCGGGACGTGCACTTCTGACCGCCGACTTCCACCAGGGGATTTAGAATAGTCACTTTTGCGGATTCGTATTACGAACATGACAGGTGTCGAAATAACGTGGAAATATGTCACATCTTATACATGTCAACTTCATAATGTGATTCTTAAAAAATGACCATTTTAAGGCCCCACAACAGGAATCTCCGCGCCAAAAGTGCCCCGGACCGCCACTTTAGTTACGGTGCATTAGTACGAAATTACTTTAAACTACTCAACGTTGGACTATGCAACCGTAATCGAGAACTGATAACAAGACTGAGAATAGAGTGTCTCTCGTAGTTAACTAACTGTACGTATAAAATAAACTAAGCGCAAGTTGTGAATACGTTTATAAATAAGTGTAAGCTCTGCGTGCTACTTGTAATTTGCCTCTAGTCTAAATATTCGCTATTTGATAACAATTATACCGTAAGGGAGAGTCGTTCTTCAACAAATTCTTCAGTTTTAGTTGAATGGTTCTTGAAATTACAATCTACCTCTTAACAATCTAAGACTTTAGTTTTGATTTCTTTCGGCAATACCCACAAACTGTTTGCCAAGCTGTTATACATAGTTCATATGGGACCAAAGTTAGCTTTCACGTTTTTCTTATTTGTCATTTACTGATTTATTGCTTCAGAAAATATGTTAATTATTATAATTAGTTAATAAACAACTATATATATAATTGAATTTATATACAATAAATAGGCAACGATTATGACATTGTTTACATTAAGTATTTAATTGGATACATACATGTTATTAAGGCGGATATAATTTAAAATTTCAGACCAGTAAATTACATCATAGATAATAATTTCTGTTGGTGCATTTAAATTGTGAGAATAAATTCAGGATTAATGTAGTTTCGGGGGAAGGCAATAATTACGCTTGTACAATGTATAAACTAATATTACGTTCACATTTGCTTATTATATACTAAACATAATATACTACAGAGTCAGAATTTATATATATTTAATCAATATTATCAGCATTGCTCTTCGATTTACCAACGAATAAGTGAGTAATAGGGCAAAGTGACGATATCAAAAGGCTGTAGATTTTTTGTATTTAACAAGTCTCTTTGTTAACTTATATTTGTTCCTTATTAGAGAATGTACCAACACTTAGTTTCTTAATATTATGTGATAAGTGTTAATATTGATTAACTTTGTATGATAGTCACTTTCAGTCATAATGTGTTAATGGGCACTGTGAGAGACGTCTTCGGCTTCTTTTTATTATAAGAAAATTTAATAAAAAATGTGATCAAGAATAATATGTTAAGTTAGCATTTATCATTAGTTTTATAAAGTTATATAAATATCATCGTTCCTACATTTGCAACTTGTAAAGAATAGATAGATACACAACAATGCAATAGTCATGTTCCATAACTTGTACTTAATATTTGTACGGTCGGTAATTAGGTTAGAGATGGATAAACGTTCATAACTATCATTAAAATTGTGATATATTTTCTTCATATTATAATTAATATTATAAAGTTTATTTAAGTACGGGTGGTGTAGTAAAATACATAGTTATATTGTTTCGATAAGATATTAAGAGTATGTTATTTCGTTAGTTATAATTTTCGTTAGTTTATTTGTAGCCTGCTCAGTAGGGTTAAAAGAGTAAACAAGAAATCACTCAAATGTCTTCCATAAATGAGTATATAAGGAAATCGAGGTATAAAATATGTATATTAACTAAAGGTGAGCTTAACAGGATATATTCTTTTATAATAATAGCTACACCATACAATTTTATAAAGCGCCCGATATTCCTCTTTAAGATTGTATGTTAACAATTAGCGATCTGCTATATGTATAGATATTATAGAATAATGTGTAAATATTATATATAAATATGCTATAAGCATGTGGTGCCATAAGTAACACTACTATAAAAGTATTTATAGAATAATAAACAGTTATAAAAGAAATAAAAATTCTTTACTTGACAGAATGTTTCCTACATGTGTCTATATTTATGTAATATTATGGAGAAATTATAATATTTTGCGACATATCTTAGGTGTCATACATTTTTATTTATGTTGAGCGTTATTTGCTTTCATCTTTTGCATTAGTGGGTATAGAAATTGCCCGGTTAAACATATTTTCAAGTTTATTATTAGTTTGTATATAAAATATGTGGGAAAACATACGCATTACGAAGTTAGTGTTATTTAAAGTTTATCTGGCTTTTGGACTGGCTTTTTGAATAAGTTTAGTTAATTTAGTATTTTTTTATATTGTCATTATATTATTGTTTAGAGTGAATAACAAATGAGGAAAAATGCAGTTTTCCTGTCTGTATACATTTAATAATAAGATAAGAGCTATGTAGTTACGGTTCAAATGTAATTTTGAAAAACATCAAAAATTAAACTAAATAACGACTTTCAAAGTTTCTCGTGTCTTTAATTATGTATGTGATTATAATATTTAAGTTGTAGATTGTATGTTCGTTAAGATGTTGAGATGTAAACATTGAAAAAAAGAAAAATTAAAAAACATTTAAAATACATTTTCGTCTTCTTATTAACCTAGTCGTCGAGTATAACTTACTTAAAGTATATCCCCAGAATACTATAATATTGGACATTTAAAGGCGGATAAAATGTGGTATACGTTTCTTGTATTACTCGATTACAATATTTTTAAGATTTCAATAACTTTTTAATTGAGGGGTAATCTAATTGAAGGCCATACCCCGCGCGAGGTCGAAAGGTCGCGGCCGTGTGTGGGTTTCGCCTGCACGGGGTTAGGCCCTCACATATGAAGTGACATTGTTAGCCGCAGCTAAGGTGTGAGCATATTGTAAGTCGCGACTGGGCGGTGTGGCTTACAACGTATTTGAATAAGGAAAGTCCATTAAAGTGTGGCTCATAAGTCGTAAGACGCGGACGTGACCTTGAGAGTTCGGAAGCGCCAAAGACGAAATTTTCTCTACATTGCTTTAGGAAGTCTGAACGCTCAAGGGTATATCCGCGACTTGTCATGTGCACACTTCAATGGACTTCCCTTATCCAGACACGTTCTAAGTCACGCCCCTCAGCCGTAACATAATATGCACACACTTTTACGGTTCTTATGTGCACATTGTTCGGACGCGTCACGTAATGTGTGGGCACCTTTAGGGAAACGGATTGTCCGAGCTGTGGACACGCTTACTCAGTCACCTCCAGCCCAGACAGAAAATTTCGATACCTAAAGAAAAAAATGAACCATTCTCACGCCGCACCGCGTGCCGGTGTCTATTTGTCATAGCCTGTGTAAGCTGGTTATCTCGGACACTAAGAAGTCTATTAAAAAAAACTTGCCATAGTATAAGTCTTGTATGTACACAATTTTAGGATTAAAACTAATTAACCATTTAGTTCAATATTCCAACAACTCGTTAAGTGCGATTGTATACAAAATAATGACACGTACCTTTTATTATTAGGCGGTAATAAATAATAACACAACAACGATCAATTAAAACAAATAAAGACATTTATTAAAACAGTTTAATTAAACAAATTTACAGTTTTCCTGTACAGGGATCATAACTGAATGTAATTCATTATTATTTATATACATTAAATCATACATAAAATAAATTTGAATATATATAGCTTATTATACAGAATTAACACATAGTATTTATCATTTACAATTATTGCGTGAATGAAAAGGCACATTTCAGTCAATACACCGACTGCATAATAGGTTTAAAAATTAACAGAAAATATAACAAAAAAATCGAGAAAATAATTAGATATCAATATCAGTCGGCTAAAAACTAAATAATTACAAATTAAAATAAAAAACGCGAATGGATAAAAAAAATATTCATAGCAATGAAATCCAAAACATATTGCCTCAAATAAGTGGTAACCAAAGATTCGGTTGGGTTTTACTCTCAACTGGGTACGGTCATTCACAGCTGAGAGATCATGCTGATCTGATAGCAAGAGCTGAAAACAAAGCTGTGTAAAAGAAGGACAAGCCAGCAACAGAGATGGATATGTAATTTTCATATCCCGTAGGCGTAAAGGCTGATTTACTGCGGATATGTTTAATAATATATACGAGTATATAAACATATTCTATACAGCTGCTGACTGCAAATTAGAAGTAAGTCAGTGCTGACTTTATACTGGCTTCGTGTAAATTGATTTGAAGTCAGTGCTTCTAACTCCGATTGACTTAAATTTTTCTTATAATAATAATGTGAAGTTAATTCGTTCTCCAAGTCAGTAGCTCGATCAATGTAAATTCAGCAGTCTTTCCGCCCGCACCTTTCTGCCATTGGGGTGAAGGCACCTGGATATTCAGCATGAGCTCATGTCACCTCTCACGTGGCGGGTGTCCTACTATGCTCCATCCACTGACTATTATCACCACTGGACAGTCTGCTATCATTTATTTTTGTGCTTATTTAATTGAAGCCATTTTGGTGCTGATAGGCAAGGAGCTGAGTGCGGGAGTCCCGATGAACTAAAAACTTTTGTTACTTAAGTTTCCATCAGTTCCAGAGATTCCACAACTGGTGGTTAAAATTGACACAGAAATATGCTTGTCGTTTATATATAGCAGCTAGTTCAGTGCCAATAGTTTATTTAATAATTACGTGCGGAACAAATATCTAGCTAGCTATGCCACCTCCGCCAAGTCCCGGTCGAAGGGGAAGGCCCAAGAAATGTTGGCTTGACGTCGTGAAGGATGACATGCGTGTCAATGCCAATAGTCAGTGACTTATCCTATGTATGTCACCATGACATGTTGGGGATTTGATCCCTCAGCCATACGAGTTCTGCGGGCCACATTATATCAAACTTCATGATGATGGCTTTATTGTTTACCCGTGCCCCTGGTAAAAGCAACGGACATCAAGCAACACTAGGAGGTTTTAGTGGGTTTTCCGGTCTGATCCGAGCCGTTAAGTCCCAACACTTCCCCATTGGGGTCCCCACACGTTACGGGCAGCTCGTAAATGGATTTCACCTATTCAAAAATAACCCTGGGGCGAATTTGAATTTCAACCAACTGAGTTTATAAAACCGCAAACAACTCAAACGAAAATAAGATTTAATATTAAATAAATTTATATAAATATAAATGCTTTATCCATTCGTGTCTTGTTTTTAGGAATGCAATGTTTTCGTTCGTTCGGTCATCGTCTTCTTTTGCCAAAAATTAAAATAACCAAAATTAAATTACTGCAAACACCATAACTTTGTTTCGATGCATAACGTTTCGAAATTGATTTATCTATATACTAATTTTCTCAAATAATTATATTTTACGTCCCAAGAAAAAAAGTTAAGTATTAAGGGAATAAAACTGAACGATAAGATCAGTAACTACAATGCACAATTTTTTAAGAATCAATGTGAAACATCTTAATTCGTACTTATATTATATGGTGAGGTGAAAATCTATTTAATCATTTATTGATAATTCTGGCAAAATAGTTCGACGTAAGTTTTGCAAGTTCATATAACAAAGCAAAATTTACACTAAAATGTTTTTCTACAAACATGATTAAATAATGCTGTTTTTAATGGAGGTGGCTAAATTATAAATGCCCTATATTACAACAGCCTTAAACACAACTAAAGTAGATTTGAAACGACTTAAAACAAATTTACATAAAATACATAGAGTTTTGGCTCTACTAATTAATGACACACATCAAGGACGGTGGTGGTTTCTTTATATATGTATTTTGTTATTCAAAATGTTACATATGTACCACTTTCGGTGTGCTTTTGCCTCGGAGCCAATTCAGTAGAACCGTGGAAGTACTTTGTGAATCTCGAGCTGTAATTTAAAAAAATGATCACAAATGTGAGTCCGCGTGAACGAACTATATAGTACATACACTGTTTGCTACAACCCATTAATTTGTCGAAAAGTAATGCAATAATCTAACATACTATAAAGAACTTGTGTATTTATTTAAAAAATCTGAGATGGATAAATATAAAGAAAAAGAACTTTCAGCTAGATGTTTCGCTGGGAAATTTCTTCACGCTTCTTCTTACTAGGTAAATTTTTTAACTGATCTAGTTTAAGGAGAAGAATTTTATTTGAATTCTTTCAGATTAAGATTAATTGGAATACCGTTATTTTAACCTAATTTTACCTATCGTTTCCGTTTGACATTCCTTGCAGGGGCGTAGCTAACGCGGTATCGGCCGTAACAATGAAAGTGTGTAAGCAAAAATTCTTAAAATGTTGTCCACAATCTTGTATAGATTACTAATAATTTTGAGAACGTATAATAACTCATATTCAATATATTGTTACGAGTGCGGAACTGGAATTAAAATGCTGTTGGAATCACTATAGAATTTATTAGAACTATACAAACACGTATAACACGGGTATAAATATAACTGGACACAACCAGTACAAACTGCACGATTCAATAACACGCGCAGTCCGTCACTATATAGCTTATCGAATGTACACGTCTTGTTCGTATCGTAATCCTCGCTTGACTGCGTCACCCCTCCGTTCGAGCATTGTTTTATATTAAACTATACGATACAACAATCGACCGCGTGGACTGAATTTTCCAAGAAACGTAATCTGCACACCTGCGGCCTTAAACGAGTACAATAACAATAGGATGTTTTTCTTAATTACAATTTTGAAATATAAAGTAAACAAAAGAATTCTAAATGAAAGGTAATATACTGCAGATATGCATTCACTTTGTCGGCGTGTAAAAATAAAATTATTTTAATTCAATTCGAGCATTTTTTGTTTCTTTTTAAATAAAACTTTACCCTTCACTTGAACCCCCCTTCCCCCCCCACAATCTAAATAATAGAGGGCCCGTCTAAGGCAAGCTACGCCACTGATTCCTTCACAGAAATTGATCCTTACAAGTTACACTATGATTTGGCATAATAATACAGAATGTGTTTATTATTTCCGAATCAGCCGATTCGACTCCCTGACAAGGGTAATTCACTTTACAAAAATCTAAAAATATCACTTTAATACTCGAACTGTTTGCGATCTCGCTAACGCTAAGATCATAGGAACTTACACTGTAGCTCTGAGAGAATTTAAGATAAGAAATTAGGGGAATGATTAGTGTGTTGTATATCTATAGTTTATGGGAACATGAATCGCTTATTTTGTGTTTTCATAAACTTACATAGTGTGTGGTGGGCCTGCGCGAGTTGCTCGACGGCCTCCGAGGGTAAGTTGGCGACGTCGCTTTGCACAGCCGCAGCTCCATCTGCCTCTGCTCACTCTCCTGCCGCAGGCGCACGTCGCGGCTGTGCCTAACACCGCGTAGTTCTGACAACCTATGGTCCATAATATAATGCTAGTATGTAGGTGGGCTTGGATATTGGCTCGTGTACTTTGTACTCGAAATAAAATTAAGCTTCTTCCTAGTAACGTTTTTTTTTTTGCCAGAAACAGTCAAACGGCAAAGCACCTAATGGTAAGTGGTTACCGGTCGCCTGTGCAAGCCTGCTAATTAAGAATATTTTTCAATGAACTCATTTTCATGATGCATGTTACGTCGTACACTTAGAGTTGCCTGACCACAGGGATGAAAAAGTACTTTTCGTCTCTGGGAAAAGATTTTCTCTGCAGTGAAAAAATTTAAAAACTTTGCGAACAATAGATAATGCATGCGACTCATGTTCTAACTATTCTTGGTCACTGTTAAATCGCGACATAAATTGTAGTAGAAAGTATCAACAGTTTTGTATCAATATATACTTATAAATAACTTTTACTAAATTATTATTTAATTTACATAGAGCTAAATATTTACAATCATCACTTACAAAAAATACGACCTGGTAAAATGCCACAGACAAAAAATTTACGTGGCGTTTCATATATGAAGCAATAAATGAGTACCTATATCAGATTTAGATATGGATTTAACGCCTAATTTCATAGAGAAGTAGTTGTTTCTTTACCTAATCAGTTTTTATTTACTTTCCTTATATTCGAAATGAAAAGCGGAATGTTAACCTCGGGTGAAAGGCCTATTTGGTACTCTACTATTTGCGCCCTCGCTACGTTCGTGCGCCAAACCATCTATGTCTAAATAGGATACATTCACCTCTCATGTAACAATCTACTATTAAACACCTTAATGAACAGTAATCGATCAATAGACATTTCAATTCCACATTCAAATGAACACTGACCTACTACTCTCTCATTGTATCAATCATTCATCACTACTTTCTTTACCTCCTCATTTATTTATATTTTCTACATTACATTCGTACAACCCTCTAGGACGACGTGGCCGCTAAGTGGAAATGCCCTTTCTATACTATTTCTTTCTATTCTGCCTTTCTTTCTCTAGAGAAAAAGAAACTGTAACATCTTGTTTACGCTATGCCCATTTCTATAGCAGCAAGCAGAAAAATTTGAGAGGAAAGCGGGCAGCGAGAGTATTAAATTTTCAAATAAGTTTCGTTAACATACTCACGCTACCCACTTCCCTTGTCACTTTCTTCCTTTAAAAATGAGCATAATGTAAACAGGACCAACATTTGAACATGTCCTTTAGTTCGTACACGATATTGCCCAGAACACAATACAAATGTTCACTATGTGAACCTAAACACTCGCCTGAACCAGCGCAACTTATGGAACTAATTTGTATAGACACGCAATGAAGTTTTGCCCATCCTATACTATACCTATAATCTCTATTATTGTCGTCGAGATATAGTTGTATATTATTGACTAACACACATGCATCTCAATTCAACTTATACTTTTTTAAAGGACTTTTGGACGAGCGTCCATATCAGTCCATGGAAACAGAAAAAACTTACAATCACATTAATAATAATAATAATTACGTAAGCATAAAATAATAGTCATTTTACATGTTTGTACATGGATAATCACTATTATTTAATGATTTTAATAATAAAGTCCAAAACTAATTTTGTTTTTACAGACAGGGGGTTGGCTAAAAAAGTATGAAAAATTCCAAAGTCCAATGTTATACTGCTAGACTTTAGCCTCTCAACTTTAGTGGTAATGATGGTTTACTATCCATGCTTGTCCAAGTGTTATTAGCTGGTTTCACACATCAGTAATCTAGATGTGTAGGTAACCTAACGATATTTTCCTTCATTGTTAGAATGTGGTAACATGTGACAAAATCTATAATAGCTTTTTATTCATACAAGAGGAGGACTGTGTGCTCCTTATCATTGATATATAACTGACAAACTTAAAAAGGACCACTCACGGGTCTTTGTGTTTAAGAGAGTGATGCAAGTTGGAAATACTTAATGACTAGAAAATATTAAATTAAATCTTACTTGGCTTGTAATTTCGGCTTATCACCATCGGGATCGCTTATACTGCTATTACGAGATGTTTGTCCGCGGTGTGTGTCAACAAAGTGCTGTTCTCGCTCTACATTAAAACTTGGCAAATCGGATATCATCTCTGAACTAGACTCAACTAAATCATCTAATCCAGAAGATTTAACTTTTGCTTTTAGGTCTTCGTTGGACCTCAAACTATCAGACAGGCGAAGCTGTAATGTATCTCTCTCTTCTAACAACTGAGTCAGTTCCATTGTGAGCTCCTCACAACGAACATCTCTTTGGTGCAACATGTACAATGCTAAATCCAATTCAGCTCTCGGAACTGCATCAAGAAGCTCTTTATTTAAAACTAGCCCTGAATCATCACCTTCTCTATCACCCGGCTTTGTATCCGATGCAAACGACACATGCTTTTGAATCTTACTATTAGAAATCCTCAACATATTTTGCAAATTAGTTATTTCATCATTAAGAGAGACAATCTCAATTTCTTGACTCTCTAAAGCTGTTTGCATTTCCGCCGATTTCTTTGAATGATCTTCTAAAGCTTGATTTAGTTCCACTATTTGGCGGCTTAAATTGGTGCATTCAGTTATTTTCTCATTCAAAGCTTCGACTAAATTAGACTTTTCAGACTCTAACTCTTTCGTATTTTATCACTGTGATTTTCGACTTCGTGTATTTTTAACCTCAAAATAGCTAATTCAGATTCCTTCTCGAAACTAATGTCTTCTACTTTTTTCTCATATTCCAGCAGTTGTTGTCGGACATTCTCGAACTCTTCATTTCTATGAGCAATTGCAATGCTGTATTCATGAGTCTTTTGGTATATTTCGTTATTTTTTATTGTTAGTTGAGTGGTTAAATCTGAAATTCTAGCATCTGCCTCAATAATTTTGTTTTTCAATTCTGCATTCTGTTTCATTAATTCATCAGCACTTGTTTTAGAAGCTACTAAATCATTTTGGGTATTAGTAAGCGCTTGATGACATGTATCCAACTCTTTCTGATTTTTAGATATAAGTTCTTGTAACATCTTTTCATATTCTTCTTGTTGTTCAAGTAGTTTATTGTCATGGGTCACTTTTTCATCTTCCATTTCTGATCGTAACATATCTATCTGCTGCATTAAGTCTCCACATCTATTTTGGAGATTTTGTACATGTTCCTCTTTATCTTGCAACTTGTTTTGCAAGGAACTGACCTGTTCCATCATTATAAGTTTATTAGTTTCTTCTTGGGTTGATGATTGAACATTATCTAGCAAATTTTCATATTTAGTTTCCGCTGCATTTATTTGCTGACGAAGTTCGTGTTCCATCTTTTGAAAATCAGCTTCTCTCTGGGCTAGATGTTGTTTCCACAATTCTGCTATTTCTAAACCACGCTGGTCAACGGCTGTGGATAATGTTGACCGCAATTCGGCAAGATTCGAAAGTAATTGGTCGTTTTCTTTATTTAGATTTTCTATTTTAGTGTTGAGTTCACTTACGCGTTCTTCATAACTACATGAACGTTTTACTATCTGTTCATTGGTTTCTTCTAAGTGCGATATTTTAGCAGTTGCGGCCTGAAGGTCGTCTTTTAATTTCTCACAATTTTCTGTTAATGAACTTAATTGAAGCAAAGTGTCGGAATTTTCATCAGTGTTTTGACTTTCTTCATATAGAATTAACTTTTCTTTAGCTGCATTTAATTCAGATATCAATGATGATACCTTTGTTATGTTTTCATTATGTGATACTTGTAAATGATTAATCTCTTTTTGTAAATCATAAGACTGTGTTTCCAGTAACTTTTTCTCACTTTCTACTTCATCAAGCTTACGTTCAGTGTCAGTCTTAAGTTGATTATATTCCTGCTTTAGTTTAGTATATTGTTCTTCTACATTAGATAGCTTGGTACTTAATAATTCATTAGCTTCTAGAAGCTCGGCTTTTATTTGTTCTATATTTGAATTTAAGTTACTTTCTTGCAATTTTATATTTAATTTACTTATTTCATTTTTGTATTGTGATTGCTGTTCCTGTAGTTCTGTATTTTGAGCAGCTAATAAATCAATCATTGATTGTAATTCATCATTTTCTTTTTCCAGCTTAGATATTTCTATTTTGTAATGACTTTCATTTATTGGGCTACTATCTTGAGAAGTACGTTGAGGGGAATCTTGTGAACCTTTTTCCCATCGAACAGTCGATAGCTTATCGTTAGCTTCTTTGAATTTAAATTTCCACAATTCAATTTCATTTTCTAATTTCTCTTTGATTTCCGTCAATCGATCATTAGCACTGTTAAAAACTTCATTCTGCTTTTTAATCGAATCTTTCTCACGTTTCTCTTTAGTAAGATCAGCAGTAACTTCCGATAGTCGTTTTTCTAATTCTTGAATATTAAATTTCAATTCATCTTCAATTGCACTATCCAAGAAAGATGATTGAGATAGCTGTCTTGCTGTTTTCAGTTCATTTGTTAAAATGTCATTACTGGCCTTCAATTCTTTTAACTTCTTTAAAGCTTTTAGTAATTTAGATTTGTTTAAATCTAATTCTTGTCGAAGATCTTCATTTTCCCCTTTCAATCTATGAATTTGTTCATGCAAGTATGAATAATCCGATGAAACTTCTATGGTGTCTTCAGATTCACCTAGCCCCCAACCTTCATCGGAATTAAATGGATCAGCAATGTTTGGAACACTTTCATCGCTCTTGTAACATAAGTAAGACTTTTTAGGAACAATAGCTTCTTCGACTCCACTTTTAGAATCCATTTGATCTATGGTTTGTTTTTGAAGATTATCTGATATTTTTTTATGGTTTATATTTGCTTCTACGATATCAACATCAGAAACAATCTGAGACTCAAGCGCTGTTAAATCTAATTCCTTTGCATCGTCGTATGCTTCAATAGTTGATGAAATTACCATTCCTTCCGTTTTTGGGATATTCATTTCAAAGGTCAACTTCTGTTTTTCCATCAACTCTTTCAACTGATCCTCTTTTTGTACAACAATTTTTTGGAGTTCATCATTCTTATGTTGTAAGACACTTATTTCATTTACTAATCTTTCTATTTCTATTGCAGAATTATTTAATCTTGAATTTAATTCTAATATCTTGCTTTCGAAGTCCGATGTTAAAGTCACAATGTTCAATTGTTGAGTTTCTATCTTAGTATTCAAAGCGAAAAGCTCTTCATTTTTACTGTTTAAAATGGAAGTTAAGTTGTTAATTTCGCTAACATACTGTTCTGTGTAATCAGGAGCAACAACCTTAGTATTTGAAGCTTTCATGTTTAACTCATAATTTATTCTATTCAGTTCTTCAATATTTACGGTAAGGTTGTGTATATTTAACTTATAGTCATGAACCTTTTGTTCTAATTGCGACACATGCTCAATCACTTTTTCATATTTTTCACTAAGTAATTTCTTTTCTTTGATAGAATTTTCAATTTGTGTGTTGAACTCAGATTCTAATTCCTCAATCTCGTGTTTCTTTTCTAGTAACAGCACTTGATGATCATGAGAAACTTGTTTTAGTTGCGAACCCAACTCACGTAATTGTGATTGGTACTTAGATATTTCAGCTTCCACCGCGTCGGTCCTTCCTGCTTTATCAACTATTTTATTACAGTGCTCTTGTATATCATTCAGAGCTACTTTAAGTCTTTGATTTTCATCACTAACAACTAGAACTTTATTTTGTAACTCTTTATTCTCACTTTCTATTTCATAAAGTTGTTTTTCCACAACTCTATCATGGTCCATAAGTACTGCTAATCGATTTATTAACTCATCTTCCTGTTGTGTATACTCTGCATAAGCTTTTTGTTTTTCTTGTAGATAATTGCCCAATTGGTCTGCCTTACGTTCGAGGGAAACCCTTCGATCCTCCATTGCCGAAATCGATTCTTCAAGACGACAAATACGATTCTTATACTTGCTCATTTCAGTTTCTAAATTTTCAATATACAAGTCTCGTTCTTGCAGTTTAGCCTCATATCCAAATTGTGTTTGCGTACGCAGTTGTTCTGAGTTTTCAAGTTTACTTTTTATATCTGTAAGTTCATTTTGTTTTTGATTAATTTCAGCCTCTAAACCAGTAACTTTCGTTACTACATTAATGTTATTTTTCTGTTCGATTTCCAATTCTGCTATTTTCTTATTTAATAATTCCAATTGTGTTTTAAGTAAGGCGTTTTCTTCATCCGCAGAATGTAAATCGTTTCGTAGGCCATCAAGTGCCTTTGTCAATTTTGCAGCTTGCTCATATGAATTAGTTAGTTTCATTTGAAGTTCTTGAATATTGGCTTGCAGCTGATTTATGTCTTGAGATTTTTGCTGATCCAGCGCAACTTTGTAAGATTGCAATCGATTTATTTCTTCCTCCGCATGTTTTAATTTTTCTTGTAATGCTGGTAGAGTTTCTACTTGGATCAATAATTGATCTAGTTGGGAATTTTTGTTTTCCAATAGTTTTTGTGTTTCATACAAAGAAGTTTCCAGGTCCGTGTACATAGAAGATTTCTTTTTGAAATTGACAGCTAATTTTTTAAATTTCTCCATGAGCTCTTTATTTTTATTTTCGGAATACGTAATTTGTTCTGTTAACAAATCTTTTTCCTTTGTTATTCTATCTAAAATCTCCTTTGAGTCTCCTTTCTCTAATGTGGCTTTAATCTCTTCAATATGTTGAGTAAGATCTTGTAAATCTTTTTCTTTTTCTGTCAAATTATCACGTAATTTTTCATTCTCAATGGATTCCTTTCTAAGCTGTAGTTTTATTTCATGAATTTCTTCATCTCGCTCTTTTGTTTGTAATATAACAGCAGATAATTCTTCTTTATGCCTCTGTTTCTCAACTTGCAACTCTTTGATAAGACTTTGTTTTTCGCTAAATGTTTCTTGTAATTTTTTTAGTTCTATATCAAGTGTTATTCGATTACTTTCTAACGTGCTCTTCAAAGTTAGCAAATGTGCTTTTTCATCTTCAAGTATCCTAAGCTTTTCTTCGTTTTCATTTAATTTCTTTTGATAAACTATTATTTGTTTATTTAGGGATTTTATAAGTTCGGCATTCTGATCTTTAGCTTTTTCTTCTTCGAGAAGTTCAATTGTAGATTTTAGTTTTTGTGATACATCATTTAATTTTGTTATCTGGTTCACGTATTCAGACAAATCCTTATCTTTTTGTTGTAAAGTATTACTGTAGTTCAATAACCTATCTTCATAGTCTTGTAAAAGTTTTTCCAACTCTGCTATTCGGGCATCTCTGACGTTTATAGTAGCAGAATATTCTTGGTGAATTTTCTGTATTTCTTGCTGTAGCACATCATGTGCGGTTTTATATTGCACTAATTGCTGTTCAAATTCTTTATTACTTTTCAGGACGTCCAAGTTCTCTTTTAATTGAATGTTTTCATCAACCAAACATTTTATTTTAACTTCATATGAAGCAGTATTTTGGAGTAAATTATTTTTCTTTTGCTCTTGTTCCTCTAAAGAGAGTATCTTCATTTGGCAATCTGCAATTTCAGCTTCTCTTTCTTTAATAGTGTTCTTTAATTTAAGAATTTCTTTAGTCAACTGTTTAACTGATTTTGTTCTAGCAGGTCCCCCTCTGTCACCACCGGTTTTGTCTTCATTTTGTGTTTCTAAAGCACTACATTCTACTACCGCTAGTTCTTCAGTTGGCTTGGCGATTTCAGTTGATTCTTTCAAAATTTCAATACGCTCCCGTTTTAAGTCTTCTATCTCTTGTTTAAGGTCATGATTTGACTGTTCCAATTCAACCTTTTCTTTATTAAACATGTCTATACAATTCTGTAGTGCAGTACAATGATTATTAAGCTCATTAATTTGCTGATGCAATGTTTCATTTTCTGAATTTAATTTACCCATCTTAATCATGACCTCCTGTCTTTCTTGTTCAAACAGTTTGATCTTGTTATTTAGTTCTGCAGTCTGCTCAAGTAAGTTCTCTAAATTATGTTCACTTGTAGGAGACGAAGTTTCTATTTGACGATCATCATTTTTATCTTCCCCAATTCCTTTATTATATTCCTCGAGTTCCAGCTTTTCTTGAGTTGTTAATGATTCTACAATTTCAATTGATTCTGCTGAACTAACTTTCTCTGCACTCAATTTCTCCAATTTATCTGTTAGTTCCATATTTTCCTGTATATAACTTTCTAGTTTATGTATCAAGTCTTCTTTTTCCTGTTCTACTAGTTTAATATTACCATTGAGTTGTTCTTTATCCAATTTTAAATTTTCAATAACTAGTTCCAATTGTTTTCTTGATGCTGTAAGTTCATCAATTTGTTCTTCCAACTGTACAGACTTTATTTCTGAACAAACTTGGTCATTTTGAAGCTGAGTAATATCAGCTAGTTTATCCTCAATTTCTGTATATTTCACTTGTAGATTATGTAACTCTGGAAGAATAAACAATTTCAAGTTTTAAATCAATTAAGACAAACAATACCAAAAAAACATTACATTACTCACCTTGCACCAAATCAAACTTCTGAGTTTCTAATATACTTATAGACCGTAATCTTGCTTCAGCCAAGTTTTCCATTTCGACCATCTTTTTATAAATATCGGAATCAGTCACTGCAAAAGAAAACGAATAGTTCTTTGTAAAAAATATATTAGACTCTGTATATGTCATTTTTACAACAGTAAATTAGCCATATATAAAAGCTCTGGGCTTTACATATGGCTACATTCATATATACTTGGGTAATATACTACTGGAATTTTCTGAAAATACAAGCGGCTACCCGCGCTTCACGCCTCTAGACTATAACACGATGCACAGTGGCGGCATTTCTATTTGACCCTTTTTATATTTTGGACAACTTACACAATATGTTTATAGATTAATGCCTATATGTCATTCTGATGTAGAAACTATACTATATCACTAGTTTCAACAATATGTTCAGTAATTTTTGTATGAAAGAGTAACAAAGATCCATCCTGCCATGGCGCCATCCATGCTCATCAAACATTCTCGTTTATAATATTAATAGTATGTACAATCGCCAAAGCTGGCGGTTAACCAGGCATAAGACTAAAATCGCTTGGCAAACACTTTCGTTAACAACGCGAGAACACGCACACAAGTAAAACATTGGTTTGGGGGCGGAGTTTTATTGTTACTTGTTTTGGGTTTTACTCATTTAAGACAATAGAAAGCAAGCCGCTTTTTTGAATACGCTGTTTTACAATACCTAAATAATATACTTTATGTATTTGATGTAAAAGTGAAGAGTAAAAGATTAAGCAAAATTTATCGTAGTAAAACATTTGACTTAGTATTAATAATTAACTATTATAACCTCTGTAATTTTTTTAAATTATTAGTTGCCCTTTTTTTCAAAAAATTCACGCTTAATTAGTTAACGCTTTCGGTTCGGAAACTCGGTTTTACTAATTGTGGGTTCGAATCCTAGATGAGAACCATTAACCACTTCAAGGTTTTTATGACTTAATGTGCATACTATTTCAACCATGCGCAATTAATTACGCTAATTGTTGCTGACAGTAAAAACACATCACCATGAATCCTTTATATTGATATTTAGGAGTTTGAGACAATACCGTGTCAAACTTCTAAATCTGCTTATGAGAAACGTGGTGGGTATACCATCTGATCCCTCCTCAAAATAGAAAAGACACGAGAACAATATTGGAACTTTTATGGTTGTTATTATTATCTTTACAGTAAATTCAAATTTTGCTAATTTAAAATCGAATTATTATTAGTTGATATGTAGTCCTTAATATAATTAGCTTATATCTAAATCAGATTAGTTCGAATAAGTCTGTTCATGTCCAAGACTTGACATTAGTCTGGATAAAATGTGTTTTAAATAATAAATAATGTAGTAGTGAGATAAAGTTGAACTATTATCTGTAAAATCATGTGTATTTTCATGTAAGATTTAGGAACTTTTTAGAATTGTTTTTAACTGGGCCTTTGTCTTTCTTAGTAAGTTTCTAATATTCGTCGTCCATGAAATAAACTTTTGTTTTTTATTTCTTTTAACTGTTATATCTTTATTTAGTTATAGTTCTCATAAGGGGATGGTTGTGATGTAAAAAAATATATTACAACTGAAAAGCCTATTGAAACAGGTTTTAAAATTAAATAAAGATTTTGTTATTACATTTTAGGAAGTTATTAAAGATTACTTGTCCCGTTATAACATTCTCCCGTCTTGCGGCACTAAGTCTGAATAACTTTTGAATGATATTTCTGGTTTTCCAATACTTTAAGAAAATTCCATAAAAAATGCTATTTACAGATGTGAACATTTGAATTTTATTGTATAATAATGTTAAGTAATATTGGCTACGACTAATTCTGAAAACCAGTCGGAATTCAATTGATACCTGTAGTCTATTAAATTAAACTTGATGAGACAAAAAGAATTAATAAACGTTTACAATTCGGTGCACAGAAAATGTAGGTGGCGGCGTCATTATGACCACCTGACAATAAAATACCTGGCAATAACAAAATAAAGCCATAAATTGTTTTATTACTTTCAATATTTTCGCTTGAACGTTTGAATTATATTTCTTATTTTTTATTTCTAAAACAAAATTCCATAATAAAATGCTGTTTACAGATGTGGACATTTGAATTTTATTGTATAACAATGTTAAGTAAAATTGTCTATGACTAATTCCGATAACTAGTCGGCATTCAACTGTTACCTCTAATCCACTAAACGAAACTTTACGAGACAAAATAATTAATAAAGGATTCTAATGCACAATACATGGCGGCGGCGTCTTTATGACCCCCTAACTAGTAATAACAAAATAGAGCCATAAATGATTGTATTAATTTCAATATTTTCACTTGAAATTTAATTTTTTATGAGTGTAAGATAAGTTACTAATTATTTTACAAGCACAGTTGCTATGTTATTTGTGTTAGATTTGAGTATTTTTAAAAATTTAAGACTACGTAAATCGATATTGTAGCTATTTAAATAAAATCAAGTTATCATGATTATAGCAAAAGTATTATATTTTTGTAGACATTGTAACTGTCAATAGGGATTAAATGTTAATATCTTATCCAGAAAACAGGCACAGGTCAACAAGAAGGCAATAAAATCGAAGTCCGTAAACAAAGAGAGTCGTGAGCAGAGTAGAAAACAATAAAAGCGCGTCGTCAATTGGTCAAGTACAAATTACAACTAAACAGAGGCCATTGTTCCATATAATTTTAAAATTTTCGAAACGTCCTGATTGGTGTATTTGAAATTTGAGAGTGTGTGCGTGAGTATTGATACGTTATGAGCCGTCCAAAGCAAAATGTTAGAGAACTGATCATGCTCTAACTTTGTTGATTGTACATATGTGTTGTTAGTACTTTTACTCAACAAGATAATGATACTGTAAATTATAAGTTAGCATAAAACCAAGTGTAAAGTCATTAATCTCTAGATCCTCCATTTAAATTCACTAATTATGTGTGATAGTAACATGTGACAACAATGTCTCATGCAAAACAAGGATCAAATTTTGTTAAAGACAATGGTTCTATTAGATGATAATTCTGATCCATTTTCAGTAAGTACTGTTATAATAATTACCCAATATTGACACTGAAGGAAAAATATAGTGAGTTTACAGAGGTAGATTATGTATCCAATTTAACATTGGGCACATAAATAAATAGATTTCATAACACTTACATCTGCCACTGTCATAGTCAACTAAATGTAGCTGAAGATTCCCCTTTTCTTCCTCCAATTCTGCCACTTTTTGAGACAGTTGGTGTAATTCATCATTTAATCTAACAATTTCAGTGTTTGCATCTGATACTTTACTAAAACTGTCTATCGTCTTTTGCATCTGCTTGAGTTTTATTTTGTTATTGGATTTGACCTTAATCATATTTTTATTTGCAGAATCAATGTCTTCATTGAGTTGTGCAATTTGCTCTCCTGCTTCCCTAAGTTTATCTTGCAATGATTTAATATCTTCTGATTTTGGTTCATTTGATCTATCTTCTTCTGTGTCATCAACATCTTTTTCATTTTCTTTGGTAGGTTTCGACATTACTAGATCTTCTATGGAGGTGGTAGAAACACCAATATCAATTTTGTTAATAAATGTCTCCTCTTTTTTAATATGTGCACATTGAAGATTTGAAATCAACTCATCTTTTTGAGAAATTACATATTCTTTATCCAAAATATCTTTATTTAAAGATTGGACAAGCATTTCTAACCTAGCAATTTCATTCTTCATTTGCTTTTTATCTGTTTCTTGAGGCAATGATTCTGATGATAATTGAGTCCATGGAGATTTAATTTTAGATGCTGTTCCTCTAGCTCCTTTTCTTGTAGGCATTGGACTTCCTTTTTTACTTGGTGATCCGCCACTAGGTTTTTGCTCAGTCATAGAACAAAGTTTATTTTCAAGTTCTTTATTGGTCTGCCTAATTTGACAGTTCAACTGTTCCAAAAGTTCAATTTTCTTTGTCAATTCCACCATGCCAGCTATTTCTAAAGAACCTTTTTCTTCTTCGACATCTTCCTTTTCTTTTTGAGACAATGTTTCAATGTTAACTTGAGATAAAGTTTCTATTTTTTCATGTAAGTTCTTAATTTCATCATTTTTTAACTGTAAATCTTTAAGTATTTCTGAATGTGCTTCGCTTAATTCCATTCTTGATTTCTCTAAAGCAGAATTAGCTTCTTCTAAAAAGCTAATTTTTGTATCTTTAGCTTCTATATCTTTAAGCAGCCTTTGTTTTTCTTCTCTCCACTCAACTTCCATGTTTACAAAGTTTTCTTGCATTTTAGTCATCTGTTGTTTTGTGTCTTCCAATAAAGCTAAAGAATCTTTTTCTGAAACAAGTATATTACCAATTAACACCAACTATATAACATATTTATCATCACTATCTATTTCCTATTACATACCTAACTAATAGTAATATTTTGTCTTTATTTATTTTGCCTTTGATTTTCTGGGTGATAAAATATTTATCTGAAGTTTTCATTAAATATCCTAAAGTTGTGTTAATACTAACAAAACTCAACAAACCCATTTTAATATAGTTGAAATTAGACAACTTCCATTAAAGTAGTTCCACTATGAAATTGCCCAAAAATAATTATATAAAACTAATAGTGAATACTAATATACTATGAATAAACCCTTACCTTTTTTACTTAGTGTATCAGACATTAATGTTGTAGCCATATTTTTTGCTTCAATAATTTGATCTTTTTCATTAATTTTTTCTTGTAAATCTAATATTGTTGTTTCCATTGCTTTCATTTTGACTTGCATTACACTTATGGCATTTTCTTTATCTTTAATAGTGTTTGTAAGCTGCCCCACTTCCAAATTATCTGTGTTCTGTTCACAAATTAAATTATATTATATACAACTGAAAACACATTTGTAAAAACGTCAAGAGTAAAATTGGCCATAAAGTGAAAAGAAGCTCTAATGATTTTATAAGTAACAAGTTAAAGACTTACTAGTCTATGGTGCTTAAAGTGAGGTAAAAAATAGTAAGACAGAATTTGATTTATGAAGATTATGTATGTTTAATTACACTAATTGATTTAATATCACTCTATTTTAGGACAGTTATTTAAAGCTAAAAATATTGTTTAATCAAACAAAAACGAACCAATTTTTACATATTAACAATCAGCGAAAAAGATAATAAAAATGAGTTAGCACATAAATCTTGTAAATCATGTGTTGTTATTTACTTTTTTACAAAACTGTATTTCTATCTCTTCTACTTTTTTTAAACCTAAAAATTGCATTTCTTGTTCATATTTATTGCAAATAATTTAGACTGCCTTTCTACCAAGACCTGTTTTTTTTTTGCAGTGGTGATTTTATTTAAATGTAAAGTACATTTTTAATTAAATGGATTTTTTTCAGTAATGAATTTAAAATTACCAAGTGATATTATGGGGTGTAGCTTTAATAATAAATTAATTAAATTCAATTAATCATGTATATTTCGAAACTCAATATTAAAGAGATGCTGAGTGAGGTACCAGGTTCAACCAATTCTAACAAGAGTAATAAACAGATGTCCATTAGTTAACTGACTGTCAGCTTAAATTTGAAAACGTTTTTACTGTTGTTTGTGATTATGATTGATGTTGGTTTTTTAATATTGTATTACAAAAGAAAACATGACCAGATTGGGAATTATATGGTCACACATTAAACATGTAGTAGCAGGTGGTGATTTTCAGCATCTTCAAAATGCTTACTGTTACATAACTAAGTGACTTGAATTTTACTTAGAATTTAAAACTAATGTAACCTAGTTTCTCCGTGTCCCTGTAAATTTTAAAGTTCACCTTTTTAGTTTCCAATTTGGGTTCAATTTTAACATCTTTTCTTGGTGTCAACGACTTTGCTGGTCTTTTACTTATTTCTTTATAATGCTTTATCCTTTCCATTAGCAACTCTTTCTGCTTTAGTGTATTTGCTAGACTTTCACTAATGCCAGGTACTGTGAAAAAAAAACAAAATTATAGTATATTTTGAATTGAGCAAAAATTGAGTAAATGCAAAAAAAATATAAGTTACATATTTTTACATTTATTATATAAATGTTGCTAAATTATTAACTATGTTAAGGTATACATAAAGAAATTCATAGGTCCAAAGAAGATTTCAGATAATTTAATTAAATGAATTGTTTGATGTAGGCAGTATGTATACATATAATATTGTAAATTAATATGGGTGAAGTGATAATGTTTTGCGAAATAGGTTCCCACTCTTCTATAAAGTAACTTTTAGCTCCTTGATGTTTTGTGAAGCAGGTTGCACCTATCTTATCTGTCTTTTTAAGACATTCCAGACATGCTCAGTTGGTTTGAAGTCAGGACTATGAACTGGCCAATCTAAACAAGGGATTGCAACTTCCTGCATATACACTTCCATATTATGAGAACGGTGAACACAAGCATTGTCATCCATAAAAATGTAAACTCACAACAACTGCATCCACAGACGTGATATTGTCCCATTCCACTTGTTTGTGGGTGTTACATATATACATACACAACTTCACGCCAGGTCCCTTGCAGGGTAGGCACAAACAACAAAGCGCCATTTAGGCTTATTCTTACACACCTCACTTGCTTCTTTGACGTTGTGGGTGTTACAATCATAAATTCTAGTGGAACGAATAATGGAGATCAATAAGGGCTTGGATTTGAAAATTGCACCTTTTATAATCAAACAATCACTATTTCAAACCAACTCTTGACATAGGTCTTGTGAGCGCTTTGTGTTGGAAGAATATGACGTCATCAGTGACGTTTTCGCCACGACCATAACGACCGTGGACGTGGTCGCCCTACGGTCGGTCGTCGGTGATCAGTCTTGGAATGCCTAATGGAGCATTTGGGTTGCTATGAGCTATTAAGGCAACGCGCCGGAATAAAAAGCTGAATTACATTGTCGAATTAATTAAACTTTTTTATCGTAATATTTATTTAAAATAAAATAAGTAGTAGTATAGAAAATAATCTTAACTGCCCCTTTTTTTTGCAAGAGGGTTTAGTATATTTCAGAATAAAATAAAATATTATGCAATAAAATAAATTACTTGAAATTTCTAAGTTCTACTTAAAAATATTCCCACTTGATCTTTTGACCTAAAATTTTTATTGTCTTAGATTGTTTACATAGCAAAATTAAGTTGTATGTATATAAAGTTCTGAACAAGGAAACTTACTATTTAAGGCATCTTGGACTGATAAAGTTGTAGATACATCAGTTGCTGCTGAGTAACCTGTCCTTTCACTCATGGTGGATGCCATTTCCGAAGCAGTGTCACCTTCATCTTCTTCTGTAAGGATTTTTGTTTAAATTTATAATAAACAGGCAAAACCACCCTCTAAATATGTCTGTTACATGTATACTAATATAGGGCTGTTCTATATATTGATGTGGATGTCCTTTACAGGTTTTTTATAATCTTTTTGAATTTGAGTGATCTATTTATTGTTCATGCTTATGTTCTTTGTTTACGGCCATAAGACATATTAAAACCTTATCCTTTCCTTTGTATTTAATTCAAATTCATCAAAGCCATAAAGCTTATTAATTGAGAATTCAATGTAATGTTTGATTGATTATCTTTTTGTACACAATCACAAAAAAATATTATTGTTTAATGTTTAAATAGCTTTTCATTATTTCATTTCCCAAATAGCAGAACACAAATTTGATTTTAAATATGTTTCTTATTATAAACCACATAATAAGAAAACATACATATAATAATAAGAAACATTAGGAGAGACTTTGAATCCCTCTGCATATTTTTTAGAACATTCATTCTGTGTACATCTGGAGAGAACTTCCCACCATGGTCATCCCTTTGTGGGGTGGGGTTTTTTAAGAAGAGCAATATAAAATTTCTTACAGGTTGGCAGCATCCCTGGTATTGCAAGCGTCCATAGACAATGGTAACCACTTCCATACGAGAGACTGTTAGTTTGACTGCTTCGGGTAATAAAGAAAAAAGTGTATTTGTTGTTAAGTGTCACATTTCTAGAAATATTTTTTTCTTTCTTTTCTTAATGCCTCATACTTACCAAAAGGTCTTCCCAAGAGTTCAGCAGCTGCTTTTCTATGTTCTTTGATGCGTTTGGAAACAAGGACAGCATTTTCTAAACATTTTTGTGCCCTCTCAAATTTAATAAGCCTTTCTGAAGATGATGAGATTTTCTACAGATAAAAAAAATATTAATAAAACATTATGATAGTTAAAGTAAATAATAGACATACTTTTGTTTAGAGGTATAACTAAGTTCTTTGTTTTCTCCCATTGTTAGTAATTGTTTGGAATAAATACCTTATTTCTTTCATTAAAATTTTAATTGTATCATACATTTTGTTACAATATTTGCCAATATATATGTTATATATTATTTGCAGTTTCATGGTCGGAATGTTGGGCCACTAAACTGATAAACCACAAATGTCTCCACTGAGCTGATCTGAGAATGTTGAAATGGATGTGTGGTATTACAAGAATGACAAATGTTTAAGGTGACAAAAGAGTACATAAAAGGGATCTATGAAAGTTACACTCGACTGAAAAATTGAGAGGAAGAATATTAAGTTGGTATGAGCGTAAAATGAGGAGGAAGAAATGAGGAGAAGAAATGACAAAATCAAAGTTAAACTACAAGATAGATAGGTTACAAATATAAAGGTACACCAAAAAAAGATGGATGGTTTCAGTGAAGAATGATATGTGGTGTGACAGATGATGTATGACAGAGTTGAGGAGTGTGGAAGGAAAAGGTATAATGTGCCGACCCCAAATAATTCAGATATGGTGAAAGAAAAGAGAGGTTATTTGCAGTTTCAAGAAATCAAATTTATTTAAATCTAGTATTTATAATTAAACCTCTCAGTCGTGATTGTATAGTTTACTAATTTAAACTAAATAAGTAATAATAAAGATATGCTTTAAAATAATAATTAAGAATAGTGTTTAAATGTGATGTGAAATTAAGAAAAAAATATTACCTATATAATAAATTAAGAGTACAAAAAATAATAAAGGATATTTATGATATTTGTTGTTGTTGTTTCGATTGAACATTAACATTATAAGTATGCACAACAGTTACTGTGAATACACTGTGCAAGAAACACGGAATGTCTGTACTCGTTATGGAGGCACAAACTAGATGTAAACTAAAACTTTTGAATTATCCCTTAAATTTAAATTGAAGACAAGATTGCAAATTAAATCAATAATTTAAAAAAAAATATATCTCTAGTGAAACATTTTATCTTTGTACTTGAGTATAACAATAAGCATAGGCATATCAAGTGTGCATTTCATCACCATCAGCATAACAGCAATTTGCAATGTTGTACATATTTTTTCATTTGTAATAAGTTAAGTGTTAAATTTTAAACAATGAACTAAAAGTATAAGAAGCTAGAACGATTTATAAATAATTCAGTATTTAGTATGTTGTACGATTTATGATATTATTATGTCTTCATGAGTTGATGATATGTTATAACTGTCCTTGAGCAAAGCTACGATATGGTGTCGAAATTGTGATGCAGTTACATACCTTTGTGTTCACATTTCCAGCAATACTTGAGGTATCGCTGCTTTCGGGTAATTTGCTATCACCAACTTGCAATTGGCTCCTCTCAGGAGGAGAATCGATGTTTTTGTTGTCCGACATGGTTCACTCAATATAAACATTAATGACAAAATTTTATAACAACACAGAGGCACTGACTTAGATCTATTTTTGGATTATAGCTTAAAGAGATAAATCTAGAAAATGTAAACGAAAATTAAGTTACTTAGCCACCTCCACTGATCTTCAAAACTTGCAATTATTTCAATTAATCTAAGATTTTATGACTTTAGCACTTAGCAGACATATGTCATTTCAATAAAATTTAACACGTCAGCGAATCTGCTAGAAATTCTATTGCAAAATACTCATTCTATATAATCGACAAAACTGTACTCTCAGCACATCACTAATAATCACTTATCTCAAAGTCGAATCTTGCATGCATTTGGAGTTTTTGGCGGGATCTCCGGGAACTGAAAGCAGATGTTGTGCTGTGCAGTTATATTTTTCTAAAAATGTGTAAAATTACTCTAAAATGAACAATATTATAGTCTGGCCAACGAAAGGTGACCCTGGAAAATGGCGGCAAATTTAAATAATATACGTATGGCAACATCAACATTATTAGGATTAACCTATTTTGATACTTGGTAGTTACTTAATTATTTATGTTGTGTATTTTATGTGTGACAATAGATACATCATACTCGTTTCTAACGATAATATTATAAATACTGAAGTTTGTGAGATGTTTTTGTTACTCATTCACGCCAAAAGTACTGAACGGATTTTTATAAAATTTGGAAAACTTGTTATTACTAACCCTTATATCTCGAATCTAGAATGACCTACAATAGAATATAGACTATCTACTTTTAATTCCGGTAGATAGCAGGAAATCAGTAGTCATTACATTTTTTGAAAAATAAAAATCAGATTTCGTCACGGCCCCCTAGTCTCGACCCGAAAGCCACATACGACCCATTACCAATGGACACATATTTGCAACATTTCAGGGCCTCCTGGTGTGCAACAGCAGCCCCGGCTGTCAAAGCTGTGTCCGGAAGATAGGACTCCGCCAAAGTATCAACACAGGCAAATCCACTCACAATCAAACGAAAACCGCCATCTTGTTTGTCAAAATTGACGTTGACATTCGTATTAGAGTTGCCATGTAAAAAGTTTGCAAATAATTCCAGGTTCAACTTTCGATAGCCAGTTAGGATATTGATAGTTTTTGAGTAGTTATGTGTTTTGTGAGAAATGTGAACTGTACGAATGTGGCCTTTTGAGTTGTCACAAGAACTCCATTGAAAGGTCCTAGCTGATTACCTACAGTTCAGCTGTGCTATATATAGCTAAGAAAATGAAGAAACTATATTGTAAACTAAGATCTGGCTTAAAGGCCTAGCTGCCCAGTCATAAAATATGAAATGGGTAAAGCGAAGCCAGATGCCAGACTTTAGACTTTGCAAGGACCCAGTATGTGCGTAAATCGGTAGCATTTTCCCTCGCCTCAAAAAAAAAATAGGTCTAGTGCCAGTCCAAAATTAAATATTTTCAAAACTGTCAAAAGTATGTTATGTCATTGTCAAATGTCAAGTCAATATTAAAATTTGTTTCAAAAATCTAAATTGATCTGGTCTATGAATAATTCTGAATTTCTGAAATAATTTTCCGAAGTTTTTCCTGTAAATCGTGTTTTTATGTAACTTTTAGTCAATTTAATCAATGGCGACTTCTCGTTTACAGGTACAAGGTTCCTTTCTCTAATAATTAAATAAATATTTCATTACATTGCAACTTTGTTACGACCTTAACACGCAATTCTTTCAGGCATCTTTACGTCATTTAAGTAAAAATTATAAGAAAAAAGGTAGATTTGAAATTGGTATAGCTTCAGAGCTACCTGCTGCTTACAAAAAGTTTTGGCATGAATGGAAAGTACTGAAGCCAGTTGCCGTGCATTTTATCCCGCAGGAGGGCAAATGGAAACGTGACGAGCTTACAGGAGAAACTTTACCCATACAAAACATACCAATACCTCTTAAATTCCCTAACGAAATACATGATGGAATTTGGGGAGGAGAAGCTGTTATTAAAGGTTATCTACTGTATTATATTCCTTGTATTTTTAGTTTTAAGTATTATTCTCACAAAAAAATCTAATACAATTACATATTTTAAATATGCTAACTTTTATGATAAAATATACTTTTATTTTTATAGATTTTTACACTCAATGCCAATGCAAAAACTATGCCACATTGCTTTACTTGTATTAATAAAGCTCATTAATTCCTGCATTAATTTTGTCATACTTGTAGGTTTTCAAAAACGTGATGAAAAGCGCCGCCGAGTACCCCACTATTGGGTGCCAGTGTTGAAGAGAACAGTTGTGAGGTCTGAAGTTCTAAATACCCACCTGTCTGTAACTGTCACCGACAGAACTATAAGGCTTATCAATGACCATTATGGATTTGATCACTATTTGCTCAAGACACCTGCCTGTGACTTAATATCAATGTTGGCATTGAAATTAAAAAAACAAATATTGACAGAACTTATGAATGGTTGTCCAAGATATGCTCATGATCCAGCAAAACAAAATAGTATTTATGAAGAGTACAAGACCTACTTAACATCTGTGAGTAGATTATAGCTTCATGTTTGACTTGACACAACTCACAATGTAACTTTAAAAAATAAAGTAGAATGCATGTGTTTTTGAAATGTAAAAAAAAGAGGAAAATTAACACTTGACATATCCAGCATTTAACAAAAAGACAATAATGTAGATATTTTCTTTAATTCCAATTAGTATTAAATGTAATTTTATTAAAAAATAAGTAAACTTAGTTAATCCTAAAGGGTTAATAGGGGTGTGGATACATGTTGCAATAATGTATAATATTTTTACATAATTATCACCTCTGCAACAAAGTGTTATTTTCAAAATTGAAATTTTAGTTTTTTTTATGTCCATAACATAATTGTATTTCAAAACAACCTGGTTCTTTTAAAATATACTGTAGGTTGACAGAAAAAAATATTTGTGACAATACAATTATTCTTGAGGCTATAAAAATCATTTTTAAGTTTAAATTTTCAAGAGAACAATTTTTTTATTGCTGTAGCACAGCAGACAGGCTGACAGCCCAACTGTGATGGAAAGTGTTTACCATCGCTTATGAACATACCAGAGGTGCTGTCAATGGGCTGCTGGACCTGAAGGAGAAACTGGAACCGGGCCACTGATGCCAGAACACAACCGTATAATCTAGAGCAGCGGTTGTAGCCATTCAGTTGACCAAATGACCAAAAAACCCCTACCACCTGGCTGTGGATTGTTTTATCATGACAGGCCACCCGGATGCAGGAATCAGTATTCTTTTTTCGTTCCTGTTTGTAGAGGTTATTGAAGCAAAGAGGTGATAAAAAAGAACAAGCATTTAAATGATATGTTATCATTTACCTTTTAAAATATTGTTATAGAAGTATTGTTAATTTGTTTTTGAATTACTTTTCAAGAAATAAATAATATACAATTTGACTCCTTTCACTTCAACCTACTTAGAGTGACATCTAAGTAAGGACACTACAAAATGTACTTACTACTAGAAGGCTATGACTGTAAATTTATAAAAGGTTTCTCAACTGATTTACTATCCCCTCCCTTCTTGTTGCTGGAAGATTATAGTATGTATCAATTATTTTCTTTAGTACACACCTGAAGAAATTGAATGGTATGGCCTATCATGGTATGAAGCTCTTAGTAAAATTGCCAAACAAAAGGAAGCAGCTAATAAACCAGTACCATTGAAAAATATGTATAGAAAAGCTCTTGTTGAGAAATTAAAGGCAGTAGAAATTGAGGAGAGCACCAAAGGCAATGATGAATTAGAGTGAGTAGTTTTGTATAAATTTCTTTGCAGTTGGGGATAGTTTTAGGGTGGCCACCAAAAGAACACTTACATATCTGCAACCTATAAAGTATGTTTTCTCTTCTTACATAATATTTCTTTTTTTAACAAATATATAATGGACTCCACACGAAAAACTATAAAATAAATATTTAAATTAAATAGTATTTTTTATTTAAATTAAATATTAATTTGTGTTTAGTGTGAAGTGGTTTTGTTTTTGTTAAAAAAGATATATATTTATTACTTAATAGTTGCGCAGATACTTCCATCGCATCAAAAATAATATATTTACCACACATTACATAGGTACTATAAGCAGAAATTGTACAACTGACATGCATATACAAAATCATCTACACTTCGGTGTATATGCTCTTCAGCAAGGGTTGATCACAATTTCCTTGCAATGCACAAATCAGATCCTGGCTTGTTGACTATGGGACCATCTTCTTTCTCTTATCTATGACATAACAAGAGTTTACAATCTAATCATGTCAACCTTGTGAATCTGAGACACACATATCTATATATTATGTTCATAATCAGTTAATAAATGTATAAATATTTTATTTTCCAGAAAAACGACATCCTGGTTATCAAATATAAACCCATTTGGCAAAAAGGATGAAGCTTAGAAACTGTTTTAGTCATTTGAATTAATAAACTATAAATGTTTTGTGCTAGGCAATATGTGAAGTTTGAAATAGCCTTAGTTCTTTGTTTATTAAAGAAAATTGTATCATTATTTTTTCACTTTGTACTATTCAACTATATTAAATATCATAAACATTCAAACTAATTCTGATATGGAATATACTTAGATATATTTCATATCAGTATTATTTTGAATTGATATATCAACCTAAGGTGACCAATGCGAAGTGCTAACTATAGTATCAATCCTACATATTTTTTACTATATTGTATATTTTGAACTAGGATATGACTGTCCAAGCTGACTTCAAAATCTTGCGGGGTTCCCGGAACACAAAATGCCGCAGCATTCCAAGAAAATGTAAGCTATTAGTGAAAACTGTCTGAATAAGTTCATTTTTATGTATCTGAACAACTACAAACCACTCCCGGAAAAATTCCCGCCTGACTCCCGGTATTAGTTAGAAGTAGGGCAGATTTTATGTGTAAGAATTAGCTGTGTCTATCAGTGAAAACCGCCAAGTACTTTCTATGTGAATCCTGAACAGACGAGAAACCAAAAATTACATCGGTTCTCCATAGTTTATACCAGTTGTTTTTTTTTTAATGTACAGACACGTAATTTTTTGAAATTTATAATATAGAAAGAGCTTTGTTGTTGTAGTTTCACAAACTAAGCATTCAACACCTAGATACTAATTCTGGAATACTTTCAAAATTAACCTGAATTCTTTAAATCCCTTAACAATGTATCCATCGATTTCGAAGAAATCTTGTATATCTGAAGAAACATTTTAGAATTAAGTTGTTCAGTTTAATAAAATTCCTCTACGGCTGGCTCACATTGACAAAACCTAACATCTTATAGCCATCTGCAATAGTCCAGTAATAAAAAAATCTGTAAGTGTGAAAAGAAGTTTTTTCTATTTTAATGTCTTTATGGCGAACTAAACTAGTTTTCATAGTCAATTTGAAATATCAGTACTATAAAAACGAAGATATGAACAATTTAATTTATTATCAAAAAATGAAGCCATTATGAGCTGAATTATGTGAACAAGGTAATAATACAAATATAACAAAATAAAATAAAACAAATATACCTTTAAAATATATTTTAAACGTAGATGTTTATACACTAAAAACAATGTAATATTAAGAGAAGAAACAAATTAAAGTGAATGAAATTTTAACATAATAATACACATATTATATAAATCTGGTGAATTTTGATCTCCTAATATCACTGCAGACTAAAATGAAATTAAAACTTAATAAATGAATTATAAAGCATGTAAGATTTTATATGTGATAATTCAGACTACGAAATTCACAAAGAAAATGAATTATATGTGTGTGAAATAAAGTTACCGTAAAAATAGGAATTCTGATGTACACTTCTTAGCAGTAACTTAGCCTCATAATGGTTGAAGAATGGCAGAACAATCATGTCATCATGATATTTAATAACTCAAACTTGAGAATAATCTTTTGGTACTACAAATATATGTATATAACAATAATAATAATCGGCAGACAAACACACATTGTATATCCCCAAATTAAGCAAGTTACGCTTGTGTTATGGGTAATATACAACGGACCACTCTGGGGCCGATCCCAGACACCCAGACCATGGTAAATAACGGAGAAAATACGTTTCCGAAATTTACTATACCGGGAATCTAACCCGGAGCCTCCGCGTTGCAGTGAGGTAGGTGCGCAAAGGCTTAGCCCGATCAACCACAGAGGCCGTCAAATACAAAATAAAAAATAGAAAACATAACATCGGATTAATTAACAATTACGATTTTTTTGATAAAAAATAATTCTCACACATTTCGGCATTGAAAAAGTAATCAATATAATCGATATAAATTTAGTAATAAATATTATTGTTTTCCATATAATTAAGATGGCAACATTGAACCAAAGACAATTAACATAGTCGAGAGTTATAGTGACATGGGGGTACATATACTCTTGTGTAATATTTGAGGACCATTGTCCCAAATATTCCATTTGGGTGCACAGTTATGTCGATTGAGTAGAACACTATAAAATTGGGTATCGCGAATAAGAGATAAAATTGAGTTAATTCCTATTCTCCTAACATCTCTCATTCACTCAGTAACTCATTTGCTCACTGGCTCAAACGACTCACTTCAGATCAGTTGTTGCCCTTAATTTTCAACTGTAATCCTACAGTTTTTTTTATGTAAGAACAATAGCAAGAACTGCTTAATACATTAGATACAAAGGTAAATAGGCGTTTGTTTCGCAAAATCTGAGAACGAAATTAAAAAGGTTGCGTTTATATACACTTAAGAAACAACTTTAATGCTAACTGCACAGTATAATGCCATTTCTGACATCATTTATGATACATCAAATATCAACATAATTTGAAAAAAACTAGTGTGTTATAAATTGTTGTGATAATTGTACATAGTAGTAGTATTTACATATAATTGTTTTAATATTATTAAAGTGACAATGTCATAATTGTTAATATTGTTTTAAATTGACGACAGAAACGCTATTGTATCGTGCCCGTAGTATAGTCGAAACAAGCAAGGGCATTCCTACCACTGTTGCCAACTTGGCAACCTTCGCATAGACATTATTATCGTTAGATTATATATTTGTATATAGTAAAATAACTGTTTTCTAAAATTATCAATTATGGTGTTATATACACCTATATAGAGTTTAATCCTGTTCAAGTGAAGTTTAAAAACTTTAAATTGGCACATTAAGCTGTCAGTTTAAAAAAACAATTAAGTACTTGACATTGTCTTTCTCATTTTTTCATTGTACTCTGCTTTTTGCGTCACTAATCGCGTAAATAAATTTGTTATATCATTGATATTGCTATTGAATATTACAAATACAAGACCACTACCGATCCAAGATTATCTACACTAACTAGAAATGTTGTTAGTCTGATCTAGCGAAAATGTCGCTAGGCTGGCAACAATATTCAACGCTTTTCTCGTCACTTATTTTTAGGGGGCACGCTAATTCTCGAAAGTTGTAAGTTTATTATTTTTTGTTTGTAGCTCCACTCCATAAAACCTATTTAAAAATCCATTATTTTTCGTAAATGTCACCAAAATTGTTTTTTTTTTTCATTTTTCGGTCTTTACGGCAACTTTCGATATTTCGAAATTTCCTTTAAGGCGTGCCCCCACAAAAAAACGTGTGCGTGTACTAGTTAGTGTACACACGTAAGTAGAGAAACTTCTTTATGACCTTATTTTTCAAAAATTATCTACTATATGCAACTTAACAGAAATTGGTTAAATAAAGATAAATTATGATTTTGCTGATATATATATACTATAATATAATACTAAATAAATTATTTATAAATCATCAAACTCGTATATTAATTAAAACACAATAAAGTAAAGAAATATTAGAATGCTCGACTCACAATCGAATTGCTACGCAACGAGTTGATGATAGATGGATTGTGGAAAATGTGACGCGTAACCGTAATTTTTCCAACGCCGATAAAGGAGTATCACTTCAAAAAGCCCTGACAATATCTATCCATATTGTTCTAAGTTATTGTGCACTCTATGGGCTCGTGATTGGGCAGTCGGTCGGCGAGCATCGCGGCAACTGCCCGCGCCAGATACGTCATCGTGCCGAAGCTGCCCGAGGGCGCGCTGTCGTACAGGTGCTGGCACACGCCGGCCGCGCCGCCGCACACCAGCGCGCCCTCTGCCGCCGTCGCCTTCGCGCAACACAGCGTCGCGTCGCCGTTGCAACGGATCTGTCGATCGATCCCGTTTTATCGTAACGATACATCTAATTATGCATCCAACAACATTGTTCACAGATTAACACAATCATCTTAGTCGTAATAGCTAGCGCACGCGTCCTCACCTCAAAAGGCGCGGGTTCGACCCTGGCCGGAGCGCTTGCACCACTTAAGCTGTTTTCTGACCTAATGTGCATATTGCTACAATTACCACGTGCTAACAACGGTGAAGGAAAGCATCGTGATGCAACCTGCACATCGAGATAAGCGATGTGTCAAACCTGCCAAGCCGCCTTGGACAAGCGTGGCGGGTATACTGTCCATTCCCCTACAGTGGGAGGCCCGAGCCCTGCAGTGAGACAGTTATGGGGTGTTATTATATTTATAATACTGTATAAAGTAAAAAAATGGTTTTATCAGACCATAAATCTCGGTCTACTGTGAAAAGCGTGAGATGCTTGACATCAAATACTACGAATATTTATGAAAATAGTTCTATTGATATTATGTAGACATTATAATATATAACTTTGTAGAACAACCTTTATATGTACTTAAAAAAGATTTTCCATTTTTAGTTTGTGTTTTTTTAACTCTCTATCATTAATCTTCTCAAGTCGTATTTCTTATGACTAAACTATAAACTTATGAAACTACATTATGATCCTAGTATATGAATATACTAGCGTTATAATTAAGTAAAACAGGAGTGACTTGGAATTATAAAAACAATTTTAGAGTTAGAGTTAATTACAAAAGTAAGTAGTCATGATCAGTAAGTGCCAGAAACGTTAATTGATCGATAAAGGAATGGAGTATTAAATTATTTACCTGATCTTCGAGAAATATCTGATTGGCCTTGTGCACCAGTTGTTCTACCCAGATGGCGCCACCCAAATGGTTGACCGCCTTGTATTCTACCACTAGGGTAAGCACCATCAGGGCCTCAACCACCAACTGCCTGTATTCCGGTTGGGGAATCGAGTTCAGTACAGTTTCAACAGCTAACGCGAACTTCAACTCGCCCGAGGTCATCTCTTGGGTCAAGTTTGGCTGGAGTACTTTGCCTTGGATCGTAAGCCCTTGGCACTGAAAGGGCAAATAAGTCTCATAGACACTAAATACCTCACACGTTTAAGAGTAATACATCATCGAGAAAATAATGCTGGGCTTTTAGCATACAACGCCTTAGGAACTTATTATGACATTTATTGAAGTTGAGATTATAATGTTGCTATATTATTTTAAGCCAATAAACAAAAAACACTTCTAGCGGATGTTAGCAATTACAACCTTAATTATGATTGAACTCACTTTATTACAAACTAAACATAAAAAAATAGAATTATGAAATGATGTTTTGTGTGCAAGAATAAGCCTGAATAGCGCTCTGTTGTTCGTGCCTACCCCGCAAGGGACCTGGCGTGAAGTTATGTATGTATGTTTTTTTCAATCAAAGGTTAAAAATCTATTCTTTTATCCATCTACTCGTATTGAAAAGTTTACTAGAGGTAGGTATGGTATAAAATCAATTAAATAACGTGTCGCTCTCGAGGACATCAAACCGAAATTCAGTCGATTTTTTATTTTAATCGAATGTCGGCCGGTCGCTTTTTGCGTCTGTTTGTCTGCGTAACTCCTTGTAAATTTCGCAACGGATTTTTAAGATATTTGCACCATCAGTTAGATAATAATATTTCATGAAAGGTTCATATTGTTTTTATGTAAGTAGAAAAAATATTATGAAACCGAATCGCCGAAGTGCGCCTGATAAAAGCTTAATACAACGTGTAACCTGTGTGAAAGTTTGCTGTATAAATAAATACGGGGGTAAAACTAATAAAATGATGATTTTTTTATTTACAAGTATTTATCCTTTGGTCATCTACATCAATTTAAAACCCAAATTAAAAAATGTTGTAATTTAGAAGGATCCAAAGACTTACAATTTTTAGAATAATGACAAACTTTTTTACTTTCCTTTTTGTATCTGTATTTTATCAGTAACTATTGTGGTGACATTTTCTCTTTATTTTGTTCAATAAACCTAATGTAAATTAAATAGACATTTTATGTAATGTATTTATTTTTATTATATAATTTATTTTATATTGGAAACTTGATTCATATATGTATTCATTTTGTTTTATATTTAAGAATATTAACTTTTGTATGTCTCCCAAACAAATTAAATAAATAAAAATTAATATACCTTTTCCAAAACGCTCCAAACGCGAGGATAGAAGTCCCGCGGGACGCGATTCAGCGCACCGTCCAGCCGGCGCCTGCGCAGCCACTGCCCTTGGCGGTCGGGCTCTGTTATTGGCGCTGCAATAGGAATCTCTTTTTACAAGCTCTTATTTAACTTGCAATTGATGTACCTATGTATTGTCACGAGTTACGGGACTCAAAATAATGTGGCGACCGAGGGTGGAACTGCCCAGCAGCGTAAATCAGTTTTAGAACTTTTAGAAAGAACTAGAAATTTCTGGAAAGAAAAGACAAGGACGGATATATTTAGAAAAGGATAGGCGATAAACGAATGAAAGAGATAGATAGATGTTAGAAAGAGATAGACGATGAAAGAAAGAAAGAAAGAGATAGATAGATGTTAGAAGAGATAGATGTATAAACGAAAGTTCCCGAACAAAAGGTTCGGGAAAGAAAAGACAGAGATAGATAGATGGGTTCTAGAAAATTCTTCCGGGTATACAAATAGCGTAAAGCGCGCCTACCGGGCAGTTTAAAGTTGAGTTCAGTCCAAAACGGTAAAACGACAAGTGTGATACTAGAGTTGGAAGAGAAGGTTAATAGAAGGCAGAGACGAATTAAGTGGTGAATTTAGTGTCAAGTTTGGTGGACAGATACGTGAAGGAGGTGTGTAGCGTAGTTCGAGAAGGGAACCAGAAGTGAGCTACACCTGATAATATCGGAGGAAGTCTACGCAATATCGGCGACGGTATTGAGGGTGTGAGAAGTTATCGTCGGGACTGTGTATCGTTGGTCGTGCGAGGTACTGCGTGCGGCTGTGTAAGTCAATAAAAGCTTTTAAACTAAAACTGGTGTTTTCTTCCAATCCATAAGTGCGTACCCTCGCTCGCACGTAACAATAATATGCAGTTGCAATTACTATAGAATTTATTAGAACTATACAAACACTTATAACACAGGTACAAATATAACTGGACGAAACCAGTACAAACGTGATCCACGATTCAATAACACGCGCAAAGTCCGTCACTATATAGCTTATCGAATATATACACGTCTTGCTCGTATCGTAATCGTCGCTTGACTGCTTCACCCCTCCGTTCGGGCATTCCTTTTATTCTGTACAAATAGAAAATGTCTTGACACAATACTGGATCGCATAACAATTATTTCCGAGAATCACACCTGGTCAATGCCTCCATAAAAGATTTCAATACACACTAGGCTGTTTTTCTAATTACAAATCGTAAACACAAAGTAAACAAAAGAAGTCCAAATGCCTTTTTGGCATTTTGGTAATAAAATACAGGTGTGTTAATTATTCTTTTTCGGTCGTAACAGTATTATGTATGTAAGTTCGGTGGAATCTTGCAAGTTAAATTTGACCAACTTTCCGGTTTCCGATTGAGCTGAAATTTTGCAAGCATATGTATATCGCGTGACTGATCTGATGATGGAGTCGGAACATCGTCATATTTAGGCTCGTTTTACTTGTATTGGCTAGCACTGTGTTACATGATAATAAAAGCTTGTATTTAAAAACCTTTTAAAAAAAAACTTATAACAAATTCAGACAAACGCACTCACTGTACAAACACCCTCAAGCTTAGAAAGTTACGCTTGTATTGAAGACTAGCTGACCCGGCAAACGTTGTTTTGCCATATAAACGATAACTTCTGCCCGCGCCTTTGCCCGTGTGGTGCGGTTTTTTAACTATCCCACGGGAACTCTTTAATTTTTCGGGATCAAAAGTATCCTATATGTTGACCAGGGATATAAGCTACCACCATACAAAATTTCATGTTAATCGGTCCAGTCGTTTCGGAAATTATCCGGTACAAACAGACAGACAAACAGAGAAACAAGAAATTTAAAAAAATCAAAATTAGTTCTATATCACTTCTTACTCGGTTCCCTGAATCGGTTTTTAGCATTTTTTTTTAATTGTACAGAAATTCGACCTCTACAATTTTATTATAAGTATAGATAATGTATATGTCCATATACATTATCTTCAACTTCAAAGGAATCTGAATTAAAGTTTTCGTGTAAAAACTTATTTTGTCATTGTATTTAAAAAGATGTGTTTATTTGCCAATATTAATTTCATTAATAACATAATTATGTTTAAGACTATCCATTAAACCCTTTATTAAGGTTGTTATTTTGGATACTGTTATGGTAATTTTTTAATGTTACGTATGGCGCAATTGAATGTATGAAATACAACGTACACTTGTATTATAAATATAATAAACGTACTTTCGTCCATGCCGCTTTGCAGAGATTGCCCCTCCAGCATAATTTGAGATTTCTTTCCATATCTATTCGATTTGTTGCTCACAATCGAAAAATTCCTCTTCCAACTGTAAAATGGAAAATTAAAATCACTATTACTATCTGCTAAAATTAATTGAAGAAATAATTATATAAGGAAATATGAAAATGATAATGTTTGGATATGAAACTGAAAAAATGTTAATTTTTGGAAACTGTACATTATATTCTTCAACTGGAAGTAGCGGTTTTGGCTGGCTATTCTTTTCGATTTATAACTATAAATTCACACATGATTCACCGGTATTATTCATCAATCAGTAAAGTTTAGTTAAATTTAACGCCCGGTATGATTTCTTACGAAATCGTAAGATTCTAATAATGCTACGCGCTGATTGGTTCGTTACGTCATTTTTTTATAATCTGACTCTGCTCGACACGGAGAGATTGTAAATTATCGAAAGTTTATACAATTTATCGTTAAATTTAAGATCCATTCACAGTTCATAATCTGACTAGATTTTGTATAAACTCGCGGTTGTCGTAACATTCCGCTTTTATATAGGGTAATCTATAAAATTGTTGACACCCTAACCCAGTGGTTCGCAAACTTAATTTGTATACCGCCCATTTTGATAATAAATTCCTTTTTAGGGTCCCCATTTTTTCACCGGCTTAAAAAACATCATAACGTCAAATTAAATTAATTGATTATTGAGACCTAAATTAACGAAGATTAAACATTAATTCTAAACGAGACTTTTACTATAGCCTGCAATAGTTAACTTGAGACCTAAGCGCAGTATGTAGTACACAAAGGCTGACGTCTCAGGATAACTCTTATGGGCTACACCTGCCAATCCCCATTTTTTTTCTGAGTCACTTACCGCCCCCTTTTAGGCCTGCAGCGCCCACAAGAGGGCGTTATCACCCACTTTGGGAACCACTGCCCTAACCAATGATTGGCACCCAGTCAATTTACTAAAGACACTTAAAAATCTCTTTTTTATATTAATATAATTATGTTATTACAATCCATGTCTCTGTAGACCAAGGGCCATAATAATGTACCGAGCTTTGGAGGACTTGCGTGGCCAACACCTAGACACTTAATCTAAATCTGGGCAGACACTGACCAGCAATTGTCCCTGTCTACACCATATAAAAATGTACTCAAAAACAAGCCTCAGTCAGTGTAGGACTATTGTAGGGATTGAGAACAAAAAGTATCAAGCTATTGGTATGAACTGCTAATGGAACTACGAATCGGGGACTATGGCGTCTTCCCGTTGCAATGTTTAAGAAACATGAAAAAATGGTGACTAGCCACTCACTGCACGGGCCCCTAAAAATGCCATACAAGATTGGTGAGGAGCAACATATTGTTCTTATTATAATCATTGTTAAATTTATCAATATTTCTTAAGGTTTTGAATAAAATAATGGGTATCAATCATTATTAAACTGGAGTGCCAACAATAGTATAATTTCGCCTATAATCAAATTGTAGGAGCTTGCTTAATATTGTATAATATATTTCAAGAAATGTCATTTGTAATGCAATAATTATTTGATTATGTTTTAAGACCAAAAATTCCCAAGATTCTTAATAACTAGTTTTATAATTCAATTCTGGTCATATTTAATAAATCATGCCGCGTCAAAGCTATCGAAATACAGTGATGTTTGTACATACACATGATAATATAATAGTGACTATAAAACTAACAGATATTACATTTAAAACAAGTTTAGTAACAAGTATCAAAAAACGTAATATTATGATTATTAGGTAAGGTTATTTAGATTAGCTTATTTGAAGGATTTATTTAGCCATTTCTTCATTTACACAAAAAGGACTTAGTTATACTACTACTAAAGTAATTTACTTATTGAGAAATACATATAAAGCTCAAATTACAACGAAAGGATGATATTAAAGTGTGCAAAATACAAGTGATGTGCAACGAAAACAAGCAAGTATATTCAGACATAGAATTTCATCACACTCGCCTTTACTCTTATTGATTTTATCCTTTATAAGAAATAGCGAATTTGCTGCAAAGAAAATATTTTAATATACTATAGATACAATATCGACATTAAAATTATACTACTCATCTATACAATTCTAAACATGCCACGTCTGTACATTGAAGCTATTCAAAAAAAACTACTGGAATAGAATTCCAATGTGTTTGTTTTACTAATCAATAAAGATGTGTAACTCAGGAGTGATTGATTGAAAAGATGTATAATCTTTCAATCACTCTTTAAATGTTTGGTTTGGAAAATACATCTTTAACTCACTACGTTAAGATTGATTTTAGTCACGTGGAATGATGAAAACTAACAAATCAGATACTTAGATATAGTATGAGACAATAGATACAGGATATTGTGAATTGGAAAAAGATAACGGGCGCACTCCAAGAAATACAATGATGATACACAGTAAATTAAACTCTCTGGCGTTATTGTAAAGCTTAAAACCGGTCAACTGAATAAATTATATCATTCGAAACCAAAGATTTAAAAGAGTTAAAGATTTAAAAGACTGATTTAATCACTGATCTCATTGGTGATTTAGTTTGCGCATCGCTACTAATCGATGGCAATTGCAATGTAATAAAATGTGTGATTTTTTAATCCCGGGAATCCCGTGGGAATTTTCCCGGGAGTGGATGGCAGAAAACTAAAGCGATAGCTTACATTCCTCCATCCCACGAGAATTTCAATTCAAGCATAGCCAAAGTCGCGGGAATATCGTAGTATTTTAATCAAATAATGATTGGGACTTAACAAATAGATTGGATTTAAAAACGTAATTACGTTTTAGATATTTAAGTAATTTAAAAAAAATATGGTTGAATCCTAGAGCAATTAAAATATGTGTCATTTTAGACAAAAAAAAATAAATAGAATGTAGAAATTTTAACTAAACATTACTACTTAAAACATTGCAATTATAAGAATGTAATACCAAATTATTATTATACATATCATATTACTGTGCAATTGAAAATTACCATGTAAACTACGCCAATCAAACAAAACATAATTAATAAAGTGATAGATTTTTGTTATATTAATAATAATTAGTTCTAAATAGACAAATTAAAAAAAACAAACTTACCACTATTGATAGCAAACTCCTTTCCACTTAATATATGATAGAGTAAATTTTTCATTTCAAATGGTGACAAATTAAGTAAATGTTCAGAAGCTTCTTCGCCGTTGCATGACAAAGTGCGAGACAGTTCTGTGGCCATCACCTTACAACAATATTCATATGTATGAGTAAATAAATATATATAAGGTGCAGCTAAAATATAGTATATTATCAGCTAAGGCTATTAGTTTGGAAACACATATTTCACCAACCAATCAATTTAAAAAAGTTTTTTTTTTTATTTATTTTTTATTGCAGAGTTCAGCAGACAGGCAGACGGCCCACTTGATGGATAGCGGTTACCATCGCCTATGGACATTTGTAACACCAAAGGTACTACTAATGCGCTGCTGCTCTCTTGAAGGAGACTGGAGCCTGGTCACTAATGCCGGAACACAACTAAGGGTTGTTATGGCGACATACTTTAGACCAGGGGTGGTAGCCATCCAGTCGGGCAAATGAACTACCACCTGGCTGTGGGTTGTTTTGTCGCCTCTTACGACAGGCCGCCCGGCCACAGGACTTTGTATTCTTTCTCCGTTCCTGCACGGATATTTTAATGAATAAAAATGTTATATCACACATCAACTAAATTCGGATAAAGTTGCAACTAAGCTTTATAAATAATCCACACTAGAAATAATACCTGAATGATAAGCCCAACCCTCAGTCTCAACATCTCGAGGAATAGCTGAGGTTCAGTGCGAATGAACATCGCCAAGTAAACCAGTAGCTCTTGTGTCAACATGGCCGTGCTCTCATCGTCGCCATACGCCTAAAAAAACATTACAAGACAGAATTTACTTTCTTGTTTTTCAGTTTATTAACGCTACTAAATATAAATGGCGTTTATATCGCTGCTTTACTTATTTCTTGAACCATATACTATTTAAGCTAACCCATATTGCAGGATGAAAAGTTACCTATATTCATTCTCATTATCGCAGTATGCAGAACAAAGCCTTGAAGTAAGAATAGACTAACATAAGACCAAAGTCACTTTAATATTTGTATAGTATGGATTATGATTTCTCATACAGCTTTCATCAGCTTCGTTTTAATTTCTTTTTACTTTATCTTCATATAATATACTAAACATGTAAATTGATTTACATCTATACAGCCGTGATTTGAATCACGTCATTGGAATGTGATACTGGAGCCTTAGTAACTGAACTATAGTAGAATTATTTTCTCCGTGCAGTTTGGGTCATAAAGCAAACTCGGCCTCAGCCCGGCTAGGGCGGTGAGCATGTTGCGCAGGCGCAACGCCATTATCGATAAAACTCATTCTTATAAAAATAATTATTATCTTTTTTGCTGTTAATTTTAAACTTAAATATGAGTATTCATATTTATTTTTAATATAACTTGTTACATTCTAAACTATTGTATTTATAGTTTTTTAATACCTAATTAATAATTTCTTTTAATTCATTATTCTTATTTTAATAAATACGTTGTTTTATCTATTTTTTTCTTTCATTTATATTACTAACCCACACAATGGCAAAACTAAATACACTACCAATAACGCTTATCGAAAACAATAATGCGTATCACTATGCCTGCCCATAAGGCCCGTGAGTGGAAGAGAGAGCGAAATACTCGCTTCACCGCTCCGATTATTTATAACTCAAACTGCACGGAGAAAATAATTCTACTATAGTACAATTTTAATTCACATTAATAAATAGTAGAAATTCAACAAGAATCTATCCTACTAATATTGTAAACTCGAAAATTTGTAAGAATATTTGTTACACTTTCACGAAAAAGTACTCAATGGATTTTGATGAAACTTTACAATAATATAGCTTACACATCAGAATACACATAGGCTATAATTTATAAAGATATAGTGTGAAGCATTCAAAATATAACGCTTTTCCATCACCACACGGGTGAAACCGCGGGCACAGCTAGTTTATTATAAATAATTGATAAATGTCACGTCCTTTAACAATTAAACATATAGAATATAATTATGTCAATTATTTCATTTATTCTACCTCTAACTGTGATTTAAGCATGTGAAATTTACATGGTTTTTTACAATTATTTTTTTTTCCAATCGCGAGCCGTGTAATTCATTGGTTAAATAATGAGTACAATGACTCCTGTATTACCTTATTATGTTCATTCCCATGTTTTTCATGACGAAATGACTGCATGCAAAAAAACATTCATATCAGAATTTGGAAAACAATGAACGCAATATACATAGTCGAGAGGCCAACACTGGTAATCATGTTTTTAGTAATACAAGTTATATGGAAAATAAAGTATTAACACCTGTAGTAAATCACGGTTAGATATGAATGGTTGGTTACTATGATAAAAACAGCATTCTTCTTCCATTGTTACCATTAATTGTCATCTCAGGTATAACAGAGCTGCTTTTCTGTATGTATTATGATATTTACTGTGATTTTATAGTATAGAATTAAGATTTTTATTTATCTATTTTATATATTTTGAATATTTTATATTATGTATTGTCTACACCGCCACTGTCATGTTTTATTATTTAAGTTTTAGTTTAAGGGGTGCCTGGAAGAGATCGCTTTAAGCGATCAGGCCGCCCTTTGTTCAACATTTATTGTATCTAGTTTTTAAGAACGTAGTTTAATTTTTAGTGAACAATAAAGTGTTTTTATTCATTCATTAATCGTTTTATATTACAACAGATGAATTTTGGCACTACGAAGATTTTATGGTGTACTATTAAATTGTAACACATAAAAAAATACAATTCTGAACCTGTCGCGTCTGTACATTGAAGCTATTTAAAAAAACCACTTGGAATAGACTAAATAAGTAGTGGAGAAGATGATGCGATTTTTTTTAGATTTCTTGTCTGTATATCTGTCTCTTCGTGATTCACATAAAAACTACTGAGCCGATTTGGATACGTTTCGCTGGTCGGCAACAAATTCCTAGACTTTAAATCTGCGCTACTTTTTATCCTTGGAATTCCGTGGGAATTTTTCTGGGAGCAATTTAAAATGGCCAGATTGAAAAAAATTAAATAAGGTTATCTGTTAGTGAACTAAAGTATCAATAGCTCATAAAATTCACTTGGTTGAAATAGATTTATGGCCGATGGAGCAGATGAGTCCTGGAATGGACACCATATCTTGTAAACTTAGTGTAAGGTTTGGAGAGCGCTATGTCCAGCAGTGGAGATGTTTCGGCTGACGAAGGTAAACTCAATGAATAAAAAATAGTTAATAAATATTTGTTTGTATAAATTATCTTTTTGTTGAGAATCGGACTTTGTTTATTGGAACGAATTCGTTTTATTTTGTTTAAAGTGTTAAATTATAACATATTTTTCATTTCTCATAGTGTGAAAGTAGGCTTGGAGTTCCCTTATCATAAGGATGAAAAACAAAACTTCGCCCCTGGGAAGCGATTCTAACCGCTTGTCTAAAAATGTAGAAAACTATATGAACCATATAATACATGCATGCAACCATATAATAATGATAATACATGCGATTCAACTGTTTTACAGCCACTGCTAAATCGCGGCACAAATTGTAATAAAAAAATATCAACAGTTTTGTAACATCATTTTATACTTAGAAATAACCATCACAAGTTATTATTTAATTAGTTTACATAAATTTGAGCTAAATATTTACTATCATCAGCGACAAAAAAATACTGGCTGGTAGAATGCACAGAAAAAGAAATTTACTTGATGTCTCATATGTGACATATCACATACGTGATGATATTAATCAGATTTACATATGGATTTAATACCTGAAATCATTATAAAACTAATTGCATGTTAAGTAATCTGTTTTTATTTACTTTTCTCATATTCGAAATGACAAACAGAGTTGACCTCTGGTGAAATGCCTATTTAGGCACTCGAATTAATAGGCCCTGGCTACTCTCGTGCGCCAGACCATCTCATACCTAGATAGGTCACTTTCACCTCTCGTGTAATAATCAATGAACCTTTTTATAATGTAAATTGTTTTAATGTGGAGCGTTACATAATTACATTCAATATACTCACCAAATGAATGAGCTGCCGCAATTCATTTTCAGGCAGCGGTGCTGTGATGGTGTGCTCATTGTTGGGCGGCATTCCCACGGTTATCTGCTTCTGTCTCACCAACAGATCCGTGACGGCCTTTGCCAGGTCTTCCACTCTTTTGCCCAACATGCCCGCAGTATGGCGCACTAGACCCCACAGTTTCTGCGTACATGCCTTCTCATAAAGTACTTTAAGAAGGTCTTTCACTGTTACAGCTTTGCCATTCTCTTGCATTCCTATTGATAATACAATTAAAATTAATCACAATATCATGTATGTAAGTGTATGTAGTCAATTCATGTCAGGTTCCTGTATCTACTTTGATTTTTTTAAATTCTAGTATAGGTTCGCGTTTCACCATGATCTCGTCTGATACTAGGCGTAGATACGATCCAAGGTGGAACTCTATAGCAGGTACTAATTCATACGAGACGTGAGGACTCCCAAGTTGTAGGTTTTTTTTTATAATGAATGTGTTCGCGTTTGACCGACATTGCGCCTGATGTCAGTTGAAAGACACAAAGACACCTAGATTATATTCTGGAGGAAAAACAGACGACGGTGAAGAGTTCCACTCTTAACTCGTATAATAAAGTAGGACGCGAAATGCTTCATTCATATGCCACCACATACCGGCGCCGGATGCCAGTGCATCTCGTTGTCCAATGGTGGAAGAGAGACCGTGTTATCACACCTATAAGCTATCGGAGCTTCTCCATCTCCAAAGTGTATCCGATAGAAAATCGATAGGCTGGCTATTCTGTCTCGACTTTGAATTTTGACATTGTCTGTTAGCTTTCTGGCTCACTGCTCAACTGACTCTAGTGCTTCGAGTTGGTTTTTTACTGACCCGTCCCATAGATGAGAACAGTACTCCATGCATGTATTGACTTGTCTTGCCATCGGTTGTATTTGGACATTAGTTCCATAGAGCTTATAAATGATAGTAACTTAACTAAACTTAATGAATAAAAGTGAACAGTTGGTAAGATATAGAAACCATATAAGTTAATTTTCAGCACGACTTTTACGCGATATATTTTATTTTGATAGCTGCGATTTTTTTTCTTTTAGTAAACTCTAATAATGTTCTGTGAGTAATAAACGATAAAATATTAAACTATTAAGAACTAGAGTTTACCACGCGGCGCTGCCGCGGGTCAAAGCCTAGTGTGTACCTCTTGTTTAAACAGCCGGCTTTAAAACAGGTTAAATTGTTTTATATTTTTATATTGGTGCTAATTGCCCTCACGAAATTTCCTTTTTTAAATTTATTTATATCGCAAACTACCCCATCTTGACATACAACCGGCATGAAAAGTATCATGTCCATTTTCGGTATTCAGACAGACAGACCGAGTTACTATCGCACTTTTTTCTATAAATTATGAATTTTTATATCTATAAACTTGAGAAAAACTTAGTCCCTCACTAAAACTTTCATCTATTTTAGTTTTATTTTTGCGATAAAAAGTATGACCAAAATGGTCAAAATGACGGAATTGGCCAAAATGATCAAAATGACCAAAAAGGCCGGAATGACCCAAAGGGCCAAAATGACCAAAATGGCCACAGTGACCGACATGGCCAAATGACGGAATAGGCAAAAACAATCAAAAAGGCCAAAATACCGAAATAGCAAAAATGACCCAAAAAGGCCAAAATGATCAAAATTGTCAAAATGACCAAAAAGGCCGAAATGACCGACATGGCCAAAATGACCAAAAAGGCCACAGTGACCGACATGACCAAAATGAGTAAAAAGGCTAAAATAGCCAAAATTACCAAAAAGGCCAAAATTACCGAAAAGGCCAATATGAAAAGTATCCCTTGTCCACCCTCGGTATTTAATTTACATACGTACCGAATTTCAGCCAAATCGGCCCATTAATTCTTCCATAAAAGCGTAACAAACAGAAAGACAAATATATTTTTATCCCGGAAACTATCCCATTTTTCGGGATAAAAAGTATCCTATATTCATTCTCGGCATCGAAAACATATACTGAGTTTCAGCCAAATCGGTCCAGTAGTTTTTACGTGAAAACGGAACAGACAGACAGACAGAGTTACTTTCGCATTTATGATATTAATAGGGATTGTCGACCATGAGCAATACACAACACGAAAAAGTTGATTTACATCAAAGACAGTACTGAAAATAATTGTAATAATTTTCGATATTAGGATTATCAAATATATTGTAATAATGCTATGTGGTTTTAGTTAAATATAAAAAATCATTACCATAATTTTACTCTACAAGGGATACAGTGCAAAATAAACAGGAAGACGTGCCTAGTAACTAGTTGGCTTACACAAATAAATACTTACCAGTATTAAACTCCAAGCCGTGCGTGTCCACTAAATATTGCAATATGTCGCCCTGCTCGTCGAGGCTCTCCGTTTCTCTCAACATTGCGATTAGTTCATCAGTTTCTTGTTCGGCGTACACCAAGTTTTGGGATTCGGACGTAGTACGATTACGAACGACGTTCTTTGTTACTAATAAAACATTTATATTTGATATATATTAACTTTTACAGAGGTAAAATAACTGTTTTAAAAATAATAGCCCATAAACGTGCTGCCCACTGCTGGGCTCGGGCCTCACACTTTGGGGGAACGGACAGTATACCCGCCACGCTGGTCCAAGGCGGCTTCACAGGTTTGACGCATCGGTTATCTCGATGTGTAAGTGTCATCACGATGTTTTCCTTCACCATTGTTAGCACGTGGTAATTGTAACAAAATACATATTAGGTCGCAAAATTGCCACGCGTTGCGGCTAGAATTCGAACCCGCGCCCTTTGAGTTTGGGACGCGTGTAACCATTACGCTACCACGGCCCATATAACAGTTAAATTACTAATTAACATGTAATTAAAATCGAAAAATATCAATAACAAGAAATATTTACTCCCTTTCACATAGTATGGCTTTAATTAAAATTTAATTATTTTTTATGTTTGCAAAGAAGCAAAGTGGTAAATAGTTCTCCTGGGGCCTAAGACGGTCGCTATTGGAGAATCGTTTAATGAAATCGACACATATCTAGATATACTGATAGGTAGGTGTAAGACATAAAATTCCATATTATTTTGACACTTCATGATATTACGTTGTTCGTTGTCGTAAAAGCATTAGCAAAAGCCAGTTTATGAATCATGATGTGTAAGTACACACAAATTCAGTTCAATACGAGATTATACTTTAAAAAGAACCAAATAAACTTTTAATATCTAAACTACTTTAGATTCTTCATATAAAAATGGAGTGTATTAATAAATGAAATATTACCTTCTTCTTTCGGAGGCGTCGGAGTTTTTTCTTTCGTTACTTCAATAGTTGGCGTAGTAACACCTAAACTTGTAGTTGATGTGCCTCTGGAATATTGTAAAGTAATTATTGTAATAATTACAAATTGTAGAGCTATATATCTGAACCAGTGAAAAAATATTATCCTCTCACGTTTAAAAAAAAAACTTCATTTTTTTTTTAAACTACGCAGCATCAGTCAAAAATTGTAAATTTTACTATGACTTCTTTAATTTTATATTAAACAGAGTAGTAGTCGAACAGTTTTAGGACTAAATCAATAACCTTTTACTGATATTGCGCAAGTGGAATAGTGTACTTGACATTCTTGAGACCACCTCAGGAATATAATGGACTTAAGAGCAAAGAAAAAAAAGTGTTACGAAGAATTCTGTTATCTATTTTCATGAGTTACTCTAATTCCTTGGAATTTATTCATCAGAGCCTGACATGGTGACAATGGGATCAATTCGGGAACTGAGAACTTTTTTGAAATTGGTTAAATATCTAACAAACAAGGTGACACTAACCACCAAGATAGTATAAAGTATTGGCATTGCGATTGTCACGTTGTAATTGTGTCTATTCTTCTTCTATAGTATGGGTGTACTGTGATAAAATAGGAACAAAGGTACGTACTTAGTGATGACTTTCTTCTTGACATCCTCTGGAGATGGACTTCTGCCTAAAAGAGGCTCGACCTCTAACCAAGACGGCTTCCGTTCGAGAGGTGGACCCACGTACTCCCCTTCCATGCCCAGAGTTTCAGCTGTACATGAAATATTGTTGTCAAATGATACATAAAAACAGTTTAAAATTTTAAATAAGCTTTGTTTCTAGTAACATTTTACGAATAACGACTAGTTATGTGGAGTAGAAATATTTCGTTCAGTGTGCCGATTATGCTAAAACCGGCTCTGCTGGTAGAGACATTAGTAATTATATTAAAATTCCTGTAATTATCGTAAGTAAATTCTTTAGCAAATGTGATAGTTTGAGCGAGATGGCGAACTCTATTTAGGTAGCCCCTAAATATTATACAGCGTGTTTCATTTCAAATGACAATTAATGATAATTTTAGCGGTCGTACTCCATACAAAATTTTTGGTACTATTAAATCAACCGTATTGTCAAAATTTAAAAAAAGCAATTTCCGAACAAATTAATTACGATAAAAAGGGAATAAAAAAGAAATCTTGTAAATATTGGTTCGCGAGCGAGAGTGTAAGAATGAACAACTTCCGCGTTTAATGATGAAGAGACGAGCTGGCAACATGATACATTGGTCACTAACCTACCGATTTAGACACAATAACTGATATATGTTGTTGTAATATTCTGAAATGAAAAATGAGGTCCTGTGGTTAAACCAAAGAAGCTACCATGATTCGTTTTTGTATTTGAGCAGAGTACGTCATGAAGGAAACGTGGTCTGATTTATTGTCGTAAGGTCTGAAACACGCTGTATAATTCCACTGACAATCAAATTTATTTCCGACAACAATGTTTATTTCAATAAAACTAATTATAGCGAAATAATTAAATTAAAATTATATGCATGGCGACCTAAGTTTTATATACAGTGTATAATTTGCAAAAACATGATCAAATACATATATATTTTTAAAGATACATATACAATTTTAATAATTTACCATTTTTCTTTAGTGTAATTACAATTAGATTATGTTATCCTAACGTCGTGGTAGCGTAATGGCTAGCGCACGCGTCCTAAACTCAAAGGGCGCGGGTTCGATCCTGAACGGAACGTGCATGCACCTCTTAGTCAGTTTTCTGATCTAATGTGCATATTGTTACAATTACCACGTGCTAACAATGGTGAAGGAAAACATCGTGATGCAATCTGTACATAGAGATAGCCGATGTGTCAAAGCTGCCAAGCTGACTTGGACAAGCGTGGCGGGTATACTGTGCGTTCCCTCTATAATGGGAGGCCCGAGCCCAGCAGTGGGACATTTATGGGCTGACATTATTATTATTATTTATGTTATCCTATACTCACAGTCCACATTAATAGATCGCGTCTTTTTGATAGCGCCGCGGACAGACATGCGCCGGCGCAATGTACGCGAGTTCTTGGCCCCCGCCGGACGCGACAGCAGACTGAACTTGTGACTGAACGATTTTAACAAGTGCTCTTCCAAATAACTCTGGACTTGAGGATGTAATTCTGTAATATAAAGAAACACTATAAACGACTATCGACTAGTAAAAAAATGTAACTCTGAAAAAGCTTACTTTTTTCCTAATGAGCAGAGGGCGCTGCGAGTCGCTTCTTGATATTAATAACAAAAACTACTAACAATTTTAACTATGTTTTGTTACAGACTAAACATTGTCTCCGTGCAGGAACGGAGAAAGAATACAATTTCCTGCGGCCGGGCGGCCTGTCGTAAGAGGCGACAAAACAACCCACAGCCAGGTGGTAGGGCATTTGCCCGACTGGATGGCTACCACCCTGGTCTAAAGTATGTCGCCATAACAACCTTGAGTTGTGTTCCGGCATTAGTGGACCAGGTTCCAGTCTCCTTTAAGAGGGCAGCAGCGCATTTGTAGCATCTTTGGTGTTGCAAATGTCCATAGGCGATGGTAACCGCTCTCCATCAAGTGGGCCGTCTGCCTGTCTGCTGACCTCCTGCAATAAAAAAAATAAAAATAAAAAAACACAGCCACCATACACACTAGACCGATGCAACATGCACAAACTATCATGGAAATACAAGAATTCAAGAAAGAAGAGGAAAACAGACAGAAAAGAGCGGAAGGTGATAATAACCCAAACACACACACCACTCAAAATCTATAGTGGAGCATGAATAATATTTTTCGGGACATTTATGAGAAACGAATATAAAATTCAACAAAATAATTATTTCAAATAATATAATATAATGATAATTCATAACAGGATTAAGAGGTGTTCAGAGTGACGTAATTCATTGACAGATGTCGTTTCTAATATTTTGCTTTAATGCTATAGGTAAGAAAATAATATCAATCAGTGTATAAAATGGATACTGGCGTAAAATAGCTAATAAATAATAATAAAAGAGCTTACTGTCTGGGTAACCATCTTCTTGGCTGCCAAGAAAACTCAAATTCGTAATGGCAGATGTACTCAAAAATTCTCCAAGATTCCCAAGTGTCACTCTTGTGCCGTTTATGTAGCCAGACTTGAGCTTTTTCATTGTTGTTATCATTGCCATCGGGATTTTACCTTGATCTATAAGGATAATATATTAAAATATAGTATAATAACACAACAACTAAAGTACAAATTATGCAGATAACAAGCAAATGCGATGAATGAATTAAATTTTATTAGAAGAAAATACTGCAGTATCAACTTTACTGGTCTGCTAATAGTTCATTGAACCTTAATAGACTCAAATGAAGTAGTAATTTTACTCTTTAAGTCTCTCTCTCTATAAGTCCAGTTTACGTCTATTTGAAGTGATAACTTCTTATGGGAGAGTAAAACGCTTCGTTACGTAACGCGTTACGGCGCCAGTCTGTCTGGCTTCCCCTTCTCTCACGAATACGGCAGCGGTAGGCAGGCTCCGGCTCTCTCAGTCTAACCAACGCGCTGTATACATAAAATATAAGTAACCACCTATGCCTTTCTCAAGTTAAACCATTTCAGTATTAAATAGATCAACTTACACTAGTTTAAGTTATCACTTCTGTCTGGCGTCCCGAGAGGCACATGTTTTTTAGTGATTATGTGAAGCATATTAGCAGTTTATTTATTTATTTGCCTTTATCACTAAATTGTTAACTTAATTTACATTATATTTTCTTGCTATAACTATGTTAATATATTCAGTGTGCCTTTTGATACATAGGCCTCCTGCAACATTTTCTAGTCACTTCTTGACCTACCTGCCCTACTCCATGTAACCCTTGCTTAATGTTATATCTTCTGTGTTACTGTCCTCTTCTCTTTCTATCCATGGTTTGCCATTTTATCAGTATTTTTGTTCATTTTACTTTACTCACTCTTGTCACATGTGCTATCCATCGCCACTTTAGTTTTCTAACATTCTCTATTATATCTTCTGGTTATTTTTAAGTCTAATATCTATGGATCTCTTCTTGAAACCTAATATACTCTTTCCATCCCACATTGACAAGTTCTTAATTTCACCTAGTTAAATTGTGACAGAGCCCAAGTTTGTCATCCATAAGTTAGGCATGGTAACTAGTGCTTGGAATAGATATTGGTCTTTGAGGGAAATTATAAAGTGCAATAAATTTCCCATTGCAGCAAAAAGTTTTTAACAGTTTTAACAGTTGCATATTGCATTAGCAGTTACAGATTAACAATTAAATATGAATTAACGTTTTATAGCGACACTTATAGTCTACGCCAAACGTTATTTGTATCACTGCCTTACTTTTCTTAAGCTTCTGTCTTTAAAAGGTGATTTTTGCAAAAGCACTAAAGCACAAATATTTATATTTAATATTAGACGTAAATTTAAACTGTAGACATAAGCGTGACCTGTTATGAATTTAGTAATGTTCTATTATTTGGCTACAAATAAAATCAATTTTCCAAGATACTAGTTTAACAAAATAAGGCGATGATAAGTATCTCAAAATGACTTGCATAAACAGTTTATTGCTCAGCAATGTATTGTGAATTTAGGGGCTACAAAGTTGGGCACAGGCTATAACCTAAACAACAATTAACCTTTGATTTATATATAGACATGCAGGAAAAGATAAAGCTTCACAGTTATTCAAACAAAAATACATTCTTTTGTTGATTACCTAGCAAATACTGTGTAGCGAGCAAGGTGATGGTTGGCCGTCCTAGCATTTGCTTCCAACTCATGCCAAGGAAGGCGACGTTAGCCATGAAAGTGCTCGCAAGCAACGCCGGGTCGCGAGACATGTAGTACTCCTCATAGTCGAAATTCTAGGGCACACCACACACCCATGCGGACATTATACAATCACAAACGGGAGTCCTAATATTAGTTCGAAACTAAGTTTTTAAAATTTAATTATAAATGGGACAATCTGCAGGTTTAATTAGGATTATTTGGAATTTGAGGGCAAATACGCAAAAAGAGCTAATGCATTAGAGAATTTCCAACAGTCATTAACACAAACAAAAATTAACATGATATTAATACCCAAGATACCATAATTATCAATTTCTAATTTGTTACACAGAATATTTTAAGTATGTTATGTAGAAGCTAAGAATCTGTTATCATATTGAAAAAAAAGCTTTCAAATATACGTTAGTAAAATAAAGACAGAGTGAAGCCTAGAGAAGCTTAATCATAAATGGATAAAATGGGCAAGCATGAAAAATAAATATAAATAAGGAATACCTAAATGCATTTCATTCAGAGTCAAGACAACAAGCGGTCTTCCGAGAAGGTTTTGCCAGGACGACTTCAAGAAATTAATTTCCGCTTTAAGAGTATCGACCATCAACTCATAGTCGGAAGCAATGTAGAAACGCTTCATATCAGAGAACTGAACAGAACAAAAAATCAAAGTGTAAAAGAAATTTTCAAATCTAGTGTTATTATCACAAGGACTCGAAGGAAAAAGCTAAAAAAATGCAATTTATAAATTCTATATGCACGTCTACTTGAAGCACAAGATGAACATTTTTAGTGGTAGTACATAATATAGATATAAAAATAATAGTAATGATAGACAGAAAAAAATTACTAAGAGAAAATGTGCAATTAAATTTGTTATTGTGGAAAATAGTAAAACACATAACCTTGAAATAAGAAAAATAAATATATGTGGTTACTTGCTGCCTGATTATTTAAAAGATGATAAGAAAAACGTATTGTCAACCCAGTCAACTATGCCTAAAATGCTATACACTTTTATTTTAACTGTCCTTTGTTATAAAGTCTGTTAGCATGAAACCCATCTATAACAGTTGATATCAATATGTGTAACACCACTGTTAATAGTGTAATAATGACTTGAGACAGTAAGCCAAATCATATCATATAAAACAAATTTTAATTTATATGAAAATATTGCACAAGGATGTAAATGTTCTTGTTTGACTTTAATTACAAATATTCAGTCTCCACAAAGAATTGTGAAAAAAATGAAGAGGCCTAGCCAGTAGCACCATGAGAATATCTTTATAGTGGCATGGTCTTTAATAAATTAATTCAAAGAGTTTAATGTTGAAATCTAGATTTTCATTCCAATTTTCAAAATAGTTTGTTGCTGTGAGCTAAATGTTATTTGTCATTAGTAACTCATCAAGTAACAGTCTCCTTTCTGCTTCCCACCATCCAAATAAGAGCTATGAAGAACAATTACTTAGAATATTCAGAAGATTGGTAAGTTATCTGTTTGAAGCTGAATACACAGTTCAACCAAATTAAGCTGAGATGGATTGTACACCCAAAAATTTATGTATATTATTTATGGCATTTTATTATAGCTTATTGGAGTTATAATTTATAATTAAGTTTATAGTTATAATTAAGTTATAATATAAGCGTTTTATGTATGACTAAGATTTTAATATCCAGTAATCAAGTGCTTCAGTTTTAGAAAAATATGTACTGTGTATACCTAATATAAATGTTAACCAATCACCAAATGTTGATAATTTAGTTATATATTACCTGTGGTGTAAAAGCGAATATTCTATCATTTAATGTGTATAGCTTGCTTGTACTCAAAATACCAACATCTCGAGACTTCCTTCCCGATAAACCAAGTTTTTATTTCTTCCTATAAAAAAATATTGATAAATTTAAGTATGATTTGCTCATGTTAATTTTAATCAAATTTTGGTGCATTCCTATAAGATTAGACAGTTGATCTTCTAACATTGCAAAAGTTGCAACCTATCATATAGATCTAAAATAGAAATATGATAAGATAAAAAATAATTTACAATGAATATGAACAACAGTCCTCAGGAATATTGTTTATAACATTGTGAATAACAATTTAACGGATTGAACCCTCAATTTCAAACTAACATGTACTGGGAAAATTTCTGTAAAGTTATTACTAAACTATATTTAAAATTACAATTACAAAATTTGCATAACAATTTCATAGCTGATATCAAAAACAATTATAAATTAAGTTCTAACTATTATAAAGTAAGTGTGTTTACAGTATACCCAAAGTCTAATTATTTAGCATTTACCAAGATAGGTGTAAAGATGGCTTAGGACTCTTGCAGGCTGAACTTCAATAGGTGCAACTTCACTTATTGTCTGAACATGGAGGTCATATTCTAACAATTTGTCTCTTATCTCATTGTCTTCTGCAAGTATCACTATTTGAACTACAACATCTGGTTTCTTTTCAGAGCATAACCTTCTATTCAGTGGATCTAATTCACCTACAGCTAGAAAACCCTGTGGACAAAAGATGTGGATTAGAAGAAGAAGAAGCTACATTCCTAATTCTTATTATTAAATATATTTTGGATTAATTCATCCATCCATATGTATTGTACAAGTGATATTTTTCATATATTTATTTCTTCCTCATTAGGTAGTGACCTTGAGAATAACTAGATGTCATGAAATTTAGGGGTACAGCTATTTTTTATAATAGGAATGAATATAGAATAAATTTTATCCAAAGAATCTCCCACGAAATTCTGATGAAAATAGACTTTGATTTAAACAAGTAAAACACATAACATATTCAGTATTTTACTTCTGAATTTCTGAAAAAAAAATTCTGAATCAACTTTTCAAAGGATTCATATTGAACTTACTTCCTGTAATAATTTGCCAAGTATGTATAAAGACTGAGCCCATATAAATGGACATCTGCCTAGAGGGATTCTCTCCTGGCTTCCAGGATCACATTTTTCTAAATCAGCCTTATCAGGTGGAACTGAATATAATTCTGGGACCAATTTCCCATCATCTTTTCTAATCATGATCTTTTCCAACTTTCCCATGTATTCACTAACATTGTTTTTATCTCCTTGAAAACAATAGTCTAAGATAAGATAGCAGAAAAATAATGGCCATTCACATTCAATGTTTTCAAACATTCTCAGCTCCCATGGTTCATAATAAAGTCTATTAGGATCTTCTCTTGGAGTCTTATGACCATCTCGCAAGAACCTTTTACATCCATATTTGCCTTGCAGCTTATTAACTATTGTGTCTCTTGTTTTAGCTATTAATTGGGGGTCATCAACAGCAAACGCTGGATAACTTATAATTGATAATAGGCCTGAGTCTAATTCTTTGCTATTTGACTCTCTGGGAAGCATTGACTGTAAAACTGCTTGGCATTTTTGTGCTTCATCAGCTAATACATGGATAACACTAGAAGGTCCTCCTCGGGCTCCAAATAAATCCAGCTCATTCATTGCTTCGAGAGCAGCTTTAGCCATTCCTATTGAGCTAGCATTGAGCTCCGGAAGGCCATGGTTTGTTTTATCACCTCTCTCCCATATTCCATAATCAGGAGTACAGTATGCAGATTCAATGTAAAATACCAAGTTCTGGATAAAAGCTACTTCATCAAGTGAGAAGACTATCTGTAAACCAGATGCAGTCATTTGTGCCAAAACAAGCAGATAGAGTGAAATTGCATCAATTTGCAAATGACCCCATTCATTATCCTTGACTACAGTGCGTCCGGTGGTTGAAGAATATTTGGCATGTAGGGAATCTAAGGGGTTTTGTGTACTTTTGAACTTTTCAACTTTATCTTTTTGTTGCATCATTGCCATTAATAGACCTGGAAGTTCAATAAAAATATCAATCACAGTTCCGTTAGGAGCTTGAAAATGTAAAAACATGTTTGTTACAATGTTTCTACAAGAAAATTATTTTAATGAAGGTAATGTATCATACCTATGTGATCATTTTAAGCTAAGTATCCTGTACACAAATATTAAGTAGTGGGTGAACATAGTGGGTAGGGGGAACATATACTTACCCTTTCTACAACTCCTAGGGTCCTGAGTTCTTGAAATATTTATTTTTGGTAAACATAACCTCACCTTTTTTCCATTAACATTATTGTAATGTGTGTAATATGTGTAATGGGTGGTAAAAGGGTGTGACTAGAACAGTGATTTAGGTAAACTTAGGATAGCTTCAGACCTAAGTGCACAAGCTGAGCAAGTGAAGCGAGCATACTGTAGAAGTGGCTGGTGAGTGCCAGAACAAACTGGTATCCATTTACTATTTATTTTATACACATAATTTATAATTTTGCCTTTATCGGCCACTATTTTCATGGTAACTCTTGTAGTGTATGTCTATGTGCTTTGTTATGTTTTTATTTCTTTTTTTACTGTCATTCTTTTTGAGTTCAAAAGGATTTTTCAACTTTTTAAGTGCAATAGTAGTGACAAAACAAGTGAGTTATGTTTATTAAAAAACTGAAAATCTCCAGACCATTGGGTTGTAGTATGGGTAAGTATGCCTCCCACTTCTCTATTCCACCACCTCCTTACCTTAAATTCATGGACCAGACAGCTATAGATTTGTGTTTATAACATATCAAAATAGGTCTATTTTATTTTACAAATATAATTTGGTCTTGACATTGTAACAAATACATTGCATACATCTAATGGTTGCTAAGTAATTATATAACAATTATAATTATTACCTCTCATCAACTTTACACAACTTTGTTCCAGTTCATATGTTTTAGCACGGTCTTCATCTTGATCGGCTATTTTTTTGAATGCCATGGAGAGGCCCCATACTGCCAATATACAATATAAATTGTCCCTAATCCAGGCATGATCGTTATGTGGACTGGCAGGGAATAAGCCCGTTACCGGCTGCTGGTGGTCTAAAATTAGTTTGTGTACTACCCTTTGGTAGTAATCCAAACGAACCCCAGAGTTACTTCTAGTTCTCATCTTATTGGCACTATTAGCACTCGAAACACATAATTGGTAAGAAAATAACTTAGGTATAATAGTAAGTTTTATGCTATATATACTTAAAATAATTACAACATTTAGAAGTGACCGTTTAGAACTGCGCTATAAATTCTCTTTGATTGCTGCAAAAAATAGGTAGGTATATATCAGTATATAAACCAAGTCATTTGAAAGTCGTGTTTGTCCATCTTTATTTGACACTTGACTTTTTTAATGCATTTATGGCTTGGCAACTAGCCTTTAAGCAGTTGACACTTGAATCAGACCGATAGACATTGACAACTTTGTATCAATTATAATTAGTGACTATGGTCATTCATAATTATTTAGTCGATTTTAATTAATGTTCTGGAATTTGATTTTGTTAAATAATCAATAGTAAATCAATTTTACTTCTTCACTACTGTCACTCACTTAATGTTTGTATTTTTCTAAGTTTTTATTTAACACGTATTACTTTTGTTACATTTATAATTATCCATAATGATTATTTACTATATATTGTGTAATACTTTTTTTATATCTTCAACATATAGCAGTGACGCAACTTTGCCGAAGGTAGAACAAACGGTAACCAAAATTTTGAATAATAATGATTTGTCGAATAACAAAACCAAATTAGACAGTGCAGATGTTTCAATACTCCGAGATAAAGCTGTTTTAACCTCAAAAGATAACATCACTCTCAATTTCTTAAATCTAGAAGAAGGATTTAGCAAAATAAAGGAAAAACCAGTTCATGCACGCAAAGGAGCTGATCCATTAGATGATGCAGACACAAAAAATAACATTTCTGTTGATTTGAATACTTTAGATAAAGTTGCCTCTATCCCTGATAACACTGATATTAATTTTAAAAATTCAGGTAACAGTACAGTTAACATTTCAAATGACCTTATGAAAAACAGCAGTGCATCGAAAAATTCTCAAAAACCTGAAATGATTAAGGCTGAACAGTTAAAAGAAAGTGAAAGGCCTAAGAAACCATACAAGACTGTATATGAGACTCTAGCAAGTTTAGCTCAAGGACCAGTAACAGCAAAAACTTCAATTCATACATTAATATCAGATCAAATTCCTTCACCAAACAAAGATGCCAGTATAGGAAAAACTCCAGGCATGATAACACCTATTGTTATTACTATTTTAGTGGTTCCTATGTTTGCAGTCTTAGGTTATATGGCTTTAAGAAGAGGCCAGGAAGCTTGGAAGAATAGACACTATAAAAGAATGGACTTCCTTTTGGATGGCATGTATAATGATTGATGTGTTCTTATTATATATACATTCAGAAAAATGATTTACAGAAAATTAAATAACTATAAATAATCATTAACACAATACAAAAATGAATTCATTTTGTGTGGGTAGTGCCTTATGTATAGTATACATAAAATATATTTTATATTATAGAATCAGAGAAAATCAAAGTACATTGAATTGGTTTTACTAATAACAATTGAGATAGGTAGACAAGGTAAAATCGGCACCGAAGTCAGTTTTATATATTTGTAATATTGGTTCTCTTCAGACTATCAATGTGTTTTTCACTGCCAATTTCTAGGATAGGATATTGGATTAAAATCTACATGAGAAACTTATTTTACTGTCCAAATGTAACAAGAAACCTGGAAGTTCTTGAAAATTTATTGACATTGTTTCTTATGTTCTAAAATAATTTACACTTATTATCATTCATAATAATAAGTATGGCTAAGTTATAAATTATAGTAATCAGATCATATAGTAAATGTCACAATATTGTGCTTAAATCTCGTTTGTACAGAAACTGATGGTACATTTGACCAAGGAGGAGTGGATTTCACATGTTTGTTATCTCAAATGTGCTGATTTGAATGATAACTTCAAGACTAGTATATGGTAATTATATTAAATTTCAAATTAGGTCAAAAAAATTACTTCAATAAGGCATGCTTTTTGAGAAAGATCTAAACCAGCACTCATAAGAAATGTGTTTGCTACCAAGTTGCTAGAGCTTAAAACTAGAACAGCTCATATAGCACATAACCTTTTTGCAATAACACAAATATGAAGACTGTCATTGATCAGTTATTGGTTCATATTTATCTATAAGACTGGAGTTAAAGAAACCCACCTAGGAGCTTCATACACATAACTTCAGTTTTGTATTCAAAGGAAACTTGTGTTATCTGGACCAATTCTATAATTATTTCCAGTATTTGATATCTATTTATATAATTTCTTTTTTAAATCAACTAACATCAAAGTCATTTCAATTATTATTATTTTTTTATAGTTAAAACATAGCATAATTGCTATACTTTTGTTCATGAAGATCAAAAAATCTTTTATGAAGAGTGTAATACAAAGATTAATTTAAGGTTTATATATTGTTGTTAAAGCAATAATTTGGTGCTGCCAAATGTGCCTTTCCAATGCATTATGTAATCAACAGTAATGCATATAATATTTATCTAAGATATTGATCTATTGTGGTTGATAAATGAGAATCTTTAAATTTAATAAATTATAAGTGTTATTAAAAACAAATAAAAAAGTCTTCCTTCTACTTTAAGCTATTTATTAAAATTTATTGTGATATTTCCGGAATTTATATAAATTTTGTAAGCTTGCATGTTATTGTATACCGATTATGTACTAAAGCGGGTGATAGATGTGTGAGCAAATATACATATCATGGCTTGACGACTTTCTTTGTTTATGAAATTTCACTTACTCTGGTGACAGACAGGTGAAAAAGGTTGTCCAGCTGCAACTATGCCTACTTACTCCTCACACAACTATCACCCCCCAGGGTATGCATATTGCACATATTTTGTTTTATTTTTCTTTGTTCTAAATATTATAATGGGGCTTTATCTGCATTAGTGTTAGATTTAGAATGTCGTCAAATGTGTTTTATTCAAAGCATTAATAAATGATGCCATTAACGCATAGCCTCATTAGTGTATTTACATACGTTATGTATTAATGTTTAATGTGATTAACAATGTCGCACCTTAAATAACGCAACACATCGCCATTTCATTGTGCAACATATATGACATAACAACTTTGAGTTGTGTTCCTGCATTAGTGACCAGGTTCTAGTCTTCCGTAAGAGAGCAGCAGTGCATTTGTAGCACCTTTGGTGTTGCAAATGTCCATAGGCGATGGTAACCGCTTTCCATCAAGTGGTCCGTCTGCCTGTCTGCTGAACTACTGCAACAAAAAAAACTGCTTAATTCTTTAACATTATTCTAGATAAAGTCTCACATAAGTTTGTAAGATAAAATAATTACTTTTCAACAAAATTAATATATAAAATTAAGATGTCTTCCATATTTTTACCTTACAATTTTTTGCAATAACTAATAATTATACCTAATCAAAAACGAAAAAAATATGGATAAATGATTTTCGAATGTTTACTGTTTTTTTATACTTATTTTACTATTGTGACCGTATTATTAAGTTTTTAAATAAATATTAAAATATATGTGTTAATATTTTATTAGTTTGGAAGTAAATATGAGCCATTCTGAGTATCACCCAAAACTAAATATGTGTGTGTATTTGTGCTTTAGGTGATTTATCCCACCAGGGATAAGAAACTGGGATCATAGTAAAAAAATATCACAGTGGACCCAGTGGCTTACGCTCAAATTATTAGCCGTGGTACGTGCACTGATGTTTTATTTTCACCCTTCAGCTATATGTAACCTTTTTTTATTAGTCGGAAACTGGGAAACAGCCCATCCAATGGAAAGTGTTCACCGCGCCCAAGGACATTTAGAATACCCGGGGCATTGATGGCCTTGAAGAATATTCATAATGACCCTCCTAAATTACCCACGTCCTGTCATAGAAAGTGTTCTTCGGAACACTTCATTGCCTAACATAATACTTCTCCCATCTCCATAGTAAAGATGTGTACCTCAGGAGTGATTGATTTAAAAGATGTATAATCTTTCAAAATTCGAAATCACTTTAAATCTTTGGTTTGGAAAATACATCTTTAACTCACTACGTTAAGATTGATTTTAGTCACATGGAATGATGAAAAATAAATCAGATACTTAGATGTAGTATGAGACAATAGATACAGGATATTGTGAATTGAAAAGAGATAACATGCACACTCTAAGAAATACAATGATGATACACAGTAAATTAAACTCGGTAAAGCTTAAAACCGGTCAACTGAATACATTATATCATTCGAAACCAAAGATTTAAAAGAGTGATTTGCATCTTTTAAGGAAAAAGATTTATAAATCACTGATCTCATTGGTGATTTAGTTTGCGCATCGCTACTCCATAGGCTAAGCAATTGTAATAAATCATATTACAGATCTCAATTATAGGAACGGGGAGATCGGTTGGTAAGCAGGCGCATAGGTGGGAGTCGTACACCATGTACGGGTAACTTTGCGCTTTGCAGAGTGCAAGTCGTTACCACGGGGTAATGTACTTACTGCTTGGCCCGGATTAGCACCAAACTTTTTGAAGGTATCTTAAGTCTTCCAGATGACCTTGAAGTTACACGTCATTTATGTCGACTCTAAGATCCCGATACTTTGGAGACGGTCAGGGTATTCCTTGGAACTGTGACGCTGGGACAAGCGAAGAGTGCTGGGGACATGTATGATGGTCACATTGGATTTGTTTGTGTTTCAGTATATCGTCATAATAGCACCAAAATTAGACAGTTATATGGGTACTCCACGTATAATACGGTGAAGGGCCACTTACAAATGGTTTTCTCTCTTTTCTTTCACCTTCTCTCAATTATTTGGGATCGGCACAATGTCTTTTTCTTCAATACTGTTCTCTGTCACACCACAAATCATATCCTTCACACATCCATCCATCTTTTTTTGGTATACCTTTACATTCATATCCATCAATCTTGCAGTTTAATATTCATTTTGTCACGTGACTTATCCCTCCTCATTACATGCCCAAACATTGCGTATTATACGCTGGTTGACTGCACAGCACGGGCACTGCAGAGATTTGAACTCGATACCGTCGTAGGTCCGATTCATTCACTGTGCAGTCTGGTCTAGGCCATGCTGCTCAGCAACGATCATTGGGAGGAGCGGCCAAATTCTGCGAGGCAGTAATGTCTCATAAGGAGGCCGCTGAACGAAAAAGGGAGAGGTATGTATGCGTCCCGTGGGTACTGACGTCAGTCAACGTCCCGGAGACGCAGGTATGCGCAAGATCTTCCACAATACTGCTGCAGGGGCCCTCCAGGATTTAGGGAGCGGAGGATTAATCCCCCTGTTGAAGCAAGTGAGTTTGTCCCAAGTGTTGTTGCTTCCCGGGGCACTCTCATCACTGAAGCCCAGGATCAGCGTGGGTATAACAACGTTCTAAGTCTTACGCTCTTTCTACCATAAGTGCGGGGCACATGGGTGGAGGGTGGTTTTAATGAAGTATTGGTCCATAGGTTATCTATCCACATAAAGGGAGGTACCATGCTTAGTCGCCTCACATGTCGGCGATTAACTTTGTCAGCTGCGCTATCTTTAGTGGCAACTCTCATCGCTTTGATCTAAACCCTATTGTACTACCGGGTCCTAAAGGACCGAATTGCGAAATGCATTTCTCCGCTTGAAAAAAAGAAAAAATGTCTTTTGACTTCGAAATGTATGGATGAATAGTGATTACTTTTGGTTAACCGTCGGTTAAATTTATTATTAATCACTGTTTTTCTATACATTTTTGGCGATTATTTTATTTTAACCATTGGTTAAAAGTCGGTACACACCAGGCTTGGTGTATAATTATTATATTTTAATTTTCTTTTCCTACATAATCATCAGTTACAAATATATTATATGTTATAGTATTATCTATGGTTGTGGATAGTACTATAACATATAATATAATTCGGAGTTTTTGGCAGGAACTGAAAGAAGATGTGCTATGCAGTTTTATTTTCTAAAAATGTGTAAAATTAAACTAAAAGGAACAATAGTCGTATGAAATTATTAGTTTTTGAGTAGTAGTTATGTGTTTTGTGAGAAGTGTGAACTGTATAGTCAAATGTAGCCTTTTAAGTTCTCACAAGAACTCCGTTGAATGGCACTAGCTAATTACTTACAGTTCAGCTGTGCTACACATAGACCTAAGAAAATGAAGAAACTATATTGTAAACTAAGATCTGGCTTAAGAACCTAGCGCCAAGCCATAAACCTAAATAAATTACAGGAATGCATCCAATGTACTTACTCTGTAACAGTATTTTATAATTCTAAACGTCGATGTCTTCCTTTATTGCTGTCATTATTGACATAAAAATCAAAAGTAAAATCTTTCGTCTCGGCTATGGAATAGGTAGGCAAAATTTTGTTTTTAGGTTTGTGTAGTTTTGTGATTTGTTTAGCGCCATTTAAAATAAATACTTCATTTCAATAATTACAATAATGTGTGAAAAGTTAGCTGTACAGTGAAGTTTTTATTTATAAAATACAATAACCTTGATCAATACAATCAAGAATGTATAGGGTGAGTAAAATTTATTAATTCGTATTAATGTAATAGTCGTACAATGCGATAGTTTTGATTTAAACGTATATTATTATTTCTGAGTTTGAAATTATAAAATTATTTATTTAATGTTTTAGTGGAAAATTTATTCATTCTAGGATTTACTGTACAGTAATATGGGCAAATGAACTTACAATATTTACAAATGATAAAAATAGCGTAAATTATTCTTCATAAGTAAGGACAATAACTACCTATGCTATTATTCATTGTGTCAAGTTATACTGTAAAATTTATTGACACATGCAGATTAGTTAAAGTAGTTCTTCAAAATATATTTTATTACTAGCAGAAAAGAACAGAATAATTGTGTAATATTTTAACACCAATTGCTGCTCGATTTTGTTGAACAAAGGTTACAGGCTATACTAATAGCGGGGGATTAAATATGTACTCTGTAAAAACAAAGAATGCTAATAATATATGCAAAGTGAATATTTTGACATTGCTTAAATAATTCCACATTGAAATAACTTATGTTTGACATCCACCTTAGACTGTAAAATTTTGAGGCCTAAGTCTAGCAGTGAGACTGATCTGCCGGATATAGTAGTTATTTGACAAGAGGAAGTAGATTGTAAGGAGTGAGAATTTAGGTTTGATTAGACTCTAATCATTAGAGTGTTTAAACATATGAACTAAACAAGGATACTAAGACATTATTTATAGATATCTAGTATTTGAATAAATGAAATTCATGGGACTATCTATAATTTCATACTTAATATTATAAATGGGTAAAATTTGGATGGATATTTTTGCTCATGCACACCAAAAGGGATCTGGATGAAATTTGGCACAGATATAGATTATAGTCCAAAATAGCACATGGGCTACTTATTATTCCACAAAAATGTATGTTTCCTATGGAATAATATTAACAAAAGCAAGTTTCAAAATAAATATCAAAATGTAATGAAAGTGCTATATTATACTGTGCCTAATTTTAAATGTTTTTAGAATTGTTGAAGGCTCAGAAATGGCTCAAATGAATTTTAATAAAAATTACACCAGCCCACAATAAAAAATATATTCAGTACTTTTGACCAAATCTATCTATTGTGATGTATTTTGCTGTGATGAATCTGAATCTGGGGCACTTTAGTCCATACACATTCAAAAGTTTTTGTTATTAAAATTCCATGGGTCGAAACTCACAACATCACACTTGATCTAGTTCTATAAAATATTTTAATCACCAAAACTCCAATTTCTTGTGCTGCATTTGACTCAAAATTGTGAGGGTGTATGGACCAAACTGACTCCAGATTTGGATTCCACACATCAAAATACTTAAGAATAGACAGGTCTGCTCAAAAGCCACTTTTTTTGGGCAGTGTAAGTACTGATTAGTCTTTTTTTATTGTTTAGTTATAATTTTTGTCTTATACTTTGTATATTTTAGTTTTTGATATCTTTCAGGGTTCATACAATATGAAAATGTTGTAGTGGTGAACATAGCTTTACATTCTATTTAGAAGTAAGAACTTATAATTAGTTCTAATGTGCACCTAATAGAAATATACTTGCCATTTTATATAATACTAGGATATGCTCATGACTTCGTCCACACTTGACTTGAAATTCCCAGGACACAAAATACAACAGAATTTAAAAAATATGTAAGCTGTAGTATTAGTCAAAACTGTAAAATAAGATAATAATATGCACCTGAACAGCTATAAACTGCTCCCGGGAAAAATCCTGTTGGATTCATGGGATAAAAAGTAGTGCAGATTTTAAGTCTAATAATTTGCTGTCAATCAGCTGCAACAAAGGAACAAGCAGACAAACAATGTAAAAACAGACAGACAAAAAATGTAAAAAAATTGCATCAGGTGCTCCATAGTAGTTCATATAGTGTATTTAAGTTGTTTTTTTTTTAATAGCTTCAATGTACAGACATGGCATTTTTGAATTTTATAATATTATAGATTATATCCAAATATACCTAGATAACAGACATTATATTCTCAAGTGAAGCTAGTATTAGGATAGGAACGGAGAAAGAATACAATTTCCTGCGGCCCGGCGGCCTGTCGTAAGAGGCGACAAAACAACCCACAGCCAGGTGGTAGGGCATTTGCCCGACTGGATGGCTACCACCCCTGGTCTAGAGTATGTCGCCATAACAACCTTGTGTTGTGTTCCGGCATTAGTGACCAGGTTCCAGGCTCCCTAAAGAGAGCAGCAGCGCATTCGTAGCACCTTTGGTGTTGCAAATGTCCATAGGCGATGGTAACCGCTGTCCATCAAGTGGGCCGTCTGCCTGTCTGCTGATCTCCTGCAATAAAAAAAAAAAGTATTGTGGCAAAATACATTATACATTATTGGAGAAAATCTGTACTGCAACACATATGAGAAAACTACCAAGAAAGTATTTTTTTGTAGTTTTTTTTTTTTTTTTGAGGCGGGGAAAAATGACTAACCGATTTACGCACTCTCTGGGCCGTCACTAGGAAACGGCACGAATCCACGGGGGGCGATAACGCTAGCAATTGTATGCTCTACTTGCGCTTCGTCCGCTATGGATTACACAGAGGAGTGTGGAGACTCCGAGCGATGCCGCACGGGCGAGCAACCTCAATACCCACTAAAAAACCCCTCCTCCCTTCGCGGCCCTGCGCTTTGATGTGAAGGAAAGACTGAGATGTAGAACATAGTTACTCAGCAGTCGATCCAGCGCATAAAGTGCTGAAGTGTGCCCCGGGAGAACACACTCCACTACGAAACGGGGGTAGTTGTTAAGTCCCTTGCTTTACCTAGTAGCTAAGGGCCCCCATCGTTCCGGATCCTACCTCAGGGAGGGAAGTAATGCGCGTACCTGCCTCTCCGGGTGCCGGCTGAAGGCCGGCGACCTCGAGAAAAGACCGTAGCACGCGCCCTAGGTCTTCGCTCCCTATCCCTTTCTGCGGCCTCTTTCAGAGACATAACTGCCTCACAAAAAGAAACCGCAGTATCCCAGCGGTCGTCGCTCTGCAACATGGCCGTTACCAAATCGCCGAGCGATGCGACGGCTCCTAACTTTGTCTCGAGCTCGAGACGCTGCGGCGCCCAGGCAGCGCACTCGACAAGCGTATGAAACGCCGTATCGGGTGCGCCACACTGTCGGCAATCCGGAGAAGGCAAGCAGCCCACAATGCGAAACAGATACTGATCGAAACAACCGTGTCCGGGCAGTATCTGCGTCGTCCTGAAGGTGAGGGTGCCGCTAGTGCGGTTAACCCATTCCTCCAGTTGTGGCCTGATTGCGTCCACCGTAAAGCCGCCGGCCGCAGGGTGTTCGAGGTCACGAGACCAGTCGACGAGGCAGGAAGCGGTTTCCCGTTTCCTGACCGTCTCTATCTCGACTTGACAGAAGGTCAGTCCTCTAGCTAGGGCATCCTGCTGGGTACGACGAACCCTGGACAGGACGTCTGCCTGGAGAGGCCAGGGCAGCTCGCCTGCCAAGAGTGTCGCCGCCGTCCAAGACACTGTACGATACCCACGTATGGTTCTCACGGCCAGAACCCGCTGCGCCCGGTGCAGCAGGGTTCTATTGTGGCGGTGAAGCGAATCGAACCAGACGGGGGCACCGTAAAGGGCCATACTCCTCAGGATGCCAGAATATAGTTTCCGCGTCGCACCCCCCGGCCCCCCACGTTGGGAAGAAGCCTTGAGAGTGCGCCCGCGGAACTCACGAGTTTGGGAACTAACTGCTCAAAATGCGCTTTGAACAGCCATTTCCCGTCTAAGACTAGCCCAAGATATTTCATCGTGGGCCCTACTCTGATCGCCACCCCCTGGACTGTAACGGACAGATCCGGGGGTGGATTGCGAAACTTCCTATGGAACATGATGGCCTCCGTTTTCGCGGGGGAGACCCTCAAGCCCAGCCTAGCTATTCTGTCTACGACTATCGCCAACCCGTCGTTGGCGACGTCCACGGACTCCGCGAATGACGCGGCGCGTGCCGTGAGTAGGGTGTCGTCCGCAAAGCAGATCAGCCCTACCCCGGGCCTGACCGTCACCCGAAGGATCCAGTCATAGCCTACGTTCCAAAGGATCGGCCCGAGGACCGACCCCTGTGGAACGCCGCACGCGACACGTCGCCGACCTAGCTCGTGATTGACGGACTCACCGCCCTCCCAAAGGACGTGTCGATCCCGCAGGTACTCGCCTAACAGCCTCGTGAGGTACGGGGGGACTCCGTGTGCACGGAGCCCCTCCCTGATCGTCTCATGAGGGAGGCTGTTAAAGGCGTTCGCTATGTCTAGCGACACCGCAAGAACGACGTCCTTCGCTTGGACGGCTTCGTCCGTCACCGTTCGCAGCGTCTCGAAGGCGTCCATCGTGGACCGCCTCCTCCGAAACCCGAACTGCGTATCTGATAGCCCCGGCTCCACGGTGTCTAGATGCTTCACGAGCCGCTCCGCCAAGATCTTCTCGAAGACCTTGGCGACCTCGTTCAGCAGCACTATGGGCCTGTAGGCGGACGGATCGTCGGGAGGTTTACGACCTCCCTTGGGAAGAAGGCACAGACGCCCCTCCTTCCATTGCGACGGGAACCTACCTGCGCGAATACAGGCTTCGAAGAGGTCCCGCAGCTGGCTGCGTAGATGTTTTGCAGCCAGGAAGAGGAGGCGACCGGGGACCCCGTCGGGTCCCGGAGCCGTCTTCCTGCCCCGGAGCCGGTCCAGGGCGACGTCGAGTTCCCCCTCGGAGATGGAGTGAGGCTCCTCGTCCGTGGGGGTGTCGGGAATGGGTGGACCCATACTGGGGGGAGTGAAGTTCCCCGGATCCGGGAAGAGCCCATCGATCACCGAACGGAGCACCTCGGGTTCGAGCGTTTCCGTAGCCGTGGAAGTGCAAGGCCGCAACTTGTTGCGGGCCCCACGGTACGGACGCCCCCAAGGGTCCCGATCGAGCGTCTCGAGGAGCTCGGCCCGAGCCCGGGCTTTCGACTGCAATATCGCAATCGAAAGGGCCTTTCTGGCCTCCCTAAACTCTCCCACGAGTCCATTTTCCGCGACATAGTCCGGAGGACGGCGCGCCCTGCAGCGTTTGAGCCTGCGGCTGATGATGCGGACTGCCTTTCGCATCTCGCCGAGCTCCTCGGTCCACCAGTGGACCGCCTGCCTGCACGAAGGCTGCCGTTTGGAGACGCGTGGCATCGCAGCGTCGCAAACCCTCGTCAGGGTCTTGCGCATGTGCTCTGCCTGCGTGTCCAAATTCGCGAAATCGGCTGGGTAGGCCCAGCTTTCCGTACATGCCCACTCCTCGGCCTGCTCCGGATCGAGCTTGGTAAGGGCCCAACGCGGGAGGAGAGGGGGGCGACGTTGAACAGAGCTCGGACCGGAGGAGGGGGTCGTTAGCTCAAATCTGATATACCGATGATCAGAGAGCGACTCCACCTCCTCCAGCACCCTCCATCCGGTCACTCTGCGGGCGGCCGCATGAGTGGCGAATGACAGGTCGATGATCGATCCACCCCGTGCGCGTACGCAGGTCTGGACCGACCCCTGGTTCAATATTGTGAGGCCGGCTTGAAGAGCCCAATCCTCAACTGCCCGACCCCTAGGGTCCGTGATGACGTTTCCCCAGGAGAGGTGCTTCGCATTAAAGTCGCCCATCACGAAAGTCGTTTTGGGTGACAATCTGCGAACGGCAGCCCCGACGGCGTCCAAGTGAAGCTCGAACTCCGCCAGAGGGCGGTTTCGCGAGAAGTAAACGCCGATGACGACGATACTCCCGCTTTCCGCCACCGCATAGCCCTTTCCTCTTTCGAGACACGTACCTTAGTAGCAGCTAACCTAGTTTAAATTAAACCAAACAGACATTACAGTTATTTATTTCAAATTAAGAGTAATATATAACAGAATGTTGCTGGTTGATAGTTTGTTCCTTGTCATGGACTTAAGAATTTAATATTTGTACAAAATTTGATACAATATAGTTTGAATAGCAGGAATCACCATGAATTAATTGTCCTGAAAACTAATATACTCTACTACTGACTCAATATTTACATGAGTGAGGTCATGAGAAGAGCTTTAGATGTATATACCAACTAGCAGCCCATGCCCACTTTGTTGGGTATCAAAAAAGTAGTAATCACCACCGGTTCATCAAAATCGGTTCAGTAGTTCAAGAGATTTCTTCCTACAAACAAACCTTACCACTTTTTAATATTAGTATTCAGTAATTGTTAAGCAACATTACTCTATTTTTGAGTGAGCAAGTGTATCTACAATAACATTGAAAATGAATCATTAGATTGAATAAGACAGACATAAACAAAAGCTACATTTGAAATAGACTGTATTAGCCTTGTTTATTTTTTCAATTTACATGTTTATTTTGTGCATGTTTATTGACTGTATTCTTGGTATATACAATGTATGAAATACCTGTATGAAATTTTAATCCCATAATCCCAAATCTTACTACTTACATCTCAGTAATTAATAATTAAAGACTCTTAGTAGAACAATTTTTTTTCACTTCCATTACTTCTGCTAATTGTTATTATAAATGTCAGTTTGTAGTGGTGATTCTCTAGAATACTGTTTATTACATATATGTATGCACGAAAACTAGCCATATCAGTACTTGGTAGAAAATGTTTTGGTCAAAAGTGGGGAAGAATTCAAAATACAATCAAAAAGGCACACTAGAAATACATTTAATTTAAGTCTACAATGTAAATTTAAGAGTTCCCTAAGGACTAAATTTGTATAAGGAATAACAAAAATTGCTGAAAGACTTAATGTAATGCTTCTAAAAGCACCTAAAAGTACCCTTTGTGAAAATTCTGACAACACAAGATCATACAAATCAATAAATAGTTTACTTATTTCGTAAAAATAATCTGCCAGATTCATGTTACTCCATGCACAGTTCTCATACAGGCGATGAAAATATTTTGTTTATGTCATTTGATTATAGAGCCATAAGAAAAGCATTTTTGTCATATCCAGAATGTATTTTACATTAGAACTCTCATTGCCTTTGACTTAATCTGACTCACAAACATAGTCACTTACTGTATACATTGAACTCTGGTCTAAAAAGATAGACTTCAAAAATTCATTATGTATCAGTATGTGTGAGCTAACTTCAACCAGTGAACATAAAGATCTGTTTTGGCAGGAAAGAAAAATGGCTGAGGTGTGAACATGGCTAATAATATGTATACATTTTTGATAATACAATGAGTGCTCCAAGTGGGTGTGTAAGCTGTAGTAATGGCTCTCAACAGCTGGATGGCAAACATGATGCCGATTGTTCAGAGGGGGAGGATGCGCAGATTCGCTTGGCGCCACATGTCCAGGCTTACCTGGCACGTAACAATCCCACCACCAATTGTTGTGGGCTCACAATACCTATTGCATTTGAAAGGGCAGCTCCGGGAACCTGGTGGAACCCCCGTTTCGACTCAAGATCCTTGAAGGCCAATATAGAAGTAGTTCCTTTAGACAAATAAGACTAAGATTTAGGTAAGTTGAATGTCTTTATCTCATCCTCAAATATTGGTTTATTCCCGCATGTCAGTGATCCATAAAGATTGTTCAATATTGCTTGTATTTTGAATGATTGTATTAAATTGATGGTTTTCTTCTTTCAGATTTGCACTTTTATACATTTTGATATTTTCTATATCATGGTTTGTCTACTTTGTGGTCCTTGGTTTGAGTGGCGTAATAGTAAAATGGCCATTTCTATGTTCTCTATTTGCTGGGGTTCTTTTGATAACGTCTGTAATGCTGTTTGTTACTTTTACGAATATATACAAAATTTACACGTTTAAGTTGTCCCTGGTTATAGCACTCGCTCTTTGCACACTCAGTCTATCTCTGGTGACGCTCACCACGCAGCTGGACACGGACTTCTCGCAGGCTGCTGATATTAGCCAATCGGGGCACTTTACCATGTGCATAGAGATATTGCTAATTATATACACTTTAACACCCTTGCCACTTTTTGCCTGCGTTATTATTGGAATTTTATATTCAATAGTATTCGAAGTTCTGAACATTGTTTTACACCTATCGGAACAAGAGTGGCAATGCCCTGGAATGTTTGTGAGAGTCTTACTTCAACTGTGTGTGCATATAATCGGCGTACATATTTATCTAATGACATTTGTAAGAATGCGTGGCACGTTTATGAAAGTAGGGCAAAGTTTGTTGGTGAGAAGACAGCTAGAAATGGAAAAGCAACTAAAAGAAAAGATGATACACTCTGTGATGCCGCCCAAACTTGCCAGTTCACTAATGGAAGAGCAAGTGCTTGAAACTGAGAGTTATGTAAAAATGCACGATCCACTGAATCCTAGAAATTCTAATCCAGGAGCGTCAGATATTAAATCTTTATTTAGGCCTTTTAATATGAGCTCTATGGATAATGTCAGTATACTTTTCGCTGACATCGTCGGTTTTACGAGGATGTCTAGTAATAAAGGTGCTGAAGAATTAGTGAATATCTTGAACGATTTATTTGAAAAATTTGATGAATTGTGCCAGAATCACGGCTGTGAAAAAATTTCAACTCTTGGAGATTGTTATTACTGTGTCTCTGGCTGTCCCGAACCGAGGCCAGATCACGCTACTTGCTGCGTTGAGATGGGATTAGGTGGGTTACGTAGTCATTTTTACTCTCGTGTATAGTTACCATTTTTAAAGATTTAGGGACAACTCATAAGTACGTAAATGTGTGATATATCTTAATTATTTTAGGTATGATTGATGCGATCCAGGAATTTGATAGGGAGCGCGGCGAGGGAATTAACATGCGAGTTGGGGTCCACACCGGAACGGTTTTATGCGGCATTGTGGGGACGCGTAGATTTAAGTTTGATGTGTGGAGTAATGACGTAACTTTCGCAAATAAAATGGAATCGACGGGAAAGCCAGGACGTGTTCACATATCAGAAGAAACTAGCAGGTTTTTGGGAGGTTCTTACATATTAGAAGAGGGGGAAGAAGTTTTCGGTAAGTGTTTTCTTTACAACAAGCTACGAATAATATGTTATTTTAAATATGTGTATATTTAAAAGTGGTTATTTACATCCAGGTCATAAAACATACTTCATAGAAGGCCGCCAGCTGTACTCTCCATACAATTACGATCATTGCCTGACTCCTTCCAATCCTATCAATTTACGTTTGATTATATCTCCCGCAGCCTCCCCTCAGTCCGTCCTATCTTTCAATCACTCTCCGATGCCACTCACTCCTAAAGACAAGGAGTCGTTGGATGATAAGCTTAATGTACGAAAGCCAGAAACTAACAATTTGCTGTCTCCAAATGTGTTCAATTTTCGGACTAAAGCAAGTTCCTTGCCCAGCATATTAGATTCTGATACAGAAATGGATGACAAAAGAGACAAAGGATACACCGAAACGACAGATAGTTCATCTAAAAGTCCGACATCTGTGGGTAAGTTAATTAAAGCCGTGGCTTTTTAATTTCGTAAAACTGGCGGACAGGGGTTTGAACGGAGCGTATACATTAACAAGGCACGTTAATAATTCATCTTGCAAACACAATATTTTGCAAAGTTGATATTTCACAGATCGTGGATGAATGAGCGAAAACTCTTTGATCGTCATAACTTAAACCTAGACCATTATATTTATAATTTATTATTAGACAATTATATTATATATTAGGTAGAATCATGCTCAGTAAGTATTAGATATGTTTATTTTCTTAGAAATATGGTTGTTTGGATATTTTGTGAATTAGCATCGCTATGCATTAGTTATCGTGAGAGTAAGGCGCCGATAAGATATAATAATGACTTAATTACGTGAAGGTGATAGATACTCTGTCATATTAATTACAACAACGCCGATGTTGAACGCCATTTTGATCAATGTTTGTGCAACAGTTATGTTTTATATAAGCCGAAATAGTAGATTGTTATACTACAGGTGAAAGGCACTCGAAATATTAGCGCCCTAGCTACGGTCATGCACCAAACCATCTCGTGCCTAAATAGGCCTTTCATCTGAACTCTCTGCTTTTTATTTCGCATATATAGGAAAGTAAATAAAAACTGAATAGTTAAACAAACAACTACTTCTCTAATAACAACAGGCGTTAAATCCATATCTAAAACTGATCAATCGTCATCACGTGCGTGACATATGCCATGTCAATTTTGTGACGTTCTACCAACCTTTATTTTTTCCTTGCTAATAGTAAATATTTACTTTAAATTAGGTGAATTAAGTAATAATTTAGTGAAAAGTAATTTATAAATATAAAATGATGTTACAAAATTGTTGATATTTTTTTATTACAATTTAAGCCGCTATTTAACAGTAGCTGTAAAAAAGCTGGGGCAAAAGTCCCATGTATTATCTATGGTTTATTACATTATTATGCAAAGTTTTCTAAATGTTTAGACAGCAGGGAGAATCGTTTCCGAGGGACGAAATGTGCTGTTTTCATCCGTGTGATTAAACAACTTCTAGCGTACTTTCAAAATATGAGAAATAAAAAATATCAAATATAACATTTAGGTTACCCAAAGAGAATAAAACTACTCAGTGTTGTAGTGATCAAACCAATTGTGCTGAAATATGCGTAAATTGAGAAAATCTACAAATTTGCCTTTTATGTAACTTCAATAGAGAAAGCCACTAAAAAACCTTATTATATACTAGCTGTCCCGCAGACGTCGTCCTGCCCGGTAAAAAATAGGGGTTTATCGTAGAGGGTTGAAAATTTAGGGTTGTATGTATCTTTTAATGCTGTATCATAAAAAAATAGAAATTAAAAATTTTGTCTAAAAAATAAAAAATAAAATTTAGGGGTGGACTACCCCTAACATTTAGGGATCTGAAAAATAAATGTTGGCCGATTCTTAGACCTACCCAATATGCATACAAAATTTCATGAGAATCGGTCAAGCCGTTTCGGAGGAGTATGGCAACGAAAACTGTGACACGAGAATTTTATATATTAGATATATCGAGGGCTTCATAATTTTGTTGTTTACTAAAAACTATGCATATTACAATTCAGAAAGTCTTACCAGTATGCAAGTCTACCTAAATAGAAGGGTATTCCAAATTTCAGCTAATCAACTAGTTTTGTTTTATTCACAATTTTGTCCCTTGTGAAAAACTGTACTTTTGTCTGTACGCCCATTTGTTATGAAGCACTCGAATGAAACTATATTGCTATAGCAATATTATAGCAATATAGTTTCATTTAAATCTGTTCAATATATGCTAAGTGATGATTTAACAGGCAGACAGACGAGCTAGAAAGACAGACGACGGGCAGACAAAAAATTTAAAAATTGCATTTTCGAAATCTCCTGGTCCGAATTAACCAAGGGGGGTTAATTTTACATTTTTAAAAGCAATGTACGAACTTGAACCCCTTTTTATTTTAGTATAGATAGACATGTAAATGTGTCACTTGACGAGGTGGGAACACTTTATTGACAAGGGGACGAACTGCGAGATTGTGTGAGGTTAGCAGGAACTGTCGGATATATAGTAAAAATAATATTTGGAAATCTAGCTAATAACTCAATAAAAGAATAAAATCATTAATCACATGCATACACACTAATCTCAACGTAAATACATAAGTACTCGATCATACATACCACACAACTATGTATAAACAGTGAGACATTCGTGCTTATTTACTGTGTCATTCAATACTGTATCTATGTGCAGTGTCTTGATAATACGAGCGTTATTATTATTATATCCATAATACTTTTATCTGTACAATATGATTGTATGAGTAAAGAATGTGAAAAATATTCTCGCGTAAATATCCGCGAAATTATTTAATTTCTAGGGGTAGTACTTAATTATTTCTCGTCTGTCTCTTGCTTTTACCGAGAACTTCATTACTAAATCTTAAGAAAATGTGCTTAGTTGATGATCTGTAAAGTAATGAAGAAAGGATCAATAAATAGACAGATAAATTTCAATTTACAGCATAGAAAGTTGTGATTTTATATTAGAGTTAAAAATCATTAAGCACACACGGTTTACGCGGCGAAATTCACCGTTATTATGTACTAGCTGATGCCTGCGACTTCGTGCGCGTGGTGCGGTTTTTTAACTATCCTACGGGAACTCTAATTTTTCGGGATCAATACGTTGACAGGGATATAAGCTACCATCATACAAAATGTCATTTAAATCGGTCCAATCAAATCAGAGAAACAAAAAATATGAAAAAATCTAAATTTGTTCTATTTCACCTCCTCTGACTCGGTTTTTAGCATTTTTTTTATTGTACAGAAATTCGTTTTATTATATGTAATATATGACTCAAAGTAAATTCATAGTAATTAAATATATGGATATTAATTTGATGGTGAAGGTTTGAATTTTTGTATAATAATTTATTAAGATCTTGTTGTAGAGAATGTAATGTTGTATATTTAAAATATAAGTATATTTTAAATATATCCCATCTCAAGATCTTAATAAACATATACAAAAATTCAAACTTTCACTATCAAATGAATATCCATATATTTCATACATTGAATTACTTGTATTTTGCACCCCCCTTTAAGATCTCGGACACTATAGAGATCTTGGGCGTCGAAATTTCGATCGAGTTGCAATTTAGGGATCACTTGGAGAGCAAAGCGAAAATCGCTTTAAAAAAGCTTGGGGTGCTCAACAGGGTTAGCGGTACCGGGACATAGGCTTTTATTATATAAAGCTCAAGTCCGACCCAAGTGGAGTACAGCTCCCATCTTTAGGCTGGTGCATCCCAGTACCATCTGCTCCCACCTAACTCCTAGCAGCGTCGAGTGATCCGGACTGTCGACGATCCCGAAATTACAGACGGTTTAGAGTTTCTTAGCCATAGAAGAGACGTTGGCGCTCTAAGCGAGTTCTACTGCCTGTACAACGGGGAGTGATCTGGTGCTTACGCCGCCATTCTATCATCGCATAACTTGCCGGCAATTGGGAGTTCATCCACACTTCCGAGACACTTGGAAGTCCTCCACGGTACGTGGCGGACGCTCCTTCATGCCATATGTGTCCAAGTTATGGAATTTACTCCCTCCCGCGATTTTCCCGAAGCGCTATAATATGGGGCTCTTCAAAAAAGGCGTGAACAGATACCTAGAGTCTCAACGAGGTTGGAAACGCATCGGCTCCTTAGTGTTGCTGATATCGTTTGTCAGTTCCCTACTACTACTCCCGATTTCTCTCTAAAATATATATTTCACCACTTGTAAGTATTTATATTAAATAGAAGGTAGTCATAAGTAAAGGTATTGCCATAATTCACCCATAATAATTAATACTAGTTTAAAAATAAATAGAATATTTAATACGAAACAAACGGTAACCTCGTGTATTAAATTAAATGCGAGACAGCTGACTAATTTGAATACTATGCATTTATAGTTAGATAAGTATTGAATAGCGTGAAATAATTATAACTGAAGTATTACGATAATAATTACTTGTGAAGTTCAAATGCTAAAATGTTGTTGTAAATAAATAAATAATTTACGCCTAGCCACGGTCACCAAAGCTGACTAATGCAATAAACTATGTATACAGTGCATGTTTAACAAAAATTGTATTTATAAAGCTTTTGTTTAGTGTGTTTACTTGGGATTTCGGCCAATTTTTTATTCCTTTATTTAGCAGGCACCCTCTGTTGTTGCGAATTACTGTTATTTAGGCGTAAAATATTTCGCTAAGAGAGCGATTGAGCTCGTAAAGTACTTTTAATATCTCTGTTAGTAATAAATTCCTGACAGGAATTTTTCCTTTTGGGCTGCAGAACGCGGCGGACACAGGACGTATGGAGGAATGGCCAGTGGTTTTAGTGGGCATCTTCGAGCATTGGCGTGGGAATAGCTCTTCTGCGGGGGTGCTAGTGCCATCCCGACGTGGTGAATCCTACACATCCACCGCCCTCACGCGCAGTGGTATTTCTTCAAGGGGATTTCCCCTGCTAAAAAAGGGATCTCGGTCCTTATTTCAGAATTAATTTTCATTAGGTGATGCCCGTATGCGGGGTGCGGGAGATTTTTGTGTACTCATGCTTTATGACCCATATGTGGGAATTGTTTCGTTAATCGATGGTGTCCGCATTCACCCGGGTTCTGCAGATAAACCTTTGAAATTTTCTTTAAACTCGAAAGAGTGACACTAAACAGACGTGTGCAAGTCTTCGCATTCTGAATACTTTGAAATCAACCGATGAATTTAGTTTTGAACGCCACTTGCGGCGAATACCAACAAGCCACATAATTACCGCATTGTATCTATTTTGATTATTTATTTTATTCGTTGTTATCTCACTTGCTATGTATCGCCTGGTTCATCGGCAAATATCGGCCCCCCAGGAAAATGGTCAATATATCCACGCCACGCTTAACAGCCTATGAAATTTCGATTCAAATCAAATTAGTTCCGCCCAATTTGTACGAATCGGCAAATAGCGCGTCAATAAAGCCGCAACGACGCATCACTCGAACGGAACGTATTTCATGTATAAAAGTCAGAAACAGGAAATATTAATAACACAAGATCAAATGCGCTATATAAGTACTTATAATCGACATTTGCTCAAAGCGTTTAGTTTGCATAATAGACTAACAGTACATCACTGAGGAGGTAAGGCGTTGGTAGGTGATATTCGTTTGATATTTTCAAACATTTTTTATTTTTTAATATACTTTTATCTAAATTTTGATTAAAGTCAATCAAAGTCACAATTTTCCCATATAATTACGGTATTATTTTTAAGCAGAACTTTAATCTAATTAAGTTTTATTAAAATTTATGAACTAGATTTTTGAAATGATATTATCAGTGTTATTATCTCTATTATTCCCTATTTGATATTATAAATGCGAAAGTAACTTTTTTCCATCTGTCTATCAGTTACGCTTTCACGGAAAACTACTGGACTTATTTGCCTGAAACGCGGTATTTGTTCTGAAGAGGGACATAGGAGACTTTTATCCCGGAAAATGAGATAGTTTCCGGGATAGCAATCTTTCTGTCTTCTGTCTGTCTTACGTTTTCACGGAAAATCGATCAAGCCGGTTTTCTGTATATCTGAAGTGTTGACATTGAGGCTGTCCTCGATATAAACACTACACATATACTAAAATACAGCACAAAAACGGTGTCTAGTCACAGGATACTTTTTATTCCACAAATTCGGATAATTTCCGTGATAAAATTAACTAAATGTTATCCCGGAAAATAGGACAGTTTCCGGGTAGAGCCAATTAGTCTGCTGCCTACTAAGTACTAATTAGTGATTGTATACAAAAAAAGATTAATTTTGTGCTTATTTGAAAATGTAGGATTTTGATACAAACTTTTCATCTCCTTTTCTTTCTTACCAAAAATAATTAAAATTTTGTGCTTCATACTTTTGATAATGATGGATTTTCATACAAACGTTCGTCGTTGCTTGCGTTGTTACGTGAATTCAGTCAATATGGTCGTGTAATTAATGTATATGTATAGATTATTAAATTATCAATAGAAATGTAGTAGAAATGTCTAGGGGAACTTAATGAAGAACATAATAATAAAATAAAAAAAATATTTATCAATATATTAAATTGTTTACTTTAATGTAACTGTAATACAAGATGTACTAATTGAGGACTCGAACCCTGCTCCACGAGATTCGTACAAGACGACACTAACGCTTTGCCAAGCGACTTTCCGGTTCTTTTTCTGCCCATCATTTTTAAAAATTATTTCAGATGCATATAATACGTGGGAAACGCTTGGATAAAGACCATGGTAGTCTCTTCCTCTTGGCCATTTGAGGCGGCGCGGAGGTTGGGGCTCGAGGACCGCTATAAAGTGTGTGATCTTGACTGAGAAATCAATCAAAAAAGCTTTTTGTCTCTTATCACGCTCTTAAGACAGTGGCTTTACGCATCAGTAATCTCAATGTAAAGGTTGCTTCTCGCGATGTTTTACTTTATTGATAGCACGTGGTCATTGTAACTACAATTATAGATAGGTTAATAAATATAACACTTTATTGCTCACCAAAATAACGGACACAATACATTAATTACAGTCGAGTATTTTTAGGCAGAACAATAGGCGGCCTTATCGCTTAGAGCGATCTCTTCTAGGCAATCTAACATATAGGATATTCTATGCTAATCTGGCGATGTAGGTGGTGCATAAATTCAATTATATTTTATTAGACCAGAAAAATGTCCCTAAGCTGATGCGATACTGCGATTCTATCTACGGTTACGCTTGTATTGCGGGTAATGTATGACCGATAAATATGTGCTAAAAGGATCCTAAATACACAAACCAGGGATTACTGTGGTTGGTGTTTCTGGGTGCCTGGTTAGTTAACCCGGGATAGATATCTTTCAGAGTATGTCGCCATAACAACCTTGAGTTGTGTTCCGGCATTAGTGACTAGGTTCCAGTCTCCCTTAAGAGAGCAGCAGGGCATTTATACCACCTATGCTGTTGCAGATGTCCATAGACAATGGTAACCGCTGTTCATCAAGTGGGCCGTCTACCTGTCTGCTGAACTCCTGTAATAAAAAAAATGTTCTACTTACTAAAGTGTAAAGTTTTGTTACCTTTATCCTTTTCCCGGAACTTCTGTGTAAAGTAAGATCAGTGAAGCCATTACTAAGACAGCGAAACCCGCATCGAAATCAGGCCAGTAGTTTTTACGTGAATCCCAAACAAACAGAGAAACCGACATACAGGCAAGAAATGAAACAAAATTGCATCGTGTTCTCCATCGTTTATAATCTATTCCAGTTGTTTATTTTGAATAGCTTAATGTACAGACACGAAAGTTTTAAAATTTCATAATATTATAGATTCACAATAGCCGAGCGATTTATTTTATGATTACATGAAAGTCGATGATTGACGCGCGTGCGAAGAAAACAGAGTACATTGAATAATTGGAAGAACACGCCGCGTGGCATTGGATTTAAAGGAAGAATTCAAATTCATTGAAAAAGTTGGAATAGAATAGAATAGGAAAAATCATATAGACATTGAGCGGATGTACCTTATCCGCTTAATGTCTATGTCTTGATAGTATCCTATCACGAATTTTATTACATAGATGCTAAATTGTAGATTATTGATTGTTCCAACAACTCTTGAAAGTGTTAATAACATGACCTGTTAGTTTGAGTAAATGTTTACCATTTTCTTTAATTTTGTCTGGCTCTTATTTACAGATGTGAACAGGTTATTATAAAATAATCTATACTAATATATGTACAAATGAGAAACTGATTTTGTTTCCATGTGTTTGTTCATATTTTATGGCGTTGGATGAATCCGATGTACTTGTATTTTATATGTGGCCAGACTTACGAGTGTACACTGGATTGCTAAGGTCAAGGGATCGATTCCCGATACGATGAATTTTGTAAATGGACTTACTATTGTTTGGTCTAGTAATCGTTTCTGCGGTCGTCTTTCGAATTGTTCATTGTATATTAGTCATGACACAAGTATAACTGTGTTATTTAGTTGTTTAGTATAAGTAATAATTTATCCGTGCAGGAATGGAGAAAGAATACAATTTCCTGCGGCCTGTCGTAAGAGGCGACAAAACAACCCACAGCCAGGTGGTAGGGTATTTGTCGGACTGGATGGCTACCACTCCTGGTCTGGAGTATGCCGCCATAACAACCTTGAGTTGTGTTCCGGCATTAGTGGCCAGGTTACAGTCTCCCTTTAGTGAGCAGCAGAGCGTTTGTAGGACCTTTGTTGTTGCAAATGTCCATAGGCGATGGTAACCGCTGTCCATTAGGTCGACCGTCTGCCTGTCTGCTGAACTCAAGCTATAAAAAACATTAGAAATTTACAATAAACTTATGCGACACTATAACTTTTGCCATGCCGTGGTAGCTTAATGGTTGTCGTACTCACGTTCCAAACTGGGTTTGAATTCTGATCGAAAAGCATATATCACTTAGGCGGTTTTGTAACCTAATGTGCATATTATTATGTAATAAAAATAACAGCTCTTAAATGTCCCACTTCTGGGCTCGGGTCTGTAGGGGAACGGACAGTATACCTACCTCGCTAGTCCTAGGTGGCTTGGCAGGTATATGTTGTTATGCGCAAATGCAATTAGGGGCCATTCATTAATTACGTAAGGGTCCCAAGGGCAAGGGACGGTTATAAAACTCAATATATACCCTTATCTGGGGATAGGGGAGGGGGGGGGGGATCCATTCTTACGTAATATTTTTCAAGTCAATATTTAATATTAAAAATCTACTTCTATTTCGGATGCCGAATGGTTTCATTCTATAATGTGCAATTCCATTTACGTTTTATTTTGCTTATTTTATTATTTACTGTCTCATAAGAACATTCATATTTACCCCTGCCAAATAATGCCTTGTTTTAGGGAGCTATGGTAAATATACGAACAAAATAAAGAACTGGAAAGTTCCTCGCTTCTTAAGAAAGCATTCAGACACGCCATTACATGACATGAAAAACAGGATTTCAATGAGAAGACTTTAAATTTCTTGGAACGCGGCGATGGTGGTGTTACTTCACAGTCAAGCAACGGATACCATCAAGTGCCTATAGTGATAGAATCTCAAGATAATAAGCCCACGAGGCCAGTGCATAGTCAAAGCAAACTGAATATCCCGTACAGCCAAGACGCGGGCTCGTTTGAGAGGGAAATTATCGATATAAGGTCCTATTTGAGCCAGTCCAGGAGCAACATGTCGCCATTCGCCAGAAGCAGCAGTTACCGATCTCAGTATGGAAGACAAAATACTGTGGAGGTAAGTTGCTTTTGTTCTGTAGTTAAACTATTGTATCGATATTTTATGGCCCAGCCACGACCTTGTCGCTGTGAGCGACAGGTAAGTAGGGCGTTACGGGTGACAGAAATAAAAGTATTAAGATGTATGAAGCATGCCACGGGTTCACATCCGGTGTTACCCTTCGCAAACTCCAAGATTGTGGCCGGGTCGCTTTACGTCCAATTAAAAATTCATCTTTAGAAATAACTTTAGTGTCCATTTCTGGAATGAACTAGAAGTCGATAAAAAGTTTAGGAATGTCTATGTAGAACTCGTGGTCACTAAGCTAGTGATTATCGCTAGTGATAATAAGCTAGACGCGTTTAATAGAAATGGCGTGATGAGTTCGAATCCTAGTTTAGGTGTTTACACCGCTTGACAGTGTTGTCTAGCGTTGCATACTTGACTTAAAATTCCCGTTACAATTACTACGTGCTGACAAGGAATAAAACTATTGTGAGGAATCGTGCGCCTTGTCAGAAGTGTAAAGCATGAGGGTCGATTCATATGAATTAGCAAATAAAAATAGCTTGTAATGTTATTAAAGAAAACCTACCGAGTAATACTATATACTCCGTAAACTATGGTAAACTACTGAGCTTAATATAGAACCAATATCATAAAGGGCTCGATCATAGGTTTCATAAAAAAATCTAATGCTCGGATTCCATCTGTGATAATATAATAGTTATTGACTGTGGCCAAAATGCGTCTTGTTTACAGCGTTAAAAATAACGTCGATGACTAATAGCTACATTACATTATTACATATATGTCAATATTTATCTTCATTTACTATTTATAACAATATCGCATCACAAATAACGCATTAAATTCTACGCTACATCTGTGTGAAACGTTTGCTAATTATTTATCCCAAATGAAGAAGTAACATAAGACTAAATGCTACTTTACAGAAGCGTCCCTATGTTCATCAGATTTAGGTTAACAGGTTTTTTATGCTCATATTATTGGGCGCTTATTTACGAGGATCTTCAGTGTTGGTCATAAAATTATATAAGTGATCTTGACCTTCACTCTCTAAGTGATAGGCGACTGTCGTAACGAAATATGTTCGATTGCATAATATTGCTTGAATATAACATTCTGTTATAATCATATTTAAAATAACTTTTATGTTCTGGCAGTCGAAATTAGATAATATGTCTTGTGCGTCATCATTGATCATTCGTAGATATTGGCAGAGTTATTCAGTTGTTAGTTTATCTTTTCTTTAACTTATTGCTGATTTTGATTGGATGTAAAAACTGACAGTCATTGATTTCGCAAGAATCATATACGGATAATTTTCATTGATCATATCGGTCTTAAATCAGGTAAAAACCACATATAATAATCGTTTATTATGAAGAGATTAATGAAAGTAGATGAAGCAAAAATCTGTAAACCCATCGTCTCTATCTACCCTTATGGGAAAAACACGTATGTACAAATTTCACAGCAATGGTTATTTATGAATAGCAATTATTATAAAGAGAATAAGGTACCTAATTACGTTGTACATTTGTACGTACATTTCAATCGATACGTCGTTAGGCAATAGGTATTATTTTTATGTGTTTAATCAGCAAGTCTTTATTGTATTAATGCTTGTCTGTAGGCAATATCGATAATTTTCACTTATGTTTCATCATGTCAGTATATCTTAATTGTGTAAATTGAATGCCTACTAATATACAGATGTAAATAAGAGTTTGTTTCTACATAACTGTCTGGCTATTCAGTTTTTAGTCTTTCTTCAATAAAGTTTATATTATGTGTTTAGATAAAGTAGATGAACATAGGTAACTTTTATATTATGCCTTGGAAATAGTTATACTTCCTTGTAGAGCAATCAAATAATTATTGGTTACTTACTGTTATTGTAGTAATAATATTTATTGTTACGATTAAGAAGTTGCATTAACTGCTCGTTCGATTGTGTAAAAGTCTCGGTTTAATCAACGGTTGTGTATGCTCGTGTGACGGGGTTGCAGGCACCTGTAAGCCGTGCCCGCAGCTCGACACTGTCGGCGGCGCAGGGGGAAGGAGTACGGGGAGCGGGACGGAAGTTGCATCTTCCTTTGCCAGCACCAGCGACGACGGCCCCTTCGCCGACCCCCCGACCCCCCGACGACTCGGTCAGCCTCTGCCCGTCGGTCAACAGCCGCAAAGACTCCGGCATCAGAAGCACCAGCCGACGCTCCAGCATTCAACAACAGGTATACACACACTTTGATGTATCCCCCCCAATGACGCGTGGAACGCTCGTAAATTAGTTGTGCACAAACATTTACTATTTTTTTATAAATAAACTCCGGTATATTTGAACGGAACGTGATGATTTTGTACGACACGAAAAGTAAACATGGTTTAAAATTGTAAACATTCTTGCCTAAAGGCACCGGCTATAAATAATTCAGGATCAACCATCAACCTTCTCGAGACGTTCGTCTGTTTAACATCCGACACTTATTTTGAATGTGATTTTTTTTCGGAAACGTAGCACAGAACGGCAGAACGAAAATAAGTTTTCCCTATAAATAGTTTAATAGCTCATGTTTTGAATTTCAGATATTCGCATTGAATCATATTGCGACGTCTCAGAACGATATGATGCAGCACAGAGTGTCCGGGTACTACACGTCGAGTCAGTCGTCACTTAACGATCCCCATTGCAGGAGTCGCCTTCCTCCGCCACTAAATGAGCAGCAAGTTCAGTCATTGCAGAAGCTCCGTAAGCAGTCGGACCTGCAATTAATCCGCTGTGTCCAAGAAAACGCCCGTTCAGGCATCAACTATTTCGTGCAGCCTCCTTTAAACAGATTCACCCTCTTCTTCAAATGTTCCGACATTGAACGACACTACAGGGACAAGGCGCACCGAAGCGACGATTGCGAGGATTTCCCTCCTACACTTACCACTTCCAGATTTAATACTGCCTTAGATATTCTAGTATCCGCTATTATGTTTTTAGCTGTAACCACTTCTATATTTATATTGTACAATAACTGGAGAGGTACTGTTGGATGGTTGGTTTTATTCGGCTTAATCGAAATCGTGGCGATGGTTCTTTGTTTTTATAGGCATTATCTAAAGTGGAAGACGAAACACGATCCCTTGTTAGTTCCGGCCACGATAAGAAGGTCAGTTAGAATATTTAGGAAATTGTCGGACTGGTATCCGTGGCATTTTTCTGGCGGGCTGTTAATTAGCCTGCCGATCCTCGCCGTCCTAATAAACTTCTCGTGCCAAGACACAACAATGACCATACTGAAGGGAGAACAGTCATTCTACGTTTACCTTTTATATGTCAGTGTTGTCCATTTTTGTAATTTCACGCAAATGAACTGGCTTGTAAAAAATACTCTGGTGACACTCTATGCCGGACTGTTCCTATTTTTCGCTGTGCTGGGATGCCATGAGGTGAATACTCAATTATTAAATGCTGATACTACTTTTAAAATGCACAACCAGGCAGCGGGTCCTAATTTTACAGATAATTTTGATATGGGTAACGAATCATCAATAGATGGGTTAGATAATTTAAATAGCACACGAGGATATGACAGTTTGCATCATAAATTGCATTTAACAGAATTGTACTTAGACGTCGCGCTCTTGTTGATGTTGGTTTGGTTTCTCAATAGAGAGTTCGAGATCAGTTATCGGTTAAGTTTCTACAGCAATGTTGTTGCGAATCGTGATAAACAGAGAGTGCAGAATATGAGGAATCAAGCCGATTGGCTGTTGCATAATATTATACCGCGTCACGTCGCGGATCAGTTAAAGAACACTGCTAAATATTCAGAGAACCACAAAGACGTGGGCATAATATTTGCAAGTATAGTAAATTTTAATGAAATGTACGATGAATCATATTTGCGGGGTAAAGAATATTTGAGGGTACTTAACGAGCTAATTGCGGATTTCGATGAGTTACTAGAGCGGCCTCATTTTCAGCAAGTGGAAAAAATAAAAACTATTGGCAGCACGTTTATGGCCGCAAGCGGGTTGAACCCTGGAATGCGGGAGGCTTCTCGCGGGCCTTACGATCATTTATATCAGCTGATGGACTTTTCCCTTGAAATGCAAAAAGTTGTCGACAACTTCAACCAAGATTTGTTGGAGTTCGATTTTATACTCAGAATTGGATACAATTTTGGTGATGTGACAGCTGGTGTAATTGGGACTACGAAACTGTATTACGATATATGGGGTGATGCTGTGAATATAGCTTCTCGGATGGATTCCACCGGCGTACCCAATCGTATCCAAGTAGGTGAGGCCTGTATTCCCACATTGTCCGGCCGGTATGAATTCGAGCCGCGCGGGAGCGTTTATGTCAAGGGCAAAGACGATATGAATGTTTATCTTGTTGTAGGAAAAAAAGATACGTAGGCAAATAAAAAATCTTTACGACTGTAGAAACGTAGACTCTGTGATTTAATCATTTATATCGTAAAACTAACGTGGATATACAAACATATATATTTAATGCAGTACATCATGATGTATTACATTTTTAGTGTAAGTTGAGTTTATAAAAAGCTTATTTAAATACTCTTTATAAACAAAACTGATAATTTATTTTTAATATAGCTTAATATAAGTAGTGAGCATGCGTGTGAATATTTAAACAGTCGGTTAAGTAATTATAAATATACATAATTTATTAAAATCTCCTTGCCTAATAAAAAAATCTGTGACCAGTGTTCTAGTCCCCAAATTTTGCTGAACACTCCACATTTTAATATTTTAGTGATTTGGAAATTATTTCTAAAGTAGGCTTGAATTTCGAAATTAAAATGTGGGTGTTACGCCTTTTATGTGACTTTTATATTTATTTTTTATCTAGACAAGATTTCAGTTTATATTTGTATATGAAAATGAATTGGATACCCATTTGGGTTAGTGAATATTGTTTATAATTTATTTAATGTTAGATTTAAGTAAATGGTACTAATATTTTGTAGTGTTAGATGTAACGATGTGTGTTGCTATGCGTCGCTTACCGATGTTTTAAATATTTTGGTCAATTTTATTAATAAGATTCAGTACCTTCTAAAGGGTCTCGGCTCATAGAATATATTTACAAAAATATTGTTTATAACAACATACCTATATGAAAAATAGATAACTCTGGAGCTAAAAAATAAAGGCTAAACGTCATAGTCGCATAATAATTAGCTTTAGCTTAAGTATAAAAGCATAAGTAATAATCTTCTAGCAAATCTTTTGTGATTAAATATATATAATTGTTATAAATGCAGTTTTTAGAATAAATGCACTACATTTAAAAATAAATAGGTTAACGCTCTTATGAGTTTCTTTACTGTTTCTGATCTATTTTATCAAGCACAAATTTATACATACATATACATTGTAATCGTATTGCATTTATTTAACTTTATGCCAATTATATCATTCAAGTATAAACAAACACCTATTTAAGAAATTGTTATTGGTTTTGATATTTAAGTTCAAATTATTTAGTATGAAAATCGATTGTGACGATTAACTTTAAAAATAGTACGTAGAGAAACTTAGAAAAATAAATATATTTTTCTAGTTTAATCCAAAACGAATCTCGTTAAATAACATAAAAACACTGTAGTTTCTACGTAAATAATTATTGCATCTATTTGTATTTCAGACTATATGAATGAGACCCTTCATTGTAAGTTTTGCTCATTTCGGTATAATAAATACAATTAGCTCAAATAAACGAGAACGTTCGAAGTTTAGGTAAAAGAGCTCTTATTTATTGTACAGTAATATCTTTATTTGCGTAATAATTTATTTATGGACAAAGCATCGTGATCAATGTAGGACATATATATAATATATATAATAGAAATGATTATATAATGCGATATCAGAGAGCGATATTTAAACATACAGTTAAATGGAATCTTCGTCATTAGTGTTGATAAATGTTAAGAACTCTTTTAACTTATGATGAAAGCCTTAATTACTATACATTCCACTTGTATTTATAACTATATGCCTTCGAAATGTCTATTCTCTTAATGTAAATGGCGTCATACTGAGATGAGATATAACTTATATTCTAACAAATAGTTGGACCAAAATCTGCGTGATGTTATGCAGCTGCTTGTAGATGAGTTCAGATCTTGATAACCTTTTTAAGAGGATGGGCAAAATTAGATAAAATCGCCCGTCTCTCTCTTCGATGATTGGTTTTCAGCATAGCATAATAATATCAGCCCATAGACGTCTCCCTGCTTGGCTTGATTGTCCCCATACGAACAGACAATATACCCGTCAGCTTTGTCTAAGGTGTGATGTACAAATTTATTCACTAATATTTTCCTTCATCGTAAGCAATTATGGATAAAGTTAAAGAATACCCAAGCAAAAGCCTCTGACAAATTTTAAGTCTTTAGACTAACGCTAAATAAGGAAGTTCTTGTGGCAGCTTGAAAAGACGTCCTACTAAAGAAGATGCCTGAGGTCCGAGTCCAGCAGTGGGTCAATTATGAGTAAATATTATTATAATACATGCAACTAGGATTCACTCGCGACTTCGTCTACGTTGGATGGAATAAGCTTTTATGCGTGATCTAACAACTAGAATTCCCAGGAAAAATCCCGCAGGGTTTTGCCGGAATATAAAGTATTAAGGACTGAAAATTTGCTATTGATCAGCGAAAATCGCATCGAAATTGGGCCAGTAATTTTTACGTGAATACCGAACAAACACATAAACAAAAAAAATCTAAAAAATAAAAGACATTATTACAATTTTATAATCTATCCATAATATTTTAAAATTCTAAACGTGCCGCTGTACATTGAAGCAATATAAAAACTAGAATAGAGTATATGAACGATGGAGAACACGATATTTTACACTATACATACACTATAGAATGTTTGGTTTCTTGTCGGTTTGTCTGTTTCTTCGAGATTCCCGTAAAAAATATTGGGCTGATTACGATGTGGTTTTCGCTGATCAACAGTATATTCATAGACTTAAAATCTGCGCTACTTTTTATCCCGGGAATCCTGCGGAAAATTGCCCGGGAGCGGTTTGTTGTTGTTCGGGTGCATTACCTTATTAACTATAGCTTACACTCTTTTTAAAAGTTGCGATATATGGTGTCCCGGGAATCCCGCGGGCATTTCAAGTCAAGCGTGGACCAAGTCATGAGCAAATCCTAGTCGAAATAAATATTGTTGCAAATAGTGCTTTCTATTACTTTTAAGAAATGCACGAAAACCTATTCCTTTCATATGAAACTAATTGGTTTTTGGCAATCGATCTTGGATGTTTTATAATCTTAACAGGATGTCCTGTTAAGATTTTAAAACAACGAAGCAGACTCATCTGTAAGCAGCTAATATGTGAGTAGCTCTCTTTGAAATTTATCTCTTCACTAAATAAAATATTTTCTTGTGATATACATACTAAAAAATAAACTGAATATATATTCAAAGTGTAATAATATTCGAAATTTTCTCATTGTATTACAAAGAATTTTAAGTAGTTAAATATTATATTATGTATTTGATAACATATTTCTACTCTCGATACATTTTGTATTGGATATAATTTATTGCATGATCTATTAATGAAAATACTTGTGAACCGGCCACATTCTATGAGGTTCCCAGAGACATTAGTTGGTTAAGGGTCTACTTAATGAAGTTCGCTATCTCAGTCGTAATCACCCCATTTTGAAATATATAAATTGAGAAGAGTTTATTTACGACAAATCTGTATTCAAAAAATCAACAATAATATTACGAATGGTTCACAAAAAAACATTTTGATTCAGAAAAGGTTTCAAACATTTTTTTCCACAAGAATTGATTTTATATATAGAATTGTATATGAAATCGAAATCAAAATGTGAAATAATAATAATAAGTAAAATCTCTCCAATTGTATTTTATAAAATGTGGTAACACAATTGATAATTCCTCCCGATATAGCTGCGCAGTAGACCAATTTTAGTAGCGCGGGACAGTGTACGAATAATGTAAACGGAACAGAGCTAAGCATGCAATGCATAGCAAGCAATAATCTGCTGTTTCCGCTTGCAAATAAACTTAATATAGATTATTTACACGTCGGAAACTGGTCTGCACTTTTTTGGAAAAACTCGATCGGAATTCCAAGTTATGTAAAACTCTGATTAGGTAGCCCTTTAAACATTTCCCCCTCGGCAAAAACATAACTGATCTCAAAATATTTTAAGTGAATGTTTCATAGCTAAGTTTCGGTTAGAACCTGCATTGATTATTCGAGCGACAGTTCTTACGACAGACGATCGCGTAAATCTGGTTTTCTATGGAAAGTTTTTCATTGCGCAGTCTTGTTGACTGTGAGCGGTCATGAAGTTTATCACAGCCTATAATTTGTTTAGAACTTAAGTCATATAATTGAAAAAGATGTCTCTCGGAACCCCCAAAGGCGATAGTGATATGTAACTAAAATCGAATGTTTGCCTTGCTGTTCTTATTGTAATCCTTTCTAAGAGATAATGGTATTATCAAGTGCCAATTGAGAACATTTACGAAGTTGTAACGAGTTATTCTAAAGGGATATACGAAGTAATATATATTTTTATAAGAACAGTGGGGAGGTTGTACCTGTACTGTATATAACCGGTATTTATATGTGCTGATATCTTTTACATCGAACGGGGAATACTTTAAGTCAGAAATTTTTATAACTTCTCACATATTGAAAGTAAAGAATTTGAATTGAAAAACAAAATTCATTTTATTCTTATAGTTTTGTACCTAAGGTTATTTACAGCCCATGACTAGATTTGAATTATATGGATGGACTACGCCCATAACGTCCAGTCTATAGCTGTGATGGTGAAAAATACACTAATGGAAAAATTAAAGGATCAATAATTTTTAGCGATTTTTGAAATGGCTGTCTGTATCTTAGTTAAAAGTGACTGGTAGGAATCATAAAAAAAAGAGTTTGAAGCTTCAAGTCTCCCGTGAAGATAAAGAATCGTTTAATTGTTGGTTTTCTTTTTTAGTCTTCGGATTTAAAACGTTTTCCGATAATCCACTGGATGGATCGTATAGGTTGTTTATCCAGCGCGGATTTAAAACGTTTTCCGATAATCCATTGGATGGATCGGATAGGTTGTTTATCCAGCGTTAATTTGGTGTTTTATAACCCTTGATAGGACTGTTTGTGATTGAAATATCAGATCGATCTTGAAATTAGGGACTTCAAGCTTGAAATTGCTTCTTTTTAGATTCCGATACGGCCATTTTTAACAAAGATTATAGTAAAAAAATTAAAAAGTCAAATTTTATTTATTGTCTAACAGTGCTGTTCTAAAATAATTTAAAAAATCGCCAAAATCGTCGTTGAACGTTTAATATTAGGTAGTGAAAACACGTTTTTAACTATTATTTATGTTGTTTTAATATGACTATTACGTGAAGTTTACATTTTAATTTAATTTGTTAGTTGCTGACTATTTTATGTTTTACAAAAACGTATAATTTTTACAATAAAATCAGTCGCGGACCTTAATGTCTTTGTTGTCGATGTAAAAGAATCTAATATGTTTAAGGACTGAATATCTGTCTAAAATGTACTGTGGTGACATGTTTAATATTTAAATAGATACATTTAACAGACTGTTCAGTTCATCCACAGGTTAATAAATTATTCGGTTACAATATTATAACTAATATTTCTGGGCTTTAGTTTTTGACTGTAATAAAATATGTACATTAAAATGTGTTTTATTGCAAAGTTTAAATCCTTGTATACATACATACAAATAGTTACTAATTAATTATTATTTCAATACTAAACAACTTTTGATTAGTACAATTACACACCTAAATGAACTAAAAGAAAGAACATTGTATACTTTTGAATAGAATTTTGTGTAAATACTAGTAGTGGCTTACCTACTTTTTTTTTACCAAGTTATACACAAATTTAAAGTGTATGAAGTTATTTGACTTGAAACTATTGATGTAACAATAAACTAGGTGTTATAATATTCCTATCTATTTACATAAATGACATAATAATTATTTATCTCTACTTGCACAGGTCATTTAATAAACATTGGTCAATACCAATATGCCCAATGAGAGTTTAAATTATATTATGAGAAACATCCACATCTGTTTTAATTTCTACGCTAGACGAAACAGCAACATCTACTACGCTACTACTTTGGTATCATTCATCATCCTGACATTGGGAGCTGGTTACAATTAGAGCATACGCTGCGGAGCTCGGGGGACATTGACTAACTTTTTCTCCTTCATTTCGCAAAGGCTTTGTTATAACTCATTGTGAGACCATAAACATATATGAAGTAGGCTAATGTTCTTAGGCCTACCTTTTTTAGAGAGACTTGCTATCATGCTTGTATCGTACAAAAACAAGCCCTGCTTCACTGCCGTTCAAAAAGACAAGTCTAGGACTATGTTATTGCGATATTTAATGGGACAATGTATTGATTGGGTTGTCGCTCCAAGCGAAGTCATCACTGGAGAATGCATAAACCATCCAATAGAAAAGGTTAAGCAAGGCGAACGATGTTGGGAAAAGTATGCGAGCAGCTCTATCGATGTGTGACACGCTGTTGATGTGGCCACGACTACCTGAAATCAAAACAAGTAGACATGAAACAAGGCTAAGGGCCGAACCATCCGCTAACGTTACTTGACTATTATGCATCATTACTTCCATGACTAGGATATATAGTTTCTGATATTGTATGCGACGACTTTTGGAGGTTTGAGAAGGAAATGCACCGTAGATTAGAGTTTAGGAACGGACATTTAAAGTTATAATATACCAACTATTACTATAACCTAACGCCCCAGTGCTAACCTCGGTCGTTACAATTTCAGGGAAAAGACAATACCTTCAACAAGTTTGCAAAGCGTCTCGGTGATTTTCGAACACCTGTATGTAATCTTGATCCGTAGGATCCTTTAGAATGCGCTCTGTAACCGTAAACGCTGTTTCAATAGTACATGCGAAAAAAGTACCGCAGAAAACTAGTTACCTAAATAAAATCGGTCACGAATCTGGCAGTCTTAGAACCAGGAAGGGTTCTAGAGGAGATTTCGTGTATTGGCTACGTAACCCTAAAAGTGCATTTAATCCAAAATACCTCATATCTCAAAAACCATTCTAGAACCTCAATTTCTTGCAAAAAATTTTACCTCATCGTTTTAAAAATTATATTGAATTCATTAAAAAACCACGAAGGAACCTTGATAAAAAAAATCTTGATCTATTTGACAGGGTATCCCTGCATGACTACTTATGTAGATTGGAAAAATTAATCAATGCTTATTTGCTTACATTTCCCTACTAATTTTAGTTGCCTCATAATAATACACTATACCTTTTGTCAAATTCATTCACGTGAACGTATTATTTTATGAGAAAATGACATTGACGGACTAATTAATAAGATTTCCGTTTTTGTTTTTGTCAAAAAAGAAACAGGATCCTATAAATAGATGGCAATAATTATGTCTTCCACGACTTCAGTGCTCTCTAAATTATACTCAAAAAAATACCTGCTTCTCGTTGCCTTTGTTTTCTATATCGGTCATCTCCAGCCAGGCAGTACAGCAGTTGCCTCCAACGGGGTACACGGATTTCCGTTTGCGTGGTCCGCTCCATGGTCAAACGAACTGCAACGGTTTGCTCGCCTGGTGCACTCGCTTGCCCGCAGCTGCTTTCAGAACTTTGAGTGGGCAGAGCGAAGTTCTGAAAAAAACGAGATCATTGTTAAGAGGTTCCCGTCTATACCTATTAGGATTTAGCATTTAGTAAAAGATCTACTTAACGTTTAAATTTTAAATCAAGATGTATCTATAGCAGAATCTTGCACTGAGTATTGATAGGTACTTATTTCAACCAGCCAACCGTGTAAGGAAGGAGGCAAATTATGCCTTTAAAGTAATGTGCTATTTGTTGAATTGCAGTCATTATCTTTGCATGTAAAAGTATTTGGAATTGGTTGCAGTCTTACATAAAACATGAAGCGATTTTTAGGAAATTCGGTACAAATAACCCTAAAAGATAAAAGATGACGTAGAGTATTTTTCGTAGCACACGGGTTCCTATTTAGCACACATATACCAGTTTATCATTATTTAGAATCATGAATAAATAGATTCGTTTCCTAAGTCATATACGAGTACATGACTGACTCAAAAATGAAATCAGTTCAGACCATGGAAAAAAGTATTCTTCTTCCATGATTCACACATTATTTTTGGTTTCTTAAATTACCTATACATCTTTAAATATATGTCGCAGAGGAAATGATGAAAACCGTGATTGATAAAATTCCTGCGGGAGATTATCGATTCACACAGATTCCCTGAAGAAAATAAGGGATTTGATCAAATGTCTCAACTGTTTTAGTGAGATATTTCTAAATATTTTTTTCTGATTCTGATACAGTCCCACCACAAATTATTATGTCACACAATCTATCCACCTCTTTTTTGGTCTACCTTTATATTTATACCCACCAAACATTTGTCCTCGTTACATGCCCTTACCTTTAGTCTTCTTTCTCTTTGTTGTTGAGTCATATATGTAATCTTTTCATACCTTATCCATTTTAGCCTTTTTGTCTCATTTATTTTTACCACATATTTATCTCAACATTCTCATCCCTGCTGACTGGATTAGTTGTTGGTCTTTTACGTTAGTAAACCAACAGTCACACCCGTATACATGACCAGTCGTATGGTAGATTTATATACTTATCTCATCGTTTAATTTAACGTATAACACCAAGTCACCTATCTACAGTTTAAATAAGTACATACATACATACATAACTTCACGCCAGGTCCCTTGCGGCGTAGGCACGAACAACAGAGCGCCATTTAGGCTTATTCTTACACACCTCACTTGCTTCTTTGACATTCATAGTTCTTGTCATGCACGCTCGTCTGTTTAAGGCTCCTGACATCACCTTCTGCTAGTACACGATCAATTTGATCACGGAAGGTGTGTCGTGGCCTTCCGCGACTTCTGCATCCATCCACTTTTGCATTGTATATCTGTTTAGTCATTCTTTCATCATACATTCTTTCCACATGCCCGAACCACCGGAGCATTCCTTTCCTTACCTTCACCCCGACACTCTCTTTCAGATCAACTCTCTTTCTTACTTCGGTATTACGAACACGGTCCGCGAGTAAATAAGTACTCACATAATTCGATGCAGACCTGCACGAACTGCGTCGACGGACTGCCAGTTGCCGAGCAGCAAATGCGTCCCCTCCAACTTCTTCAATAAGTTCTTCCCATTCCGAATCGTCTATTACAATTTCACCTGATCCCACCTATAAAAATATGACCCCTAGAACGTGATGACCTAGGCTTAGTGTTCTACTTTGCGTTATGAGCGATATGGTAGGATTTATGGGTTATATGCGTTGCGTTGAGTGAAGACGGATACAAAAATAAAATAAATAGGAAGACAAAATATAAACAAAAGTAAGTTCTTAATTGGACCCAGTATCGATGCTACCCAACAAGAACCAGCGCTGTTCTTCCAATTGGGACCAGAGAATGAAGTATTTGATATATTAAATTATTTTACGTAGAACACATATTTCATTTCATTTCGGTAAACGTAGTAACGGACTACCTACGGCTCGACGGACCGACGACCTCCGCAAGGTCGCCGGTAGGTGTCTGTGTGACATTACGTACATCGGTGTGTGAATGGATGAGGAAGTCTGAGGACAGGAATGAATGGCGCCGACTTGGGGAGGCCTACATCCAGCAGTGGACTGCGATTGGCTAATTATGACATATTTCGTGCTACTTACAAGTCTTTAAGTTTTATTTGTCTATTGTAAATAATAAAGTCCAATTTTTTCAATCTTGTCTATAACAACCATTTGTTTTTAAAGAAGAATGAACAGTGTGATACTAATTGGAAATGACACATATAATTGAGTAGGTGTTCTATTCCACAATAAATCCTGAATTACCTTCGTAAAGTAGTGCACTCCAGCAAACTCAAGCAGAGTTGCAATGCAATAGAAGAAACTCATTAGCAAAAACCAGTCGAGTGCTGTGGCGTAGCGCACTTTAGGAAGATCAGTTCGTGAATCCAAACTAATGGTCGACAAAGTTAAAACTGTTGTAATTCCCAATCCGACGCGATCAGAAGTAGCCTGAAAAGGATATATTATATATTTGTTAATATCCACTGAGTATGGACCTCATCTACAATCATAAATGTCTGTAATAAAACTACGTTTCAACGGCTTTAAGCGCGGTATTTTTTCCAAGTGTCTGACTAGGATTTCAAAATAATTAAAATTTAAGTCCAAAAAGCTATTTGTACGATGCCTAAGCACTATTATACAGGATTTTTATCTGTGTACCGGTCTCAAAGTTTATGTCGAATAGGCTACAAAACAGTTCAAGGGTTGTATTAAATTTTTTATAAATGTAATTTTATGTTGAATTCCATATGTTTCATATCGATATCTTGCAGGATTTAAGAATTATGAAGTCTAAATCTCGCAGGAGCAAAGTGGCAGGTACAGCTAAAAAGAAAAATAGTACATACCTCACGATGTATCCAAAAAGAAACCCATGAAAGTACTACGATGAGAATGCAGGGCACGTAAACTTGGATGAGGAAGTATCCGTGTGCCGTTGAAGGTTGAACGATACTTGAAGCACTGAAAAGTCACCTGTGCAAACAAAATAAATATTAAAGCAATATTTAGTTCTCCGTATACTCGTACTTCAGTGACTTTGGTTCCCTTGTTTATTGGAGCATCACAAATCGATCCGTGTCCAAGTAAGCCGTAGATCTCAAATGTTTGTGTATCGGTACGTACCTAAATGTATATAGGGGATATCTTATATTAAATGATAGTACGAAAAGCAATGTCCATTTGCGTCGAAACACATCGCTAAGCATTTGAGCGAATGTAAATTCCGCGAAGCGTAAAAGCCGATTCGTGTCACCGAGGAGAGCTGCCAGTGCCTACCGCTCGCCTGACATTATTTCGCATTTTGCTTCGAACATAAGACGAAAGAGGCAAATCATATTTGTATCGGAAAGCTCACTTGGGGTTTATTTTGGAAGGCAATTTAAGATAAAAAGGCTAAACGTGCGATGCTTTGAATATAAAAATTTGCAATAAAGATAAGGACTGGATAAATACGTTAATACCCGAATACATCAAGAGCTTTACTTTATATTTAATGTTAATATGGTTTAGGAGTAGCTAATATGTGCGCGTCTTATTTACGTGATGTGAGTTTGGATCCTGGTAGGGACAAGGGAATCATAAAGGAATTTTATCGGTCCTAAAGTGCAGGAACGTTCATCACCGTGCACGAACGGAGAAGGAATTCAATCTCTTGCGGCCGTAACGGCCTATCGTAAGAGTCGACAAAATAATCCACAGCCAGAGGGTAGGGTGTTTGTGGGTCTGGTTGGCTAGCACCCCTGGTCTAAACCATGCCGCCATAAAGACTGAGTTGTGTGTCCATCATTAGTGGCCAGGTTCTAGTCTCCTTTCAGAGAGCATGCAGCACATTGGTAGAATCTTTGGTGTTACACATAGACGACGGTAAACGCTTTCCATCAGGTGGGCCATCTGCTGAACTCGAGCAATAAAATAGTGCATGTTATTAAAATTACCATGTGTTGGTGAGAAACCTTCTCATCGATAAAGCAATATGTGCTACACACATTGCATTCAATCCGCCTTCGACAAGTGTGATGTATATACGGACTGAGCTCGGCATTAGCACATTTATGGTCTGATATTATTATTATGTGAATGATTTAAAAGTTTTTATTATTAGGAGCAATATGATATAAATGATATTAAAGCACAGTATTTTACAAAAGCGGAATATACCTAAATATAATATGTGCTACGTATTTTACACATATAAATTCGTGGTCGTCATAATAAATACAATCAAAGAGTTGTCTTGGTGAGATCTGATTCAGAAGCTTTCCGCTCAATACATATATCTCATTTTGTTAGGAAATAAAAGTTTAGTTTATTTTATATAATCTCCAAATGAATTTCATTCCTGTTTGACAATATGATCCATAGGAAAATATATTTAAAAGTAATAAGAGTAATAACTTAATAAGGGTACTTATAAGACTGTCTTCTTAAAATATATTAATGTTTGTATAGGTAGAGTAATAAGGAGGGTTACGGTTGTTTGTGTCCGGCAAACTTTCCTACCAAATGAATGGCACTTATCTTTACATATTATATTATTATATATTAAAAAGTGGGTAATTTATTTCTTTTAAAAGAGTGTTTTCTGTTTAATTTAATTAAAAATACCTTAATTAACAACATTACTAATTGTAATGATCGTCGCTTCAAGTAGAAAAGAAGTCAGTAGGTTATATTTAGCACAGGAGGCATCCTGGGCTTTTAATAAAGCGAGTGCTGGAAGTTAAAATTGAAATTTCTTATTTATGTACTTGGGTAAAAAACTAAAATTATTAAAAGCGATTGTAAAACCTTAAGGAGATTGATCAAGACTTATAATAATGTCGTTGCAGTAGTAAACTAGATATTTAATCATCTTGTTAACTTCTCGAGTGCGGTAGCTAATTTTTCTAATACAGGAGAGATAAACCTGAACTGCTACAAGTCGGTTAAATGTTCCTATTCCACAAATTTCATGTGTACATACCTTCTCGTCTAGTGAATGTGAAATTTCTGTAGGGAGAACTGATGAGGTCAAACTGTGAGAGGGTCATGCCCGGAACAAAGTTGACGCTTTGCGAATTCTGCCACTGGTAAACTAGCTGCTGGTTCGAGTATGCGTCTGTAGAGAGTAGAGTTTTACAACACAGATAAATGGAAGCTTTCATGCAAAACTTAATTAAAAACTGTGTTTTAAATGTTTACTGTGGAAAATGATAGTATAAAATCGATTTGTCTGTTCCTGAAGATTCGTAGAAGCATTTTTCTTCTTCAACAGTAACTAAAAACGTTGAAAGTTATACCCAAGACGCGTTTGTTGATGCAAGTTATCTTGATAGATATTTGATAAATTCTATAAATTTTCAAGGTTGATTAAGTCCAGTCTCATTATCTATAGTAAGTAGATACCTGTATCAATACTGAATTTCATATTAATCGATTAATTTCTAAAGCCGCATATACGGAACCAAAAAAACTTTTTTATTATCAAAAGCCGGCAAATAGACAGAATGGCCATCTGATAGTGGATACCGTCGCCTATGGAGGTTTGCACTACCAGAGACGATTTCAACATGCTGCTGACCCTGAAGTAAGTTTATGACGCCCTTCTTTAATGACCTTATGTCGTAGCAAGGCCACTTTGATATTAAATATGAAAGTGACGTAAATTTACGAGTATTTGCTTGTGTGGTTATTTATATACTTTTTACTTTGGAATATGTTATTTCTATTATGTTTATATCCCCGGAATTGATAATGGATATAAACATAACACTCTATTATACACCATGAACATAATGACTACAATAAATTTGTATATTATTGTGCACACAGACTGATTTTATTGCAATAGAATGATATCTTCTGGACAACCTAGGAATAAGTTATGGAATAAAGGAAAAGCATAATATACTTACAACTTCCTAAAATAAGAGGACAAGACTGTCGATCCATTGGAAAATTGCGAAGTTCCATTGGACATTTCGCTTTTATAGTTAATCTGTAAAATAATAAAAATATTGAATGCTACAACTCATGTATTATACTCTCTATAATCGATTTCCAAGAAAATTCTATTGAGCTTACACTCTAGGTGACTGGAAGGTCACGGGATTCATAGAAATTCTCAGTTTGGCCTCCTGTGTCCCACGACTCAGCTTTAAACTTATTTCTAAAGAACATTAATACCATTTACCATGAGATACATCGTTTCCCAGTTTGCCTAAAGGGAAATGTTCAAAACATCCAGAATATTGTAATTGTGCATATTGTAATTATATAAACAAACACACACATACATATTCCAACACACACACGCACAGACATATGTATGCAAGATTAACATAATAATGTTTTGAATCAATGTTAAAAAAATGAGCATTGAAAGATCACCGGCACCTAATAGGTACTATACAGCAACTGTATTAGATATAGTAAAGAAATAAATAAATAAAAGCGCATCTAACCAACTCCCAACCTAAACCAAACTCACCATTACCAACCAACCACATAACGAATCCATCTACTATTATAACCTTGCCCACCCGATTACCTAGGCAACAATTTATTTACCCCGAGAGAACACGACAAGTAGTAGCAAAATTTAGATACTTTTTTATATACTGTAGAAATGACTTTTTGTATAAATAATAAAGAAAAGAGAATCATTGTCTTAACCTATGACGGAGGCCCTGGAAAAAATAGGTACAATACAGGTTTTTACCTAGTTTTAGGTGTTGAAGCTCTCACACATTAGCTTTAGTGCAAACATTATTGTATTTTACATTCTGTTACTTTTATAGGTTTTTACTGAACAAAATTATCCTTATTCTGTAATTTTGAAAAATGTTTGGCCAGGCGGCAGGTATACTTTTTGGAGCCAATACATTTATTTATTTCAGACGCCGTTATGCATTCCAGTTACGTCTAGCAGATTAATGAATTATGCAAATAAATTATTTTTAACGTTCCGTCCTATTTATATATAAATATCAACACTGTTCTTGATTGAATTGCACAATTTTTCAATAAACTAGAATGTTTAAATAGCCATAGCGATTTTACGGCGAATGAATAACTCGGGTAATCGGAGTAAGGCATTATTCAGTCTGCCAATTAAAAATGGTGGGTGCTTTGGTGCTTTAGCGACTATGAAATTAATGAAGTAGAGAACAGCTTTTTGTGATATTAATAAGAAGAGTTTACAGATAGTTATAATGAGATAAGTTTCATCAGTTTCAAAGTTTATCTTAAATTATAAACCTTATAGGTCTTGGTTTTTAAACGAGATACTTTTTTGAGTACCTACGTCAAGTTCTAATACCCAAATTTAAGTTGTTTTTAACATGATTTTTCTTCTCATGTCATGTAATATGCCTAAAACGTAAAATGCTTAATGCGGTGAGACTTCATCTGCGATAGTGAAAAACACTAACTAACTGAACTTTTTTTTTATTGCAGGAGTTCAGCAGACAGGCAGACGGCTCACATGATGGAAAGCGGTTACCATCGCCTATGGACCTTTTTGACAAAGGTGCAACAAATGCGCTGCTGCTCATTGTTTTCAGCTCAGTGTTACAGATATAGGCTATTTCACGCTAGAATGGCGATAGGTATTAAAGTACAATAATTGAACTGTATAAATATTTTATGAATAAAGCTGAATTCATGAATGATTTTTAATTTTACTTTAATTTAACTTACGATAAATCTTTATGAGATGTATTAAATAAAGCCTAATACTTAGTAATATTTAAAAAAAAACAAAATAATCCGATAAATAAATACAACTTCTGTAAAAAATACCTCATAGAATACAATATATCGCCGTGTTGACTAATCCGCAATAACTTATTTGGAACAGTGATAGTGTGGACGTATGAATGTTTCCCGTTATAAAAGTAAGTGTCTGGCCTCCAAATCCTTTCAAGCATCTTGATAGAAAGGGACAAAGACCGGATGGGGCCAAGGAACGACAGGCGGGTGTCACGCCAATATTGCCTGAAGTAGCAATCCATTGAATAATCCTGTCAAAAAAAAATCAAATCACAATAATATGAAATATTTAATGACTCAATTCAATGTGTATTATTTATAAATTTTAATATAAATAAAATCCTAAAAATAAATTAAATATAATATATACAAATTAGCGGACCCAGCAGACGGTGCCCTGCTCTAGAAGAATAAAATTTACTAGTGCCACTTACCGGCTCCAATTGTAAATCTAAACCATCCCGGGACTTTCAAGTGGATCCCGGGATGATTTAAATTCATAATTGGACACATAAAAAAAATCATAAACATCGGTATAACCTTTTAGGAGTTCAGTGACATATACATGAAAAAAAGAATTTTATGTATCTACAAATATAAAATTAATATTATAGAAAGTACAAGATCGTTGCCTCATTACTATGTTGTGCGAAACGCAGAACAGTTTTTGATCACTTAAAAATCTTATATCACTTTTGGTTCGATAAAGCTTGTGCGCTTCAAGCCCCCATAGCCCAAAAGAATCAACTCTAAAAGCTGAAAATATGGAGCTATTTCCGATGGATGAATATTCAATAATGCAAAAAAACTTACCATATCTAATTCAGAAACTGGACCCATGCTTCTTATTAGAATATTCGTCTGTACAACTGTAGGATACCCTGATGAAAAGATAAATTGTAACATGTTTAACAAGATAGCGAAAGGTATCTAATATCATTATGAATCTGTACATAATAACCGATTCATGAACGGCAACTAATATATTAAGCAAAACATATTTCACCTTTCCCGTGAGTAGGCAACTGCGAATTCTCATAATTTTTTAGTAAATTCTCTAATACAGATGTTATATTTTTGGATACAGCGTCGTTTATGCTCCTTTTGTTCTGTTTCCAGATATAAGTTGTATCTAGCTCGTCATAGCTCACGTTGACGTAATTGGAAAATAGCATTTCTCCAGAGTCGTCAGCCCAGTAGTCATTGTCCTTGGTAGTCGTATTGTCTGGCGGATTTTTAGCGGTCGCAGACAAAACCATTGGAGTGTTTTGCGGTGTAGCATCGTCGCGGGACTTTAAGGATGTCAGCGATATTGGATACGTTCCATTTTTAGTCGTCAAGTAGATTGCTCCTTTCGCGTCAGCTTGGAAACTGCTGTACACAGACAGAAAATAAAAAATAGCCTCATTAATCTTAGCTTTCTAGTTTGTTGCTGGTATTGTTTTGATCAAGTTACATGGGGGATATTGCAGTTATATTGTGATTTTAAAAGTCAATAGTTTTCGTGTATTGTATTGTAGCCTATTCAAAAAGTTGTCTCCCTAATTGCTTGAATATTAAGCAACGCTCGAGCCACGTCAAGAGTCCCCCAACGACGTCATTTATTCTGAATGTACCTTTAAGACGACTGGTGTCTTGGCAACGAGCCCATTTTATCTTCCGCTTTTCTTTTAGCACATGTAAAATGGGTTTCATCAATGCAATTCGAATTGAAACCTTACTATGGAAAACTGTTCTAGGAATCTTAAATAGGAATACTTCGAGGTTTTATATAGAATCATTTATGTAATTTGTCCGTGACATTGTTAAATTATAAATCGATTGTATTTATTAATAAACTAGTTGTTACCCGCGACTCCGGCCGTGTGAAATTTAAGTTAATTTAATCTGGCCACGTTGACAACGTTACAATCATAAACTCCCGTGGAACGTATTATAGAGCGTTAATGCCATTTTTTTTTCTCTTTCTTTAGCCCAGGCGAACACGATATGTCCGGGTCTACTACTATTGATATTTTGCCTATTTATGTATATATAATACTAATTTGAGAATTTTGATGTGGATAGTGCTTGGTTTGTGTTGGATTATTATATTCTATCTATTATATACTATTTTCGGCTATTGCAAATTTAGATTAAGTTTACATATTTCTCACTTCATTTCTCTCTATTCTATTACAAAATTTGTTGGCCTAAATTTATTTTTATATGTGTACATATTATATATTACAATTTTGAATCCAGAATTATTTTATTTTTTTGCTATACATAATAAATTAATTTTGTTTGCATTTATAAATAGTATTTGACCTGTAACATAATGTTTTCTACTTTTGCACAGTTTTATGTCTTTCTTATATAATAATATAATATAGTAGGGTTTTACTCCTTTACTTTCCACGCAGATCGTGTCCTATTTTTATTTTATTTATTTATGTACTTACAGTCTTACTTATTAATAGACGCTGGTAAAATACATACAACTATATATTTTCAGTGTCGTTAATATACACTTGTTATATTACTGGTTTACTATTGCTCTTATCCTATTTTGCTGTTCAATACATATTGTTTTTGCTGTAACATTTTCTACTTTTCAGGTCACTTCTGCATCTGGGTATCTGAGGGTCCGATTCCTAGTGGAGCGTTTCGCCGAGTCTACTGCTATCCCGGCTCACGTTAATGCCGTTAATGATGAAATACACAAATGTCATTGGTTGATATGAAAATCGCGCCTTGTTTAATGTCAATCTTTAGAGAGAACTAATGCTCTGTGGTCAACGACCCACCTGTTGTCATGGGTCATTGTGAGCGTTGTGTGATCGAAAATAATGACGCCATTAGTGACCCTTTCGCCACGACCATAACGACCATGGCGCTATGTGGTAGAGCATTTTGGGCGGTGTAAATGACTATAGGAACACGGTTTATATATGTCACGGCTAATACCCGAAGTGCGGCTACACCTAGTTCTAGCCGGCTAAAACTAGGTGTAGCCGCACTTCGGTTTTTAAACCTAGGTGTAAAAGATTTGTTCACGGCTAATATTAGGTGTAGCCAAGTTCATTTGGTTGAAACTAGGTATAGCCTTCTTTATGCTGGCTACAACTAGATGTAGCCAATCCTACGTGGAGTCTGTTGGTCTGTAGTGACATGTTTTCATTTTTAATATAGGTTAGAAGTTTTTTTTTATAACCACCCAAAAATAATTTTCCGAAACACACACGATTAGTCCCTATGTGTACTGGCGCTGTACATTACGGAACAAGATCTGCTTCTATGTTACTACAAAGTATACGCGAGTATTTGCGTACTGCTCTTGTATGGATTGGAAGAACTTTGTAAAAAACTTATTTCCAATCTATACGTGATTAGTTTCATACCCTTGCGTTCTGGCCTTGTACAGAATGGAAACGCCTCGGCTACACCTAATATTAGCCGTGAACAAATCTTTTACACCTAGGTTTAAAAACCGAAGTGCGGCTACACCTAGTTTTAGCCGGCTAGAACTAGGTGTAGCCGCACTTCGGGTATTAGCCGTAACATATACAACATCGGGCAAAAGAATGGGCACTTCTATATCATTATATTTAGATTGTGCTCGCATACCAAAAACTAAAAGGAGCAAACAAGTTTCTAAAAGTTACGACTATTCATGTGTTAAAGAGACAGTTGTATTCGCTATTGGTCCATGTGATTTGGAACCATGTCTACAAGTACATCTGATTGAACTCTGATTGCAATTTGGTATGGGATGATTGCACCTTCTGTGCTTGTACCGATTTGATTGCTATGCTACTGTATTTACAATGTAGTACCTAAGTATATCCTGAATTCAACATGAGGACTCAATATTCAGAGCATTAGCAGAAATAAATCAAAGAGTAAGTTGTGATTCCGCACTTGAAACGCTTTATTGGCAGCATCACATTCATTACCTACTGCTGTTCTAGAATAAAATAATAATTTATCAATGTGTGTACTAAAAATTGAATTGTAATGGATTTTTTAAATTAAAACTGTTCCCACTTGAACTAAATACTTGTTGAAAGAAAATAAAATAATGTGTTTTAAATTCCAAATATTTATAATTTTGGAGAGAATCGCATAAACAAATTTATTTAACGTTTATAACGCTTCAAGTCGATGCCATTCACTTTGGTCTATTTTTATACTATAATTTAATATTTTTAAATTTCTAATAATTCCAATAGCTTTTGAATGAACGTAGGGTGTTATGGAATTAAGATATTTTATAAAACTAAATAATAAATATTATAAAGGCAAGTGCTAAACAAAAGTTGAACTACATTCAACGCCGTTATCGATAGTGCCGATCACTTACCTATCGTATCCTAAAGGATATGGATACACTTTAATTCATACTTGGGCCCAGATTGTACAAACATGAGAGCTGATTTTAAGATTTATTTTTAAAATGTTGATCATTTTTATAATTATAATAGTGGGTTTAGTTATTTTGAATGAAGTAATCGTGTGGTGTAACTGTTATCATATTATTAATTGTTGAAATTCATTCACATAAGTCGATTACTGTAATCGGTAATATATCTTATTTGGATGCTGTAAGACATCTCAAGTAATTTAATGTCTTTAAAGCTCCTTTCATAAGAATCAAATCCAAAACTATAAAAAAGGGAGAAACATGTATCCAGACAAAATCAGTTTCATTTAAATAATGAATATAATCTATTGAGTTAATATTATTATTAAACGAATAGTAGGTACTTATAACAATAACTGTATAGCAAACTCTTGAAAGCTTTCGCAATATATTTTGTTTGAATAGTGCGTCAAAAACAGTGTTTGCTGTCAAATTAAAAGGTATGTTGCAGACATGGGTCTTACACGGCAGTATCTTCAAAACGAAAACCTGCAAAAACTATTTTATTTTATCCAAATATTGCTCAAATTTCATGGACTGCAAACATTATTTATTAAGTATTGAGTTCGCTCTAGCTATGTAGTTTATGACAATTTTCTCATTTTGTCTTATCACCTCATGGATAACGGAATAACATTCATGTAAATAATTTTAAAAACGCTGCTCATTTTGAAACTAGAGTGCCTACAGCAGATAAGCTGGCGGCCGATCTGATGGAGAGTGGTTACTCGACTGTGGGCATCGGTTACAACTGAGCAGTTACCAACATGAAGCTGGCCTCGAAAGCTTAGCCCTTCCTTGAGCAGATAAGTATAAAAGAAAATACCCTAAAGCTCTTGCCACAGTTAAGTATTTTAATAATAAAGTACGTTTTAATGGTTTTAAGGGCGGTAATTAATTTGATTTTGATTATTCCGACGTTTCGGCCGCTTTTCAGTGGCCGTGGTCACGGACGACAAAGATGACAATTGTCCAACGAGTATTGTTAAAGTTTTATTTAGCCTATCGCCAACTTATTCATTTTCATTTTGTTTATGGTTAATATTTACTCTATGGGAGCCTAATCTAATTTACCACCGCTTCACAACATGTTCTGGCTTGAAGAGAAAAAGCGCTTAAAACCGTTAAAACCTAATTTTATTATATATACAAGTCGCGAAAACTTAAGTATTAATGTTGCCTTCGTAACCTGTGGGAATTCTGTTTCTGTAAACTTATCTAAAGGTCGGCCGTGTAAGAATTATATTAGTAAATCTACATTCTGTACAAACAGTTTATACGGAATTTTAATAGCTTTGCATATTAAGTGATTATGAAGAATTAAAAAGCAAATAGTTTCTTCGTACTTTTTAAATATGACTTCGGCAGATTACTTAATTTTGTTATTATTTTTAAAATCTTTAATCATTAATAATTGTTGTAAAATCTTTAATCAAGTACCTAGGATCAAACGGAAACTGCACTCTTATAATCCTTCTATTTAAACTTAAGCAAAATAGTATTTTACAGTAATGCCAAACAACGAAAGTTTTTTTTAGTGAAATGTGAGTTTTTGAACTACCACAGTACTTTAAAGAATTATTTTACGAAAGCGTTGAAGTTGTTATACCATTAATGATTAAAAACAGTCTATCCTACAACTATTGTTAATTTTGAACTAGATGTTTTTTATTCAGTTTTTTTTTCATATTAAAACTGCATAGCAATTCAAACGTAATGTACAATGTCGTAATTCAATAAAACGCGTAATGTCCGTCACTAATACATTCCCCGAACGTACACAGATCACGCCTTGATCGTAGTTGTCACTGAACTGCCCCCTTCCCTCAATCAGACCATTGTTTTATACTGCACAAATGCAATGTGCCCGTAGTCGACGTAATCCGAAATACCTGGCTAATTACTCACACCATTCAATAATTACCCGCTAAAAACTTCGACATTTATAAGTAAACATTATACTCATAAAATATAAAGCCGATATATAAAATACGTACATATATATCATAACTTATAACTTCGACATTTATAAGTGAAGATTTTTCTCCCTATCGATAAGTCATAAAAATATATACCTGTGTGTTTTTGTAGGCTCTTCACAAACCTTTCTAATGTCGTACGTGGTTTTTTCACACGTGGCACGTGTACATTTTTGTTCCGAAATGCTCTGGTGTCGCGCGAAGGCCTCTCAAAGAAAACTCCTTAAAGATGTTAAGGCTTCTACACTAAAGGCGAATGATTGAAGATACAAGGATGTAAACGTTTTAAAGTTTACATTTAAATGTTTTTATATTCAAATGTTATGGTGTTTAAAAGAGAAGAAACCAGAACGTATGCAAGGATAATGGTCGATGATGTTATGCTGGAACAAGTGAATGAGTTTGTATATCTTGGATGTGCTTTTAGCAGGGATGGACGGTGTACCTACACCGCTGACACAGAAAGAAGAGTAAATTTGGGGAATAGTGTGAATGGAGCTTTAAGTAAACTTCTAGGCGCTAAGACCTCAGCCAGAAGGCCAGCTTGGCATACACAACGCGGTGCTGGTACCTACGCTAACGTACGGAAGCGAGAGTTGGGTATGGAATAGAGAGCATGAAAGTAGAGTAAACGCGGTCGAGATGCGAGCACTGCACAAAATCTGCGGAGTGACGCTCGCGGACCGCGTTCGTAATACCGAAATAAGAAAGAGAGTTGGTCTGAAAGAGAGTGTCGGGGTGAAGTAAGGAAAGGAATGCTCCGGTGTTTCGGGCATGTGGAAAGAATGACTAAACAGATAAACAATGCAAAAGTGGATGGATGCAGAAGTCGCGGAAGGCCACGATACACCTTCCATGACCAAATTGATCATGTGCTAGCAGAAGGTGATTTCAGGAGCCTTAAGAACAGACGAGCGTGCATGACAAGACCTATGAATGTCAAAGAAGCAAGTGAGGTGTGTATGAATGCCTAAATGGCGCTCTGTTGTTCGAGCCTACCTGGCAAAGGACCTGGCGTGAAGTTATATATGTATGTATATTCAAATGTTTCTGTAAAGTTTAGTAGCTTAGTGACTAAAGTACTTGAATTGCATTCCAATGAGGTAAATTCGAACCTCAGCCAAATAACGTGAAATCTTTAAAAGTTCAGTTTTTAATTTTAAAAGTTTTCCTAATATTTATTAAATGTATCCTAAGTATCGCAAACTGCGAATCCACGTTTAGTGAAGAATAATCACTTAAAAACTAATTCACCGTCATATCATTTAATATTTTAATATTGATATTATCTGATTAAGTTGTGGTAGCTTAGGGGCCAAAGTATTCGGGTCTCAAATTCGTGCTTCTAATGATGGAGGTTCGAATCCTGGCCGGGATGCTTGCTGGACATTGTTTTCTGACTTGATGTGCATATGATGATTGATGATGATTATATAATGAATGAAGATGATGATGATTATGATCATTATAATTGTCATGAGTTGATGGCGAAGGATAACATCTTGAAATATACTTATTTAAATACAGAAGTGCGAAACCTGCCAGTGTATCTTGGATAAGCGTGACTGATATACTGTTCGTTCCCTTAAAATAGAAAGGATGAAAGCCTAGCAATGGGACGTTTGTCGCCTGATATTATGATTCTCAAAATATTTATAATAAGTAAAGAAATATATATATAAAATTCTTCTGTGCATGTGTATGTGACTGAACTCCTCCTAAACGATTTTTTTTCCCTAAACGATTGGACCGATTTCGATGAAATTTTGTTTGTGTCCAGGTGGATTCGAGAATGGTTTAGATTAACAATTGGACGCGGAGGTGGCGCTGCAATCAGCTCCTAAATTTTATTTCTTCACGACAGGGTAACATCTGCCGGGACAGTTAGTAGTGTATAAAATTTGTTGTTGCTGTGTTTGAATAAGTATTCTTTTTCCATCACCATAGATGGAAAAAGAATACTTATTCTTCTTCCATGGTGTGACTGAAAAAGTGTCACATCATGACGGGTATCTCGGGTCTTAATAACAAGTTAGGGTCCATAATAGCACTCGCCGCTCGGCCGTTGTTGGAAAACAAATGGAGAAATACGACATCACATCTTACTTCCAACACTACTGGTAAAACATTGCAAGTTTGTTTCGAAACAAAGTTCAATTCTGTTTCTCAACTTCTCTAATTCAGTTACATACCTATATGTAACCGCCTCCTTGCTTAAATAGTGTGTTATCTTGAAAATTGAAATTTTAGAAGTTCTTTTAACTTACAGAATATAATTGTGCCGAAGCAAATGACTTTTTAATGTGAATCTACAATTTACTCTACGATACTTCGTTTTTTAGACAAATAAAACTGATAAAACTCATATATATAAAAATAAAATCGAAAAAGGCGATTTTAATTATCCAATTTAAAAAAAATCGGACTTATGTTATTGAAGCAAAGAAGCGATATGTATAATAAGGTACTTTATTCACGATTTAACGTTTTTCCTGAAGCTCAAGCTACGTGCACAAATATTCCAAATAATATTTTCAGCAGTTTTCTTTAACCTAATGTACGTATTTTATTTTGGCTTTAGCTGACGGTGAAGGAAAATATCGTAATGAAACCTGCACATCGAGATAACTCTATTCAATATATGACCAGTTCCTATATCTTACCGACCATTCATTTGCATTACTATGGATTAAAATTTGACATAAGCTCCACATGGCTTACGGCAAGGGATTAAATAGCAAAATATAGGAACCGGCCATAACAGATTAGGTGTATGAACGATTTAGAACAAAGGAATTAAATTTAAATTTCTGTTTGCGATGTCTAAATAAATCTTTAACGTTGTCTGTGTTGGTTGTAGTTTGCCTTGTATAGGCAACAGATTTTAATGTAAAATTTAGGGAATATAACAAGAAGTAGAATTTAGTAGGGTTCTTTCAAAGCAACGTTTGTTACTTTTCAATAATATTTTTATATGTTTACTCCAATATTGGTGCCCAAGTCTACTACCACAGTCTTTTTGGACTAGTGTTTCGATGGATACGAATGCAACCATAACTGTGTCATTATGACGCCAGTACACGACTATACTGACACGATTATAATAGTAGTTTTAGGGTCCTGGATTTTGTATGACAAACTAGGATTCATTGATCGTAGGCAGTGTTCAGCATCGATATATTACGACCAATATTAACTTGGTTGGAATATCAGTAATGTGATAAAAGCCCACTCTTAATTCTTTACTGGACGCTGACTGTATTCGTAATTAAGGAGAGAGATGATTTATTTCCTCTCAGAATTTGTTTCAAAGGCGGAAAGTTATTATGTTACTCATGTCTGTGTGTTTTATATGGCAGATGTTTTGGTGGGAACTTAAATGGTGATAGTTTAAGGGCCGCTTGTATGAGGTTGCTTAAATTTATTTAAGAAACAAAAAAGGTATTTAACACCAATGATATTTTTATATAATATCATTGTTTAACACCCTTAAGTACAATTAGCGTCTTGCATAAAGCAAAAATTGCCGCTAAATATGTTTATAGAACTTTTTTTTATTGCAGGAGTTCAGCAGACAGGCAGACGGCCCACTTGATGGAAAGCGGTTACCATCGCCTATGGACATTTGCAACACCAAATGTGCTACAAATGCTCGGCTGCTCTCTTAAGGGAGACTGGAACCTGGTCACCAATGCCGGAACAAAACACAAGGTTGTTATGGCGGCATACTTTAGACCAGGGGTGGTAGTCTTCCAGTCGGACAAAAGCCCTACCACCTGGCAAAAGAACTGTCAATACGTTTTGTGTAGAACGTATTTAGGCAGTTTAATACGATTAACTAATTTTATTTAAAGGCGATCGTTATGCAAGCGGCCCATAGTGTATAGTTCATTCTTTAAAAAAATGTAGAGGTAACTATACCGTTGTTGGCAGCTCCCCTTAGTAATCGGCGCCCTATTAAATTTATTGCAAACATTTAAAAAATCTTAACAATTTTTATTTTGTAGCCATACAACGAGAGTAATATAATTGTATGGCAAAATAAAACATACATTAAGGTTCCTTAAACTATCTATCTATTTTCCATATATATATATATATATATAAAAGAAAGCCGTTCTTGAACGGCTGTACCGATTTGGCTGAAAATTGGTGGAGAGGTAGCTTAGTACCAGGAGACGGACATAGGATACTTTTTATCCCGTTGGAACCGGTAGGTGGCGCTGGGATCGGGTCCTAGATTTTTATTTTTTCAGAGCAGGACAACGTCTGCTGGGGCCACTAGTAACATTATAAAATTCCAAAAATGCCGGGTCTGTATATTAAAGCTAGTTAAAAAAATCAACTGCAATACACTATACAAACAACAGAGAACACGATGCAATTTTTTCAAATATTTATTGTCTGTTTGTTCGGGATTCATGTAAAGTAACCGATTTCATGCGGTTATCGTTGATAGTCTGTTGCAATCGAAATCTGCGTTACTTTTAAGGTAAATTAAGAATTTTAAGCTTTTTAAACAAAGGTTTACAGATATGCCATTGACTCGGGAAATGCTTATTATACTGATTCTTCTGGAAAGTCCCAGCGATTCTTTATAAATGAACGTTTGACCAAGTTCAACAGGCAATTGTTTTGGCTAGCGCGAGAAGTGGGGCGCAAGAATAACTGGCAGTTCATCTGGACCAGGCGTGGCCGCATCCTTGCCCGGCGCAAGCCAGGGGACTCTGTTGTTAGGATTAGAGTTCAAAATGATATTATACAAAACATCGGTCCTATTACGGATAGTATATAATAGTATATTTTATTTTACTAACGTAATGTTGTTAACTTATACGAGTCATACTAGGCAATGGGCCCCAATCAGATTATATTATAACATACGTTTATTCACCAGGCTTTCTGGCTAATCGTGAAATATTTATGTACTATATAATTGATAATATAAAATATATTTTAATTAAATTTCATTAAGTACAACTAGAAATAATCTTCAAATATACATTCAATAGCTTCTAATTTTACATATTATAATTTTATATATTTTTAATACTTATTAAAACATTATAACATATACATACTTTAACTTTAATTACTAATATTATTTTTGGTAAGTAACTAAGGAAAAATTAACTAACTTCTAGTTAAGGATTAAAATAATTTTTATTTAATAGGTAGGCTTAATAAAATAAATCTGTTAATCATTATTTCATATAAATGTCAATCTGTAGTCTAAAGTTCTGTAAGTTATTTATTCTCAATATTATTATTGCCCTATACATTTCATATTAAATTGTATTATGTGTATATGTAAGCACATAACTTTAATTAATTAGTTGCATATACAATTATAGATGTACCTATATATATGAAAACACTGTGCGTACTATATCTATATTCAGTGTCATCAATGAGAATATTTTTATCTATTTTTATATTGAAATTTTTTCTAGTACTTATTGCTGTGACTAAATTAAATATTTTTTTTATACGGGTCTCTAGATTATATGTGTAGACTCCGGGGTGGGCACTGAAAATCAGTGCTGTGGAGGAATATCTTCCGACACAGCAATATACTGAGTGCCAACCTCATTTGCCGAATTGCGGCATAACATATAACTGTAAAAATTATTTGTTAAGTCTATTTTTTATTTTGTCTGTGTCGCATTTAGCAAATAAACGTTTTTTCTTTTCTTTCTTTCTTTTCTATATCAATATAAGATGCTCCACAAATAGCTCTGATACACTTTTTGCATTAAAAAAAGCTCTGTGCTAGTCTCAAAATTTCAACTGTTAGTTGAATGTTATTTTTTAGATTGTCACAAGAAATTGTTTGGCGTCGATCAAAAACCTATATTTGGCTATGGCTTGAATGAGGGGTTATATGGATCCACTCTTCGACCAGGGTCTATTTGCTTTAAAATTATTCTAAAATTTAAATATTCATGAGTACTTAACACCCTCTCATCTAGACCCACAAATATTGCAATGCAATATTTAATAATCAAGGTAAAGTACAGCAGGGGACATAACGAAGTTATTTGTTTTATAATTGACCTTTAATTTTGTTTTCGGTAACGATAAAAGCCATGATCGTGATGCTTCATTGGTGCCTGTGAGGGTCCTTACCGGGACAAGCACTCTCGGCTTGTTACAAAATGTGCCAAATTGTCAACTCAGGCCCCGATCCTACTTGTGATATTGCAACCCACGCTTCGCACTATGATCTTGAAACATCAAAGTAATAAAGTAGGTAGTACTTAAAGCGTTATTACAGAAAATTAAAAATTGTAACGTTTAGCAATCCCTAGCCAAGTAGTTCATCAGCTTGAATGTTCGTCTATATTTTTACTATGTATATTATGGACTATTTTTAAGAGAAGTGTAGTTTCGCTCGAGGACCCTTAAAGTTTTTATTTCGGTGTACAATACCTTTTTAACTACACTTTTTAAACTTTTAGACCATGGCATATACTTGCCAAGGTCTAAAAGTTTAAAAAGTGTGTTTGTCCCTCTCTAACTTTTAACTACAGGTTAAAGAAGAACTTATTATAAAACAATTAAAATAGGTGTACAAAACACAACCCAGTATCGCAAACAACTGGTGTAGTATAATAATGTGTTGTATTTAGCGGCAGTAAAATTTAAAAAATATAATTTCAATAAAAATACGTTTTAACGGTTTTAAGCGCGGTAATTTATTTTATTTAGGTTTATCCGACGCGAAAACTTAAGAAAATATTCAATAAAAATGATTTAAAACTAGCATATGCTCGCGACTTCGTATCCGGTTGACTTGAAATTCCCGATGTATTCCCGGGACATGATAACCCCTTGCTACAATTTTGTTACCCCCATTTTCATTAAAATCATTTAATGCTCAGCAAGGTATATCTGAAACATTAAGGGTTTGAGTACTGTAGGTAACTCATCATTATCATTATCATAATCATCATTATCAAAAATCTTTATGTTTTGAACTTAGCTATTAAAGCCTTATAATTTTTTTCTTTCTTCTCTAAATTTATTATATTATAATTTATTAAAACTACAAAATATCAAATTGCATGTACTGTTTGCCTATAAGTGATTACTGCATTTGTCATGTCTTTTTTTTTGTAAAGCAATGTACATCCTTTATATTAGTGTAAGTAGTTGTTGGTAAACCAAATAAATAAATAAATCAGCGCTAAACTCCATTTGTGTTTAGAGCATGGCCCACAGATCCTGGGGTTTGCTTTCTTATTTATTTTCTTAACTTCCCGCGATCTTTTGCATCCTCTATCGTGAGACTATTGGCGCGTATACCATTCTTTACGATGATAAGCCTTTCTTAGGTGGTTTCTACCGCGACCCGGTGAAGGTGGTATATGTTGATATTTGTTCCCTACATTACTAACTGATAATGAAGGTCGGTCTATATGTATATATACTGTATGTAGATATACTTTTAACTTATGATATTTTCCACAAAATTAGGGTTCTATTCATTGCTAATCTCTTATTCAAGCTGAAAAAGAGTTTTAATTTTCTTATACCAATATTGTCACGTAGCCAATTAAAATTCTCTTGCAAAGCTCTTCCTACTTAAAACCCTCTTCATTAATTAACCGCTGCGAAGGGTTTATTTATTACTTTATAATTTGACCTAAGGCAGGATCTGACCCCTGATAACATTTATGTCAACTCAATTTTGTAGGTAAATCCTGAAACAAAGTCTACATTGCAAGCAAAAACACACCCAAGGTCATTATCATCAAGTATATTATTGCCAGTTTGCTAAAGATGAAACTTATATTTTAAACTTGCATGTATAACTATCCCATGTATCGATCCAGTTCACTTATAAGAGGTACTTCATAATCATATGAAACTATCACATCATATAAAAAGACCATGATGTTGCTGATTAGAAATATGAGATTGATAATTTGGACGCTGGGCTTTTCTGGAGAGAGTGAACGAGGATCCGATAACACGCAGAGGTGACCCACTAAGACTACTGCAGAGGGCAATGGAGGATGTACACTTTCAATTTGCTCCAACAGATACCCTAAAGCCATTAAGAAGTGACCGAAATATGGCAAGTACAATTCTACTGCAGATTTAAGATCAAACATTTGAACCCTTTGCAGCACATGATCTTCAGCGTTTTCTAGGCCTGATATGAGTTCAAGGTGCAGTCCGACTATGTAAAAGATCAAAATACGTTGGTTACGAGAGTGCTTGTGTCCGTTGCAAGGTAGTATCAAATAACAATGAGGGAATTTGCAACGATGCATCAATTGTAGCTATGCTTGTTGATTTGTCTAATCAGATATACGACAAGCTTCAAACAACTTTCACAAAAGGATAAAGACAAATTAGTTACATCTATGAGTTCGCCTCTCTCGATTGTCTGATGATTAGTATAAGTATGATGACTCTGACTTTGGTTTGCTGAATAGCATTATGCTTCCAATACCTTCAGGGTGCATGTCTTCAACTTGCATTAGATCTATCTTGTTTGTATTCTATTAAGTTTGTTGCCCGAACTGTTAAATTAGTACATTGACTTCATGACTTGATGGAGCGTGAGTATCAAAGAGTATATTGAATGGTGAGTATGTTGAAAAAATCATCATATTGTATCAAGTATGATGACATATTATTGACCAAAGTTATGGTTTCATAAAATATAAATGCATTGTTTATTTTGCAACATCACAACTTGACAATAGCTGTCAATCAATAAAGTGGGTCTCTCCTGTCTATGGCTGACAGAGAAAAATAAAAAAGGTAAGGAGTCAAACTAGCCGTTGTTAAAATTTATTCATTTATAAAACACACCATAAATCTCTTTAGGCCTGATCCCAATGCAAATTTGTACAAGAACCGCCTGAATCACAATATTGCATATAGAATACATTTATTCTCTGGGCCCAATACGTACCTAAAACAATTCAAGCAGTCCGAAAATGGAAAACAAAAAAGTTTGCGAGGTATCCTTCTTGGGCCTACTGCAGTCGTTGTGTGTAGGTATTATTAGAATATTATACAGTAGCGGCAGACGGTTAGGGTGGCGGACATAGGTATTTGTTTTCAGAGAAGAAAAGGGTAAATTCCATTGGGAGTGGAGTTTTGTGTAGCGGTTACAGTTATGAAGACAACGTACAGATGGGCCACTTAACTGAAACACAACGGAATGAAAAATGCGCCCCGAACATTTTATGAACAGGTACCAATTTTTTGGTAATCATTTGATATTATAATTTCATAGCGAAACTGGCAAACAGGCAGACGGCCCACTCAGTGGAAAGTGATTACCGTTGCCTATAGACGTTTGCAACACCAGGGGCGAAGCCAACTCTTTGCCTGCATTTAGGATGGATTAGAGGACATGTAATAAAGAGAATGGAATAGGAAATTGGCTTAGGCAAGATGGGATGCGAGCTATCTGCGTGGAAACCGGATCTGCCCGCACATAAAGGCCGAAGAGGAGGGACACGCGCCGATTCGCGCGCCTCATCTGACTTCGGGGTGAGAGTCAAGGTAGCTCGTGAGATCCAGCTCTCCGCTCAGTAAATGATGTGACCGGGCTGAAGATGAATGCGCAAGCGAGCGCACAGCCCGGATAAGGAACGTTTGAGGATTGGAAATGTTTTTAGTAGTGGTATCCCAACTGCGGCGTGGCAATAGCACTTCATAAGTGACGTACTAGTGCCCACAGTAACCTGAGAAATTACACGGGCGGCGACCTTTCCCCCTCGCGCAGCCTATGGTCTTCAATAGGATTTCCTCTGTATTCAAAAGGCAATATGGGATAAGGGGAAGTGGGCCATCGGAATTCTCACTCATCGCATAAATCACGATAGAATCACGCTAACCGTTTCATGCCGATATTCTGTAAGAGCGTGATGTCACACTGATCTAGCCGGCCCAGCGAACTGTAATCAACATGACTCTATCACGTTAGGTAGGATTATATAAGTGGATATAAGTAAGATTTATGTAATATTAGCCTATATAACTTTTAGGCACGGGCCTCTTTGTTTTAAGTTTCCACGCGATGTTTTCCAATATCGTCAGCTTATGATAATTGTGACAAATTGCACATTTGGTCAATGATCACATAACTGCTAAAATAGTGCATGTTTTTTTGCAAGGATTCAAATTCATGGTTAATACATGAGACGCGATACCTTAGCAGCCACGACTCACGATGTCTATTTCTATCGTATAATGCTATTATTGATGAAATTTTAATAAAACTTACAAATAACTAAATCAAAATTCTGAAAATGTTTGATTTTCCCATTTCCATTTTGAAAGTAATTATAGAAAAGAACCATAACATGATATAGAACTTCATAAAGGTAAATGATAAATCTTCGCCGTCCCGTTGACAAGGCCGGTGATATTCGGAGACAAAACAATTGTGAAGTCTAAAGAAATTAAATTTTTGATGAAATCAAAGGCTCGACGCGAGCCACTAATTCACTCAGGTTTATGATTAAGAAGATGAATTGCAAATAGGGGAAACCTCATCTGATCTTCACAAAGAGTTTTTAATTTCTTTGAATATTTTAAATATGATAACGGATTATTTTGATTTTGTGAAAATAAATTCGAATCAAATGTATATTGTTATTTGTTATAATTACTCGACTAAGAAAATGTTGATGTCAAAATATATCCACTGTAAGGTAAGTGAATGAATAGTAAGGTAAATGTAGGAACCGACCATTGCAAAGGGTGCGCGGGTATACAATCTCTCTGACAAATAGTTGTTTTTAGTTAGCAATGAGACAAATTTGGACTAATAAATATAATACTGAAACTTGAGTACGATTGAGTGTGAATTAACCCAGTAAAATGTGATCATATGTATATCTCGCCAACCTCGATAATAGGTTTCCAACCAGTTAATAAGATTGATGAAGAGTATCTGCCATATTTTTATGTCGAATGGAAAAATATAAAAGCCATCGCTCACAGGCCGACAATTTGCAAGTCCGCCGCTGTCACCAGCTCAGTGCGATGACGCGCCATCCGGGTTGAATGATAGCTTTTTTAAGATTTCTATTTTATCTTAAGCAATTATCACGACTGACATCTTTAAATGCCAACGTTAACATTATTTGAATGTTATAAAAGAAATGTCTAGATATGGTTTAAATTACAATAACTTGAAAACAATTTCATAAAGAATTTTAAGGCCAGGGTATCGATTTATGTTGAAAAGTTTCAAGTAAATTTCTCGAAGTTTACGGAATAAGGAATTTCATAGTGTTAAGTTCGGTTTTGAGGTAAGTACAATAAAAGTTTGCGATACTGACTTAAGTTTCTGTTGCGGTCATGTTATTTAAAATGATAATAAAAATTGCTCAAGCAAGTGTCAGACGACATATAGTGGAGGGTTCTATAGAAGTGATTAATGGTCATGTTTGGATTTGTTATTTAGTTAGGTACAGAATATTATTAAATAATAAGTAAGTAATGCCGATATTTATTTTATATCGGCAGATAAAATCACACGCTTTATATCTTCAAGCTAAGCAAGACACGCTTGGGGCTGGCAACGCCGCCGCTTCAGTTGAAGACGTCAAACGGCGCAAATATGGAGCCTTAAGAAAAGGTTACATATTTCGTTTGAGGTTGAAACAGTAGGCCCGTGGGGTTCATCGGTAAAGAGTTTATTTAAAGACATATCTAAGAAACCCTTTGACACTACCTCAGATGAGAAGGCTGGCTCATATTTCGTACAACAAATAAATATTGCCATACAGCGTGGCAATGGCTGCATTCTGAGTATGCTCCCCGTTGGCAGTGATCTGCTACATAGTGTATTTTAGTTTTTTTTAAATCTGAGATTATTTAATTACCGATGGCCGATGGAGCAGGCGAGTCCTGGAGTGGACATCGCATCTCGGTAGTGTCGGACGGCCTTCAGCCCGATGGACTGACCAACCTGGGCAAGGTCGCCAGTAGACGCTGGATGATGAAGTCAGAGGTTAGGGATGCGTGGCCCCGACTTGGGGAGGCCTATGTTCAGCAGTGGACTGCGATTGGCTGACGACAACGACGATTGTAATCACAAATCAGCATTTTCAACCAGCTTCTTGTTAAATATTAGATAGACGTTAGACGTAATCCTCCCTAAGTGTGCAAAATATGTCTCAATACCTACTCCGTTTGTCTTACTCTTGTATATCTACAAATAAATTATTAACAATGTTGGACTTTTTTCTATTAACAACGATTTGCGTTAGACCAAATCCATTAATACTATTGGTAAATAATTTTATATTTAACTCTTCCTTAATACTATTGTTATAAAGGCCGCACATCTGGCATGTTGTAAAAAATAATTCTTATATTACTTCGTGTTTTAACTTTAAAAACATCTATTGTTATTTATTATCGTACTAATTTTATGGCTGTAATTAGTGTCGAACGATTTAATCCTTGTTTTATGGCCGTCAAAGCTGGCTGGTGTGCGAGATTAACTCGGCGAACGCGATCCATTGTTCTATTATACAATTGAGTATAAAACAATGCCCGAGCGGAGGGGTGAGGCAGTCACTCGACGACTTCGATACGATTAAGACGTGTAGTACTTTCGATTAGCGACATAGTGACGGATTTTGCGCGTGTAAAATTGCATGGAATCGTGCACTGTGAACTGGTTGCATCCAGTTTCATTTAGTACTTGTTTTATACGTGTTTGTACAGTTGTAATAAACTCTATAGTAATTCCAACGGCATTTATTTTAATTCGAGTCCTGTAGCTCGTAACACTATGATGATGTGTTGAAAGATGTAATGCGCTGGGTGTTGATTAAAGTATTTTTTAAAAACTTTTGCGTCACATATAAGAATTTTGACCGTGACAAACGTGGCTGAATTTAATTATAGCCAAGTGATAATGAATTGCATAAGTGGTTGTTGACATTGACAAGTGTGTGCCATCAGCTCGTCGGTCGATAGTTGGCATTCTGTCAAGTAGGTGTGCCCTTGCACCAAGCACTTCTTTCAGACCTTGCGGTAGTCATCATTATAGGAAACCTGTAGAATATTAATTACTAAAGTCGAGCTGAAGGAGAGCAATCAAATATAAATTTCTAAACCATATTGTTGTCTTTACAATCATTGGCAGTGTAGTGTCTACTTTTCAGCTACATATTTATAATTTTCCAAAGGCACCATACGACTTTCATTCATCATCTCAGTAATAAATCAGGATTACATCCCAAGGTGTATGTTTCTTGCTCGATCTATTTTTTCATATCTTCATGAAGCCTTAGGTGTTCAAATGTGAGGTATGTTAAATCAAAAAGTTTAGATACAATGTCAGATTTTTATTCGAACCGACAAACAAGGAACTAAGTGCATACTCGGTATCAAATAAAAATAATCATTTTTCTTAAAAGCTGATATTAGATGGTTCATATCTGTCTTTCAATTCGGATGAATAGACCAAAGTGATCACGTCACTGTGTACTATCGTGTCCATTCAGTTCTATGCCTTTCAACCAATTCAATTGGGTTGATACATCATATTACATCACATTAATTAATTAGTATTTAGTATTACATGTAATGCAGAGGGATTAAAGTCACGTGATAACAAGAATGTTAAACTGCATGTTACGGCTGCAGCCAGCAACACCGATTGGCGCGGGGCGGTAGCCGCGGCGGGGGCGACGCGGCGCCTCGGCCGTTGTGACACATCATACGCTGACGAACGAGCTTCTCACTTCAACGCGCGCGCACCATATTTAAATTTATTATAATAATAACCAAGCAAGAAAACCATTATCAATATAAACGTTCATTCTTATATTCATCAAGTACAGTCCACGAAACAAACCGGAGTCTCAACAGGCTCAGGCCTTTACACTGCAAGATTTATCATTTATGGGTATAAAGTTAGACCAAAAAAGAGATTGAATCGAATTGTTTGCTGTTCGAATGATATGATGATTTATGGTGTGTCAGAAGACGCAAGTCAGAATAGAGGAAGGAGTATGGAAGGAAAAGACATATTGTGCCGACCCCAACTAATTTAAAGAAAAGAGATTGGTTTTTAGATAATATTAAATTATTAGTATCCATTTTAACATAAATGTTAAAAGTTTATTAAATAAGTTTGATTCCGCAATATTTCTATAGATCTGTTTTCGAAGCCGGCAGCATTTTGATGGCACCAATTGTTGGTGTTGGTTCCTAGTTGGTGGTGTTGGTAATGAAAATATCTAGACAACAAAAACTACTTTCCACGTGGATTGTCAGCCTGTTTGCTGTTCTCCAGTAATGAACAAAATAATCTTGTATAGTTTTGTAATCTTTAATCCAATTAGTACCTTATTATCTTCGGGTTCGCCATAGCATACAGCTTAATAACATAATCCGTATGTAATAACTCGGCCTGTTTGAGTGTTTTTAGAGTAGTGTGCAAACAACTTTTCGATTAATGTGTTGATAGTAGATGATGATATAAGTCGTGATGCTTAAGGCGCCTATGTTTCATTTCAAGTTTCATTTCGAATCCTTGTGAAGGAAAGTGAATTGCTTATGTAATTTTCGTAACGTAACATGTGTTTATTTGATATTATACTAGCAAAAAGGCTCGCGAAGTTTTCTACCTAGTAATAATTAATTGATTACTGATTATTTATTTTTACTTAACCAAAAAAACTGGCGTATCTTTAACTAAACAACATTATGTTTACATCGATACTAGTTCTGTACTTTCGAACAGATTGCGTTGGTATTAACAGTACGGTGATATTACATATGTCTTATTGGTTTTTCAATTTTTTACAGTTGGTGTTAGGAATAGAATAAAATTCTAATTTATGGTAGTTAATAATAATCTTCTATTTTTTAGATTTTAATTTATATGTCAAAGCCCAAATCACAAAGTGTGATAGTTTCTTAGTAAAGTGTAAACCACAAGAAAGCCTAGATTGTGGGATAGTCTAGGCCTACTCCGCTCGCCCTGATTAAATAGACTTGGTTTGGATTCTGTTAGTGTATTTTGTAATTTCATAGGTTCATAGGTTTAGACGCGAGTGTATTAGCCTTAATATTGACTTCGGGAAAATAGTTTTGAATCTTTGTAGCGAAGTTTGCAATATATAATCGTAAGTATACGTATAAAACGTAGCTACCATTCACCTTTCAAAGTATAAATCACACTATCGTCAAATACCGACTGACTACTACTATCTTTATTACAACACAAACTATATTTTATGGTCACTCTCAAATTTGTAGACAAGTCATCAATATTTGTCGTCATGCTTAAAAGAGACGCTCGTAAATTTCAATACTCTTTAAATGTATAGGGTCGAAACTCTTGAAAGGGCCTTTCTATAGACCTCCGTTTGTGATAAGCACGTAGGGATGTGATATATTCTATTAACGCCTCTTCATGTGAATGAGAGATAGGCCTCTTTATAGAGTTCGCATGCAACGCAAAAGGAGTTATTTTAGCACCTCATAATATATTGGAGAATATGACTTCTGAATAGCTACGAGTATCTAGTTCAAAAATAAAGTAAAATGAAGAAGTTATTATTATAATAGAATGTTTTATGGTGAATATATTCTTTTAAGATTAAGCTTTAACAGAATAGATGCCATTACAGATTGTAAAAACCTAAAATAAATACCTAAGATATTAATATTAATCGAAATGCAAGGGTTTTTTAAATATAATTTCTTTACGATTTAACAAAGAAATATAGGATGCAAGTTTTTTAACTTTGTACGGCTTCGACAGATTGTAAGTAAATCTGATGATTCAACTTTTTTATACTTTTTTATATAATAGACTAACTTTTTTATATGGATAAATTATTATACAAATTATTTTGTCTTTTGCATTCTAATGTTTATTAATTTACCTCGGGAAAGTAACGAATTTTAAGTAATTTGCAACAAAAAGTGAGAAACTCTCGTCAAGATACCAAAGTATTCACTTAACCTACATTGTGAGGTATTCTTGTATAATATTTACATTTTGATGAACCACCGTGGATAGCTAACTGAAATTCAAATACAATACGTTTATGAGTACTATGTGAACTAAGTTAATATTTAAATAAACTGATTAAACAAATTATTCATCTACAAAAGGCTTTTAGACTGTAAATCTTAGATTATTACAAATCCAGGAATGCCAAGAAACGAGCCTGGAGCCTGTGTGTTGCAGTGAGGTAGGTTGGTAAAGAAAACCTCATTCAACAATCAACCACCGAGGCCAGAGACCGAGGATACTGTTTCTTTTTTATTCAATCGTCCTCCCACATATGACAGGGCAGACGGTATCATTACATTTATATTATTTGATTACTACAATTTTGACTTATTTAGACTTAGATTAACTACAATTATGTCTACAATAAAATACAACTAAGCTATTACTACGGTTTTAATTACCAAGATTTAGTGTTAATTTCGGAATATACACATATATACAATTAGCATATCTACTGAGTTTTATTCCGTTTGTTCACCTTTTTTACTATTTTCGACGCAAAAACTGATTATAAAATACTACAGATCTGTTACTATATGTTACTGTTCTTTTATGATGCCTATGTTACTTTTAACCGATATTAAGGCAAATGACCGGTGAGATGAGTAAGATAACCAGGCCATAAAACTGCACCCTTATAATTTCTTTCTGTCAATCCATCCGTCTTTTTATACATACATTTATGTGTTTCATAACTATTTTGCTTAAGGATTAGGTCTATATAAATATAATTCACTTGAAGACGTTTTTCTATATTTCGATATACCATGGCGTAGTATTTTAGAAAAATATGGATAATGGCAAGGGGGTGAAAAAATCAGCACATATACCCGTATATTAGTTAAGTCTAAAAATGCCTTTTTTAGTTTGAGTCCCTATTGAAGTCCTTTATTATAATTTTAAATTTAAAACATTCAGAATTAACAACCCCAAATCTTCATAAATTTGAACTATCACAGTAAGTAGGTTGAGAGCATACAGTATTATGACAAATATACAAATACATACTACTGTTTACGTTAAACTTGATAGCAAATCACAATCAATCATAAAATCAATCACAAAAGTGATTGTATTACAAGCTTTCTATTAACTTGCAATGGATGTATGTAAGTTCGGATGGAATCTTGGCAAATAAAATTTGAACAACTTCCCGGTTTCAGATTAAGCTGAAATTTTGCACGCATATGTATTGCATGACAATTCAATAATATGGTATCATAGAGCTGATCTGATAATGGAGTCGGAAAGTGGTCACTCTGTCCACTCCTGTACTAAACTAGATAGACCTGTCGTATTTGGGCTCGTTTTACCTGTCTTGGCTATATGATATCCAGGATCTCAAAGGTTTGTATTTAAAAACCTTTTAAAAAAAGGTTATTTTACAAGTAAAAATAATAATGCAAATATCTGACTACTCGTATCTCATGTTAAAAAAGTTTATTAATGTTCTCATTCATATAAGTTAAATAATTAATTATGTCTACACATATGAACGTTCTCTTATTAGTCTTACTATACACGTATATTTCAAAATAGAGTTTAGTAATAAAGGATTGACCTGTATAAGTTTGTACAACGTTATGTCTCGATTTATCACATATTGTGTCCGTTGTATGTACGGAGGGCGGGACGCCCGTTGCCGGTGGCGCGATGAGCGATGGGTGACATAAGCAGGTTTTTTGGCGCCAAAAGTCTACGGATATTGACTCCAAGATTGACGTTTGCCTGAATACTGCCTAGAAACCCAAACGCGTATCCTATATTCGCATGTAAAGCTACGTATATAATATTTAGAACAACATATCTAAGTTTTTAAGCGGTGTACGTTATTACTTGACTTAAGCTGTAATAACAGCAGCGCAAAATTCATTCTGAGCTCGATAAATTTGTCCATAATAAAGTATGGATGCAAGTTTTGCAAGCTTTTATTTAACTTGCTATGGATGTACCTATGTATGTATCTATGTAAGTTCGGATGGCATCTTGCAAGTTAAATTTAATCAACGTCCCGGTTTCCGATTGAGCAGAAATTTTGCACACATGTATATCGCGTGACAATACAATAATATGGTGCCATGGAGCTGATCTGATGATGGAGTCCGAAGGTGGCCATAGGAACTCCTGTACTAAACAAGATAGATTCATCGTGTTTGGGCTCGTTTTACTTGTCTTGGCTAGCACTCTGCTGCTACGTGATATCCAGGATCTCAAAAGCTTGTATTTAAAAACCTATTAAAAATACATTTACTCCAGGGCCTCGGTAAGAAATCGATTTTGATTAAATTTATTTGTCCTTCCAATAACGTGGTTGGATTTTTTTCATCCGGAAAATTATGATATTTTTCGCGATATACGACCCGAGTTTACGCATATGAAATTGAATAAACCGGCATTCGGAATCAATAAATTGCAAATTATAATAATTATAAGTGACCAAACGGATGGCCTGTATTTTGGGCACCGCATTAGCATTGCCATACAACGTGGAAAAGCGGCCAGCATTTCTGAAACCCTTCTCAACGATAGAGACCTGGAATCGATTTTTATTTGTAAATATATAACAGTTTTGTTTTAGTATTTCTCTAATTGCAAACTGCATTTAGCATTAAAACTTACGCCTAACATACAGGTGTAACGCCAGTCTAACAGCTGTTATCCCAAAACTTCAGAAGTTTATATATTTGGAATAAGCTCCGTGGCGTCCGATCTTTACTACGGACTATTCATGTAGAAATATTCATACGTTTAAGATGCTTATAACGTAATGCTTGGATTAACACAGTCATATATATAACTTTATAAAATACCTCCATCAGGGGAATAAAATCACTGACAGATTTACCTTAGGGATTTCAAATTATATCTTGAAATATTTGAAAATTCGCGACTTTTTGAAAATATATATATATATTGGTTTTAACTAGTACTAGGCTGGATAATTGTATGGGATCTTGGCATGATGAATTTCGTATCGTACATTAGTTGTTATGATCTGAGTGTCTGAGATGGGCCCTAGAGTGGTCCGTTGTACCGTTACCTATAACAAGAGCATTACTTGCTTATCTTGGGAATATACAAAGTGTGTGTTTGTCTGCAGTTACCAATATTCCTGCCCTGTTTTCCTAAAGTGGATTGGTGGGTTCACATTTGTTATTTCGAAGTACAGGTTTCATCGCGACTTTCCTCATTTTCAAAATATGGTAATAATATGCGGGTTAAGTTCGAAAAATTACGTAAGGGGTACGGTATTCCAAGCCAGGATTCAAATCTACCTCATAAGACGTATGCATGTTTGCTTTTAATGTATCAGGAATATTGAAATTTATCTTTTGTGAAAAACACCATTATAAAAATCGCTTTAGTATTCATGCGTGTAATCTGATTTCCTTGAGCACTCAATTTCAAAGCTTTGCTGTAAGCCCAGATTTCATACTTCTATGCTACGAAAGGCGTAGCATGCAATACCGGCTGCTACGCAAGGCGTAGTGAAATATCTTAGCGTAGTGCGATGTAGCACGTTGTAGCTGTTTCAACCAGGAAATACACGAAGAATTTAAATCCTTTCATTTAGTCATATCAAGGAACATGCCTCAGTATCGTGTCGACATGATAAAGCAACGAAGAACTATGTCATGTTACAAAATATGAATATTTGTTACATTTGTTTGAAGAAGTTAGTCGCTTATTTTCAACATGTCTCCAGAATACTAATATGAAATTTGTTTTGCTTCTATGAACATAAATGCATTGTAACGTACGTGCAGCGTCATGTATATTATAACTTTCGAATTATGTTTATACGTTTGGTGTATTAGGATATTGAATATAACTAAAGTTTTCACGCGGCACAGCTTGCGTAATCTACGAGTATATCCCTTGAAATCTATTTCACTTTCGAGAATGAAAATATACTCCCGAATATACATACATACACAACAAGTTTTATGGTCATTAGTTCATTTGCAAGGCTATGAACAAGAAAAAGTATCCAAATAAAGTATCTTTAACTTTAGTAAGGGTCTTTACATAAACTGGATTTCCAAAACCAAATTTTAATTATATGTAATGAGGATATATTAATTAAAATCATGAAGAGGAGCATAATAATTTTATTGATTTATATAAAATAATAAATCTTAGCACACAAAGTCGCTTTTGAGGAATATTTGTAACGTTTTCCGTAGATATAACTAAATACATCGTGATGAAACCTGCAAATAGAGATAACCGATGTGCCAAATCCGCCAATCGATCTTGAACAAGCGTGGCGGTATACAGTCCACTCTCTCTATATAACTAGGAGTCTGGGCCTGAGTCCAGCAGTGGATCGTTTGTAGGCCCTTATTATTTAAAAAATTATTATACCCTGGAAAGTAAATTATTACTGCGACTGTATCTTGAAATTTTTGTGTAAACAGCAACAAGCAGCGAAAAATGAACTGCTGACTTAAAACAAACATTGAACTCGAAGCAAAATATTTTGAGTTTGTACAGAAAATTATGATTTAACGTAGCGTTAATCAGTTCATTTCAGTTCTCCCTGATGTTATTATTATGCTAATAGTTTTAATTCAGTTCCTCGTATTTTAATCAGATATTTTATGTCCTTCGAATACTTGTAGAAATATTAAGAAATGAATTAATTGCACATTATTTTCCTCAATCTTAGTATGAAAATAGAATAATTTTATACATTGCACATTATTTATTTTGCTAATAGGGCTTCTGGTAAACTTAGTTCTCCAATTAGTAGATAACAATTATAAGAAGTAGCTGAGAAGTTAATTAAGTGTTATTACCGTGATAAAAAATAACGGACTCTGAAAGATTATAGCTTTTAGTTGCCAAATTTCGATCATAGTCTCATATTACTCGAATATGATATACGATACCATAGTATGATACGTCCCTTCAAGAAGTTGAGTATAAATTATAATAAATAACATATTAATATGTGTGTTTTAATATTTTGCTACTATTTCATATAATTTATGAAAAAATAGTTTTTAATGAAGTAATTAGTTTTTTTTCTGGTGTGGAAAATTCATTTGAAGATCCAATTTAATAGTAGATATTGCAAGAAATAGATCACTTATAAATTTGAAATATTTAGTTAATTCGACAAGAAGAAAGTTATAAGAAGCCTACTGTAATAAATAATTGAAATATTACAGAGCAAGGGTTGAAAGCGAATAACTTTGGTGACCGCAGAGCGATAGGAATGGCATGCAAGGAATCTCCACGTCTACTCTTGATGTTAAGACCGGTAAATATCACAATATTTTCTTTTAAAATTATTTAAGCAAATACAACTGAAAACAGTTCAGGCACTGCTTTTGTCAAATGATTTGTAAATATTGTCCTTATTTTAGGTACTTTTCTTTAATTAGTAGGGTTTTGTAGCCATTGTGCTAATAACGGAAACAATATTTATTCATCATGTCTAGCTGATCTTCTTTCTGGCGTAAGTCTCTGTAATTTCACTGGATGTACAATTGCACACAATTATGTATGTATAATTTAATAGGAAGGCAGCACCTATTTAGCGCTATGAAATTACCTAATCGTAGGGGATTACATTGTATACTCGCCATGTTTGTCCAAGGCGGATTAGCGGGTTGCATCACTCGTTTATCTCAATGTGCAGATATTATGATCTCTTCGAGAACCATCAGTATGTAGTGTTTACGCACATTGGGGCAGTAAATTGTATTAACGGAGTTCCCTGACCGGCGTTCAAACCCAACATATAGAAATAAATATCTAACTGCTTTCATAAGGTAAAAACACTAACAATTTTATGCTGTACCTATGTTAGAAATCATTTAGAATATGCATATCATATATGAAACTCACGCTATCATAAATATATAGCAAAGCAAAAGCGTTTTATTCGTTATTTATTTTATGGGAAAAAGATTCAGTACTCTAGTGATATATATTTTGATCTTTGCAAAAAGTTTCACCTTTTACTTCTTCAAAAAATTACCACCTCTGATATTGATTGTCCAAACCTCCTAAGTAAGGTTCACTTTAATATCCATCGAATTCTATACGATTTAATCAATCCAAAATGTACCTTTAACTTTTACTAATTATAGACAAAACTCATTTCTAGTGGGAGCAAGTAATTATTTAAATAATGTAAGTAAATACGATGACATGAACCCATTTGCAATCAGTATTTCAGGAGCCAAGCGGTGTCTAAACATTAAATTTTTCAACACTGATTAGAAATCTCGGTGCCTTTTTTATGTTTGCACGTTACTTTTAAGCTATAGCTTATCCGTGAAAACAGTCATTGGCTTTCTTGTATTAATTTCAGTTATCTAATCAAATGTATTTAGCTGTAGGTTGTCCATAAATAAATAAATAATGGGGGCTTTACCTACTGATCTATGTAACACGGCTAAACATATTTGCCTGAGATTAAACAATGGAACGAAACTAATAATTCCTTCGCGTAGGAACTATTGACATGGAAAATATTTGTGTGTTCGTCGTTAGATCAAAATGTACGATGTGTTGACAACTGGGACATTTCATCTGCATACGACCGGATGTTGGAGTTAATCAAATATTCCAATAGTTTGATTGGTATGAGTTCGTTGAACATAGATTGAACTCGATGTTCTATCACTGAACTTGACTAGCCTCAGTATTGTAATGTAAGTAGGTGACATATTTTGAATCAGTTTGTCACAAGGATTGGTTTCGTGAGAGAATTTTTAGACGACTTTGCTTGCCTGGATGACAGTTGGATTACTATCTCGTAAAAAATATATCGTGTGCCAGGATAAAAAAAATATGTATTAATATTCATTTATTTTTAAATATTGTTTGTTTGTATGTTTATCGTTTTTTATATTCCTTTTATATGCTTGATTTCGATCAAAACGTTGCCAACTAACAGCTTTTTGGCATACAATTAATTAGTTTAATTTAATTGGTATAAATAGTTTATTATCCGATTAAATCAATATTCTTTCAATAGTTGCATCAAAAACAAATTCAAATATGAATTAAAACAATAAAATATAATAAATTTCCAACTTTACCGAAACAAAATTTTAGCATAATTGGAATGCATTGTTTACTTTGCTTGACACGAACGTATTAAAAGTTTACCTGTAGGTTAAAATAGTTAAACAACTTAAAATGATCGCTAAGGTACACTCGACTTAAATAACTTTATGCGTAGTTAGTACCCGACTAGATTAATTGGGTGCATGTTTGAGCAGTATATGATGAATTTCATATTAAATTTCAAAACAATTTACATATATTTAAGTTAGGTTTATTTATAAGATAGTTTAGTTTGTAGTTTATCATAGTAATTTAGAAAAATGTTTAATCTATTCACTTATAAAAGTTACTAGATTTTAGGATATAAAAAAACACATTTTGTTATACATAAATAATAAGATTTCACATAAGCATTTCAGGAACGTAGTGTAGAACATTTCCATATTAAAGATCTTGCGTTAAAATACATAACTTGCTTAAATTATTCCTTTAAAACATTAAGATTGATTTTCAATTGATTTTAAGCAAGCTGTTTCTTTTTTGAGATTTGTAGCCATTATGGAAGAAAATGGAATCCTTATAAAATCGTCTTAGTACTTACAAAGAAAATGGGTTTGAACAAGATCAGTCAAGTACCTTTTGGGTTATCGAGCATTTTCGGTGAAATGTTTTTTTAGGCCAAGTAACAAAAACAGGGTGCGATAACAGTTATAGAATGATATAAAAATACAAACATCGAAACAAAATCATTAATGTAAGGATTAATTAGATATTATTTACTATCAAATATAATATTTAAGATCTGTTATACATATTTTCGATTGCATTCCGTCCCAGGTAGATTTTTAAGTGTTTTGTATCATCACATTTAGGCAAAAATGTAATTTTTTATATACATAAATACACATACATTGCGCGTGTGAGTTTTTACTAAAATAACTTTTAAATATTTAAATAGATTTATATGTAAGTGGTATCGTCAAATTCTTTATAGTATTCTGATAACAGAGGTTTGGTCACTGTCTTCATTTTGTATTGTAGTAACTTATACTAAAATTAAGAAAGAGAAAAGATAACTTTACAGCATAATATTATTTTAACCTCTTCAGTCATTACTCAAGGGTTTTCTGTAAAGTATTTATTGCCTTAGCTATTTATTAATTATAAAATATTTAATAGTTCTCAAAATCTGAATTTCTTCTATATTGTTTATAATTACATTTTTTTTTCGTTCTTACTTTAAAATAAATGTTCGCAAGTATGTATATAGGTATATATAATATCTTTCGTCAATTTACTTATTATCTTCTGATTATGATTGTGTTGTATAAGTTAGTTTGGTTATAGAACAACAAGTAACGAAAGAAACAGAAACTAATAAAAGAGACGCGATAAAAATATAATCAAGGTACTCACCAATGAACAATAGCGAGGAGGCCGATCAGAGTACTTGGTGCATGAATGTCAGCCAACATGTTTTTGATTTTACTTTTGTGTTTGTTTTCTGTTGCGTATAATCCGCGCGATATTGTGTTGTGCGGATGTGGCGCCGCTCTCGGCGTGCGGTGGACGCGTTCAACGTTTTTGCTGGAAGTTGAGGCGCGATAGGGCCGCCTCTGGACCAAGGCTTCAAGTTGTATACGCATGCGCGAATATCCCACGCTGAAATTCCCAAAACTCGACCGCCACGAAAGGCTTTATGTATTTTTTTGGCGATTTTAAAAGCTTTTATGTATAGGTTAGTCGTAATCAGTGTAAGTCTGAATTTCAGTAATATTAATTTACTAAAATTACGAGACCATTGCGCACTTCAGAGACGTGGGACATGGATATATCCGTTTATCTGCGAGAAAATGTATCCTATGTCCATCCCATTATAGTAAATGACTCTGTACATTTTTTTACAGGTAATTTGGTTCTTTTTACAGGTGACCTGATTCAAGTAACAGATACATTGATAGCCATAAAAACAAAGCTAGGCTGGGTTATCCAAGGTGTTACCATCGCTGCTTATTCCTTGAGCCAAACAGCAAACTTCAATTGTTTGGGTCAGCTATGGGAGCTTGAACGATTGGTATCAAGCACCCGGCTCAAAAGAAGAAAACAGAGGTTATGGAAAGGGAAATAATGAGTTATTGAGAGATACACACGTATTAAATATCCATTGTTGTATTTATTGAGTTTATATAATTAAAATAATACAAAAAGCAGGATATTTTTATTAAAAATATTTTTATATTATATCTCTCGTTCAACGAACACTACAGAATGGCTGTCAATGTATCTGTTACTTGAATCACGTCACCTCTAAAAAATAAGGTTCATTACTACAATAATTCAATTAACGCAACTTAAATATTATATGTATATTAGCATGTATAGACATGAAGAATGCGGACTGCATCATAAGCGAAGAGTTATTTTTTTATGTGAAACACGTTGTTAAGGGTCAGTAAAAGATATATAATAGGATATACATTTTTAACTGACATATACAAATGTCGAAAATGTGCTCAAAACTTTAAGTTCTTTAAAACTAATTCATATACTTAGTATATATATAATATTAATATGCGTTATGGTTTATTTATTTTAGGAACATTTATTGTGTAATATTTCTATCCTATTTGTATATTTATATATTTAATGTACCAGCATCATACATTTTGATTCCGTTTGTAAAAACGAAGAGATCGCTCTAAAGCGATAAAACCGTTCATCGTTCTTACATTTACTGTTACTAATGTAAATTTTATTTAATGTTATGTTGACAATAACTGCCATATCTATACTGGAAAAAATTTAAAAATATTGTAATATTATTGAAAAACAACAACAAGAAAAACAACAATTTAAATTGTCTATCTGTAGATACATGCAATCGGTAAATGAATCCATATGTAGGAGTAAGCTTGCCATTGCGTTCAAACACTACATTTCAATTTGCGCCCCTCTGATTCCAGATTAAGGCACGGTTGAATTTATGCAAATTTCGAATAGAAGGCTAACTCCGCATTTAATTGATTTAGTAACAATATGTTTACTATATGTAAGCAATTGTATAAATATTTATAATATTATATTCTTGTATTTTAGTATGTATGATGTAACATACATATTGTATAATTTGAGGATATTACAGAATATTTGTACAAATGTTTTACTGAAGTACGATGCTTTACAATTTCATTAAATTAGATTTTGTATTAGATAATTTTCGACAGCGCTCTGTGATCTAGTAGTGGATACGTTAGTTCAATAGAATATAGAGCTCTTGGATTCGATTCTTGATAGGAAAAAATCTTAACGAATTTCCGTTATTTACCCTGGCAGGATATCTGGGAACGCTCCAGAGTTGTCCTTTGTATTATTCATAAAGAACTTGCTTGGTTTGAGATATACAATAACTGTGATTCCATTTGGATTTACATTAATTTTTTCTCTTGATGTCGATAAAAGAAAGAAAGATAAAATCAGTTCAAACAGCCAGTTTACCTTTGATACAAATATGTATATCTAAAGCTTTAATTAAGCTTTTACAAATGAAATGATGATCTGGAACGTAATTCAAGTCGTCTCCAATATTTGAATGAAAATAATAATATTAATTTCCCAATTTAAGCGAGATCGCATTAAAGTTGGTAAGTACGTAAGTAACGAATTGATTAAAACTCCTCTTGTAGGTACTCTTACTTCAGAATAAAATTACGGTTAACGTGAGTGTAATTTAATTTTATTTACCTGTAACATAAGAACGCGGTTAAATTATTGAAAATACTTCTACTTAATTCGATTCAAATAATTCGATTATTTATAAGCAGCTTTTAAGCAGCTTAAGCAAATTATGCTTCCATAACGTGTATTATGTCGAATTGAATTCATATGTCTTTACCTGTGAATTAGTAGTTAGTAAAGTATTGCAAATGTTGCTGAGTTTGCCTTATCTATATATTTATTATTAGCTAACATTAAAAAAAATATATTATCCAATATGCCTAAATTCATGTACATTAGAAACACATTTGAACTGTGGCACAGAAACCTCATTGGTTTATTCTTGCCGCAGGAAGTCGTGTACCAGCAATATTGTTATATCAAAAATAAAGCAGAGGCGAGTAACTGTAATATCAAAGTACGCTACATTATTCGCGTTGGACTAAAACTTTATGTTATTAATTATCTATTAAATCGAAAACACGATGGCGCGATGAGTTAAAAACGGAAATTTAAGATAAAATTGCCTGTTACAATCACTACAATTTTTAATGAAGTCCAAGAGGCGCTTTGGAGCACATTTAAGACCAATTTTCAGACTAAGCGACAAACATGAATTATAAAATCTGTCTTTATGGTTAAGCATATTATAAATTAAACTTCACACTTTACATAACATGCAGACACTTTAGTTTTATTTATTAGTTAGTAAAATATTCACGATTTCTGAACATTTTAATGCATTAATACTTTTAGGATTTTAATGAGTGAGATGAGTACACGCTTATAATATTTCCAAGCGTTTATTTTAATTTTGACGTTGCACGTCTATCAAGTTACATATTTCTTGATAGTAAAGCCCACATGATACAAATAACATAATTATCGTACTTTATAGTTGTGGGTGCCGTAATAGTAGTGGTGTAATATGAGTTATATTATCCTAATATTTTACAGTCTTACTAGTTTAGGATTCAGAATTTTCTGTGTATGTGACATATTAGCCTTTAAATACAAGAAATTTCCTGTAGTCGGATGGCTGCCAATGCTTACGGTAACACAGGTTTGTTCCTAGTCCGGGGTCTTGGCAACCACCTGACTCCACAGACAACTCTCTTTTGTACTTTTTACTGTTTGACTATGTAATAAAGATTTTTATTATTATTATTTTAGTTATGTAACGCACAGACTATTAAAACATCGACATATACGTAAATAAATCGAAAGTAAACGACTTGAAAATAAAAAAATCTACTTATTTATAAATAAAGTCGGTAACGCATGAAGATAATACTAATTGTACCCTCATCGAGCTGTCTAAAGTAAAATAAATGCTTGGAAAGTGTATATATGTATAATAGTTATTCATTCAATTTATAAGAATTAGTGGCCTTACTTATAATCGTTTGTTAAATTTTAAGAAACTGCTCAGCAACTAATTAACGAAAATCTTACCCATAAACTCCTCTTAAGGATAAGAGGTGGAGGTAAAGTAACTCATAAATAACTGTCAAAAATAACCAATATCGAAAGGTAGTTTAAGTGACTACTAAGAGGCAAGATGGCAAGTTTTATTTAAAACAGCCATTGATTAGGGGCTTAAGAGTCCCTTATTTAAGAGATGGCTAATCATTTCTTTACGAGATTATTATAAGTAAGGCCCTAAATGTATACTAAGTTTAATAATTTATTAACTATAAGAATACTTGCTCGAGTCATAGTAATACGTGGCTTTCGTAATAGTATAGTAGTGTAACTGTATGCAGTGTAATGTGGCCGATCTAAAAACCAAATTCTGATTATAACACAAAACTATGTGAAAATTGCTACTAAAGCAGATAATGATTATGTTAAGCGATTGTAATGGACAACGTACCGATAGTTGATATATTTGTTATGAACTACATAGATTTGCGTGTCTCTCCGTGACGGTTAGGAATATGAGGAACTAGCTCTAAATCGATATTTTTTCCCCAAGTGCACACCTATCTATACTTATGAATAATGTGAAATCAATTACTCAAAATCTGTGTTTGAAATGTTCATATTCAATAGCACAATATCGAAAACCATACATAGGCATATGAAATACGGACCGACCCCATGTTCAGAACAATGTGGGGCAAATGGCGTGATCCCCGAGGCCGCGGCTGATTGTTACGACTGTGGTCGCCACTTGAGGTACGATTCGCTCTTAATAGGATTTCCCAGTCTCAATGATGCCTTGCTATTAACAAGAAATCCCTTCAAATCGATAGGATTACATTATTGTAAACAAAGGTCTCTTGGAATGTAAAACTAACTCTTAGCTTGCATCCAACAACAGTCTACATTTTCTTTTATCAGTAAATAATAGCCTGTGTTTGACGGCTGGTAACCCTGTTTATATTTTTAATAGTGGGTAGCAAATAAATATAATTCAATCGATACCGTCAGCTACATATTTCCACTGTTCCTTCGACCTCAAAACCTCAAAAGAGCCGTTATCCTGTTCGGTACGCCGAAGTAGATATAAATGTCCTGATAATTACGAATCAGTCAAATTGGATAAGGAGGAATTATAATAGATAATAGTAATTAAACTGTGAACTGCTTATTAAAAATGTAAGTAAAACCTATGCTGTTTTGTTACGTATTATAGTAAGGAAAACTCACCCCTTCTGCAACTCCTATGTGCGGGAAATGTATAGTTCCTGAGTTATTAATGTTTTTGTCAATCTAACCTCACTTCTGTTTTTCACTAATATATAAGATAAATACTGAATGGTTACCAGTCTGTTCTCGGTCTACACAAAACCTAACCGACTGTTAGGACTGACTCCACATATTTAAATTTTCGGATACATACAGTCTCCCATTTCGATAAATCCCGTCAAAAACGTAAAAAAACGTCTCGGCGACAAAATTACCAGATCATTGTCGTGAATTTCAAACATCGATAATTAATTGAATATGTATGTATTTTTTCCACTCAAAACCAATTTCAGTTGTTATAAATAAGTCTTAAATATATTCCTAAACACATTAACCATTAAAATCATCCAGGAAATGATCCGGGGACATATATGTAAACCCAACCCGTGCATTGAATAAACACCTGCCTTCTATTCTTAGGGGATTTTTTACGTTTTTCATTGGTCGTTAAGACCCGCATACGGAAGTATTTTTATTTAGGTGCTACATGCGGGTTGTTGGAAAATTTTCTTGCATTTACTTGGAAAGGGTGACATTTCAGTAGTATGTTCATTGCATTCTTCTAATTAAAAACCAATAATCTTAATTAGTGGCTTTAGTGCTTATATGGCATATCGGTCGGAAGAGCAACTAACAATTATGTTTCATTCATTACCTGTAATCTCGCCTGTAAGACGTCCTCGCATTTTATATTACTGAATCTAGAAAATTAATTACGTAATTAATAAAAGCGTTCAGCGTTCTGATATTTTATAACTATTGCCTTAGGTGCTCAGCCAAGCTGTAAAAAATCGTGGAGGGATATTTTGAATGCTTATGGTCCTCTGGTACCTACTCATAATTTCCATGTTCAAGAAAAAACGTTAAAAATGCACGACCCAACAATAGCTGGGAGTCAAATTAACTAATATCGTCGTCGTCGTCACATTACAGTCACTGCTGACGTAGCTCCAAACGCCACTATACTAATATATTTGTAATAAATTTACTAAACGTTACAGCTTTTACGACTTTATGCGAGCGTAACTACTTATAACGTAAGTACTTACGTACTACCTACAATACAACTAAATTTACTTATATCATAATATTTTAAAAGTATATAAGATTTTATTGTTCTTTTATATGTAAAAATATTCAATCTGTAGTAAGATGATTGTATCCGCATCCATATTGTTCTTGACATATTGAAACACATCCATTTAAGTAAACATGAGATTTCCTAATACGAAAATAAACAGTGTAATAATACTGAATCCATTATTTCATATAAATAGACGAAAAACGTTAGACAAGGGTAAGGGTGCCACGTGACCCCGAATATAATACAAGTCACCTCAAACTAAAGGTGATTTGAAATAGAATCCTACACATTTCCAAGTGTAATGTGCGCTGAGAGACTTCACTGTGCGTAAATCCGATACTATCGGAACTCGATATGAAAATTGATTAGAATTTCACTATCATTTACTATATGTTGTTCGATAATATCATAGCTGTTTCTTTCACTCATATTAAAGTAAGTTAAAAACTAGAAATAAAAACTTTATACATTGTCTTACAAACAATTCATAATTTATAAATAACTGTTGTGTGAGACTGGTGCCTATTGTAATACAGATGTATTATAGGTCACCAGTGCACTCCATGGCTAACTAAACGTTCAGTACCGATGATGTATTATATTTTGTGTGCGTCCGTGTGTGTGTTACAGTGTTTTAAATAAGAAATAAATATGTTACTGATATAGGAGGTAAAGCTATATTGCATTCTAAATATAATCCCTTAACACTAAGTAAAATAGGTCACCTAAGTCAAAGGGTAAGTTTCCCAGAAGGCTAATATGCTACCGCGTTGGTTCGCCATACTGATCCGTAGTCTAACAGTAGAAGATATATAGGTAATATTTTTGTATTTGAGCGGAAAACTTATTATCCTGTTAATATTATAAATAGTAATACATAATATTACTAAATAGGTGGAGCTAATTTTTGGAAAATTACTGGAACTTTTCTTGCGATTTAGCATATATGTCAAGTTCATAATATATTTTACAAACCAATTTTTCAGTTTTAAAGATATCTTAAGTTCATCGACTATTCGTCTCTGTTCTCAGAAGATATTATGTGTTTCATGAAAATATACATCCTAAGGCGGAAAAGAAGCATTAAACACATGTATTACACATACACAAACAAACACTGAACCAATTTTTTATTCACATTGTTTTCAATATGGAAGGAATATAGAAAATGTTTATTTGAACAACTAGCTCCATGCATTGCTAATCTGTGATTTAAAAAAAAGGCATATTTTGAGAATTTATGTGCCGCATTTTCAGCAAACAAGGTTTTCACACAGCTTATTGTTGTACCAGCATATGGATTGATATATTAAATTTTTTTTTTGGAAAATTAGAGAGTCGTATATTTTTTTTATGAGCAAAATGTATAATTCTCATGTAAAGTATAGGATGTGGTCACAAACGAGGCAGTATCTTGGTAGAACATTCATATCCCGCGTTTGACACAGCTAACCAGCGAACTGAAATAGTACGGGGTATGGAACAGTGAGTATATGCGGCACGTCTTTTTAAATCACCATCATTACCTCTCCCAATCTCGCGGCTCAACAAACCACCGCTCTATTTGCACAATAAATATTTTTCAATCCCCTAAAATGGGAGACACTTTTTATAACTTTAACATCACGAGTGTTTTTTGGTATTGAATGTAGCTTTTCTTTTTCTTATAAATGTATAATATCGTACAACCTTGAAGACCACGGGTCATGAAAATGGCCCGAACTTTTGGAGGACTTGCGTGGGCCATAGGAAGGATAACATATAGAGGCCCCTTCGACAAATTTAATGTAAATGTGGTGTGACACTCACCGACGGTTATTTTTGTTTTTAGTGCACATATATTATTATGGTTATAATATTTGATAAATCAATCAATTGTAGCAGTGCTGCAGTGAAAGCTTATTAATTATTTTTTAAGTCATTACAAGAACTTTTGTCTCTTCGGATCGTTTAAAGTTTTAGATTTGTTAAAAAAAATGTGATTAAAACTTATTGATATAACTTGCTTTTAATTTCGACGAAATCAAATTGAAAATGGTCGAATTGTTATGATTATTTAAATTATTTTAAATGATCATTATAAGACTCTGAAGGCTGAAAGTAAATTAAAAGACAAATTATTTCAGTTCAACCATTGCTTTCCAAAGATTTTGTTTCTTTTGTATTCGGTACATCGACATAATTATATTGTTTAGGTTATTCCTAAATGATACGTATAATGCTTGTATTATGGTTAAAATACCTGAGGAAACTTTGAGGCCACCCGTATATAACCAAGTCAGAGTAGGTATAATAATAACAAACATATTGTTTACAAAGTTTATCCTACCGGAAATCAAATCCGGGAATTCTTCATTCCAGTGAAATAGTTGGGCCAGCGCTAAGACCCCGAAACTATAGAGGCCGTCGATTCTTTACATACTGAATATATCAGTATAGACAGTAAAACTACTCTAGTAATCGAATAGTGGACAAATTAAGACATTAGGTACTTAGTTGTAAGGTTTGGCACTTAGCGTTATTACTTACTTTGTGTTTAGAGATCAATTCAATGTAAGAGGCCTTTTAAAAAGGCGACCTTTTTACTTCTTTTTAACACCCATTACTCAAACTGTAAAGCTAAGAGTTTACTTATAGTTAGATATTGTTATCGGCATCGATTATATCGATAATTTTGGTATTAAAACTTACTGACCGAAGTCGCAGGTATTATCTATTATAGTTTATATGTTAAAGATATTTTGCTAGAATTTAAAGTGTGATGTGTTATTTAAAAAATATAAGTAATGAAAACTTGGAGTGTCGGCGATACAACTGTATATGTCGTTAACTTTTAAGCTACCCTCATGTTGTGTGCCCTCTATTGGGCAATGCTAAAATCTCGAATATTGCCAGTGAAATATAATGAAGAATTCAACTGCCATTTTTTTAAATATTTTTTTATTGTACATTTTACAAAACTTTTTCCAGGGGAAATAAATAATGATTGTATGATATTATTTATTTTAAAGTAAGAATTGGGTAGATGAGATAATGCTTTAATCAATTCTAAAACTATTTTTTAAAACACCATACTATTGTAAACTTCGTTTTACATTTTATTATATTATTTTTGGTATTTGTTTAAACAACAATTAATACTCTATTTGACTTTATACGTTTCAGTTATGACATATCTTGCTATTCTAATATAATATCTAGTTTTGTAAGAAAAAGGGTTTCACTTGCCTTGACTGTCAATTACTCTATAGTATTGTTAAAAATGTGAACGATATTTATATAGTTATTTGTAAGCCTATTAGTTGGATGTCTTTTCGAGCTGACATAGAACGTGCCTTGTATGTATAGCGCCAGTTAGTCTTAGAACTTGAATGAGGATTGCTTTATTTTTTTCAAACTAGAATATTCATAAATGCTACACTGTGACTAGATAAAATAATGGCGCAAAGCCGTATTTGAATACAAATAAAATTATAAATAGAAATATTTGTGTACACAGTAAGGATTATTGAAATGGAAATATGGGAGCAATCGGGTTGGATACAGGAACATATTGAGTGATTTTCTGCGGGTGTTATATTGAAAAATACTCGACATATTCTTATATGACATTTATAACTATTCGGTGATAAAACCTATCTCTACATTCTTGTGATTTGTTGATGGTGTAACACTATAATATATATATTGTTACGAGTTTAGCGGAACTCAAATTAAAATGCCGTTGAAATTATTATAGTTTATTAGAACTATACAAACACGTATAACATAAGTACAAATATAACCGAATACAACATGTTCAAATGTAATGCAGAAGGTTGTAATTCAATAAGACGCGCAAAGTCCGTCACTATTAGATTCCCGATTTTAGTACACACGTCTCGCTTTGATCGTAGTTCTCGTTCAACTGCCCTCTCCCTCAATCAGGCTATCATTTTACACTGCACAAATGCAATGTGCCAGTATCGTAGTCGACTTAATCCCAAACACCTGACTAATGAGTCGGCCGAAAGCGGCCTCAAATGAGTACAATAAAACAATGGGCTGTTCTCTAGAAACGTGTGCCACTAAATAAGTAAAGAAGACGATCACAAAAGAATTACAATTAGTTCAAATGCCGACTGGTAATAAAATGTGTTTTTTTTTCAGTTATGCAGGTGGATATTGTTTTTGTTGGGACCCGAGTTGTAACAATATAATTCAAATAAAAAAATCAGAATCGACTTTGAAACACTTCTTAAAATGTCTAGCTAGCTTAATTTAGGTGGTAATTCTAATTCTGTTTTAATGGTTTAAGCTCTAAGCGATGAGACGCCTACGTTACAGGAATACAACGTTTCCGGTTTCGATTACGGCAGTAATACATAGTATACATTATATAGTATACATTTCGTAAAATGACTTTTCGTTGTTTAATCTGGTCTGGTTCGCTGGGTTCGAGAGTTGTGTTTATCACGCAAAACATATGCGAGTTGGAAATTGAAATTATTGTATGTGTTAATGAAACAAAAATAATGACAATAGGTAAAAACCCATTCACTCCAAGCCTATTAAAGTTAAGAGATCACACATTCTAAAAAGTAGAAAATGTTTAATATCTGTGCATCCTCATTACATCAGACTTTCGATGCACCATGATATAATAGCAAGAACTACTATTGCAAAAACAGTTTTTACTTACTTAGGTCTAACTCTACTTGTTTAGGTCAAAGTACAAGAAAAGTTTAATTATATCTAGAGCGTTACTTTATATGGGTGTGAAGCATTCGCAATAGATTATAAGCTATGACACGACATCTCATGCACGTTAATCGAACGCAAAGTGGAAGCAAAGAGATGAAAGGAAAGGCCAAGGCAAGCAATTCATGGATCAAATCAAGGAAAAAATGATTGGCGATTGACAAAAGCACAGCTCTTACATGATAGATAGATAGACTGTAAACTGGAGATAATTTTCACATATTTACAAAATTCACGGAACATATCGCGTGTTATTATGAGTGCATATAGAAACCAAGCAAATGTATTGAAGTGAAACATCTTTAGGAACGTTGTGACTTGAAACTCGGTGAAACGAAAAAGCAAAATGAAAAGGCGATACTAAATTCATACGTATTTTTTTGCTATTTTCGAGATTTTGGTAGTTTTGGTGATATTGGTAGTTTGACTATTTTTTTACAGCATAGTCGTTTTCGTAGCCTCCTCACTCTTGTTTACTAAGCATTGTAGATATAATTATGCTCGCCTGTATGTTCTCTGAAGATTCACTTCTATACTGCGTATGAACTGTACATACATTTTTTTAAATACATACGTGACCACCATATTTTCCCATTCTTACAAATTTTATAAAAGTCTATATAACTATCTTAAAACTGTCATAATGCAGATTAGTTTACAGCTTGCACACACTATAGGTATATTCCACTTATATTCAAACTTTCGTAGCTCAAAATAATATATAATATATATATATATTTTTATATAAATAGTGACAATAATGTTCGGTTTTTTGGGCAGTCGTGTGAAAAGGTGTATCGAATACTTTTCGTATAGACACGTAACACCCTGCTGCCAATGTCATACTTTAATTTCCGTGATGTGTTTCTCCTTGTGTCGTCTTACTCCTAGTATATATCCTGATTTACTTTTACTTTGTAAAAGAGGCTGAAGGTATCATTATTGGATATCACACAATAAAACGGCTGCTGTTTATATGTCTTAGTTTAAATCACTTAGTATTTAATCTAACATAAATGTCCTGTTAGAAATAGAAAATACAGCTCCAATACTAAATTAAATGTGATGATGTTAGGATATTTCTGAAAAAAGAGAGGTATGTAATGTTATTATTAAAATAATATAAATTATTGAAAGAAAAAGACAGTGTAAGTGTAGCTAGAACCCGAGTAATCTACGAGTATAATTATTTAGAGTACAATTTTCTGAATTACAATTATGCGAAAAGGTTTTGCATATTTTAACACGGTAAAAGTGTACAAGCATAGGTAGATTTGTGATCCTATAATATCTGACGATTTGCAGTCTTTGGGGTAGATCGTACAAGTCTAAGTAAGGTCTCACTTACTAATATTGTATGTTTAGTGACAATTTTATCGTGCTGCAGTGTGCGGCATGTAATCTTCGGAGCGGACACGCCGGAGGCCGACCTCGGCAAATAACTTCCGCTGTTCGCGCCGCTACATCAACGCTTCTGTCGCTTCGCACCTGCTGACACCGTGTGCTACTTTCAAACTATGATGGCACTGTATCATATGATGTACACCTATGCAACCGTGCATTTTAGGCTACTGTAATACAATATGTCTGAGGAAACACGTTAAATAACAATAGACTGTGATAGCTTATAGACTTAGGCACAAGTAGTCACACTCTATTGTCGCGGGTTCTTAGGTACTTTTCCTGATAAGCATCGTGAGAAAACTCGATGTTTACTTTCAGATTACTGTTGTGTGTGACGGAAAGTATACAGATTATTTCCTTAGTATGGGGCGGACGAATCTAGTAATATAGACAGGTTTTACGCGCTGGTATTATAATATCATGATTTGTAATGATAAGTTTATAAAGTAATAGTATAACACAGTCTTTTTCACGTCTGTCTGTTTGTACTTATACGACTATTCGTTAACTTGAAAAGTAAAGTGTATGTATATAAAAAACCTAATTAGTTTTTATATAAGGAAATTAGTTCTACTTGCTAGGGTTTGACCAGCGGTCTAGCCTCGAGGAAAACTCTAGTAAAGTGATATTTTGAAAACGTTCTAGAGTATAGAGCCTTTGCGATACTTATCACAGTAATTATAAGGTAATTGAGTTACTCAGGCGATAACTTTGCTGTGGCAAGGAAGTGTTTAGTCGACGAGTTCTGAGTGCTCCAAGACGAGTGACACTCTGAGAGTTGTGGGGCGAGTAGCGCACGCGCGACGCCACTCCGCACGCCGCTGCTGCCGTGGCCGCTCATGCCCCTGTACAACACACAACAACACAGATCGCGATAACTTTGTCGCGATTACCACTTTACGATCAGACGTTTAATAAAAGCTTTAAAAGAGCAATGAAATTTTAAACAGTTTGCAAGTAGGATGTGTTTAGTGCATGGGAAGTGGGTAGGCGCGCGAGCGGGGCTGATGCGGTGAGCGCGCGATGCGCCGCGTGCAGCGCGCCCGCGCCCCCGCCGCGCGATGAGCGCGCGTCGCACGCTCCGTTGCCGCCTGCACGCGCACACCGTTGCGCGGTATCTGCTCCTGCCTCTCGTCTTAACTCTTGCGGAAGCACAGTGAGTAAAAATAAATAAATAAACATAAAAAAAGATATTATACGATATTATATATTTTTATACATTTTTAAGACATAAATAATTTATATACGTGTGTCTGGTTTTACGTACGTATTGAATTTATAAATTAGTGTAAGTATAAAACTAAAATATTTCTTATTCATTATCCAATATATTTAAATTTTAAAATAAATAAATAGAATAGATTACAGAAATAATTATAGTGAGTTCTAAATTATTATAAATGTTTCGTAATCTTGTTATTCTGTACTATATTTCCATTAGTAGGTATTCACTGTCTTTGATTTAAATTCATTAAAGCTCAATAACTATTTTATTTATTAAAATATTCTTAAGCTTTCGGTACTAGTATACATAACAAAACTACGTTTAAAACAATTAAATCTACGTTTTAATGGTTTTAAGCGCGATATTTTATATGATTTTTATTCCGATGATTCAGTAGCCGTAATCACGGAAGATAAAGATGTGTCGATGAGTAATGCTTAAGTTTTTATTCAGCCTATCGCCAACTAGTTCGTTTTAATTATTCAGTTTTAATTTTTGTTTATGATTATTAATAACTCTATGGGAGGCTAGTCTAATTTACCAATACTCTTTGCGGATTGCAGAGAAGAAGCGTTGCAAGAATTTAGCAACATGCCTAGCTTTAATAATTTGATATAGTATTAAAATTAAAATGGGTAGGAGGTGAAATAAAAAGAGAAATTGTTAATCAAGTTTCGGTGCCCACCGAAAGGGCTCATAGTATCTTGAGATCTGGCAGTTGGTTGCTGCTGGGATTGAATCTTAATAATTTTGATGATCGGATCCCAATCAGGTGGTACTTGCTCATATCTTTTCACTGGTACCACTGACCATCTTTGTTTTTTTTTTTTTTTTTTTTTTTTTTTTTTTTTTTTTTTTTTTTTTTTTTTTTTTTTTTTTTTTATTTTTCCTGACACTTGACATCTTTGTACCGCGCTAATACTTTTGAAACGAAGTTTTATTGTTTTAAATTCTTATTAATATGCTTGTATTCTTTTTGTAATTGAAGGCACTATTTAGATTTAGTGCAGACAACGTCTACGGTTTAGTTGTCTAAGCGTAGGTCCGCATAATTCACTGGAAGCTGGTTCTGAAGCTGATTTCGGCAGGTTGAATTTGGTAAAATAAACAGTTCACTATATACAAGGTCTGAGCCTCTGGGTCCAGCTTACAGAGGAGTCTATTATATATTACCCATACTACAAGCGTAACATGCTTAACTTGGGGACAGTTATAGTGTGTGTGTGTATGCCAATTTATTACAAAAAATCATTATGTTGTCATACTGTAACATAACAATGAGTTAATGACTATGCTGTGCTGTGTCAAAAGATACAGCTAACAGAAATAAATATAATACAATAAAACAGGGTGTTTTATCGCTATTAGCGGTTTCTTCAAGACAACCAAGAGAACATTGGTATAATATATTATTCTCACTTTATCGATTTGGCATCTTATAATAAAGAAATACATACTTACATACATGATATAAGAATTCATCTATCATATGTATGTACATACATTAGTGAAATATAATAATTATACTAATAATATAATTATTATATTTCACTAATGTATATATATATATATATATGTATAATGTATGTATATATATTATATACTAATAACGAATACTATGAATGTCAAAGAAGCAAGTGAGGTGTGAAAGAATAAGCCTGTATGGCGCTCTGTTGTTCGTGCCTACCCCGCAAGGGACCTGGCGTGAATTTATGTATGTATGTAACATATATTATATATAAAATCATATTACATGCAAGATGAAATCGAGATTAAAATTTTAAACACATATGAACACAGCTGGCAATACGTGCTGACATATAACAAATCAAATTTAATAACGCAAATAATTCCTTATTGTGAGATATCTTCCTCCCCTTTTCTATGCGCAAATCAAATATAATCCGTTTGAAGAATTTAATTTGTATCGGGTTTTATTTCAAATTATTTTTAATATATTTGCAGCTTTCTGCTATATTATACTTGCTTTGGATAAATAATTTCATTTAATTTCTCATTAAACTTTCTTTGATTTCGTTCATAATATTATTGGAAGCCGTTGTTGCTTTTTACCAATTTTGTCCCGGGCGAACATGATATGCCCGAATCGAGTTACTTTTTCACTTATGCCTAGTATTTATTTTATATCAAAATGAATGTTTGTCTGTTTGTCCTTTATAGAATCGTAAACTATATATTTGATCATGTTATTATCTTTAACAAAGTGGTTGTGATTGAGCCAAAGAAGGTTTCTGAGTTGTTTCACAATTGGACCCGGTAGGTGGCGCTGTTGTCGGTATATCCATTGAAGGTTTTCCGGGCAGGACGACGTCTGTCGGGACAGCTAGTATAATATAAAAAACTTACTGCTTGCCGTAAACGGCTTAGTTGGACCCAGGTGTACTTAATCGTGAATACTGACTGGGTTAAGCAACTTTTCTCTATTAGTATATTCTCACAGCTTAGGTCATTTTTTTATTACAACTGATGACGGCGAATGAAAAGGTGATGAGGAAACCTACATGTCAAGTTAACTGTAATGTGTAATCCACCAATTCGCCACGTGAGCCTGCTTTACTCACAGCTCCTGTAAAATGGGGAAGTCCGAGCCTAACAGTGAGATTGTTTATGGGTGTTGTGTCCCAACACTAGATATACTGTATGCACATGTACACACCACTAGTCGCGTCCTCATTCAATTCATTTATTCTGTTAATTTCCAAATGTAACAACTGTACATTTTGTCATAAGAATAATTAAATAAAAGTTAAATGCTAACATGTGTTATTATTAAATTCAAGTACAATGAATACAGAAAATAACAGAGATGTTTAATAGCTGTTCATAATTTATGTTACATACATACATACATACATAACTTCACGCCAGGTCCCTTGCGGGGTAGGCACGAACAACAGAGCGCCATTTAGGCTTATTATTACACACCTCACTCGCTTCTTTGACATTCATGTTACATTTTTAATATAATTACGAATTGGACTTTGGAAAACTTGCTTGCCTTGTTTGCATTTTGCATGGAAAAGTCGACATAAAAAAACCCTTGCGACAACTTAATCTAGATGTGTAACCATTACCACCGATTGAACCTACTACAGATATATCTGTGGTCTGTACACTGTGTATTATTTTACTATTACTCTTAGATGAAATGTATAATTTTTGTGTGAGATTTATGTTAAACTTTAAACAGTAGTTAATGCAAATTCAAAACTTTCAATTCAAAATTGTTCCTAATCGTGACTTCGTTAGTCACAAGCCCTTTCAAGTCTGCAAAAAGACAAAGTACTATTAGTATTTTTATTTATTTATTAAATGCCTATTTTAAAGATATGGACAATATATTATATCTACTTACTTTGCTTGTCTAAGCCGTATTGGTGACTTCACATATACATAATTTAGACGTGGAGGATTCTACGTAATATTTTGCTTCGCTGTTATGAAATGGTAATTGTAAAAATATGCACATAAGGTGACAAAACATGCTCAAGCCAAGCATGCTCAAACCCATGTCATTGAAATTAGCTTCGAGAACGTTACTCACTCAGCTAACACGACTTAGTATCAGATTTTGCAAAATCAAAAGAATGAATACCCTAGTACAGGAGTGAGTAAAACTATTCAAGTGGCACTTTGAGACAAATAGGTCTCACTAAGCCATGATGGCAAGTTAATTTAATATTGGATTTGGGGGATCTTCGTGCTAAATTGCAATTTAGTTCAAACCTTGTTCCCAAATCTCATTCAGATTGCTTTGCCTCCTGATAGTTATTTGGTAGTAGTAGGTAAATACTTGTATATTTTCAAATAACCTTCTACTACACTTCAGAATTTTGGATAGAGTTTTACAATGTGTTTTTACTATATAACAGCAACTAGTGCCTTGAGTTAGACATCTTCTTTACTTATTTACACTAAGGGTTTCCATTAAAAAAAAACAGTCGGTAAGTCCTTTTATCCGTGCAGGAATGGAGAAAGAATATTATTATAATTCCCTGCGGTCGGGCGGTCTGTCGTAGGAGGCGACAAAAGAACCCACAGCCAGGTGGTAGGGTATTTGCCCGACTGGATGACTACCACCTCTGGTCTAGAGTATGCCGTCATAACAGCCTTTAGTTGTGTTCCGGCATAAGTGACCAGGTTCCAGTCTCCCAAGTGAGAGCAGCAGCGCATTTGTAGCACCTTTGGTGTTGCATATGTCCATAGGCGATGTTAACCTCTTTCCAACAAGTGGGCCGTCTGCCTGTCTGCTGAACTTCCGCAATAAAAAAGTCCCGCCCCTGAAAATAATTATTATTGGGTTCCACATCCGGGATGTTGGAGATTTAGTTGCAGCTGTTTGGAAAAAGTGACACTTAATCGTGTAATCCTATACGAGGCCCCGCGTGCTTTTAATACCGTCCGATGACTTTTAGTGCTTGCTGTACTTATGCGTGTGGTTAGAGTTCAACCCATTCTTAATGAGGAATATTTTTATAGTTCCGATACTTTAAGATAAACAAACTACGGAGGTTTCTGTAGAGACATCCAAACATGTATCATCATCATCATCTTCAGCCAAATTCAGTCCACTGCTGGACGTAGGCCTCCCCAAGTATGCGCCACATATCCCGGTCTCCTGTCTTCCGCATCCAGCCCCTGCCGGCGATCTTGCGCAGGTCGTCAGTCCACCGGGCTGGCGGGCATCCTACGCTACGTTTACGCCAAACATGTATGGTGTTTTCATATTTTTCCACTTCAAAGAGAATGGGACAGGAGGATGAGATAGATATGGTGGAAATACCAACAAAGCGGACGAAATGCTACGCTTCCACTTTTATCATACGCACCGCTGAAGAGTGAAGCTCTCTACCGTCGTCTGTTTTTTGCTGGAGAATATAACCTAAGTGAACAGGTATCTTCTAGGTAAGCGTGCTCCACCTTAGACTGCATTTCTACCTACATCAGGCGCATTGTTAGTCAAACGCGAACCTATTCATTGTAAAAAGAGATAAGCTGATCAGATAGGAGAAATGGCTACAAAGGATGGAATATGGGATTCGATTATGTATAGGGATAGGGGAGGGGGTAGTAGGTCACCGGAACCTCTCTCTCATCGCTTAGCCAAGGCTAAGTGTTTCACGCTAATATTCTATGAGCGGGGTATAATACCGATTGAGCCGGCCCTAACAGCTGTTATTAAAATATTGATCCCAACATGGCTCTTTACCACGTAAAAAATATAATTACCATTTCAGAATGGAGCGGTTGGCTGCAGCTGATCGACTGGAAAACGTGACGCATACAGTATCTCGAATACTTGACGGATACGATATTCGATTGCGGCCCAATTTTGGGGGTGAGCATCTTACTACTCAACCCGAGTAAACGTTTTATGAACATAAACACTTATTTCTCTGTACGTCTCGCAAATACTAATCTTACTTTTCTTTATGCTACACCATTTTAATGTTATTCTTGCTCATAATACCATATCGACGGTTAACTAGACTAACTAACTTAAGAGCTCCTAGCCCAATGTAATAATATAAAAAAGATATTTCATACATGTTACAAATATAGGCAAAGAAAAACATTCTGTTGATTTGCTGTCTTATTTGTAAAGTTCGCGTAAGATTGAACGCTTTGTTATGATTCTTAAAGAAGGGTTTAAACGCTATGAATAAAACCATTAAACTACAAATAAGAGAAATTCATATCAAACTTTTTTATTATAATATAAGGTAAAATGTAGATCAGGAGAATTAGCCGTTAATTAACAGCCGGACAAAATGTTAGGGGTCCAAGAGTAATTTCACATTTCAGTATAAGGTTTCATAAATGCACTTTGGCATGCTCAGACGTTATTGTGTGAAGCCTACCAATTTTATATACTTACGGTCTCATTCATATTGAGTTAGAGTAAGGTTATAGGATCCTTTAAGAACTCTAAAGAAGCCTAAAAAAATATTCATTCACACTCAATATGAATAAGACAATTAAACAACGATTCCAAACTTATCTGTAAGGGACATTCTAAATTAATAGAATGTCTAGATACAGTATTCGGTTGTCCTAAATCCTATCTGATTGCTGCAAAATTTGCTTGCTAAAAGCGTACATCTATTACGGAGTATAGCAAATAGCTTGCATAAACATTAAGATATTCGAGCGCTGGAAGTCACGCTCCAGTGTCCGCGGCTGCAGAACCAGCGCGTTATTACGAGGAAGCCGTGGACCATAAATATTGCACATTATATTGGGGTTTCCAAGCAAATGTGACCTGATTTGTCAGCATTTTGTCTTTGCTTTTATTTAATTCGTTTTTCATTTTAAACTCCATCCTATTTCAGGTGACCCTCTGTATGTTGGAATGGATTTAACTATAGCTAGTTTTGATGCTATTTCTGAAGTTAATATGGTAAGTTCATGAAACCTTAATATAAACTTATAATTTAAAGTGGTAATAAAGTATGCCGCTCCTGGTCTAGATCGTGTCGCTATAATTTTAAGTTGTGTTCTGGTATTAGTAATCAAGTTCTGATCTCGCTTCGAGTCCGGTAGCACATTCATGATACTTTTGGACTATATCCACTTTCCACCAGATGGACAGGAGTCTATCATATACTAGAGTAGTTCAGGAACGGCGAAGGTAACGTAAGAGGCGACTAAATAACCGACAGTCAGGTGGTAGGATATTTGTCAGCTTGAATGGCTGCCACCCCTGGTCTAGAGTATGGCGCCATAACAACCTTAAGTTGTGTTCCGGCATTAGTGGACAAGTTCCAGTCTCCCTTAAGAGATCAGCCCAAAGAGGTTACAAATGCGATATTTGTAACCTCTTTGGTGTTGCAAATGTCTATCGGCGATGGTAACCGCTTTCTATCAGGTGGGTCGTCTGCCTGAACACATGCAATAAAAAAACAATGAATAAAAAAAAGAACAAGAGGTTTTCCTGATGATAATATAACAAAACTAAGTGAAAACAATCATGTTTTCCTCAAGTAGCTAAAGAATAAACAGCTGGTATCATACTACCAAGCGTGGCTAACTTCTTCATTAATCATAGAAGTGACGTATTTACTCTGTTCATAGTCGTTGGACTTTGTGATAGTACCTTGGTATTTTCAACAGATATAGGTTGTTATATCCTAAGGCTTTAGAACATAAATATACCGTCATCGACGCGACACCCTCGGCCCTAATGACCTTGTTCGAACTTTTGCAAGATTGAGAGTGTATTTTCGGACGCGTCAAGGACGTTGCTCTCGAGCATGAGTTCCATCGTTATTCATTAAGCCGTTAATAGCTCAAGAAAGGGAGCAAGGCCGCGGTCTCTTGACACACATCGGGTCGCCGGTGACCGAGGGGCGGCCTGCTGCGTCAGCCAATCGATGGCCAGCTTTACTTTCTGCCGCCACTCGCCGCCTGTCACTACAGAAGTCACCGCCCATTCGTTACCTTATATACCTTTTGTTATATAAACAAAACCTGCTACAAAGTCCTTTGTCATTACCTTTGACTGATAAGATCTAATTCAAATATATATATATATATACGATGTTATTTCATCAAAAGATTTCCAATTTATATGATGTTGAAAGGGTACTTGATGAGTCTTTTTGATTTCTAAAAGGCTACTTAATATTTTACTTTAAATAAAACCCTTTTACAGGATTACACGATAACTCTTTACTTGAATCAATATTGGAAAGACGAGAGGCTAGCTTTTGGCTTCGCTGAAGAGGTACTGACGCTATCCGGTGATTTTGCTGACAAGATCTGGGTCCCCGACACATTTTTCGCCAACGATAAGAATAGGTATGTACGTACTATGGTTTATATACCATCGAGCGATGTTTCACTATCGCTAAGTTGTTTACTTATACGTCACGGTTAGTTTTACGTAGTAAATATACAGTATCTATTGATTACTATTTTGAACTTAATCTGATTCATTGTACATAGAATAACTTTGTTTTCAAAATTTGCAATCTGGAATGATGATTCCGCTATGAATACAGCTTTGAACCATTTGATAAGAAATTAACTAATGTCTAGAATCTTTTTATACGTTTCAGTTTCCTCCACGACGTGACTGAGCGGAACAAGCTCGTGCGACTAGCTGGCGACGGCAGCATCACCTACGGGATGCGGTTCACCGCCACTTTGGCCTGCATGATGGATCTCCACTACTATCCACTGGACAGCCAGAATTGCACCGTCGAGATTGAAAGCTGTGTGACTCATACACTTGTAATAGATCACCAGGCAGAGCTTATCCAAACGCTTGCCTTGTCTTGTCTTACCACGACATTGACAAAGAGCTTCATTTAAATCCTCACTACGTAACACACATCGACGCTCTTATTCATAATTAAATTATAAATACCTATCATCTACATAATATACTCTAACTCATATTGCATACCTTCATAATGTTTTGAGTAATTACTTATCCCACGTATTCTAGTAAAACAGCATCGCATTTCACTATACAGATGCAGTTTGCCTGAAAAATAATTGCGTTTATGCTTCATATAGTCATCTATACTTAGATCAGTCGATATTCATTCTTAACTTTATAATTGCTTAAATTCTGGCAATGAGTAAACTAAGTTAACAATAACATAGTAATAACAAAACATACAAATACGACAAACACACTTAGTTTATTAATAACGGCATAGTAACAATTTTAATTTTTGTTGCAGATGGCTACACAGTATCAGACGTGGTGATGTACTGGAAGGAAACGCCTGTAAGAGGAGTTGAAGATGCTGAATTGCCACAATTTACCATACTTGGCCATGAAACCAATGATAGGAAAGTATGTATTAAAACAAACATTTTCATAGATAGTTAGGTATGTATTTTTTTCAGGCGAAAGATAGTACGTTGGACGTACTTGGGTGACGGATTACTCGAATCATTTTTGTTAGCAGAAGATCTTTGGTTACATAGAAGCCGAAGTATTGCAAATGGTATTGCCCAAGAATATAAATTATAAACAATCTTTGTATATTTAGTTGCGTATGGCTTGAAGAATATCGTCCGAGTTTCAAAATAGTTTACATAACCCTTTTAACAACCTGTTAACATTCCAGGAGAAGTTGGCGACTGGAATTTATCAAAGGTTATCACTCAGCTTCAAGTTAAGGCGAAACATCGGTTATTTCGTCTTCCAGACATATTTACCGAGTATTTTGATTGTGATGCTCTCTTGGGTGTCCTTTTGGATTAATCATGAAGCGACTTCTGCTAGGGTCGCTTTGGGTAAGTTAGTCCTCCTTTCTATGGATCGATTTATAGATTTCATGTTTCTTCTTTATGCCTTGTGACCCTACCAATTATCATACAATATACATCAATACTAAAATAAGGTATTTTTAAGGCTATGATTGACAGTGTACAAAAGGCGGTATTCTTGCTGAACTATATCTTGCCGACAAAAGCTAATATCCTTGGTTAACATATAGGATACTTTTAATTCCGAAAAATTAAAGCGTTCCCGTGTTCCCGTGGGATAGTTAAAAAAATCGCACCATGCGGACGAAGTCGCGGGTACTTTTGATAGCGGAAATATACACTGAATATTTTTAATACTAGGAAATCCCACGAGATACGAATCCACATTAGATAATCGATTCGTACCTATAACCGTGAATTAGATGCAAACATTCGTGCTTACATATTAATATGGGCGAAAGTATGATTTTTTAATTTGTTTATAAACAAATTTAACACAGGTATCACAACTGTTCTCACAATGACGACAATAAGCACAGGTGTAAGAAGTAGCCTTCCCCGTATATCGTACGTCAAAGCCATCGATATATATTTAGTGATGTGCTTCGTGTTTGTCTTTGCCGCTTTGTTGGAGTACGCAGCTGTAAACTATACGTATTGGGGCGCCAGAGCCAGAAAACGAGCTAAATTAAAGAATCGCGATCAGTTATCTACAACTACTAGTGTTGAAAAGGATTTGAAGAGTTCTGGAGGTAAATAGACCTCTCTTATGAAGTAGGTTGAATCTATACAATATATCGAAGGCTTCATAACAAATGGGCGTACAGACGAAAGTGCAGTTTTACACAAAGGATAAAATTGAGAATAAAACAAAACTGGTTGATTGTATAAGGCTGAAATTTGGAATACCCTTCTATTTAGGTACATTTGCATACCGATAAGACCTTCTAAATTATAACATGCATAGATTTTAGCAAACAACAAAAAATGACAGTTTTGCATATATGCCGATTTGTTACGAAGCCTTCGATATAATTACTTGACCTCACTGACTGCTAAATGTCAACTCACAGTCCAAACTACTGGAGATGGAGTGTGAAAATTTACATGAGAGTTCTTTCTATGCTGGAGGTGCGCACTAAGAAAGGCTAATATAAACTCATTGACACTTGACATTTATGTCTTCCGTGATCACGGCTACTGAATTATGGCCGAAACGTCGGAATAATAAAAACAAATTAATTACCGCGCTTAAAATCGTTAAAACGTTTATTTATAATTACGTTACTTAATTTTATTATTATTAAGAAAGGATTGTTGAAAATTCAAACTTTAAGAGAGTGGAAAGTGGATGAAAATCTGTGATTTCTATACAAACTCTTATCCTTATCCGTAAGAGACATGAACTTTTATGTACCCGCTTCTGGTTAGAAATACATGTACACGTTTACCCGCGTGTTGAAAATTCAACCCTTAAGATGATTAAAAACGGGATAGAAAGTTTAACAAATTAATTTTTAATCTACGCGAGTGAAGCCGGGAGCAACTACTAGTAATAAATACTTGTTTTGTTCCAAAGTTAAAGTTGTGGAATGAAATTTACAGTCATTAGTCCTTGAGTACATTATCAATCAATGTGAGGTTATATGTCAGGAACGGAGAAAATACAATTTCCGCCCCGGCCTGTCGTAAGAGGCGACAAACAACACAGGTGTAGGCATTGCCGACTGGATGGCTACCACCCTGGTCTAGAGTATGTCGCCATAAACCTTGTGTTGTGTTCCGCAGTGACCAGGTTCAGGCTCCAAAGAGAGCAGCGCATTCGTAGCACTTGGTTGCAAATGTCCATAGGCGATGGACCGCGTCCATCAAGTGGCCGTCTGCTGCTATCTCCTGCAATAAAAAAAAAAATCCTTTATTTGTTTCAGGTTCCCGTTCACCAGAAGAAATTATAGCGCTGCGAGAATGTCCTGCTACAACGGGAAGAGTGTCACCCCTTCTAAGCTTGAGGTCTAAGCCTCTGCCCCCTGCTGCTGGAGCGCCTCCGTCCTTACGACTTCAGCGTGATCATACGCAACTACGATACCGAACTAGACCACATTCTAGGAATTCAAGAAGTAGGTTGTTTTTACAAGCATTTATTTAAGACATATTAATTAACACAGTATAAATAAATACAATAGGTATTCTAATTTCTAATGACAAAGCAGTATTTTAATATAGTAAATTACATTTATGTATAATATGTGAGTAAAAACTTAATAAATAATTATTTAATACATAAATACATTTCTGAACGGTTTTATATTTAAATGTAAAATTAATTTAGAAAAAGGATATACATATTGGACATATCTTTACCTAGACGCAAAAATATAATTTTCAACAAACATTTGTCCGTCTGTTCGTACACCTTATAGGATTAATAAATACTGTTATTATGACTCTGGTCCCGACAGAAACGAATTCACACCTCAATATCTGTAAAAACACATTTTATTACCTGTCGGCATTTGAAATCATTTATTGTCGCCTTCTTTTGTTTACTTTGTGTTTAAAATTCGTGATTAGAAAACAGCCCATTGTTTTATTGTAACCTTTTATGGCAATCATTAGCCAGGTTTGTCAAATTAAGATACGGGGACATTGCAGTTGCGCAGTATAAAACAATGACCTGATGGAGGGGGGGGGGGGGGGGAGAGGGGGAGGCAGTTGAGCAATAACCATGAGCGAAGCAAGACGTGTGTACTACAATCGGGAATCTTTTAGTGACGGACTTTGCGCGTTTTATGGAATTACGACCTTCTACATTACTTTTGGACTTGTTGTGTTCGGTTATATTTGTTCCTCTGTTATGCGTGTTTGTATAGTTCTAATAAACTCTATAGTAATTCTAACGGCATTTTAATTCAGACTGTAACAATACTAAGCGTATTTTGCCTATAATTTATTCATTGCTTTCCAGATGGAGCAACTGGAAAGCCCAGGGTTATGCATGCTTTACGACGAGGCGCCACGGTCATCAAAGCATCTATGCCAAAGATTAGAGACGTCAACGTAATAGATACTTACTCGCGCGTCGTGTTTCCCGTATGCTTTCTTATTTTCAATGCAGTATACTGGACTTTCTATATCTTTGATTAAATATCTAAAGTGTAATCCCGAATAAATGTAACATGCACATTCATAACTGTAATTAAATAGTGTTACAATTTACAATATTTTTAAAAACCATTAAAACTGCCGATCAAATGAAGTAAAATTTAATATTTTCATGAACTTTATAGATATTAACTAGCTATTTTAGGTCTCTTTCAAAGCAAATAATGCAATAAATCAATCCAAGCCATAATTAAGCTATTTCTTAACAAAATATACGAATATATCAATTTATTCAATCTTGAAAAGAAACAGTATTAAGGTGTTACTTATCAAAATCATTTTCATGGCTATTCAAACAGCCAAACTAATTTTAAGCAATATATCGAATTGTTAAATTTCAAATATGTATAAAGTAGATGGATAAATAAAAAAATAACAATAAAATGTAAAAGATGTTAAGTTGAATTTAAAGAATTCCTGACATCGAAGATCTCATTCTGAGTCTGAAATGTTTCCGACCTAACAAAGATACAAGACATTTTTCAGACTTTTTATTTTTGTTTATTTTAGTCTCCTTGTAACTCTACAAACTTCTCTCACAATGCTCCCATCTCTGTAACCCGTCCAAATAGTACTATTTATAGTTTTCTCTGTAAAATAATTGTTAACGAAGATGATTGCCTTTTCATTTGAGGAAAATCTCTGTCTTCCGAGTGCAATTTTCGGAGAAAGTACCTTGGGGATAGATCTGGCGAGTAAGGCGGATGGTCAAATGGCTTTTATTTACGAGTGCTGCTATCTTCATGTTGATATCGGAATTTTTTCACACCATACTAGTATATATCGCTTCAGAGTTCAGGCACTAAATTCCTTCTAGAATCGTTCATATCAAAATGGTATTTTTTTTAATTTATTATATTTATTGTCTTACAGGTTAAAATTGTGTTCGCTAGTATTATTTTTATGTGGTACTAGTGGTTCTAGCAGACATTGTCCTGCCCTTAATAAATAAAAATCTAGAAACCGATTCCAACGTCACTTACAGTCTCACAGTGAATTCGAATCATCCCGGAACCCACTGAAACAATTTTTTTACACTTGCCGATACACGATTGAAATTTTAATAGGATCCCTAATTTTTTAAGTAATAAGTATAACCTGTATTAATCTAGATAATGTAGCATTGTAATGATGGAAGAATTTTTGAAATGGTTTTTGAAATCGTTTTTGAGTTTATTCGTTACAAACATACAAAAATACAATTTTTTTCTCCATATAATATTAGTATAGACTAACCATTCTTTTTCGTTAATTCTAGTTCTGAATTGACAAACTTTATAAGATTATATTAAAATTTTACGAATAATTAATAATATACGAGTTAATAGAAATGGATTGTAAGATTTCGAATTGGGTTTTAGATAACGCCTTAATTAAATGCGCAGATGGTGTAATAGTAGATTGTTACAAGAGACGTGAAAGTGACCTATTTAGGCACGAGTTGGTTTGGCGCACGAGCGTAACGATGGCGCTAATAGCTCCAGTGCCTAAATAGGCCTTTCACTCGAGGTTAACACTCTGCTTTCCATTTCGAATAGGAGGAAAGTACATAAAAACTGATTAAATAAACAAATAACTACGTATCTAATGCATTTAATTCATAAAGCGGTTTTGTAATTATATTTATAGACATATATCAATTTTTTTTTTTTTTTTTTTTTTTTTTTTTTTTTTTTTTTTTTTTTTTTTTTTTTTACATTTATCCGATTAACAGCGGTTGTAAAAGAGTTAGGACATGAGTCGCATGTATTAATATCTATAGTTCGTTTATTTTTATTTATTTTATTTTTATGATAGCACGGAAAATAGTTTCCCAGGGACGAAAAGTACTGTTTTCATCCCTGTGATCAGGCAACTCCAAGCGTACTTTCAAAATAAAAAAATATGTTTTTTATACATTGTTACTAAAAGACATATAGCAGGGTGCCCGTCTGTCATACTATTTAAATTTATAAAAATATACAACATAACCATGGTAATTAGTCTGTGTACCTTAATTAACATGTTTTAAAGTTTCTATAGCATAACCTAGGCTGAACATTTTCCACAAGTTTTAAAATATTGTATATTTCTTTTATTGTATATTAGGTATTGTTGTTATATTTTAAATTCCAAAACATTAAAAACGACACTTGAGTTTGGAAACTAAAATTAAGTAAAATTCTACAAGGTTCTGTAATGATTGAAAGTAATGTCTAAAATCCGTATTATAACTATATAAATACTCTTCTAAAATACAACACTTGAGAAGAATACACTTACCATAAAGAAAACATGAGTAGATTAAAAGCTAAAAATGCTGGCTTAATGCCGAGAGAAGAAATATGGGAGAAAACATTACCTAAGGGACGATGAATGCGCAGTAATAAAAAATAGGAAACGTACCCCTGGCACCGCAGTGGACGCTTAGGGACGCAACTAGAAATTAATACTAGACTGTTGACGATGCTCAAGAAATATAAGCAAACATGAATGTGTGAGAAAGAACCGCAGCACATTTAAATCATAATTCATATTACCCGTTCGCATTTTTCCAACTAGGAATCCTTTATTTTAATTGAAATTCGTACAAAAACAAAACTGCCAAATATTATGTGTATGTAATATAATTTTTAATAAAAAGGAACAAATAAACCGTAAAATTATTCTCGTTTACTGCAATTAGGTACTAATTTGTCTGATATTTTATCTCTGCTACAGTATTGAGATAAATGCATATTTTATATCCATTTGCTACCAAAATTAGTATAAATAAGTAGGTGTTTTGTTACCTGAGAGAGTAGAGTAACTAAAGTACTAGAAAAGCCAGATCATAAGTGAATTTAATTTAATTCACACTGTTATTCCGATACTTTACAAAAAATAGGAGAAATATTAACTTGTTACCGTCTAAAACAGCCATACAACCGTAATGTAGGGGCCACACAGACGTAAACGTAGTTTGGTTTTATTTATTTTTTAAATAGTACTTATTTTTATTCACAATAAAATAATAAAGCATCTGATAAACGAGCGTGTCCATGGAATCCACGTTATCCGAAAAATCATCATTGCCGCTGCTATATGCCTTAATAGAAACTAGTTCTATCGTCTATGGAAATCGGCAACGCTACAGGTGTTTACCAATATAAATTCCTCAAATTATTATATGACAGTTTAGTATGGTAGGTGGGCCAGTCGTAAAAGCTCAGAGGGCCGCGGGTTGAGTATAGCGGATCTAAACCTTTAATAGATTTAAGTAAAACTAAGTTTTAACCAGAATTTCAATGTGGTGGCCTGTGGTTTTTCCCAATGTTTTCCCTAGATGTCACTAGTGTCTGATATTCGTTATTTTACGTAAGTAGGTTCTGTAGATGTTTTTATTTAGTTCTTATAAGGAAGAAGTATAATAAGAAGAATAACACGAGGCTCTATCAAGGCATGTAGGGCAAAGAAGCTTTTTAGAGATATATATTTTAAATGGACGAGAATCATTTCTGTTTTAGAGTTTTTAATTATTTTGGCACCATTTTAATATTAGTAAATTAAATAAATATTGCAGTTAAAAGCATTAAAATGTAGGTTTGATAAACAGTCGCAACATGCTAAGGCAATACTGTTTTAATGAATTTTTAAATTAACTAGTTATGTGACTTATACTGGTGTGCACCGACATTTAACTAGCGGTTTAGATAAAAAAATCACTGTTTATGCATATATATTTAGCGATTAATTTAATTTAACCATCGGTTAAAAGTCGGTGAAAACCAGCCTAGTGATGTAAATAATACAATAATACTTTATATAGAATTGTCGTCGTTACAATGTAATACTGTAGTAATATTATTGATGTTTATATTATATTAGGAAAATGGATTGAATCTATAAGATTATGTAATATAAAATTTATGAATATTAATTTGTTTTATTCCTATTTTTATAAGTCTTTACTTTAACACTATACAATCAAGTATAATCTAATTATAGCCTATATTGTACTAGATCACTATTAGAGGGAAGCGGTTCCAAATGCTAGCTGCATTATAAGACTAAATGGAAACGCCTATCGGCTGAAATATGAACTAGTTCTCTGATCACGGGTAGCATCAGCGGATATAAAATTAAACATTTTCTAAAGCAGTTTCCTAAACTGCTTTAGAAAATGTTTATTTTATAATTCTGTATAAAAAAGGGAACATCAATTGAACTAATGCAATGTCTAATGTTTTCGTTATATATTATATATGGTAACAGTCAACGGCCTGTTAGGTCAGGAGATCTGTTTAAGTCATGAATATCACATTTTATAGTATATATTTTTGTTTCAAGCATTAGAATTACATATGTACATAGCATAAGTGCAACTTTCGTATAAAAAAGCAAAAATCACATTCAATTCCCAGATACAAAAATATATACACGACAATGATCCAGCTCATTATAGTTCATTGATTTCAAACAACGGAGTTCCTGTTCTAGTAGAGATTTTTAAAACACGCAGCTAATTTTAATCTAGAAACAATTTCAACAATTCTTAACTATCAATTTATTGTGTTTCTGATGAAAATATCAATTGTTGACTAAAATGTGGTTTTTCAAATACCCACAATATCTCTCTAAACTGGTTTGCAGTCATAGATGTACAATTTGTCTGAGCCCGAATAAAAGTTTTAATTAAATATTACATGGCTCTGCCTTGTGCCTACTTGTTTGAGGCTTATTTTAAGGGCCGCTTGTATAAAGTTGCTTAGATTGATTTAAGAAATACAAAACGTATTTAACACTCTTAAATACAATTAGCGTATTGAACACCGCTAAATTTGCCTCTAAATGTGTTTAAAGAACTGTCAATACGTTATGTGTAAAACGTATTTAGGCATTTAATATTATTTACTAATTTTATATAAAGGCGATCGTTATGTAAGCGGCCCTAAAACTTGAAAGTTTATGGATATTTGACACCCTACTTGGGTGTCAAATATCCATAAACTATTATATAATTATTTAAGTAAAACATTCCTTCATAGAAACAATATACAATAGAGGCCTCTATGCAATTCAATGTACTCTTTGGCTCTGTATAAACACGCCATCTTCATATCTAAAACAAAAAGTTGATAATCTGTACTGACACGCGAGGAAGGTCTTGTAAGTTTGTTAATGTCGCCATCTAACTTTAGTTTCCAAAGCTCAACTGCATAGAGATAGGTTTATAAAACAGGTGTTTAAGTTACTGAGGGCTTGTTTTCAGAGGTATGCGTTTCACCAAAACCCTACAGGGATGTCGCTATGTAAAGTTGTGATATGAAAATGTTCACCAGTTATCAAATTGATATATTGACCGTTTAATGCAGATGTAGCGATGGATGAGTTTAATTCATTATTCGTTATGCTATATTGTTGTTAGTTGTTAATGATATTAAACATTGACAGATAATGTACATACATTAATGTATATACACATGTATATGTTATAGTCAAAGTTCGATATGCAGTCTCTTCCCGGAACAACTGGTTTAACTAAGGCCTTTTGACAAAATCCGAAATAAGTACCAATTTCGGCCTTTGACTAAAGTATTTTTAGTCAAACCTAGAAGTACCTAACTTTTTAGTTAAACGTCGAATGTAAAATAATCTGTGTCGTCAAACGTCGATTCGTACTGCACTTCTTACATGTTTAATGATGGTACACGAATAGTCCTCTTTTAACTTTAAAATGCATATTATCTAACAATTTTTTTTTAATAAATGACGCATTAGCCTTTTTTGTGAATAAGATGGTAACTCTATTTTCCTGAAAATAAGAATTTTATAATGACCACAGAGTGCATAAATATAATAGATATTAGCTTAATTATTTTAAATTATCATCTGTCTAATTAATTATTTATTTTGTTTTCAAATGTGAATTTGTCGTAAGTCGCATACAATTTTCTACAGTATTGTTTGGTTGCGAGCCTATATTTGAAAACTTCTAAAAATAGGTTTATCAAATATAAAATTCAGATACGCGTGTTTCTTCGAATTAATATTATATAAAAGCAGGAACTATCATTGATTCAGCATCTATTATGTATAACGTACTCTGTATTCAGCATGGATTCAACTCGAGTAATCCTTTCAGTAAACAAATCTAATATCTATATAACCCTGCCATCTGAAGCAGGAACTTAAAGACCGTGCAGTTCCGAGGCTCTTTGACGCAGTCACGCAGACCAGGACCAAGACTGCAGATCTACACTAACTGGCCCATCTCCTGGCTTGAGTAGGTCTAGGTCTCTACGTTAGTTCCATATTCCAGCGCCCTGGGCGTTCTGCTAGCGCCCTGAACGCCTTGCCAGCGTCTTGAACCATATGCTCTAAGGGTTGCTACAAATCCTGCGAGTGCCGCTCTACTTCACCTCTTTGTCGTTTCGCAGACCAGGTGCTGCCGCCTTGCTGCTGCTGAAACGATTGCAGCCGCGAGCCGCTGCCGTCACCGGCGGGTCCACCAATCTGTTCGCAGCATCGAGGGAACTCGAGACACTTTAAAGATAAGTGATACACGAGTTTAGGGCCACAATAGCTTTCCTAGGGATATGACAGGTTTATTTAATATATAGGTTCTAATAAAGTATTCGAATAAATATTGTAGGCAAGACCCGGCCGTTTTATTTCACTACAATCGGCTCCAAATCAACGCATACGCAACAACTCATTTATTTGTGACAATGAAAAACAAAACAACCCACTGCAAGGTGGTATATTAAGGCCCTACTGGATGGCTACCACCCCTAGTCTAAAGTCGCCATAACAACTTTAAGTTGTGTTCCGGAAAGTGCATTTGTAGCACCTTTGGTGATACAAATGTCCATAAGCGATGGTAACCGTCTTTTTGCCAAGTGAGCCATAGGCCTGTCTGCTGAACTACTAAAAAAAATGTCCGACAGAAGTGATAACTTGAACTAATCTAAGTTGAACTATTTTAATATTGTAATTGTTTAACTTGAGAAAAGCTTAGGTTATAACTTAAATTGTATGTAGCGCGTGGGTTAAAGTGACAGAGGAGGAGCCTGCCTACCGCTGCCGTATGCGTGAGAGAAAGGAAAGCCAAGCCGACTGGCGCCATAACGCATTACGTAACGAAGCGGCTTACGATTAAATTCATTTTTTTGTATTAACTGCCGATTTACCTGAATTAATAGAAGTCTTATATATTTACGTAGTTATACTCCATAATTAATACATTTTTGATGACTGTAGAAGAACTTAGGGCCGATTTTTCTATCATCAAATGAAAGTTATCATTGGAATAAATTCTAACCCGATCACAGTTATAAATGAAACAATTCAGCTATTTTATTTGTGGAACTGTCATTTTTAATTTCTCCATCTTAGATTTTATCCTATGAATAAGTTTTATTTGGTGATTAGTAATGTATATTTATAAGCTTTTCGTCTATTTTCATCGAGTGTTATTCACAGGCGATACAATACAAATGATTTGATATAGCGGCGCAGGGCATCAACATCGGGGTCCATTCATCGACGAGGCGCAATGCGCGGGGCCTCTTTCACTCCCCCTTTCCGCCCGGACTCGAGGTTCCAGATCACCTAGTCTCCACTCAGATATCCGACTGAACGCATATTACTAAGTGAATTGACGACTCAATAATATCAAAAAGACTTTTCAGTAAACTCCTAGACTCTTTAGAGTTTAGCAAAACAATTGTGTTACTAATAATGTACTTTGCTGGATATTCGAAATTGAAGTGTTGTAGTGTTTATTGTTTTCGGTTTTGTGCTTGAGATGTTGATTATTTAAAAGATTTGATTGTAAGGTATGGAATTATTTTTAATTCATTAAAGTCTTTCAAATATTTAATTGATTTAAAGACTCTATATTATATACCTGTTAATCTTTGGAATATATAGAAATTGTGCAGATAATATATCGTGGGCGTCAGTGCAAACTCTTGTAACTACATTTTGGTGATATTATGTTTTCTTCAAATTAATTATTAACAAGTATATGTAAGTGCTATATGTAACAATTTTAACAAATAAAAAAAATTAAGTTATACGGTCCTGCACTAACGCTGATGATATGTTCAATATGTAGGTATCTATGTTTCATGGTCAAGTTACAAAATGACTGTCCAGTAAAAGCATTTTCGTGTTGGTTTTGGAGCTGGTCGAGCTTTAAGCTGTGAGCAGCCATCAGGGGTGCCAAGAGAGCGTAAGGCGGGGGTGAGAGGGGAGGAGGGGAGGGGGTGAAACCGTGGGCGCAATCCACCGCGCAATCCGCCCCCTCTCGCAGTAATATTGATCGCTCAATTTTCCTACGTATTTGCTAAATATTATCATAATAAAACATCGTTTCTTTCACTTACTTGAAAGTGATCATAGTAGTATCATAATTGTTCCGATTAACCAAATTCAAGGTAAGCACATATACTATCATTCATTTGTGGTTTACTGTCATTCACATGTAATAAAGCTCACTTATTGACTTTCATTGGGCTTTGGTCTTGTCAGTTTGTCTATTCAAATTCATTGAAAATATTTCGCAAACTTATTTCTAAATAATTTTATATAAAATGTAGTCATAAAATAGATATATGGAAGGTTTTGGTCGAAAATTATAATAAAAAATAACTATCAAGGATAAATATACGTCGTTGGTTGATCTTAGCTGTTTATAGATGTCTCATTAATCTATATTTGTCCCCAATTACCTATTAGTGAGTAAATAAAGTAAAGAGCTACTTTATTTCATTCATTTTCCTTTCAGTGAAGTTTATCTATAAGATTCTTTTTAAACAACAATAAATCAATATCAGTTTTTAAAGACTTCTTTTACATTAGTCACACTGAAGAGGCCTATTACATATGCTTATCACTTTTTAATAGTAGAATAATACACTACATAAGCCGCACATGGAGTACTGCTCTCACTTGTGGGTTGGAGCACCTTCGTACTAGCTTAATCCCCTGGACTATATTCAACGGCTCGAGCCGTTCGCGTATTCGATGATCCCATATTCGATGGTCTAGATACGCTGGACCTTCAGATAGACTTAGCATTCCTCTGCGTATTCTACCGACTGTGTAAGGACCGACTGTTCCGAGGAACAGCCGGTTTGCCTATATCCGCACCGCTCGCCATCGGCTGGGCATTCATACCCACTGAAGCTGCTTCGGTCATGTACGCAACGTTTCCCTTGCGTCCGTAGGGATTTGGAATGAGCTTTCAACTGAAGTTTTCCCACAGCGCTACAGTTGGAGGTTTTAAAAAATGATTCCCTAAAATTTGTCCGAGGCCGGCAGCGCGTTGGTGACATCTTTGGTATAACAAGTGTCCATAGGCGACGGTAACCACTTCCCATTAGGTGGGTCGTCAGTCTGTCTGCTGTAATCCAGCTATAAAAAACATAGATTTGTAGCTACTGAAGCTATTAGGCCCCAATCTAACTTCTCGCCCCAGGTGTATTAAAATATTTATATTGAAATATATAGTCAAAAGTTTTATAAAAATATCATCATATCGATTTCATACACCCACTAAATATTGTTGTAGAACCAAAGATTCCTTTCGTGTGGGCGAAGGTTTTGTCAATATTCAGAGGTTTCCACGTGTACACAATTTAGTGAAGCTGGCTGGACAATATTATTTCTCACAATGAATTGTGATTACGATTGTATCTCTATAAAAAATGTATTGGTTATTTAAATTAAGAATAAAAAAATACTTAAGTATAAATAAATATATAATAGAAACTTACAAACACCCCACTCCTGGGCGCGGGCCTCGCATTTATAGCAGTGTACCCGCCACGCTTGTCCACGGCGCGTAGGTGGGTTGAACATACCGGTATCTCGATCTGCAGGTTACATCGCGATGGTTTCTGAACATGCCATGTCTGTACATTGAAGACTCTGTAAACGATGGAGAACACGATGCATTTTTAGATTTCTTTTCTGTCTGTCTGTTTGTCTATTTGTTCAGTATTCGCGTAAAAACTACTGGGCCTATTTCGATGCGGTTTTCACTGATCGTCAGGAATTTCTTAGACTTAAATTCTGTACTTTTTATCCCGGAAATCCCGCGGGAATTTTTCTGGGAATTATTTAAAATGACCAGAATTAAAAAAAGCGAATTCCAATGTGATTTTTTCACTGATCGATAGAAAATTTTGTGTAATAAAATGTGTGATATTTTTTATTCCGGGAATCCTGCCAGAATTTTAAGTCAAGCGTGGATGAAGTCACGGGCATATTCTAGTCCATTATAATTATTTGCGTGTTCTACATATGAAGAAAAACTTATTTACTACAATCTCTTTATGACTTTAAGAATTATCTTAGAATACTTAGTGGTAAATCGATACTTCAGTTATTATTTAACCAAAATTAAAAAGGTTATTTCAACGCAGTAGGCGTAAAAAAGTTAACACGATAAAACAAAATTACCGTGTCTGTGATTAAATTTCAATTATACAAACCTGAATGCCATTTCTGGCAAAGTTTAACATTGAGGTCAGTCTATTCTAAATATCTATTTAAAAGTAGTGTTAAAACTATTTTTATCAATTATCTGTTTTAAACATGGATGTGGAGGTGGATATATTTATAATTAGATTGTCTTAAGATGTAGGTGTCGATCTAAAATCATCCATTTGATAGAGGGTGTATGATCAACTAATTCCAACTGCGTAGAATGCGCGGCACGCTGCGTCGTGAATGAAAAAGAGCTCAACAAGTAGCTCGTAATTCCGAGTTGCCGCGCGCATGCGTTCCCGAAGTGCTCCTAACCCAGTTCACAGATTTCAATATGGCCGGACCTGTGTATTAAGTCGAAGTTATCTTTCCCTCTTTATTTTTTTAAACTTTTGACATGTGTGTGAAGACTTATAGCCAAAAACTTCAATACACAGTTAATTTGTTTTCTTTTTTTTGCGCAGACACCCTTTTTGTTATTACATTAGCTGACTGTACCCTAAGACTTTGAACCGCTTTACTTTTTATATTGTTTGAATGAAGTAGATAACTAAAATGCAAGTATGAGGCTGAAACACTTATAGGCTGGTGGATATCAAAAGCCTAAATATTTTTTTATAAGACAGTATACATAGATACCTGGTAGATGTCTATGTTTTGTCAGCGGTCTATTTTTATAATTCAATTAAATTTATATATTACATAGTAGGAAAATCAGAGCGTAGGTTATAACGAAGCTCATAAAACTTTTATTCAATACAAAAGCTTTATACTTTTAGACTACTTACTATTATTGTATTGTATCACTCACTATTATTATATATACTTATGTAAAGTGTATTCAATAATAAATTAAAAGAATAAATTATTTGCAACAACTATTTATGCAACCTTTTTTGTCAACCCTACTGAACAATGACGCGTGACATCTTGATGCTATCGGTGGTGTCTTAAAAATTAAACTTCACTATAAAAAAGAAAACTAATATTAAATACTAGAACAAAATAATTGAATTTGAAAACCATTTCGCAAGCTCTATTTAAAATACATGTCCTATACTTGAAGGACAAAGAAAAGGATCAATAGGGCATACATAATATTTGTAAGGATAATTATGCATTTCCTTAATATAACATGTAAATAGTAACAGTACACTTGAGCAACACTTATATATTAAAGCAACACAAAAAAATAATGTAAATAAAAACAGTACTTTTAATTCAATGGTATATTCATAAAGTGACTCAAGCACACGTTGCGCTATGTTGTTCGGATTCCTATGATTATTTTTAAAATAAGGACAGCTCAATAACAAAAAAAAGTATTGCCATAGATATCCCGGCACTTTGCTATATTTTCTGATACACAGTTATCGAATATTATTATTCATGAAAGTACTGAAGTGCCTCTGGTTTTTATGATTTTACAGTGATAATGAGACAAAGTTACACTTTCTCTACTAATACCTGGATTAGATTTCTATATAAACGTGTGAAATAGGAAGAGCGTTTCTTCCAGTAGATACTTACTAAGTGATGAAGGAAAGGTTCCAAGGTAAATGAAACCATTACATGATGATAGATTAATAGGATCTTTAAAAACACAATTTACCCCAAATATTATAAAAAAAACTTATAAAAGTTTTATGAAGTAGAAGACAGCTTTCGTCACTTTTCCTGTCTATATGCATACATTAATTAAACAATATAACGAAACAATTCGTAATATATTAAATAAATGGTAGATGTTATGATATACCTAATTGTTATTGTTTTCTCACCTTTGGTGCTATTTAGTGTAACATGGATATGAAGATAAAAAACCTAGAACCGATATTCCAAAATCATTCATAGTTTATTTATTATTAGCACAAAATTATTTGGGACCATTTTAATGTCAAGGCAACAAATCCATCGTTTACCAATGTAATAGAACTTTGCTTTCCAAAGAGAAAAGTAATAACAAATACGCATGGAAAATTAAATAAAATATATATTATAACAACAGCCCATAACTGTCCCACTGGTAGGCTCGGGCCTCCCACTGTATGGGAATGGACAGTATACCAGCCACGCTTGTCCAAGGCGGTTTGACAGGTTTGACACGTCGGTTATCTCGATGTGCAGGTTGCATCACGATGTTTTCTTTCACCGTTGTTAGCACGTGGTAATTGTAACAATATGCACATTAGGTCAGAAAACAGCCTAGGTGCATGTGTTCCGACCAGGATCGAACCCGCGACCTTTGAGTTTAGGACGTGTGCGCTAGCCATTACGCTACTACGACTTAAAAATAAAATATATATAAATATAAATGTGTACAATTTTTTGCCAACATTTTCCAAAAGGTAATTGAAAAGTAATTAGAAGATGAGACGGCTACTAGTGTGGATGCGACTTTTGTTACACTTCGTCACGACCGTGTAAGGGGCTGGTTATCACACCGCTTCAGCTGAATACCTCAAACGGCGAAAAATTAAATCTTAGGAATATGTTACATAGTTGTGCCGTTTGGGTTCATACATTGGACCCGTGGTCTAAGAATTTTTTTAAAGACATTTGTAAGTTTTTTTAACAGTATCCGTAATCAGATTTTACCTACCGAATCAGGACTACCATACAGCGCGGCAATGTAGCCAGCCTAGGGCCACGCTTCCCATAGGTAGAAGTTTTAGTTTCTACTTCGATTATATTTTATTTATTGTATATTCTTCACTTACTATCCTAAACTTAACTCGAATATTATGTAGTTTTACAATTTACTTCTATGTATTTTAATGATTTTTTTTATAAATAAATAATACGTTAATTATGAACTTCCATTCTCGTATCATAATTTTTTGGTTTTAGACTTAGTAGCAGTTGTCGGTTGGGCGGAGATCATGGTGCGGCCAGCGATAGAGACGAGTCTTCGGGGGTCTGCTGCGCAAGTCACTTAGGTCACTAATTCCGCCGTAGCAGGCGCCCAACGCCACTATGTCGCTCCTGTTCTTATTGGATGTCGCCACACTCGCCCTTATTTGGCCATACGGTTAGTTCTATTTAATAGCCCATAAACATCCCACTGCGCGTCGGGCTGGAACAGACAGTATACTCGCCACGCTGGTCCAAGCCGGTTGGCAGGGTAAGCACGTCGGTATTCTCGATGTGCAAGTTGCACGATCTTTTCCGTCACCGTCAGCATGTGTAAATTGTGACAATGTGGGGTTAGAATATAGCCTATGCTTTCCAGCCAGGGAACCCGCGCCCTTTAAAATCGGAACGTTAGTGCGCATAACACCAAGTTACCACGGCCCTCGTAGGACTACACGTTACTCCCAAGGTGTACTCAAAACTGTGTCACAACTCTATACATTATAAATGATGAGATGGGACAATAAGCGTACGAACTAAGGGATGGTATAGATCAAAAGTTTTTTTCAAGGTTCGGCAGCCAAGTAACGATAGGAGGGGGGACATTTGTGACCTCCAGAGAACCGTTACTTTTGGTAGCTCTCTAAGACCTTACCAATTTATTTGACATTGCCTCAAATAGGCAATTCATACTACATTTCTTCCACTGCGTGTGTACTCGGGAAATTTGAAAATAGTCACTGATACTTTTGCAGTTGGGTTTCAGACTTCAAATAAGGAAAGTATATTAGAAGTATTAGCAGGGCGTGGAAGGTTTAACGAAGAGTACCGTCCCGCGCTCGTCTAAATCTAAACCAGAAAGGTTCAGAGCATTCTTCTATCATATTGCTCAGTTGCGATCCTATATAGCGCCAGTACAGGTTCATCGAAAATAATATTTGACGCGTTATTGGACCTGTCATGTTAATACGCTTTTATTTCAACTCCAGACTAGAGTGTAGACACAGCAAGATTGGATCGGGCTGAGACCGGAACGCGATTAAACCGTGGACGGCATCATAGTGTGAATTGAGCCTTCATTAGACGAGAGCGGGTCGCGGTCGGAGAAGATATTGGTAAACGTTTTGCGCACGAACTATACACGTGATAGGATATGGCGCAAACAAAACAATAAACCAATTTATGCATTGTTATCGAACATTGGCCGCAAGTGAATTATTATTTCTTGGAATACTAACAGGAAAATACTGAGACGCTAGTTAGAGACTAAACGCAAATCATTCAACCTTTTAGATTTTAGTATTCTGTAGCCGTTTTGACAAAAAAGGAACCCTTACGAAATCTTACGTTCGTCCGTCTGTCCTTGCTTAGTAGGTCTACAGTAATTTTTTTGTGAATCTGGGTCCACATGGATGAAAATTGACAAAAGTGAAGCCATGGTAAAAATAAAATTGTTATTGTATTTTTTCTCCGTTACTGCACATCTACTAAACCTGTTTCTAATAAATTAGACTGGAAACAATGATGGTTGTATACATAAGTATGATTGATTGGATATTTGTTTTTAAACAGTTTATGCTGATGAATCACCTACGTTAGTGGGACTCCGACCCGCCAATGGCACAGCGGAGCCCCCTGACCCGCGGTCATCCCTCGGCCGTGTTCCTCCGTTTCCGCCTGGGGGAGGCTTGGCTCCGGTACAGGTGCAGGGAGCTGGTAAATTGCCCCACGGCCTCTACCCACGAGTAGGCCACTGGCCGCCACGTAAGTGATTTTTTGTACAGGATGCTACTCGCGCGAATACATAAATATTTAATTGCAATAGGTAAAAAATATGTCGTTTATTACTTTCCACGTTGAAACATGTAAAATAATTTCGACTTAATATTGATTTTCAACCTTAAATTTAAAACATAGGTTAGATAATTTGTGTCTTTAGCACACTCTTATTAAAAGCTCTTGGTAACTATATTTTAATTGAAATCACAATAACAAGGCTGGGAGCAGACGTGCCGTCGAATACAACCACCGGTGGCCATTTTTTTGGCCAAGGGAAATCCGTTTGAGGACTAAGCCGCGACAGGCACAGAAGCCTGGGGGTATAATTCGCGACCCGTGTGTGCATTTTATAGCAAGTAAAACTTGACCGGGCATCTTGAGATATTTTTGTAACGGCAGGGGAGGTTCTAGGACTTGCGGTCTACGGGTCTCAACAGTTTAAGACTTAAAAAAACTCTGTAATACCCAGGGGTAGTATACTCCACCAGTGTTAGTGACCGTGTACAAATGCGTTTACTTGTAGCGTTAAAAATAACGATTTAAATATTAGCTACATAAATGTATAGACACGAATTATTTGTCAATGTTTAACTCCATCAACAATGTCGCAATTTAAACTCTTGGCTATATCTGAGTGACGCAGTATACTAACATAATCCTGGGTGTAGGAGGGACTCAATATTAAAATAACTACAACTCTCATATACAGGTCGTCAACTCGGTAAGCATACAGACGTAATAGACATTGGAGACGATGACGTCGATAGCGACCACGAAGATGACGGTCAATGCACCAAACCGTGTCACAGTCACCATTTTTCGTGCCAGGTAAGTTTTAATTTCTATATTAAGAATTTGGTTCCTTAACCGAAAAAATGTATTTTCGTTATGGAAATCCTTAACATTCAAATGAAAATTAATATTCTATTATGAAATTAATTGTGATCGCCTTTAGATTTGCTCTTGATCAAGTCTCCATATTTTGTGAATCCTACCAAAAAATTTAAAACGTACTTAGTCCGGAAATTAGTTTGAACAAATTCGTCAAGTGATTTTTGAGATAGATTTTTTTGGTTACGTGACCAATATACAGAAACTAAACATGGGACATTCATTTTGTCTGTTTAATATTTTATTAGATATCCTGCACGTGCATACCCATGGAGAAACGCTGTGACGGATTCGCAGACTGCACTGGATCAGAAGACGAAGCAGGATGTGCTCGATCCTGTGACGAACATGAAAATAAAACCATCTGCCATACAACTAGTGTATGCATTTTATTGGACTGGATTTGTGATGGGGACAATGATTGTGGAGATTTCTCTGATGAAACTCATTGTGGTAAAGGAATTTGTCATGTTACCTCTTAATATCTCTTTTATGAATGAATATTTGACATCTATCCATAAACATCCATTCCTAGACTCGGGATTTTTCTCCATTTGAGAAGAAGTGGGCAAGGCAGCAAATTTTACACATCAGTAATTTTTATGTGCTCATTTCCTAAAAAAGGACTTTAACATTTATATTGAATCACTGATTAATTTATTTATTATACTTGAAAATTTTATAAGATTATTCTTCTCTTAAAGTAGAAACTGTTCTATGCAATTGTGTTTTGGATTATTAGGTTTTGAATTTCTTTATACATATGTGCAAAATTCATGTTAACAATCGTTTGAAATTTTTAAGGTCTGGTATTGCTATTTCTTTCTATGAACTTAAACTAATTTGCATAAGACGCTTACTATTTACACTAACATATTATAGATCAGCACCTGTCTTTCAGTACTTTCTATTACTGAGGTATTTTAATGGGTTTGTTATGGAATTAAACTTTTTAATGCTTTTGCAGGTGGTACAGAAACGTGCACAGCAGAGCAGTTCCAGTGTGCGAATGGCCTCTGTATTCACAAGGATTGGGTCTGCGATGGCGATAATGACTGCCGAGACAACTCTGATGAGATGAACTGCACTAAAAGCAAGTGAGTACTAACGCCTTGTTACATTGGGGAAGGGGACAATCATTTCATCGCCTGGTATTTCGTATGTGTCCACGTGCTTAATTTTTTTTAATAAATTGGGTAAGCCCTTCTCTGTCTGCCTGCAATGCAGGATATTGTAGAGATGGCAAATGTCCATTATTCAAATTGAATATTGTTCAAACCAATTATCGTTTTGCTCAGAAATTACTACATACTACTATGTGTACATTGTACATGTATACATGTTTGAAATTAATATAGGGTTGTAATCTCTACAATTAACGGTGTTGTACATTAGAGAAGCAATTAAAAATTAAGAATGGTGCCTATATTAGACCAGGTTGACAGAATTGAAATACCTGTATTGGTTCAATGTTGTATAACTTATTGTTAGTCAGATAATGAGAAATTGAAAGTGAAGCCATCTAGAAGCGGGGGAGAAGATGAAGCGGAAGATTTTGACTGCGAGTTTTTCCAATTTGACTAGTTACTTGGTGACAATTCCTTTACGGACCCAAAGAAGTATCAACGCCGAATGGTATACTACCAAAGCTTGGCAGAAGTTTTCTCTGTTCTGAGTAACAAGTGACCAAACACAGGACTTCGCGGGCTACTGCTCCACCACGACAATGCACCAGTTCCGCGCTCAAAACGAGGGACTTCCTGGACAGCACGCTAGTCAAACTCCTGAGTCACCCTCCTTACAGCCCTGACTTAGCAGCGTGTAACTTCTTTTTATTCCCGAAAATAAAAAATCAGCTCAAAGGGATACAATTTTCGTCGCCGGAAGATGCGTTGTCAGCGTTCGAGCAAGCTGTAAACAAGGTGTCTGCGGCAGACTGAAAAAGTTTTTGGAAAACTAGTTCAGACACATAAAACTTGATATAGAGACTGGTGGGGAGTACTTTAAAAAGTTTTAATAAATAAAATATTATCTATAGAACATTTTTTTTCGCGTAACTTTCCGAGTGTCCCCCGTATTTAGTTTTATATTGTACGTACGTACGCTTTCCGCGCCTGTCTCTCTGTATATTTGCTAACTCCTCCTATACCACGCAATGGATTTTAAAGCGGTTTTCACCATCAAATAGATTATTTTTCACTGAAAGTTTTATCGAAGCAGGAATGGAGAACAAATATACATATAACCTAATTACGTTTTTGTATAAGTAAAATAGCGCTACTACCAGGGTTTTCTAGAGAAAAATGTAGTTTATTATAAGATACTAAATCGGTAAAGTAAGAGCAATATACCACTGTTGTTTCGAACTTCTTGTCCATTCAAAGGTTGTCTGGAAGAAATCACTAACAGCGTGAGACTGCCTATTGTATTTTTTTTTGTTAAAAAATAATTAGACAAGATTTGCCATAATATTTTCAAGTTATGATTTTTTTTTTCAGTTTGATTTTTTTATTTCAGTAAGAATTAGATTTTATAAGTTATTTACAGTAAAAAGTAATGTCTTAAAAATATTGTATTATATCTATGACTCATACTAGTTCTTGTAATGTCATTTAAATGAGGTCTCATTTAGACTTTGTAGATTTTCTAAAAAAAGAAACTAAGTGGCAAAATATAAAAATACGTAACGATATAAATATATCACTACAAATATCCAAGGTGTAAAAAACTAATGGATAAAACAATTAAAAGCTGTTCGTTGATGTTAAAAAAAATGGGTTTAAACTGTACACGCTGTAGTCTGTAATGGTCGACAGATCAATACGGCTGTAAACGGGGGTAGTGCGAAGGGTGGGTGCCGGAGATTGGCACGAAATAGGGTTGCCAACTTTGAAGACATATATTCTATAAATGTAAAATACTGTATTTGTAAGCAACATTTTGGCATTTATATTTTGAAGACAAATCTGTTAATTCTTGAAAATTAATAAAATGTTTATTTTCAAAGTTCTATTTTCAGTTAGTATGTTTAAAATGACTAAAATAAATAAATAACTTTTTATTTTCGTTAGTATACAGTAATTTCGACAATGGCTTAAAATGGTAAATGGCAGTTTATGTTTATCGACATGTATGATATTACATAAACTAGTGTAACTAATTACTATTAATTTGAGTATGTAGTATAAGCAAACCGCTGCTAGCCTGTTGGTCTATTTAAAAGCTGTGGCTTTTAAATTAATGTTCAGTGGCGGATTTACCCTAAGGCCCAGGAGGCCCGGGCCTAGGGCGGCCAGATATTAGGGGCGGCCAATCGTGACGAAAAAATTCACTGATGATAAGAAGAAATAACTCAAAGTACGTAAATATTCTAAAGGCTCGCGCACATTATGTAGGTGGGCCGCATTGCACCGCATCGTATAACAATAATCTTCCTAAATCACTTTAGTACTTTTTATAAATGAAATAGAAATAATGTAATGTGAAGTAATTATTTTGTTCAAGTAAATTCATTATGTACTCAATATGATGGGTGCTGAGAAAGGGGTGGCTGGTACTTACTATATGGCCTGGGGCCTAGGGCGGCCAAGACTGCAAATCCGCCACTGCCAATGTTATATATAGGTATAGCCACTACACTTGTTTTATACATTACTAATCTTGAAGTGCAGGTAACAATGATTATCTACATCGACAACACATAGTAATTCTTGGGAGGAATTCATACCGCTTATCCGCCTTGCTAAGCCTGGCGGATATAATGGGCATACCCTTCTTCGTGCCTAAAATATAGCGAGACCAGAGCCCAGCAGTGGGACACTCTGTATAGAATACATACATAACAATAGATTGATGGACAGCGAAATTTCAGTATTATAATTTAAAAGTTTTTTGAATTTTCTGGGTCTGGGTTACTTGAAGGTTAGGTATTTGGCTTATTGCATCTGAACAGGCTCGTTGCTTTCTTTTTCTGTTTATAGTTTAGCATAGCCTCCAGCACTTAATAATTTAAGTATTTTTACTTAATTTAATAACAAAGTGAAGATATCGTAGCGCAAGCGGTGTTCTTCTTTAAGTAGATTTTATATTGCAATGTTAAATTTGAGTTATAAGCTCTTTATTGTGTTTGAATTTAAAATAAACCGTAGGTATTCCTTAAATAAGTAATCCATATGTCGGCACACAAACAATAACCTTGAACATACTAGTCTAGATTACACTGGGACAAAAGTATTAAGTTATGTTTAGATTACACTGCATGCTGGCATGCACAAAACTGACTTAACATTTCGTGTACCTAATAAAGATAATCTAATTATATATAAGTGTGTTAATGGCTAGGTAATTTTTTAAGAGTATTTAGAGTATATTTTTGACAACCCCAATAAAAGCGCAGGCGGAGGGTAGAGCAATTGCCATGGCGACCCGCCTACGCGCCCTCTGTAAAGGAGACTCGCCCGATATATCCGATTTCCGTGGGCGGACTTATTATAGAACGAAATCTTCGACGTGTTTCACATAAATACATCAATTCGCATGTCTACGTGTCTTGTCTATAGAGCCATCATAAAACAAGGCACGGATTAGCTGTCTTAATGCTCACGGACTTGTGTAAGGGAGAACATGCGTTTGCTATGTCTCTTATATTTTTTTAATTGCGAAGCTTAGACGGCTCAGCTAATGGAAAGTGGCTACCGCCATCTATAGACATTTGCAACACCAGGGCGAAGCTAACGCGTTGCTAGCTTTTAAGATCAAACAGGAGAAATAAGATAGAAAGGATGGTAATTGGAATATGGGGATGGAATAGGGATAGGGAAAATGGGATAAGGGGAGTGGTTCATCGGATCTCTAACTGATCACACAGTTAGTACAAAGCTAAGCGTTTCATGTCGATATTCTGTAAGAGCGTATTCAAGAGCTGTAATCAAGAGAATGATTTCATCATCATTGAAGGCTAAGTTCCCGCATTAGTGGCCAGGTTCCAGTCTCCGTTTAGAGAGCGGCGGCACATTGCTAGCATCTTTGATGTTATAAATGTCCAAAGGCGATGGTAAGAGCTATACATCAGGTGGACCATCTGCCTGTCTACTGAATTCATACATTAGCGGGCCTTATCGCTTAAAGCGATCTCTTCTAGATAACCTAAATACTTACATTTAAATTTTGTTTCATTCCAACAGGTGCAAAGAGGATCAGTTTATGTGTGCCATTGGACAATGCATTTCTATGCATTGGCATTGCGACAAGGAACCTGACTGCCCAGACGTAACAGATGAACATAATTGTCGTAAGCATCTAGCATTATTCTTTCACAATTTTGTGTACTTGTTACTCTACTTGAAAACAATGCATAACCTTATATGATCATTAATTACGACGATCACTATAGTTGGTTTAATTGAATCTTTTTGGAACTTCCTGCCAAACTTTATAGCTGCCTTATTTACTAAGATATTAAATTTTTCATAATTATAAATGCGAATATTCTATATACACACATCAACTTTCATAGTTATTGCGCGTTATATATTTTCAAAATTACAATGATATTTAATTGTAGTCCAATTAAGAACTTATGCCTAGGAGTTCTATGAAGATTTAGTGATTTTTGATAATTCTATTATATTACCTGTTAGCAATTATTTAAATACACCTAAGAAGATAAATATGTGTGGTCTAATGGCAGGATTTGTGTTTTATAACATTTTTTTTGTTTTAGCCACCGACCTGATCAGATGTGGTGAAAACGACTTTCAATGTGACAACAGGAAATGTATACGTAAAGAATTGCAATGCGACGGTGATAATGACTGCGGTGATTGGACGGATGAGGATACATGTCCAATGTTACCTGGAAATTGTAATGCTGGAGAATTTAAGTAAGTGCACAATATGTACAAACACTTTATATAATACAGAGTTTTTACGAACACTCACTTAGATGTAATTGAGTGGTTCAAGGAAAGATAGTTTAAAATACTGCATTTAATATTAGGTCGTTATATTTAGATAGATTGTTATTATTGCTAGGTCTTAATTGACGGCTAGGAAGAAGGAAGAATATATGGACTTACTGACTTTAAATTCCGGGACACAAATACCGCAGCATTTGAAAGATAGTGTAACTGTCGTGTTAGTGGAAACTGTCGGAATAAGCTGATATTTACGTACTCGAAGAACTTCCTATGGGATTCTCGGGTAAGAAATATGACACATTTTATTACATTAAATTTGCTATCGATCAGTAAAAATTACAATCGTTTTTTTCAATCTGTTCAAATCAAATAAAGCCTAGAAAATTTCCCGCGGGATTTCCAGAATAAATAGTATTGCAAAGTATTGAAATCGGCCCATAGTTTTTACGTGAATCCCGAAAAAACAGACAAGAAATCTAAAAATATTGCACCATGTTCTGCATCGTTACAGTCTATTCCAGTTGTTTTTTTCAATAGCTTCAATTTACATACACGGCATGTTTAGAATTTTATAATATTATAGATATACGTATATCGACATTATGTCAACTACACGTTTAAATGATTCAGTACTTTTAGAACACTATTTGCTAATTCTATTACCGTTTGACATTTTGATGAGGGAATTTATGTATGTGCATAATATTGCACATATTGCGTGAAAGCATATTATTTTGAAGAAACATTTCGTGTGTTATTCAAAAAAGTAGTGAAATAATATACAGATTTCGAACAATTTGAAAAAAGTACCTGTATGGGTCAAGTATATAGGTATTTAATATTTTAAAAAGTATAGGAAAATTGCTCAATCTTTAGCTCGAATGTTCCGTATAGTGAAGTATAGTCCCCGCAAAGATTAAGAATTTTATTTATGAACTCATAAATCTCCATTGTAGGTGTAGTGATGGCAAATGTATTCCGGAGCGATGGCTTTGTGACTTCGAAAGGGATTGCGCTGACGGTGGGGACGAATTGAACTGCGAACCGCATGCTATTAGGAATTGCACACCTGACGAATATACTTGTGCTGACCGAAGATGTATACTGGTAAGTCACATGCAGCAAAACACATACACAATCATTATATCATGATATATAAGTATATAAATATGATTTTATGTAATATTTTACATTATATAGGGCTGGAGAAGCATTAGGTGAGTATTGACACCTAATCGTGACTCGGGGGGCCAAAGCAAGGCCGCCACCTCCTTACTTGCCTTAGCCAAACAGCACGGAGTGAAGATCGCTAGAGCTAAGTCTCAAGCTCCAGGGGTGGAAGTGATAAATTACATAACGTCGCAAGTAACTCCGGTGAACCTGTAGTCACCTCTCTACACCCCTTAGCCACTCATTCCCATGCTGTTGCACTGTTTTCAATGCCATTTTTAGGGGCCCATACAGGGAACGGCGAGTCACCGTCTGCCCATTTTTCCATGTTCCCTGAACATTGCGACGGGCAGACGCCATAGTCCCCATATTCCCAGAGCCCTAGTACCACTAGTAGTTCACCCCAATAGTCCGGTACTTTTCGTTCTTATTTCCCATAATCACAATCCTACACTGCCCGGGACTAGTCCTTATACCCCGAATAGACGGGGATAATCACCCGTCAGGGTGACCCGCGATTTTTATGACCCGCGGTCTTCAAAGACATACTTTATGTATATTTTTCTATGGTATAATGCTCAATGTGTAATTTTTTTCTAAATATTTATTAAATAAATGACTCAATAGTCAAATAAAGAAATACATAGTATTTTATATACAAGTTTGTCCCAAATATAGTGATGTGTTTTACAGTTTCCCATCTCGTATCACTACGTATCTTTAGGTCGCAAGCCACTCGGTTGACATGACCCACTTTAGGTTGCGAGCCTACGGAGTTACTTATTCTTATTTCGATTAGTTGAAAGTATATTAAAGTGTCTAAGTTCATTGTTGATATTTTTTATTGTTTCAATAACCCTTAACTTACAAATCCAATTATCAAATCAAATCAACTCCACCTTACACAGAATACGTGGACGTGCGACGGTGTACGTGATTGTACAAATGGTGAAGACGAATTAAATTGCGAAATCCATTGCGAAGAAGACCAATACACTTGTAAAGCCCAGGATCATCTACTTACTAATGCGTTCAGAAACTGCGTTAACAGGAAACATGTCTGTGACGGCATGAAAGATTGTCCCAAAGGTAAATTTATTCGTTTTTTTGTCGTTACCATCCCAGTTATTATTGTTTCGAAGCTCATTGCCGCGTAAATAATCTGATAATAATCCATATTTAGCAAAGTAAATATTAAGTTTTATAACACAAATTACAAATGATGATACTCATTTGGTAGATAATAAGTTTGACCAAAAATATAAGATCTTTGGGCGCGCTATTTACTTACTAAACCAGATTACAGATACATTTTCAGTATTTTTTTTAATAATGCCAAGTATTTTTCTATAGTTTCAACCAAAGTATTCACTTTATGTATTCGAAGGTTTTGTTTCGTATTTGAAAGACTTTGTTGCTTAAAGGTGACGACGAAGAAAACTGTCCCACAAAAAGGAAATGTACGCCACAAGATAAGTGCGAAAAATATTGTATTACAACATATAGTGGGCTCCAATCCTGTGCCTGCCCGCTTGGGTTTTTGTTAGCCTCCAACAATTACAGGTATTTTTAATCTTTTTATGGAAATTACCGGATTATTCTCCATTAGCGGATTTTTTCTCCATTAATACATAAATCTGTCTGTCGGTTAGAGTATCACATGAAAACTACGGAACGGTTTTAACTCTTAGGATACATTATATCCCGATATTAATGACGCTGCTATCGCGTTTTTCAGTTTACTAACAAATACCTACGTTGTCATAAACCCTATTTCATTCCTTGTATTACTTCAAATCAGGTTGGCTTCGACTCATCTCTATGTTTTCCTGGCAGTTGTCTGGACTTAGTCTCTTTGTAATTATTATATGTAAAAACCCGAATTAAATTTATATGTAATTAATATAAAGCTAGTACCCAGGGGGTGATACGCGGCGTAGTCGCGGGGTAAGCTCTGGTAAATAATTAAGTAAGTAATTTCAGCTAACCTAAGTAAAGTTAATGAGCAATGTATAAACATGTACATAAGTATAAGTATAGGTAAGATATAATTATTTTATTCCTTTTTAGTTGTCGCGATATCGATGAATGTATGTACGAGCAGGATCCAGTGTGTTCGCAAACATGCTCCAATACTATTGGAAGTTTTACGTGCGGTTGTATGACTGGCTACGTACTGAGACCTGATGGACGATCATGTAAACCCACTGGAATATCCCCGACTTTATTGTTTTCTAATCGCGTTGGAATACGAGAGGTAAGACCATTTTTAATATGAAGCTCATGTTAAATACATTCATATATTAATTTAAATTTACAATAACCGATGCTATTGTCAATCTGCGTATACTTCATCCTCTCGTATAACAAAATCTCTGAAAATAAATTTGTCAAATATTTTTCGCTTTAAGGAAGTAAAATACAGCCTTTTTTAGCAAAAAACTTTGATTTAATAATTGTTTTTTGCATTAAGAGCCAATGCATTATAAGGACCTTAAGTATTTAATCTGGTGATTTTTGGTAGTGTTCTAGAACGATTTAATGACGATTTTTCTAATGTTATTTGAGTCTGAATTGATTGTGTTATTTGACTTCTATTCTTCTCAGGTATCCTTGACTGGAGATAATTACATGTCTGTGGTAAAAGGGCTCCATAACGCCGTAGCTTTGGATTACCACTATGCGAAAGGCCTCGTGTTCTGGTCAGAGAACAATTTAAGAGTGATACGAGTTGCAAACTTAAGTAACAACAACATGAGCGGTAAGGTTAAAGTATTGTCTACAAAAATTACAATTTTACAAGGAGATAGTCTGTGTGATGATAAATGGACCTAGCTATGCAAAATGAAACCAACCAACATACTGGAGTTTTGAGAAAAAGATTTTTTATTAAAATTTTGTTTATAAAAAATGTGTCTATATTTTGGAAAAAATATTTAGAATATACAATATTTTAATATTTTTTTATTCAGCACCTAAACTGTATATTGTCATTACAGTTAGTACCTTTCAAAAACTTTAAATAAAATAGCAAATAAAATTACGGTTGATTTTCATAATAAATAATGTAAACTTAAGTAAGTAACAGTTATAAAAAAACTTTTTCAATTCAATTAATTATAAATGTTTTTATCAAAATGTTCTTAAGCAGTACCAAAATTTGAATTATATTATAACTACAAGATATTAATTAATAATTTTCAGATGTAGTAAGATGGGGGTTAGAAACACCAGCCGGTGTCGGTATTGATTGGGTTCATGATTTGATATTTTGGACCGATTCGGGAACTAGGCGGGTGGAAGTAGCAACTCTTGATGGTACCCAAAGGGCGGTGCTTATAGCTAATGATCTTGATAAACCAAGGGCTCTCGCAGTACATCCTGGTGATGCTTTAATATTTTGGACGGACTGGGGTATGTATACGTAGTTAGGAGAACATAAAAAACCTCTTTGGCGATCCTAATAAAATCCATTCCAGACTCTTTTCCAGAAGTTCTTTCTATCCTTTTTATTTAACATTTTAACTGTCTACACTACACAATGGAAGAGTATAATAAAAAATCAATGCAAATTACTTCAAAGAAAACCTGTAGAGTAATTTTTAAAATATGAAGTATTTTCGATAATTTATTTAGAATTTCATAGCTAAATGACCAGATGCCTGTCAATCCTACAGAGTAGACTGCGTACTGATTACACACTTGGTCGAGTTTTGTAAATTGGGCACTGATCAAGAGCCCGTGACTAACAATACACTGTTAACAGGAGAAAGGTTGTCTCTTTTTGTACTTGCTCAAATATCTGTTTATTTTAGGTCCAAACCCAAAAATAGAGCGATCAGACATGGATGGTGGTAGACGTAAAAGTGTAATAATCGATCAAATCTTTTGGCCAAATGGATTGTGTATTGATTACACAGAATCCAAGCTGTATTGGGTAGATGCTAAGCACCACGTTATTGAAAGGTCTACATTTGATGGATATGATCGCAAAAAGGTACATAATATTCCTAAAATTTTATTTTCTTTTACTTACAATATTTTAAAATACTACACTTAACTAAAAAGTACGAGACATCATGAATTTTATATTTTTAGGTCACAACCAAAGGGCTCCCGCATCCGTTTGCACTAACAATCTTTGAGGACGCAATATATTGGACGGACTGGCATACGAAGAGTATCTCAACTGTTAATAAAAATACTGGAATGGGCATCCAAACTGTTCACGCTGGGCTCAATGCCCCGATGGATATACACAGGTGAACATATTTCAATTCAAATATAAAAAAAATCATAGAAATCTAAATATGTAGGCATTACACTGTATATTTAACAGTACATTTAAATCTACATATTATTTTGTGTTGTAGGTATAAGTATGATTTTAATAAATATACCTGCTCGCTACTGCTACACATTAAGTACTGTCATGCTCAGAAATTTTAAAGAAATACCAACTTTATTAATATTATTACTTTCTTTTTAGTACCTTTAAGAAAATAATAGGTGTGTTCTCACAAGAAGCCAAACCAATTTAAGCCTATGCACTCGCAATTATAGTCGTTTGTAAAAATAAATTGAGCGTCTTTGTAAGTTTCTAACTTTTCGAACTTCTATAAATAGATCTATTACTTATTTTGAAAATAACCAGTATAGTGTGCAAATATCTGATGTTTAGGTAATAGATTTTGTTTTTAATCGACACACGACTTATATTTTTTATTATGTCTTAGAATAATAAAACTACGTTTTAACGGTTTTAAGCGCGGTAATTTATTTGAGTTTTGATGTTCCGACTTTTTGGCCACTTTTCAGTGGCCGTGATCACGGAAGTTAAAGATGTCAAGTATCAACGAGTGTTGTCGAAGTTTTATTAAGCCTACCGCCAACTTGTTCATTTTAATTATTTAGTTTTAATTTTGTTTATGGCTATTATTTACTCTATGGGAACCCAATCTAAGTTAAGATTAAAACCGTTAAAAAGTAGTTTTATATACAAGTCGCGAACACTTAAGAAAATTATATATTTCAGGATTATACAATAGAATGATTAAATATACAAAATACAAAACATATATCTACAGGTAGATTTGTTTGATATTTCTTAGAGGAAAAAAACATTATTAGTATTATACTTATCAGTGTGAATGTCACAGTCAGGTTCAATAAATTATTCATTTTTTCAGCTATCACCCGCTAAGACAACCGTCATACAAAAACCGCTGCGAACACAATGGCGGTTGCTCGCATTTTTGCCTCCCGAATAGCAATGGGCGCTCGTGCCGCTGCCCAGTTGGATTCAATCTCAATGCTGATGGGTAAATAATAACAACTTATTTTTGTTATTATTATAGTAATCAAAATGTCATTCTTATTTTTATCTCAATAACAAATAAAAATAGGATTTAATTTATGATTCAAAAACATTTTTTAATCGTATTGAATTTGATTGTAGTGACATTTATATGGAGAATACCATATGCAAAATACCTACAATGAAAACTGGCCATGTCGGTCAACATCTAGGCGCCCCAGGCGAGTCGTGAAAAATTATGAGGACGTATGGATGCATGTTTGTCACTCTCCCACGCGAAAACTGTTATATGGATTTTTATTTTATTTTATTTATTTTTATTGCAGGAGTTCGGCAGACAGGCAGATGGCCCACTTGATGGAAAGCGGTTACCATCGCCTATGAACATTTGCAACACCAAAGGTGCTACAAATGCGCTGCTGCACTCTTAAGGGGACTGGAACCTGGTCACTAATGCCGAAACACAACTCAAGGTTGCTATGGCGATATACTTTAGACCAGGGGTGGAATTTTGTTTAAACTTTACAGTAAAGTAGCAAACATCAGAAATTACGCTGGTGCGCGGTACCCTGTGGGACGTGGCGCCCCGGATGGTCGAAGGCGGCACTGCTTGCAATATTCCCTCTAAATCTATTGTTTTGAGAATACTAATTAATATTTCAGTCGAACATGTGAAGAAAAACCAGAAAGATTGTTGCTTTACGCAAGACGAAAGGATATAAGATTGAAACAGTTGAACCCAAAAAAACAAACTGAATCTCTAGATATGGTAAGATTTAAAATCCGTTATCCTTATAAGTTGTAGTTAATTAAACTTTTGAAACATAACCTTATAGCTATGTTAGCTTTTTTGGGTGTAATCTTTATATATACAATGTATTCTGTGCGTGCAAGGAGCATCATGTCTAAACGCGGATTTATCTCATGAGAAAAAATTTCTTCCCGAACAGGTTATTCCAGTGGAATCCATAAAATCTGCTGTAGCTCTAGATTGGGATCTCAACAGGAATTTTATATTTTGGACTGACGTTGAAAAGGACACAATAAATCGGGCATATTTGAATGGCTCCCAACAGACTATTATTGTTGGTTCAAATCTTAGTGAGTACTTAGAATGTAGTTTAGAAAATAAATAAAACTACTTGTCGTTAGCCAATCATGTCCACTGCTGGACGTAGGCCTCTCGAAGTCGACGCCACTCATCCCGGTTTCCGAATTACTTATCTAGCGTCTACCGGGGACCTTGTGCAGGTCTTTAGTCCGTCGGGCTGGAGGGCGTCCGACAATTCGTTTACCGAGGCGCTGTGTCTCCACTCCAAGACTCGGCTCTTGTCGGTTCTGCGACACGTAATAAATATGTTCAATAGTATTCATTCATGTTTTAATAAAAATTTCATATAGATTATGAAAATTTTATTTTTATTGGCTCATTTCAAAGACCAGAAAGAAGAAAATAATATACAACGTTAAATAAAATAAATTTGAGTGAATATAGTAAATAATTTGTTTATTTTAGTTTGGCCAGCTGGATTGGCATATGATTGGATAACTGATAAATTATATTGGACCGATGCTGGTACGAACAGAATTGAGGTGGCAAAAGCTGACGGTAGTATGAGGACGCTATTGGCTTGGGAGAGGATTGATAAGCCGCGGGACATTGTTGTGGATCCTAAAGGTAAAATAAATCTACAATTAACTCTTTGGTTTCCTTGTCATATAAGTGAAGTATTTAAAATCAGTAAATTATTTAATTTAATAAAGCATTTATTATAGCCTATTCGACAAAACATAAGTGCACATATAAAGCATATAAGAAAAAGATTAGTAATTACTATTTCACTTAGTGCTAAATAAGCCCCTGGTACAAAATAAACGGCTCATGACAGCTCAGGCTGTTATAGTTCAGCTATTCCAAATAAAGATTTTTAAGATTCATAATATTCTTAAAAAGTCAGCGGTACCTTCGTTACTACGTATCCCAATGAAAAAGTACTTGATGCTGTATGCCGTAGGTATTTTAGTAAAAATAAAATGTTTAAGGACTATGATGTGTCTGACTAGATAAGGCGTTTAGTAAATTTATAATAACGAAAAATATTTTTAGGAGGTATCATGTACTGGTCAGATTGGGGCGCTTCACCTTGTATTGAACGAGCAGATATGGATGGTGGAAATCGTAAACGCCTTATATACGGTGACATGACTTGGCCCAATGGCTTAGCTCTTGATCTTGAAAATAATCGCATTTATTGGACGGATGGTGGCAATAGAACTATTGAATATGCTAACCTTGACGGAACTGGTAGAAGGATATTGATTGGTAAGTCTTATTAGTAAAACATTTCTTACACAAAAACTGGTCAACTCCATGTTTAAATATTAAAATATAGCACATTATTTATTTCATCACACTGTTTAAATGAAACGGTACCTAATTCTAATACTTGCTAAATTTAATTAATATAAAACTGTTTGTGATTTTTAAATTCATCGTAGCTTACTGACCCGCGTCTTATTTCAAAGTTCTCGTCCTTGTATATTATTCTCTCGTATGTAACACGTGCTAAAAGTGAATTATAACATCGTAAAGATACACCTCCACGTTGTGTTTACCTATCTGTATGTGAAATCTTCCAAATAGTTTTAGCACAAAAAAATCAAGGGAAAGTGAATCGAGTGTTCGACATTTTTTGCGGTGAACTATTGCAAACTGACAATATTTGAAGTAGTTAAAACTTTTACTGAAAACATTGATTAACTAAAATAATCTTCTAAACAACTTGCGATATAATATGTTTACTTACTTAATATATTTTCAAAAAGGTCAAAACCTACCACATCCTTTCGGCTTGGATTTATATCGTGATGAAGTATTTTGGACAGATTGGGATACACAATCTATTCAAGCAGCTAACAAACTTACTGGCAAAAATCGAAGAACTCTTGATGCTGGTGTGGCAGGACTAATGGACATAAGGTATTCCATAAAGATAGAATATATAGCACTAATCGGTAAGTAAAATACATTTCCACTTTACTACTAAATGCTTTGCTATTTCAATTTAACGTGGATTTATTCCAAAAGTCACTTACTTAACAAGAAACCAGTTATCACTAATTGAATCATCGTATATAATTACCTAGCAGGAACATATTGTCATGTCGAAAAATTGATAGTTTTTGCAAGATATGGATTTAAAGATAGCAAGCGAAACTTAATTATTAAATTTGCGAAATTATGTTTGTTGCATTGTAAAGAATTTAAGAAGAAGATGATAGAAGCAATTCTGTCAAATAGTTTGCGGATACATGAATATTTTAATATGGTTCCTGTAAGAACATAATTATCTTTACTAATTCTATATTTGTTCAGCTGTGAGAAGAATAACGGTGGATGTTCGCACCTTTGTCTATTGAAGCCTGGAGGAAGATCATGCGCATGCCCAATTGGGATTAAACTAAATGTATGTGGTTTTTATTCTTTATATGTAACTTAATATTTATAATTAAAGATTAAATTGGAATAAATGTAGTAAATAGAAGCATTATGTGGTTAATATATAAATAAATAAATAAAAATAAAACAGTTTTTTAAATAACAAATTTGATTTGCAGAAGGATGGAAAAACATGTGCTGACGGACCAATGAATTATTTGATATTTGCACACCGAGTCGATATAAGAGTTGTATCATTAGATGTTCCGTATCTCATTGATGTAGTATTGCCATTACCTCCGTTGAAAAACGCTTTAGGAGTTGATGTGGATCATCAAACTGGTAATAAAAAATAATAAGAATTTGTGGTCTGTATTCTAAAACTGGATCTTAAAATCGGTAAAATTGACAGGCTACTTTGTAGTCAAACAACGTAATACATTACATATACATTAAATACATTACTATGGATTCAAAATGAATTTACATTTTGATTCAATATTCTCACAAGTCTCGTTTTGCGACTAAACCTTGTTTTAGAATACGGCTATCAGGCAATCCTATATAGAAAAAAAAATCGATGAAAATTTATAAGATATATATATATATATATATATATGTACACTTTTTAGACCCAAAATAAATATAATTACAGGTCTCATATACTGGACTGATACAGGAGAAAGAAAAATTCAACGATCAAATAAAGCAGGTACTAAAATTGAAACAATTATAGGAAAGGGGCTTCACACCGCAGACGGGATAGTTATTGATTCTACGGGACGAAAGGTTTGTAACTAAGAAATATTGAATTCTGTTAGATCAAATAACAATTTATTGCTTCGAATTTCATGAACAGATTAGGAATTAAATATGGTCTCTAAAGATATTTTTGTGTTCCTTTCCTTTAGAATAAATATTTACACTTTTTCAAATATTATATAAATTAATTTTTCTACAGATATATTGGACGGATGGAGGACGTAACAGTATCGAAGTAGCTGAACTTGACGGCTCTAATAGAAAAGTTTTAGTATGGACAGGTTTAGGTAATGTGTAATATTTTGTACAACTACTTGCTTCCAGAGCATTAGTAACTACCATGAATTATATAGAATTAGAGTAAATAAGCATATACCTAATGAAATACACAAACTACTTAACGTTATAAAATTATGGTTATAATATTTATGAAACGATTTTAGATTCGCCACGTGCCATCGCATTATATTACGAGCAAGGATATATGTTTTGGTCAGATTGGGGTACTTCGGCTAAAATTGAGCGAGCCGATATGGATGGCAATAATAGGTAAAAATTTAGTTGTTAGATAAGTGCAGAAATGAATAAAATCTATTTTAAAACTAAAATATCTACAAATTATTTTGCAGACGTGTAATAGTAGACAATAAGATAATCTGGCCCAATGGACTAGCAATCGACAGAATTGAAGGTAGACTTTATTGGAATGATGCTAAATTACTGGTAATCGAAAGTTCTGATTTTAACGGAAATGCGAGACGTACCGTATTGAACAAGGTTCAATATCCTTACGGGATTGTTATAGTCGGTCCATATGTCTACTGGACAGATTGGAAAACTAAAGCTTTGCATAGAGCAGATAAGACAAATCCTTCAGAACCTATTACAATTCGAAGAAATCTTGACGGATTGATGGACATAAGAGCCATACAGGTAATTATCTTAATTAGGTAGCTATGAAGGTGTGAGACACTGGTTTTATTTAGGTTTTCCTTGAATACGTGAAACTGACGTGTAACTTTTAAAATAAACGTATCAAAGTAAAAACATGCCGTTATTTAAAAATCATAAAAACAACTTTAAATAAAATTATTATCTGTTCATAAACTATATCCCACCTTGAATGAATTAAACTTACATAATTCTTATGCAAAGGTAACCGAATTTATCACATTGTCCGGCTGGAAATAGGCAAGTATTTATACTGCCCGGTCCAAGTGATAGTTTCAAGTTATCTCAAACCATGGTTTTTAATGGACCACGGGCCGTTGTGCATTAATAATATAGGCCGTCCAAAGTATAAATGTATCAATTGACTGACGCTCTTGGTCATTATTCATAATGATCGGTCCATATTAATACTGCCCGATTATTCATTCAAATTGCCCGTAACATGTATTTCATACCTGACTTAGCCTATATGGCATTTGTAATTTTATGAATCTTTTTCATTAATGCAAATAAATAAACGCAAATTAAAATTTATGTTACTTAAACCATCACAACAAATACGCTATCTTGTAATTTTCTCTGTATTACAGAATGAACGAAAAATAGAAAATGCTTGTGGTCTCAACAATGGCGGCTGTTCTAATTTATGTCTCCGGTCACCCGACGGCTATTCGTGTGGTTGCCCTACAGGAATATTGTTCCAAGACACAGCTGTAAATCCTAAAACATGCAAAAAACATCCCGATGAGTTCCTAGTGTTTGCTACAAGGGGAAGCATATCATTCATATCACTAGATACTCCAGAGCAATGGGATGTCACGATGCCTGTAAAAGAAGTCAAAAATGCTATCGCAGTTGATTATCATTGGGAAAAGAAGATGATATATTATACTGATCTTGATTTGAATGTTATAAGGTAAAGATCAAGGGATAGTTTTGCCTTTCTCTAAACGTTGAACAAAACCGTTATAACGAAAAACTTATGATCCGCTTTTTTGAGTACCTTCAAATTAATAGCTATTATAAATAAATATAATTTTAAATGAAGTTATAATGGCAATTGTATTTACAGACAAGTGAGCATGCTGACTATGAACGAATCGAAAATTTTAATACAAGGGAAAATGGATACTCCTAATGGTCTAGCTATAGATTGGATAGCTAACAATATCTATTGGTCGGATAATGATTATAAGGTAATATGAACATCCATATCATCATCCTAACATTAAATCCTGGATGTGTTCAGAATATTCACTTTGCAACCAAGACTCAATAGCTTTGGCATCTCTTATAGTAAACTTGTTAGCATTGTATCCATCTCTACGCATTGAGCCATAATTTTTCTGGCATACCTTTTTACGTATAAAGCACTAGCACTCGTCCATAAACACACAAATAAATTAAATACAGCTTTTAAACTATTTTAATAATAATTCTTTCAGGCCATCGAAGTTGCTAGATTAGATGGATCATCAAGAAAAATTTTAGTAACAGGTCTGGCGGAACCCAGGGCTTTGACAATATTCCCCGCCAAAGGGTATGTCGGTTTTGAAAATAAATTACGTACATAGAGTTTTATTTTATTTTTGTAAGTTCCAAAACAAATTCCAACATACATTAGTTATAAGAATAATTATAAATAGGCGTCTTGAATACTTTATAAAAAACAATACATAATATAATATTTTAGAGCATTGTCTCATCAATTCATATAAATTATTTTACCAACAGATATCTTTACTGGAGTGATTGGGGAGAAACTCCTTCCATTGAAAGATCTCATTTAGATGGAAGTCAAGTAAAGAAAATATTAGATCAAGACTTGGGTTTTCCGAATGGATTGACCATAGATTACAAAGACCGCAGGCTTTATTGGACTGATGCATTAAAAGACCGGATTGACACTTCAGATTTAAACGGACAGCATAGGGTTCAGCTGATTCCCGAAGCTAAAAACCCATTTGGATTGACACAAGTATGACAGATATTCTGTTTAAAACCATTACTACATTATTTTTTTTGATTACGTAGGAATAATGAGACAAACATCCCACTGCTGGGCTGGGGCCTCTGTGTTTCTTGGGGGAACGGACAGTCTATCCTCCAAGCTTTATAGGCTAATATATAGGGTAATAGTAACAATAAGTACATTAGTTAAAAACTACCTCTGTTTCATAATGCCAGTTTTTAACGAGCTTGCATTACCTAATAAACGAATATGGATTCATATCTTGTATGTCTCTAAGACGACGGGCTCTAAAAATGGTTCGAACTTTTGGAGGGCTTGCATGGGGCCATGGGAAGGCCAACACGTAGAGACCCCTTGACAAATTTAATTCAAATGTGGCATGACACTGAACGGCGATTATCTCTGTCTATACCATATAAAAATGCACCCAAACACAAGCCCCGGTCAGTATAGAATTATTATAGGAAATTAGAATAAAGGTACCGGCCTATTGGGATGAACTGTAATGGAACTTGCTATCTGGTACTATAGGGACTATGGCGTCTGCCAGTCGTAATGTTCGGGGACATAGATAAAATATGTAGTCGGTGACTCACCACTAACTGCATGGGCCCCAAAAAAGCCATACAGAATTAGCGAAAGTCTACATGGGTGTGAGTGGCTAAGGGGTGTGAAGAGGTAGGCTCTAGGTTCTATGAAGCTAATTCCGACATTAGGCCATATATCATTTTTTTCCATCCCTGGAGCTTTATGTTTAGCTCTAGCGATCTCAACTCGTGCCAGCTGGTTAATGCAGGCATGGAGGCGGGCGCCTTATCTCTTGGCCCCCTGGAGTCCGGTACGGGGTCGCTTGGGTGGCCCACTCACCTAAAGCTGCACCACAAAGCCCTCCTGTGGGAGAATTATTATTATTGTTATAATGGAATTTAGATTCTTGTCTGTATCTGCTTCATTTTATCTAATTTACCCTTTTGAGCAAGAAATACATGTTATTATTATTATATTTAGAAATGGATACCAATTGACCGTCTACTTCAACGTGTATTACGATACACCGCTATTGGAACCAGTCAATGATAATTCTCTTCTTTATCTAGCTTTTTGAGTAGTCTATAAAGATTTACGTTTATTCCAGTTTAAAGACTACATTTATTGGACGGATTGGTACAAAAAAGCTGTGATGAGAGCTGATAAAAGGACTGGTAAAAATGTGACAGCATTAAGAACAGACTGGACATGGTGATGGAAATAAAAGCTGTGTCTGCAGACAAACAGCACGGTTGGAACCCTTGCAAGGAGGACAACGGGGGATGCTCGCATCTCTGTTTTTCAGATCGCACGATTACATTTGTGCTTGTCCAGATGAACCCGATTCTAATATTTGCTCCACAGGTTATATCTTTAGTATATTTTATGTAGTAACTATAAAATTACCACACATTCCTTTTAAACAAATAATAATACTTATGCATTAGTGACATTGTAAGCACTTCTAGCTGTTACTGGAACAAGTGTTCTCCTCTAGTTAAAGGAAATACTTAGTACGTAAACTGAACAGAGTAGACTTTTTAATTACGGAGTTTGTATTTAGGAGCGTTAATTACTTTTTTTTTTGTTTCATTTTATGGCATTATCATTTTAATGATGCCATTAAGCGTTCGATTGAGGATGGAAGGAATTCTGTGTTTCGATTGAACATTGATTTGATGATGAGATTGATCCAGGTTGATTTAATTCGTAGATTCCTCGTATCCCTGAGCGATGTATATATATATATATAAAAATTATATATGATATCATTATGTTATGTAGGTATTTTATTGTAAGCGACATTTGGACCTATTTTTATTTATTAATGCAATAGATATTTTATACTATTATCTTGTTTTAAAACTTTCAGATTTAGTTAGATCAAGTTAAATCAAGTTATAAAACAAAATAGTTGCAAATACCTTTAGCAACAAAAAACATACTCAGGCCCAAATGTCGCTTCCGATAAAATGACGGCAAAGGCTCGATGTGTTGATGTTACATAAAATAAAAATTTGTTTATTTGAATAAATAATGTACTTATAAAATTAAAGTTACTGACACTCACGTCATCCACTAAAACAGCTACTAAGAATGGTCCCGTTAACGTATGTTGTATTGTATGTATAATCGCAGTTCCAAAAGCACGTATAGACAACAAGTTACCGTCGCACTACCCAGCGTGGTATGATTACGCCGATATCGAAGCGGGGTCGGGTATTCCGCCGCCGCCGACGGCGCGCCCGACACCAGCGTGGGGGCGATCATCATCATCGTGTGCATAATGACATTGATCATACTTGGCATTGTCATCACTGCATTCGTTTGCGGTAAGTTTCACAATCGTGGAAACATATCACGGGCTTCAAACCAGAGGGGCGTATAAGCCACCTTTTCAAGAGATACAAAAAAAATTAATAGTTAGTTTTTTATGTTTCCATAACTGCTGTTGAAGTATTTCCTTGATTACGTGAAATGCTCTTTTTTTTATTTAACCTACTATTAAGAAAAAAACAGGTGGTGTATCGATAAAAATATAAATGATAGACGAAATAAAAGAAAATGCTTTTTTTTAACGCCCTCTAGCTTGAAGTCCGCGATATATATCAAGTTTTTTGTAACTGTTTGCTTAAATATAATGCCAGATTAAGTACAAGTTTTAACTTTAAGTTACTATTTTACCCTTAAATGTTAACGAGGGTGGGTTGGGACTACTGTTTTTAGAAGTTACATTTTTACTGGGAATATTATTCTAGTAGGTACACAAGGTCATAACTATGCTTTGTTTAATTCTAGTGAATTTAAACGAGAACACGATGGCGATTTAAAGAAAACTTCAGGGAGCCGGAGGTCACATATCGTTCCACAACCCGAACTACAGCTGTACGACCGGTCCCAACAATGGAAGTAATGTCGATGTTCTAGAACGCCGTCCCAACCGCTTTCAGGGAATCTTTAAATATGACAAAAGTCAAGTAAGTCTAGCAAATTTTTTGCCCAACTTAATTTTTTATAATCGGCAGATAAACAAACTCATTGTATATCCAATATGAGCAAATGGGTAACATACACGGATCAATCTGGGACCGACCTCAGCCATCCAGAACACAGTAAATAAAGTACAGTAATAAAGTGTATTTAGCGTTCCGTTAGACTCGTCTGTCGCCTGCATGATCAGAGGGGAAAGATGAAAATGAATGTATCTATTTCCAAATGGAATCTTACAGATTACTTATTCATAAAGAAAGTCATAAACACAAACTCATAAAAACAAACTTCACGGCAACGCATATTTACTTCATTATTATTATGTATTCATGGTCTCTTTTTAAATATACTTTTAAGCTCATACCAGGTTTAACAAAGTAATTTATGTGAATAACTAATGACAGAGCTTGGTAGCGATCGCATATTCTTATTCGATGCGGTCCTCTAGAAAATCTTTCTTCGTATAATAAGCCTTTTCGCACAACCTTGGCTTTTCAATTTTTTGAACTTACTTTACTGAATGCTCTTGATTTATTGATATACTGTGAAGTCATAGTTGAAATATTTATTTCTTTGCACTTATCACGCAGGGAATCCTGCACTGCTATGTTGTGTGTTGAGCGCACAGCACATTTCGGCAGGACGAAAATAGTATTTATGTCAGCTGCGTTACCGTATAATAGAATAAATAGCATAAGACACGATGCTGTGAAAATAATTAAAGTAAACCACACGAGCAGTGTCAATCAGTCATGCATCTTTCTTTTGCACTGCATATGCTCCAGAGCTCGGTATCAATATCCATTTTTACAGGTTTAACGAGAATACATCTATTTTTGTGTTAAGTACTTAAAAGTAAATCATTCCGCCAAACCAATGTACTATAATCGAAAGTGCGTTGTTTACGTCGTCAAACTTATCAGTCGCAAAGTTTAAAAATTAGAGACGTATCAACAGCAAAAAATACAAAGTCATGTTTATTTTTTACCAAGAAAGGTAATTAATTCATATAGATATGAAACTGCAACGGGCCGAGAATCAATCCTTGTGGAACTCGCATATTAATTGGAGCCTCGGGGACTTTTTTCCATTGAATATGACCATTTGAACCCTACCGTTTAGGTAGGATGTCAAAATGTCTAAGCGGCCCTAGATATTAGTAGTCCGTCTTACTTAAAGCTCCTTAGGAATACCTATCTATATTACTACATTATGTGAATGCTGTTATTGACTTCTTGCAGGAGCGTGTGACAAATGTGTACATCCCAGAGGGTACCAGCCTGCTGCCCCCTCCACCCCCGCCACCGCACCGGCAGCCCCCCAGGCCGCCAACCCATGACGATTTCGAGCCCGTCACATTGCACTCTTATGCATAAAGAGAAGAAACACGAACTAGGGCCTGTAATCACGAAAGTCAAGGCTGGATTGCGTGGTTCATATCTTGATTATGAAACGATCATATTCAAAAATTGCTCTTAAGTACGTTTTTACTACAATATCAGAGGCCCTAAAGCGACTACTCATGGGACAGCGTAAAATTCTACTTTATTTGAATACTTGTCTTGTTCGTTATGCGAATCTACAAAAGTCACTTTAGGCCTGCAGTTCAGCATGATTAATTAGGAGTTTCCTTTAAGTTAGGTTGCCTAGCGCGAAAACGCCGCCTATTGTTTACCAAGAAAATTGTAAATATGAATTTTTGTAATTATTTATTTTAGTAAGCAATAAAAAGTTATCTATCAGTTATTAAATATCGTCAAATGTTAGGTTTAACTAATATAGCTATTTTTGAATTTTGATCATAACACAATTCGTTCTAGCATTTAATCTCCGAAATTCAAAAATTCAAAAGGTAAACTTAAAATACGGGCTACTGAGTGAAAATTACTCAAAACGATTTACATTAGGTAGATTGTTTATTATCTACGAAAATTGTTAATGTTTGAAACAAAGACGAAAAAAGGGAAATATTTGCATTCCGGGCATATCTACCTGAACGTATTTTATAAGTTCAATCATTCAATATAAATAGCATTTATGTTCGAAGAAAGCCGATTCCTAACTTTAAAGTGCATTATTTTGTTGTTTCTATGCAATAGAAATCGCCTTATTCCATAAAACACAGATGATCGAAATTAAATAACACTGTCATATAGGTACCATCGGTAATTCTATCTAATATAATATAATATAAGTATATTGATGGTTTTCTTGCAAGCAATAGGTAGTAGTAGTATATTGAATCACATCAGTACTCCCCCAAATAAGGAACCAGCTTCTGAAATCTAACAGACGATTATAATTAATGTTGGTAATATTGCTGCGTAAATGACGCAATAATATTGCAAACCGAATGATCGATGTATTTGTAAATATATTGTGTTCTTGTTTTACTTACAATAAGTAACAAGGAACTCGTTATTTCTGTAGATAGAAGTTTGACTGTATTTAAATACCGTTATAAAGATGAAACGTTAAATATCTATAAAGTTAAAATGAGTTACTTATTTACTTTTAAATTAGACGAAAATGTGTCACAATAAATCGCGTCATTTTTATTTTGATAAGTCTATTTCATAGTAACTATCATTAATAACTGGCATTTGATTGTTAAGTAATCATTTATTAAAATAACTTGTATACTCGTGTATATTGATCCGGAATTACAGGAAACAACGAGTCTTTTGTTACGCTCTACCTACTGTTCGAGAATATTGACATCAAAATTTACAAGAGATTTATATTTTTTTATTTATTCATAATATGTAAGACCTAATTTGTTTTAATACTTAACCCAATTTAATATTAATAATTGAAGTGAAACTTTATAATCAAGACTGCTGAATAAAAGCATCTGAAATGATTATGAATCATATACTTGACGCCTTTTTAACTGTCATCGTTAACTGTGTAAAAATCGTTTTGTTTCAGCCTAGTGTAATCGTCAATTGATTAAATACAGAAGTATTATGTAGTTGTGTAAGTGACAGGCAGAGAACTTTATCTGATTAAAACCTAAACTTAACAGCATTGAGAAAATTAATATTAGGAATGATAATCCAAAACAGGTATGCGCAAAATTTAAATGCGCTTGGAGAGAAGTTAGCTACTTAATGCAGCGTATCATTTTCTACACCTAAGTGTAATGTGAAAGAGACACTATGCGTGTTGGGATATTATTAGATAGAGAGAGAGCGCAACACTAGTCAGTTCTGTACCTACGTTTTGTCTCGAGACATTATAATATAATTACTTTCTGAGTAATAATGTAAACATACTTCAAAAACGCATTTAGTTTTGTTCGTACCGTACGGGCTGAAATGTCCTATTTTAATAGTTAGTTCTACTGAGTTCGCTACAATATCATCGTTATTTTATGTAGATAGATGTAAAACTTTATATATTTCCTTACGCCATCTTTCGACAGTTAACGTACTGTGTCAGATCCGAATCCGTGAAAACACCTTCCGAAGTGTTTATAGAATTATTTGTATGGAAATTTACGCACTAGATCCGATTTTCGACATTCGATTTCTCTCCGTTATCCGAGAAACACCATTTCGGAGAAGATTATTGACAGACCGAAGAAGTAGTTATTATATGATTTAAAGGTAGTCCCTGAATGGCTTGGATATGGATCAGAATCTGACTAGTTTGTAAGCTATATCCGAATTGAGTTAGTTTTCTAGATCCATATTTTCTCGGTTTCGGATCGGACACAGTGCGTAACCCACACACGCAAACTAGTAAGGCTGAGCGCGTATAAAAAATTTCAATACCGGACTCATCCTTTACAGTTGAATTTTGTATTGATAAATAGTATTGCAAGTTTAGCTTACGCGAACAACACTTAGCCTATGTACGGCGCAGAAAATTGAAAACAAACAAATCGAAAGCGTTGCTTTGATGTTTTAGTGGTAATTTCTATGATAAATTAAAAATGAGAGAATATATTATATACTTTCCGGTCTCCTAGTCACAAAGGATTTAGAGGCAAATTCAGACATATCTGGCGATTAACATTCATAGTATTTCTTCTTCCATGTTAAAAGTTCATTATGAAGTATATAAACCACCTTAATTATTATTTTATGTCTAATATAACACCTCTCAAAATTTGTTCTGTCAGACTAAAGGCAAGTCTTTTTATTCAAAAAGGCACATTCTAAAAATTATAGGTATATAATAATTGTTATAGTTTTTAGATATAGGAACTTTGTTAGGTACTTAGCGATAGGTACAGGTTTTTTGCCACGTGTAAATAGATGTATTTAATCAAATTAATTATTTATTATAAGTGGCAAAAATATTATCTGTTATCTTAGTGACGTGAAACTGTCATGAGTGAATGAAATTGGAATTTAGATATCATACCAAAATTGAACAAATAGATTTGCTCATTAAAAATGTATGGTCGAAACAGCCACTTATGATTGAATAATGTTAAGTTCGAAACATACCAGATATTTCGGTTTATATTAAAGAAAATAAATTTCTAGATCACTTTTTAAAATTAATCGACTTAATAAATATAAATAAAGTGGAAATTTCAAACTATATTAATGAAAGTCAAACATCAATCAATAATAAATTATATGTAGATATGAATATAAATAAATATATTTAATACATAGTATTATTTTTGTAAGTCTGCTCGCGTATGCTCTTCCGGGGCTCACGGGGGAAATGCGCAGATGACAATTGTATTATTATAATACTAGTACTTGCTCGCGTACTAGTACTTCGTCCCACTTTAGGCAGGTAACAAAGATTAGTTATTTGGCCAATATTTAAAATCAAAGGTTATTTCAACAGCAGAGCAGTGGATTTTTTAGTATAAAAAATCATTAATTATGTAAAACATAATTCACAATTTTTGAAGCTCATCAGTCCCCAAACTAGATTGACCTGTATTTTGGGGATCTCCTTCCTAATTGGTACATTTCTGATGTAATTATTAATTACAGTTACATTATTTAAAAAAAATATGTATGCGTGAGTGTGTGTTTGTGTGTGCGTACGTGTGTCTGTGCGCGCGTGTTTATGTGAATATGAATGAGTATGAAAATAGATAAACCAGAAATTCCCATAAAAACCCCGCGATATTTCCAGGATAAAAAGTACCGCAGATTTTAAATCTAAGAATTTGCTGTTGATCAGCGAAACCGCATCGAAATCGGCAATCGGTTGTTTTTTTAATACCTTCAATGTACAGATACGGCATATTTTGAATTTTATAGATATTAACTAATTTTATTTCCATATTATATTAATTAAAACGTATTTTTCTTTTAATTAACTAAAACATTTTTTTTTATTGCAGGAGATCAGCAGACAGGCAGACGGCCCACTTGATGGACAGCGGTTACCATCGCCTATGGACATTTGCAACACCAAAGGTGCTACGAATGCGCTGCTGTTCTCTTTAGAGAGCCTGGAACCTGGTCACTAATGCCGGAACACAACACATGGTTGTTATGGCGACATACTCTAGACCAGGGGTGGTAGCCATCCAGTCGGGCAAATGCCCTACCACCTGGCAAAATACACAAGTTATTAATTTGTCACAAAATGCTTCCAAATTACTAGTTTGATGAATGTAAAATGCACCTAATTGTGTTATTTTAAGTCCATAATTCGCATCTGGATGTCAATTTTTAATTTTAAATAATTATAATAAATAGGAGAATTGGAATTATTTAATGAATTTTTCAGCTTATTGCAAACATAATATTACACTTTTAGCGAATAATTCACCAGATTTAATATGGTGACAATAAAATATGAATGTAAATAGTTAGTTTAAGTTCTTAAAGCATTTTTTTCAGGTAATATTGTATATAAGAGTTTATTTACTTCAATAATTTATCCATTGTTGTTAATATTAGTTTTGCTGCTCTTCTGCACCCATTCTAACTCATATCAATTAATTTAGTATCTAATTAGCGGAAAATTACACATTCAATAACGGATTATGCGAGTATATAAAAAGTTATGATTTAATCATATTTGCTACATAGTCGTGTTCAAAAACAATATCATGAAATAAATGGGAAACACTATATAACTCCCCACGTTGTACCTCCCAAGTTGTTTTGTCCTTCGAAACGATACCACGTCGCTTTTAGTTTTCTTACTAATTTAAGTCTTAAACTCGTGCAGTTTATCTACTGATCTATGCTAGTCGGAGAGTTATGTTGTCAACCGCAAGACAACCAACGAAATAAAATCTATTATTTCGATCGTCTCCCCTTCGTTCTATGTTATACATTACTATGACATTTATTTTTCTTAAAATGTTGTGTGTACACAATGTAGACACTAAAATGTGGACTCAGCCAAAACATCCTTAATTTGAGGATCGTTCAAATGCTACAGCTACAGAATATGGTCGCTCTTTGTTGACCCTAAAATAAAGGAATATTACACCGTTGTTTTAGTCAGCTAAGTATATTAAATAACTGAACAAAGTATCTACGCATATTGTCATTGTAATCGTGTTTTATATCTTGTACAAGATACCCGTAAAATATTGTTTGTGAACACGAGCATTTATCAAAATAAAATTTATGTTTATTATGTCCGTCAATATCGTATTTGTGGGTAAATATGTCTTACAATCTAAAGACGTATAAAAAAAGTTTGACAGGGTGTTTTAATATAAGTTAGAGATATGAAGGAAATCAGCGGATAAAGCTTGGGAAGACTCCGTTTTATTATAGTTTTCAGTAATTCCAATGTACATACTTTGCTAACTACTCAGGGGAATAATGCAGTATTTACTATATCAATTTGTAATTGATGCATAGGTTTCGTGTCTCTTTTCTTTATATTCCACCAGACTCGCTGTTAAAGACATAGATTTTCTATCCAGACACATACGTGTATCGCGTATGTAACCATGTTGTTGTGAAAATTGTGACAAATTTAAACGTAACAAGTAGATCAAAATCATTGGGATCATTGTTCATTTGTTACAGATAGCTCTCTGGAGTAGTAATACAAGTACAATAATTTTAAGTTTTTTTACGTTTTTAACTATATTTTATAATTATTAATTAATTATATATTTTACTACAAATAACCGTAAACCTATTGAATAAATATATGTATATACAAATCTGTGGAGTTTATGAAATACAGAAAATAAGGAATCCGATATGAAGTTCCTCATAAAATAATCTACGAATATTCACAAACGAAATCATTGTTTACAATAAAACTATTCATTTTAGAATGACTCATAAAACTGTTGAAATTATTTATAATTGAACACGTTATTTATAAATGAAAATATTACTGTAGTGTCATTATTAGATGACATTATACTTATATATTTTTATATCTGTTACCTTTAAAGTAATAAATTAGAAAATTCTTTTGTAGTTACTACGTAATCGAATTATTATCTATCATTGAATAAATATTATCTAAAATTGGCATGATTCATGCAGTCTAAGAAAAGCATTTTTAAGGGACAAAATGGCTTATATGTGTAAATAAATCCGCCCCAGATCAGATCATTAATACTTCAATTTATTGTAATCAGTCTTTCAATTTTTTCATAGGAATTGCAACAATTTGTGTAAGAAATTGAAAGAGTTTACAGAAAGAATATTTAATTATTTTTCATCACATGAACTTCAGTATTAGCTTTAAGAATAAAATAATAAAAATCGTTTTGTTATGATAGATTGTAAGGGAAAGAAGTATGTATGCTGTGATAAGAAAGCGTTGTTGGGTTCTGAATGGTATATTGGCACTCCACGTATTTATTATCGCTCTATTTTGTTAGTTAAAACAAAGTGCGACTACAGAAAAAGAATACATATTTCAAATAACAATCGCTAAATAAAATACTGAAAATCTCTTGAACTCGAAATATAACTAGATGGCTTTACAATTAGGGTTACCTACTTTTTTTGGAGAAAATATAGTATTTTTGTTAAACTTTAACCGTAAAAATATACCGTAAATTAAGTAACTACTTCGGAAAAGTTAGATGAAGAAAATAGTACAAATTTATTTTCCAATATTAAATTATTCATTTTACATTTGATAAAATTATTAAATTTTCCATGTGTGGTATGTAGCAAAAAGTAGTAATAATTTAAATTTATGAAAACAGTACATTTCGTATCCAATTATTTTTCTATAATATTAGTAAGATACATTACTATATATATTAGTACGGTTATGAACTCTAGTTACAAGTCAGTTTTCTCTCGCTTTTTGACATTTTATTATTGAAAACATATTTTTTTAGATCGAATTAGTCTCGAAAGGATTTTTTGTTAAAAATTGAAATGTTTAACCGATACGGTGTAAAAATTTTGTTGAAAGTAAGAAAGGAAATATATTTATTTAGAACTACATACATACATGTAAATATTTGAAAAACATGAAGTTCTAAATTGGTTCTAGCTCAGCAGATTGCTGGTTGTCAACCAGCGCTGATCTTCCGGCTCTACCATTCAGTGACATACAGAGGTAAAATTGAATAATAACAAAAGTACACACAGAAAAAGAAGACATACAGTGACAAAAATTTGACAAACAACAACAAAATAAAAAACAAAAGTACAACTTTTCATAGTTACGGTATTTACTAGGCGATTGTTATTTATTGTATTCTTCTTCGACGTAACCACTATAGGTCAGAAATTAAAGGATTTAAAATCCTATACGCTGTGCAAAATGCTCAAAGGGCACGCACAAAATAACAATAATTTACTTTTCGTGAAGTAATTGGTACCTACCTATGGCATAAATGTGCAGTGCCAAAATTAATTCTAATTTCCTTGATTTATTTATAATTAAGTAATTTAGGTAATTAACTAAACAGCTTTAATACCTAAGCCTCCAAATGTCGAGGTGTTGAAACTGTTTTATGTTTTATTACTGTACTGAGAAATAAAGAATAGAGATATTCAAAATGGTTGTGTATTTATTTCTTAATTTCTGTTCTTTACTTACCGTAGATTTTTCTTTTACAATACACATTCCGGTCTTCTGCTCTTTTATCCAGCCCCTATCGCTCAAGTTATCAATCCTTCGATCTTATACTGCGTTACAAGGATACGGTATCCACTCTTCGGCCCTATAGTTATGGTCGGAGAGCTAGTGAACAATTTAGAGTAGAGTCTTGAGGCAATGTGAAACTCTTTATAATAAGTCCTTGAAAGTCTCCTAAATAAGAATATCGCGCTAGAATATGGCTAACGGTTAGCGGCCCCTTACCAACCCCTGATTTTTAAACGGGTTTTTTTGATTAACAAAATGTTCTTGAGCTTTTGGGAGAGTAACATAAAAACATATAATCCTAAAAAGCCAGATCAATCTGGTGGAACTTTTCACCTTCCAGATGATCGAGAATATAATCCATAAGTGCGTGTGAACGGCACCATATGCTTATTTTGAGGTGTGAGAGAGAGCGTATAACGACTGTAATAATCTGACGATAAGCTTAATGAAGATTCAAATCTTGAATTTCAAAAAGAAAATTCATTCGTTCGTTTCGTTCATTAATTGGACGTAGTTACGCAAAAAGGGTCCAACCCACAAAATCTTACTTTTGAATTATTAAATATGCCAGTTGGTAAGAAAAATGGCATCTATACGCACGATGCAGTCGCCTTTTTTTGCGTGTATGAATCCGTTTTACATAATTTTCTTACGTGCTGCCAGCTGGTCGATTGACTAAACTGTGCATTTGGACAGTCATTAACACTTACCTTAATGCAGGCGGAGCAGGGGCATAAAAGACAGCGAATATAGCATCCTAGTGACTGAATTTATAGACCAGTCATCAAAACACCATATGACAAGTGAATGTAGGTAGCAAACTAAAACAAATTTTAAAATACATTTAAATGTTTATTTTTTCTTAATTACCAATAGAATACATAATGTGTCGTGTACACTTGATCAACAACAATCAGTATAACAAATACAGACATACAAACCCTTCAGATACATAAACAGCGGAGACGTAACTACATAGACTTAAACAAAATAATTACGTAATACTACAAATTTCCTTAAATTAGTATGATATTATAGTACGTATGTAAAATAGTAAAAAATAATACTATTTTAATTTGATTGTTTGAATTTAGTGAAAAATAGTAGGTATGTTTGTGCTCAAGATAACGGCTTTAAGTTTAGAAAATTCTGTCACGCTATCGTATTACCATGTATATTTTTTTGTACCTATATTTTAAAAAGATGTAATTTTATGTGTTCTGTACCATCTGTATTTTGTAAAAAATATTTTAAGTTCCAGAACTTATTTCCATATATCCAACTTATATCCACTATAGAGGAACAATGCTACTTAACGAAAAAACAGATTCATATTTTAGAGAGCAATAATGACTAACTTTATTAAACATAACATTTAACATTTGAACACTTACTTTAAAGGTAATTCGTATAAAGCATGTACACAATAACATCTTAGTGTACGTCGCTTAACACAGCCGAAGGCTAGAACAATTTAATACTTTTAAAAATATGTTTTATTCCAAGAGCATAATTTAGGCCATTAGACGAAAGTATCGTGATGGTAGAGATTAACATGGAAAATCAACTGAATTTTTTAATAAGTTAAAAATAAATAAATAATTATCAATAGATGCTATGTACGTAAAGTTAAGAAGAATCAATATTACAGCGACACGTAGCGAAATAAGTGAAACAACTATCAAGACAAATACTTTCTTCCTTTACTGGTAATGTCGCCTTTTCTTAGTATGATGATTGCATAAACCAACACAGATTATTTAAGTGTATAAATTCCTTATCCGCATAAACGATTGAATAGTTATTAAAAGTGAAGATATAATATTTATAGTTAAGATTTTGAATAAATAATATATAAATAGAAAATAAATGACATGAACATTTAACATTTATCAATGTTCAAAATCTGCTATAAAAGTTAGCTACCTTTTATAGCAGATTTTGTTCCTTTTAAAAAGAAAAGTAAATAATAGTGTACAAACATGAAGTTTGTATCATACATCCCAAGTAACGCAGTAACAAATTAATAAAGTATATAAATTAAAATAACAAATGCAACAGCTAGTGGGAATGTTGAGATTCAGGAAAATCCATTTGAACTAAATACAGAATTGATAATACTTTTGGCGTCAACATGCATTCTTTGGCACACCTCTAGCCTCTTACACCCATTCGTCTCAACTTTGTCCTACGTCAAATATAGCGCACATTTTGGAGTATATAAAAATATTTCTGAACTAAGCAAAACAACTTAAGACTTATTTATGTGATCATTATCATCATCATCATCATTCAATTTCGATCGCGTTTAGAACATCCGCTTTCCCAATACATTAGGTCCTATAGTCATTATAGCAAAACGGTCCCCTTATAAATACACATTTGACCGTTTTAAATAAATACATATAGCAGTAAATTTGGAAGACTGCCATACAAGTAATTGAGGGATAAAAAATAAAATATTCAATGTAGGTAGGCATGAAAACGACATATCGGTATTTTTAGATATCGATAGGAACGATATATCGGTCTTATGAACGATATTTTTGCTAAAGGGTTTTTTTTATGAAAAATGTTTTCTGCTGAACGGTGTTTTATGAACGATATTTTCTGAAATAACCTAATAACGAAATTTTATGAATGATTTCAATAAAGGACCATTTATGAAAAAGATTACATTAATATTTTGTTTTTTTTATTATATTCACGAATGGCATATTGGTAATAATCTGCAAAACGAATATGAACGACATATTCATCTTTTTGAGCATATATATATATATATAATATAAATATATATTTGAGAAGGATAGACTGACCTTTTTTGGAAAATAATATTTTTCAAAAATATCGATATTTCCCGATAATATGAATATATCGTTCATAACTATAAACCATATTTCGGTCTAAAGATCAAATTATCATCCATTGAAACATTTTTGCAAATATTGATAATACCGATATATCCCGAAAATCATCAATACATCGTTCATATGCATGAACGATATTTCTGTCCAAATTTCAAAATTATCATGCATTAAAACAATATTCTTGCTTATATTTAAAAATATTGATATTTCCCGAAAAACATTAATATATTTTTCATGTAAATTACGTGAGGTGTTTTTTTAATTTTCTGCCCCTCCCTCCCCCCTGGTGAGATGTCGTGAGATTTTATTCAACCACCTCCCCCATCCCCCAATCTCACGTGAGCTTTTTCAAAATGTGAGTTTCTTACGTAAACGCGTTGGATTGTTATTGTAAAAAGAAAAAAAAAATTTGCTTCGTGCTTTTATTCACTAGTTAAGACTAGTAATCAATACTGCTAAGAGTTTAATTATAAGTGTAATAAAAATTTAACAATAGAATAATTAAATCGTAACTACTGTGATTAAAAAAGAATACCTACTCTAATTCAGTCCAATTAAAAAAAATTACGTGATATTTGCCGAGACCCCCCTCTCTAACGTAAGATTAGATGAGATTTGACTCGACCCCCTCCCCCCTTAAACACCTCACGGAATTTATGGACGCCCCCTAAAGGATATTTCTATCCAGAGTTTAAAATTCCGCGAAAAATAACTATATATCGTTCATATAATAAACGATCTTATGTCTAAAGTGCAAAATAATAATATAAATAGACATATAATTCAAAATAATAATATTTTCAATCATAAAATATCGATTTAGAAAAATCTATTTTTAAGAATGATATAACAAAAAAATATGGATATCTCGTTCATAAATATGGATATTTTGTTTTCGAAAATATTGTTATTGCAATATCGATGAACGATATTTGCATCCCTAATTGTAGGTCTCAAAAACGATTAACGAAGTTTACTAGGTTTCGTACTTTGGCCTCGATAATTTGTCTTGGAGAGACACAAGCTTCAAAAGCCGCAAAAAGAACATGCCTTTACTTCAAAGTTAGAGGATGTAACTTGAAGTATGGGTTGAAAAATGTCAAGGTAGCGTAGCATTTAAAGAGAAATTTAGGCTTTTTTGAGATTTTAGGAAATGATCCTAATGGTGATTGGTAGAGGAGCGAGATAGCATGCTCCACCGTCTCAAAGGGAGGATATTTCGCCGAGGCTGTTGCGTTGCCTCGCAGGCCTAGGTACAGGCCTAGACCTACAAGTATTTTTGGAAATTTGTATATATTATCAGTGACACATATGAAATGGTTTGAGTTTTCAATTATTGCACAGCGCCATCTATTGACTTGTAAGTGTTCCACAACTAGAGATAGGGTACATTTTTAGATATATAGATATTTTAGGGTGTCATTGCCAAATGGTAAAAGCATTAAAAGTTAGTCGCCACAATGGACGCACAATTACACTGCATGGAACAATATGCAGTTATCTCTCGCTCGCTGTGACGCTATTGGGAGACATATCATCCGTGGTCGAAAAGTTTTAATATGCCTTCACATTTAGAGCGTAGTATAGTAATTAAAACAAGATGAACGAAAATGTGCCATCAAGCTTAAATTTAAAATCCCATATAGTTACTTTAAGCAGATCTATCGTTACAGTCACAATTTCCCATTGTCGAGGTTCTACTCTTACTTCGAGCCACACCAATTATACCATTAAAATGTATGTAGCTTAAAATATATATTCTTTAAAAAAAACTAATATTAAGTAAGACAACGTGATAAGCACGGAAATGAGATCAACATCATATTTTATTTTCATTATATAACAACATTAAAATAATTCGCTAGATACATGTATGCAGTCAAAATAATTTTGAACAAAAAAATCCTGAAACAAACAATGTAGAAATGACTCGAGATTTCTGTTTATTAACAGACAAGACAACTCGCATGCATTTTTGTCGACATTTATTTACCAAACATTAATTTTTCTATGCATTTATTTATCCATTGTGATTTTTGTACACATTTATTTACCAATTATGACTTTGTTTTTTTTTAAAATATTTATATTTATTTAACATTGTAAAATAACTGGTATTTAGTTGTTGGGGTCATTTATAAATTGGTTTGCACAAATTATAATCTTTATAAATGTTTTAATTTTTTTGAATGCTTTTATGCTCAGGCTCATGTAGATACTTAAAAAAAGCCCATTATTACAAAATAAAAAAAAACTCAAGAACATTAAAATTATTGAACACAATATAAGAAGTAATTGTATCTTATTCATTAAAAACGAAATGGCGTAATATATTTGGTCAAAGTTCTGGTAATAAAATTATATTAAAAATATTTCAAGTAATTATTAATCTCAAATTCAAAGTCTCTTATAGAGAATTGGTATTTATAAAATATAATATATTTGATAAGATTCATTTAGGATTAAGTATAAAATGTTATTCTATTGTCAAGGGCTTATCTTACTTAGAAGAGTAATCTCAGCAGTGATATCGCTTCAGTTCAGGAAAAACTTCCAAGAGCACAAGTTCGAAGAGTTCCTGAAAACAGGAAAGCAAAAAATGTATTACCACAAAATTAAGAGCATTTTTCACAATACACAATAATTTATTGTATAGTAGAATTATTTTCTCCGTACAGTTTGGGTCATAAATCAAACTCGGCCTCAGCCCGGCTAGGGCGGTGAGTAGTTTGCGCGGCCGCAACGCCATTATCGATAAAAACACATTCTTATCAAAGAAAGATTATCATTCTTATAAAAAATATTATTATCTTGTTTGCTGTTAATTTTAAACTATTTAGATATAAGTATTTATTTTTAATATAAATATAATAGATACCTAATTAATAATTTATTTTAAATCATTATTATTCTTATTTTAATAAATATGTTGCTTTATCAAATTTTTTTTCTTTCAGTTATATCACTAACGCACAAAATGACAAAACATATACTATCATAAATACACTATCAATAACGCTTATCGACAACAATAATGCGTATCACTATGCCTGCCTATAAGGCCCGTGAGTGGAAGAGAGAGCGAAATACTCGCTTCACCACTCCGATTGTTTATGACACAAACTGCACGGAAAAAATAATTCTAATATAGGTATACAAAAAACACGGTATCAAAATACTAGGCATGAAAGACGCCTTGTAAAAGTAAATCCAAAAGCTCCTGCATGACCAGATGTCCTCGCTGTCTCTCGCTTATTAAAGTTATATTAATCAAAAATCATCTATTTAGACGAAATTAGTAAAAACTTTAGTTTCTTTTCGATATCCATGTAGATATTAAGGCAACGAAAAACTTTACTTCATCAAAACCAGATATCCACACCCAATCCAAATTAAAATTAAAATTCAAAAAGAAAATGAACGTTCATATAAATTATTTTAGAATCTCAAAATACTTATCTTTCATATGCAAAAAATATCAATCAAGCTACGGAAAGCTTTTGGCTAAAGCCCCAGTTTACAGAATTTTAACACTGAAAATTTATTTTAGTTCCTCATGTCACGGCAATTTAGATACAGTAAAAGAAAATAAATGCTCTCTGATTGACACCGGCGTCAGAGGCTACCAGCACACTTGTCGCACCGTTGTAACGCATTAATCAGATTGTATGTGGAGACAGTTTTAGCGTAGCTGAGCGCTTTTAAATCCATCGGATCGACAAGGAAGTAATTATAGAGAGATACTCATGTACGATAGCAGATCTATAGTCAAATATGAAATCTCGCGATAATGTAGTACACGACACACGTTACAACGCGGTGCACGATAACACTGCTTGTACACGCACAAGAGTTTTTGAAGTATTTAAACGTTACAACACCACCAGGACAGTGAATAAAAACAGTTTAGAATTTTAAATTAATAAGAAAAATAAAGTTTTATAACATATTTAATTAATAAATATTACTGTGATGTGAACACAGATAAAATATTTAAATGTGATACTCATTAGTGAAAGAGGCATTGACGATATTGATTGGCAATAAAGTTACATAAGTTATCAACCAAAATGCCTATACTTTTTAGCACAGTGGCATGTGATAAACATATTGTGGCGGATTTTGCTTCATGCGATGGGAATTTTATGGAGATTGCCGAACAAGTGTTATCGAAGATATCGATACGCAATCATAAAATGACATATGCACATGGACCTTACCTATTACATTACATAGTTCAAGATAAATATTTTTATTTCTGCATAACGGATAAAGTAAGTCTTAAGTCATCAATAGCAAATAACTTTTTAATAACAACGAGTTAAAAAGTCTGACAAAACAGCAAAGTAAAAGCAGATTACAAAATGTCATCTGCTTTTGATTGTGCTATTTTGTCAGGATTTTTAAATTTAAGATATAATATTTTAATTTTTCTATTTTCTTATTTTATGTTAATTCTTTTTATTTCTCTATTATCTTGATTTTTTGTATCTACTCTTAACATTTTTTTTAACAACTCTACGGACTCTAGTTCCGTACCCTTTTTTAAAGCTTTATTTCTAGATTTAATTTTTAAAATTTTACACGCTTGTTATTTTAATTCTTGTGTGTGACATTAATTAATTTGTGTTGAAGTGTATGTATCTTACGAGTAACTTATTATATTAATTTATCCTAATTTTAATACTAAACTTACATTAGTGTAGAGTGTATCTACTCTTAACATACGACATTTTAGTTATATATTTTTTCTGTATTCTATCGAAATTTTCAACATATCTTATTAAAACAAGAAAAGCAGATCGCCGAGCTTAACTGAATTATCTTATAAACACAACTGGAAGCATCAATACCCAGTTGTGTTTCTAAGAAAAAGGTTTATAAGCAAAGAAACAAATTACTAATTCATTGAAATTCAACGTCTAAATATATCTTGGTGAAAAGGATTTTATTAGCTGTTATGAAGAATGTTATGCGGGAATAGCGTCTTTTATCGTTCACGCCACAATAAAATAAAATAAATAAAGCGTGCTTTCGTCATAGTATTGACGTTAACAAAAAATATTAATAAGGAGTGTATCTTGATAAAGTTTGCTATTTATCATAACTGTATTTTGGGATGTAACGGATATATAAATTATTTGACATTACATGTTTTAGCAGCTCTTAATTAATTTAATTTAGGTAGACAGTATGATTGAGCGTTTAGGGATTATTTTAATTTAGTATTATTTGTTACTATCTTACATACCCGTTATAATAATATGAGTAGTTAAGACATTAAAAATCTTGGAAAAAAAAGAAAGCATTTAATAGTCGAAGCTGATCAGAAGAATTGTCTCTTTTCAATAATAAGCAACGAATGTAATATTATTGGAAAGTAATGTAGGGTTTGGTATAAATTCTTAATAGTAATCGAAAATTACAGATGTGTCAGAGATCAAGGGCGTTCTTATTTCTTAATGAAATTCAGAGAAGGTATAGCGGTGATGGTAAGGAGAATTTCATAGAAGTTCTAGCGAATGAAATGTATAGATACAGCGAAGATTACACTACAATAACAATAAGAAAGGGAGAATTGGATGAACTGAATTCCATAGGTGTTGATAGTAGCGGTAAGTGAATGTATATCATAATATCAAAATTTTAATAGAGCTTTAAAACAGTGCCTTTACTACAAATGACTTGTATACCACATACCTTAAAATTGTTTTGTTTGGATAGCATAGAATTACATGATTGATTAAACAAGCTGTACATATGGAAATTGACCTCCGGTACGATGATTTTAGTTCTACTTAGCAATGTTACTATTCCAACAACCAAAGTACATCTAACAATATATTTCTATTTAGTAACTAACGTATCAAACTATCGGGAACAATATAAATATAAACCAAAATTCAACTGCATATCTGAAACAAAGCACATTTATTACCCGTCGGCATTTAAGCTAAAAACATTTAAATTCTTTTATGGTCGTCTTCTTTTGTTTCCTTTGTCTTTAAAATTTGTGATTAGAAAAGAGCCCATTGTTGTATTGTAATCTTTTATGGCAGTCATTAGCCAGGTGTGTCGTATGAAGTCGACTTAGATACGGGGACATTGCAGTTGCGCAGTATAAAACGGTGACCTGGTGGAGGCGGGAGTGAGTCTAGCGATAACCACGAGCGAAGCAAGACGTGTGTACTACAATCGGGAATCTAATAAGTGACGGACTTTGCGCGTTTTATTGAATTGCGACCTTCTGCATTACATTTGGACTTGTTGTGTTCGGTTATATTTGTACCTGTGTTATAAGTGTTTGTATATTTCTAATAAACTCACAAACACTAAACAATATCAAAAATAATCTATTTAGGTTATAAAATATGAATGTCAAAGATGATTACATCTGACATCATAGTTATTTTTAAATATACATATTTATTTTCAGAAAGCATCCTTGGAGAGAAAATATTATACGTGAATAACCCCGATAACATCTCTTATAGCGTAAGTTTATTTTGTATAATCTATAAATAAACGCGATAATCTTAAAATATTTTGAACCCATTACTTGGACTTTATTTCGATTTCGTTCATGTAAAAAATCGGCCGTTTTTCATCGGAAAACTTTTTATACGAATTAGCTCTATCTGTTTCCGTGTTTTATATAACACTAAGGTTTTCCCCACGGTTTCGCCTTCGGAAAATTCCAGCCCGTATCCCATAGAAGGTTCATAAGCTTTTCAGAGGTAGGATTTTCACTGGGCGGTTATCTCTCGTAACATTCTTCTTCTATAACTGAGAACTTTAAGTTGCTTTTGGACAATCGCTTGGTGAAATTGACACTTGTCTAGATATACTGATAGGTGTGAGACATAACATAAAGTCACATTTTATTTTCATACTTCTCATGTCCCTTATATAAGTTTGCTAAAGCGACCATTTTAGGTCTTCTGATATTATAAGATCTACTGTAGTTAGGTACAAATCTCGTGATGCGCTTTGTGGCGAGTTTTAAAATTAAATGACGGTTTCATTTCTTTTCCAGACTGTATCGTATGTGGGCACGACTCCAGAACAAATATCAATATCTGTCGCCGTTCCTAACACCAAATTATATGTAGTTTATTTAGGTATTTGTATATTGATTATAGGTTCTTCTATATTTATATTCGGCCCAGTATCAAGTTTGATATTCTTAGTTCTACTAGCATTTTATTTCAGCCGTTCGATACAGGCTAAAAATAAAGCAGACTGAGTCTAATGGTATTTAGACTGTAAATCGATGTCAACTGTTAGTTAAGAATTTATTGTACTCGACCTATCGATGTGTGTAATCTATAACAATAAAATTGAATTGTCAGTCTGTGATATCAAAATAAATGTAAGCGACAGTTGCTGTTTATACGATCTCTACTCGTAGATGACCCTTATAGGAGATTTTATCTGTTAATCTATTAAAAAGATTGTCTCGAATATATTACGAAATAACTATCGAATATATATTTTAGGTATAAAGCATAGCAAAGTATTTTTATTAGATATAAACTGTCTTATTCATATTAAGTTAGAGTAACTTTAAAGACTTCAAAATTACTCAAACTCAATTCATTTTATTTAATTTCATTTCGATATCTAGGAGGATTTTAAAGATAAAAATGTAAAGTTCAAGTCCCGCGTAAATGAAGGGGCGGGCACAGCTTGTGGTACGAATCAATAATAATAAGATTTATTATATTCTAAAAATACAAAGTTTTGGTTACAAAATAAAATTTTATAAATAAATCTTTCTTATTCGATAAACAAAGACAGAATAAGGCAGATGGAGAGAGGAGTCCAAGCTGAGAGAAACTCCGTCATATGGAACTTCTGGCCTCCTGCACCATGACTAAACTTTGCGGAATTTTTAAATCTTCGCTATTCCATTGACAGGAATTAAATAAAGTGTTTATTAAATTCATGCGGTTGATTTTCATTACGTTCGCTTTCTTTATATTTAAAAAATATGATTGAATATTATTGAAATACACGTACTTCAATAATTTCTGTTAAAATATTGTCACGGCTTTTATCTTCTGTAACTTTAGAAAAAAATGGGAATTTGGCCCGGATATCTGTAATGTCAAGACTAAAAACAAGCATTCCTTTAAACCGCTTTTATCGTCACCTAACCGCCGTAGGTTCTAATTAATGCGACTGCAATGATATGACGTTATAACTAATCTATAACATTCTTATTCATATTGAGTTAAAGATAGCTTGAAGGCTTTTTTGTGGTTTCTAAAGAACCGTAATAATGTAGAGTAATTATATTTATTATTATCGTGATATCAAAAAGTAAGACGATAGTATGATGTTTTAGCATCGGCACTTTTACATGTAAATAAATATATTTGGAATTTGCTGTAACATGTGTCGTCTACCCACATTAAATTGCGATCTTCTTTTATCTCCGGTTTCTAAAATAAATACTTTTATACCATGCTTAATTAAATCAGTTCTGGTTCAAGGTCTATTCTATTTATGTTCGTAGGTGGCATGATGAAGGAACGTTAGACATTTATACAATAGTATAGAATTAACAATAAAAAACTATTGAGACAAACATGAGATTAAATATCTAGTAGTCTGAGCGTTGGCTCGCCTAGATCAGTGGAACGCAGAGGTTCCGGGTACGATTCCCAGTATAGTAATTTAAAATAAAAGTAGAATTTTAGAATATTTAATTCATTTACTCGCCCGATGGCTAGTGTGCACTATATTTGCGTACTAGTGCACACTCTAGCAATTTTACAATTATTTTCATTACATAAGAACTCGTAACGAAACCAAAAAGTTAAAATAGATATAAAAATATTCTATCTCTGATATAAGTGCAAATTTAAAAAAGCAAAAATAGGGATTCCTTACTAAAACTCCAATAATGTAATCCATGGTGCAAAAAAATACCTAAAATCGCGTGCGCTGCGAAGCTATTGATGATAGAATAAAATAATGTACTACGTCTTTGCAGAACACATCATTATTTACAAAAAGTTTTGCGACAGCATATATCTAACTATTATAATTATGCCACAATAAGTGTTCTTTTATTTTAAACAATTAATTAAAATGCCGCCGCTAGAAAAGGCTCTTTATTTGTATCTTGGTATTAATCCCTATCAAAATAAATTACTTCATATTCAAGACTGCTTCAATACGTTTATATAACTTTTTGAATTATTCAATTCGAATATTCCTTTCGATAGATATCACGAGTTTAATAATGTTTGTATTAGATAACGCAGCAGTGACGCTTTTTCGTGAGCGAAAAATCGTAAGACCCCGTCTATATAGAAGTTTCACTTCAAAAACATGTTTCCGTTGTTTTAAAATATTAGTAGAAGAAATCTATACAAAAGACTTTTATAGCTTTATGTTGAAAATTGTATGTAGAGAATTAGTACAACAGCAAAATAATATACAAGTGTAAAGGTCGACCAGAAAAGAGATGAATGGATTGTGTGAAGCATGACATGATGAATTGCGGCAGAAAACGTTTGGCATGTTTTCAGTTCAGTTTCAGTCACAAATACCAGAGGAGTATAGAAAAGAAAGACATTGAGTCAAGCTCAAATGATTGTCAGAAGGTAAAAAACATGAGAAAATTAGTACAAAAGCAGTTGGTCAAAAATGTCAGGCAGGAGTATCAAGACATCCATTAACCATCAAAAAAAATATCATACTGAGTATACTGTAATTTTTAATGCTGAAATGGTTCAAGAATAAAACACTTACATAGAAAAGTTGTTTGTTGTGCGTTGTGTTCTGCAGCGTGTGGAAGAGTTTCTGCGCCCCGCGCGCGGCCGTCTGCGCGCCCACTAGAGAGGAGAGGGCATCTACTACACTCTCCGTCAACTGCTGCGACGCTAACGTCCGAGTGTGTTCTAAGAGAAAATAAATTATTAGTATTTTCTATTATGAAATCCAAGATTTATTTTCTTTCTTTGGGAAAAAAGTCGTGGTAGCATAATAGGCATTAGGCAATTCCCTGACCTAATGTATATGTTACAGCCAAAGTAATATATCCGGATATTATATATATCATCTAGCCATTATTTATAAAGTCTACTCAATGTAGATAAAGTGATAATTGACACAGAATTAATCACATTAACAACTAGCAATTTTATATAATATCTTCGAAGCCTTGGATAATGTAATAAAACAAGTAGGTATATGTAAAGATTATAAAATTATGGCTGTGGTATAGATACACAGCACATTTATTTATTATGCACAAATCCGAACTTTTTTAATGTAGATTAGAAGGCTAGGCCTTATCCTTCGTGGTTATTTTTTTTATAACCACCCAAAATTAATTTTATATCTCAAGTAATAAATAAATGTGCCGTATATCTATACTCTATCTATTCTATATCTATATCGCACCCAAAATTATATTTCAATTTGCCTAAGAATTAAAATAACATTGTCATAGATAGTAATTCTATGTTAATTAACATTGTTATAAAGTTATTTAACTTTAATTTATAAAGTACATTTAAAGCTCACTAGCCACAAAACAAAATTGAAAAAAAAACACAGAGATCATACAATATTTGGTATCACTCTTTAAAGACTACAATAATAAATAAAATATTTAATTTATTACTTTGGCTAACTTTGATCCGCTATTATGCATAATATCCGGATAAAGTGATTAATTTATCACATTGTCTAGTCAATTTTGCTATTGTATTATAATGAGCAATCATTACATATAATAGCTATTTAATCACTATGACTGTAACATATATATTGTTACAATAACCACAGAAAAACATCGCGATGAAACCCGCACATCGAGATAACCTGCCAAGCCGCCTCGGACAAGCGTGGCGGGTATACTCTCCGTTCCCCTATTATGGGAGGCCCGAGCCTAGCCACGGGAAGTTTAAGGGCTGTTATTATTTACTAGCTTCAGCCCGCGACTTCGTTCGCGTGTAATAATAAAAAAAAGTATGTAACCCCCCGATTTTGAAACATTCTTCATTGGTGCGCCGCTCCCATTGGTCTTAGCCTGATGATATATAGCTGTCTTCTGTGTCCAATTAATTGGAACGAAGTTCCTTATTCTTATAGACGGAAAAAATAAGACCAAAAGTTGTAACGACACTTTTTGCTATATTTGTAAGCCGTGCGGCGTGCGCGTGTTTCTCTGTCTGTCTGTCTGTCTGTCTGTCTGTCTCTCTGTCTCTCTGTCTCTCTCTCCCTCTCTCTCTCTCTCTCTCATAGAAAGCAAGCCAGTTATTTTCGTTTCGTCTTTCTATTTCGCATTGGACAGTGTGGTGTCGCGACCATTGTTTTTGTTGAGTGTATACAGGTTTTTTGTACATAATAAATAATAAAAAATATTAACAATAATGAATCTTGACAGTGTTTCTGCACAAGTTCGGATATTCTGATGGAGTTAGTAAGAGAATACAGACAATAATAACAATAAAGACTCGCATTATAACTAACTCCGTTCCATGGTGTCCTTAACACTCTCAAGTTTTTTTTTTCTACAGTTGTGCAAATAAGCAGTAATCTATTATTTACTTTTTAAGAATGTCTACAATCATAAACCTTTTGCCCTGAGAAAAAAAAATATTGATGTTAAAATTTTTTCAAACTCACTCAAATATACAAAAAATGTTGTTTTGATTACATTCGCTCTTAAGATATGAAAAAAAATATGTGAGTGGTGGTAGAATTGTGGATCGAGTGAGGCCCGAGCCTAACAGTGGGATGCTTATGGGCCTCTATTATTATATTTAGATAATTTATACTCACCTCGATCTTGGAAATTTCTATTAGAAGTCGATTCGGAGAGAACACCGCCGGGCCACCAAGACTTAAGTACTACACTTATGTAATAATGCAACATTTGCTCAGAAAATAACCACGATATTGTCTCCTTTATTTGTCTGAAAGAAATCATTGCAATCGCATATTACGATTATGTAATGGACGTAAAACGTCCTATAAACTATGACATTCCCGCGAATTCGTCCACGCTTGATTTGAGATCCCGCGGGATTCCCGGGGCACAAAGTACCGCAGCATTTAAAAAAATAATGTAAGCTATCGTTTTAGTAAAAACTGTGTCGAAACAGCTATTTTTTCTGTATCCAAGCAATTTCGAACCGCTCCCGAAAAATTCCTGCGGGAATGCCGAGATAAAAATTATCACACCATTTTATTACATAAAATTAGTAATCAATCATTGAAAAAAAAAACGCATTTGAATTCGATCTGGCTATTTTAAATAATTCCCAGAAAAACTCCGCGGCATTACCACGATAAAACATAGTGCAGATTTTAAGTATAGGAATTTGCTGTCGCCCAGCGAAAGCCGAATCGAAATCGGCGCAGTAGTTTTTATGTGAATACCGAACAGACAAGAAATAAAAAAACATCGAAAACTCCATCGTCTATATAGTCAGTTGGTTTTTTTAATAGATTCAATGTACAGACACAGCATGTTTAGAGTTTTATCATATTATGGATTTATCGATGTGTTTTAAAAGTCATAAATAAATCTTGCAGTTTACTTTTAATCAGATAAGATATAAATAAATTAAGGCTATAAATAAAAATCTCTACTGCTTAAAATTTACAGAATCTTTATATAATATGAAGATTCTGTAAAAATGGCATTATTATTGAGAGAACACTTTGTTACAGAACAATATTCTTATCTTCTTGATCCAGGAAGACAAATTGTTAAGAAACTATTTCAGGTTTAGAAGTGAAACAGTTTAGCCTATTTTTTTTCGTTAATCTTTTTGATTTCCTGAAACAGGCACCTGATAGAAAGTGCTTACCGTCGGGCATAGGCGTTTGCAACGGCAGGGACATTGGCAGAAACATCTTCAACTTACCGATTAGTGGTCCTGCCATATGTGATTTGAACAAATGTGACTAGTGTTTTTCTGAGCCATCGGAACACGCCCCGCATGTCGAACACTTCACTAAGTAACGCGTATAAGGGCTCAGCTATGCTGTCCCTTTCCTCCACCAGGGCACCTGTCCTTAAAACAACATCAAATTAATTGACGGCTAATATTTTAAATTACCTTTTTTCGTCTGGAGTAATTATATATATTTTTTTAATTAACTAATCTACGGACTCTAGTTCCGTACCTTTTTACATCTTAATTATTGTTAGAGTTTTTTGAATTTATACACGCTTATTGTTTATGTGTTACTAGAGTTTACCCCGCGGCTGCGCCGCGGGTTAACCTCTAGTGCGTGTCTCTTGTTTATAGAGCAAGTGCTACAGGTTATATTATATTACATTTTTATGTATTTGCGCACAGAAGATTCACTTCATTTTATATCGCTAATTATATATACCATCCCCCGTCTAACTGTCAACAAAATAAATTACAAAACTTGACCAAAAAGGCCAAAATGGTCTAAATGACCAAAAGACCACAGTGACCGACATGGCTAAAATGACGGAATAGGCAAAAACGACCAAAAAGGCCAAAATAATCAAAATGGTCAAAATGACCAATGAGCCCAAAATGACCAAAAAGGCTAAAATGACCAAATAGGCCAAAATGACCAAAAAGGAACAATTACCAAATAGGCCAAAATGACCAAAGAGGCCAAAATGATCAAATAGGCCAAAATGACCAAATAGGCCAAAATGACCAAAAAGGAAAAATTACCAAATAGGCCAAAATGACCAAAAAGGAAAAATCACCAAATAAGCCAAAATGACCAAAAAGGAAAAATCACCAAATAAGCCAAAATGACCAAATAGGCCAAAATGACCAAAAAGGTCAAAATGATCAAAAAGGCCAAAATGACCGAATAGGCCAAATTGAACAAATAGGCCAAAATGACCAAATAGGCCAAAATGACCAAATAGGCTAAAATGACCAAATGGACCAAAATGAACAAAAAGGTCAAAATGATCAAAAAGGCCAAAATGACCAAATAGGCCAAAATGGCCAAAAACGAAAAATTACCAAATAGGCCAAAATGACCAAAGAGGCCAAAATGATCAAATAGGCCAAAATGACCAAAAAGGAAAAATCACCAAATAAGCCAAAATGACCAAATAGGCCAAAATGACCAAAAAGGTCAAAATGATCAAAAAGGCCAAAATGACCGAATAGGCCAAATTGAACAAATAGGCCAAAATGACCAAATAGGCCAAATTGACCAAATAGGCTAAAATGACCAAATAGACCAAAATGAACAAAAAGGTCAAAATGATCAAAAAGGCCAAAATGACCAAATAGGCCAAAATGACCAAAAAGGCCAAAATGACCAAAAAGGCCAAAATGACCAAAAAGGCCAAAATGACCAAATAGGCCAAAATTACCAAAAAGGCCAAAATGAAAATTATCTCTTGTCCATCCTCAGTATTTAATTTACATACGTACCGAATTTCAGCCAAATCAGTCCAGTAGTTTTTCCGTAAAAGCATAACAAACAAACAGACAAATATCATGTTATTCCGGAAACTATCCCATTTTTCGGGATAAAAGTATCTATGTTCATCCCGGTATCGAAAATATATATATATATAAATATATATTTATATACTGGCACAAATCGGTCCAGTAGTTTTTACGTGAAAACGGAACAGACAGACAGACAGACAGACAGAGTTACTTTCGCATTTATAATATTAATAGGGATAATAGGGATTATGTGTGACATTAATTTTATGATTTTTGTGTTGTGTTGTGTACCTTAAGAATAACTTATATAATAATTTTTTTATCTAATTTTAATACTTAACTTATACTAATGTAGAGTGTATCTGTTACATGCTGGTGTTGTGAGAAAGTGCATGTGCAGTGTGTGCCTTATGTCTGTCTATACCTGTATATTATCTTAACTAGTGCCATGTATGCTGTTTTTTCTTTCTGTGCCTAGGTTATAATTTTTACGCTCTTTGTGTGTCTTGGTTTGTTTGTGAATTTGCGTGTAATGCAATGTAGTTGTATTGCGCGTTGGTGTGAGTAAGTGTATAAGTTTTGTTGTTTTTGATTGTGTGTTTGTGACTTTGTGTGGTGCTATAATTTATAATTTAATTGTCGTGACATGAAACATTTTTAGTTGGTGTTAGTGATGATGAAGAGGGGGATTGTTGACCCTCCATAAGACGTTGGACACCGTCTTGTCTCCACGCGTATCGCCATTTTTATATTGTAATCCCTGATCTCATCGGCTGTGACTTTCTCTGCTTTGAGGACCAAGGTGGCGGTAGCGTCCTCTTCGCACACGGCTGTGTAGTAAATACATTTACCAGTGTGCCGCAAAATTGCCACGAACGCATGAGGGATGCGCTTGTACAGGTCCATCTTGTGGAATTGGACCTCACGATCACCACTGTCTCGAAGGTAAGACCCTGAGCCTCGTGTATCGTTTGAACGCATGACCCTTCGCCTTTGTCACAGCCTAGTTTTAGTCATCACATATTTATCAAATTTCAAATTATTTACATTTTTCTTTAAATACCATATAAAAAATATATGGTATACGGCAGCGGGACTAGGGTACCAGCTACCTGTAGTTAACTCTTCAGAGCCGGAAACGTCATCACAATACGAGCCGGTTCCATCAGGGCTACCTTCTGCATCCGACTCTTAAGCCAGATACCAAGCGAGAGAGACCTTTCAAGTTGGCGGTCGAGGCTCTTCGCTATTATTAATATAATAAACAATATCGTCAGACAAACTCAGAATTTTATATTCTCAACCTAAGCAAATCACACTTGTGTTATGGGCAATATATAGCACTCTGGGGACAATCCCAAACACCTAGACCATATTATATAACAGAAAGTGATTCTAACGAAGTTTACCATGCCAGAATCGAACACGAAGTATCTACGCTGTAAAATAGAACAGAACCGGCAAAGAACTGGCATAGACTACAGAAATAGTAAAATTGGCAGAACTAAACAGTAATGTCATTTTTCAATACCTAGTCGTGTCATAGTTAAGTCCCAAGTTTTGTCACGTCCTTATTTCATTTCATGTATATATACACATGTCAAATAAGTAGCGTACCAAATAAGAGATAATGCCCAGAATAAAAATAATCGTATTAAAATAAATACAAAAAATATAATGCCGAGATTAAATGGACAAAACTCCTCAATAAAATTTTATTAAAAAAATATTAAGATAAACTGCAGAAGATTATAGAAATACTTTTAATATCGAAAAACAGTTTAATTTCCAAAATAAATGGGATTTTTTTACAAGGAACGCGGTGTGAGTATTATAGTAATAGAAAATAAATATTACCTCTCATGGAGTTTGTCATTGCTTTGTTGGCATTGTCGCCACCATTGCCGTCCAGGTATAAGGATATCTCATCCTCATCCGCCAAAAGATGCGTGAACGCTTCGCGCTCTTGGGACGATCTACTCGTCGCTTCGCTGCTAGTGCTAAATCAATACAATTTACTATAAAAACACAATACTAAAGAGATACCTAAACTACCACATTTTTCAAGATGACAACTGACAGAATTTACTTAAGACAAGACTATATTCTACGAATCTAACAAAAATAAAACATAAAATTTCGTCGAGGCCGGCAGCGCGTTGGTGACACCTCTGGTGTTGCAAACGTCCATAGGCGACGGTAACCGCTTTCCATCAGGTGGGCCGTCTGCCTATCTGCCGTACCCCAGCGACAAAAAAAAAAGACAGCTACAACTAAACCACTACTGTCTACTTCAAATACGACAGTATAGCTGACACATCTCATAGAAAGTGAATTGTAACTATCTTCGGAATTCGTCAGAATGTGTTTTTCGCCGTGGTTGTGGTATCTGTGCTGGATTAACGATTAACGGACTTAGGGGAATTTAACGAGTCCGTTAACATATTTTGAAGTAAACTTAAAAGTTAATTCGTTACTCAAAATGTTACTTCGTTAATGAACGATGATCAAATTCACGAGTTAATGCTCAGCTCTGATTCCAAGGGTAATATATAACAAAGAAAAATTGTAAAAAACCCAACTAACTTAATATTTAGACAGTATCTACTAAGAAAAAAACATGTGTGCGTGTACTAGCGTACAGACGTAAGAAGTGAAACTTCTTATGACCTTATTTTTCGAAAAATGATCTACTATATGTAACTTTACAGAAATTGGTTAAATAAAGTTAAATGTGACGTGACGCGTAACCGAAAAATGTGACGGTAAATTTTTTTCCAACGCCGATAAAGAAATTTCACTTAAAAAATATTGATTTTAATATGAAATACTTCCATTTAAATATACTTGCCTTTTAAATAAAGTTGAAAAGGAAAATTTGTTCTTCTTTGGCAAGTCTCCCTGTTTGAGATATTCCGAGCTCGGGTTTAAAAACGTATATAAAGCTTCACTTTGGTTCAGACGGTCGTCTTCTAAAACAAACTGAAAATCAAATCACAATCATGAAAATCTTTCAAATTTTCAATGACATTAAATTTCTATATGCATATTGTATACCACCCAGTAATGTGATATCAGCCACTTTACATCCCACTGCTGGGCTTAGGCCCATGAATTTCAGGATAAGGAACAGTTTATCCGCTACTTTTGTCAAATTCGGATTGACGAGTTTCACACGTCTGTAAATTCATTGTGCGCGTTTCTGCTCGATATTTTTCTTTATCTTTTTGTGGTAATTGGGATTGCCCAATTTAAATAAAAATAGATTTTGAAAACTTTTTACAATACTAGTGCATCCACTCTATTTAATTAAAATTACTACATATCGCGGGCTTCAAGCCAGAGGGGCGTATAAGCAAAAACCGACTTTTAGATACAAAAAACTTAATAAGTTTTTTTCAATGTATTCAATGTCTGTCTATGAAAGTACTTCTACTAAGTATTAATATACTAGTAAGAAAAAAAACAGAGGTGTTATATCGATAAAAATATAATGATAGACGAAATAAAAAAAACGCATTTTTATACGTCCCTCTGACTTGAAGCCAAATGTATAAAAAAGACACACTGTGTGTCTCGGGACGCCCGACAGAAGTGATAACTTAAACTCATCTAACGTGAGAGAAAGGAAAGCCAGACAGGCTGGCGCCGTAACGCGTTACGTATCGAAGCGGTTCACCCTCCTAAGAAGTTATCACTTCAACACTATGTTAACTTCACATAGTTTGTGTCACATGGTATCTTGGGTCGTAGATTAGCTCAAAAGACTTCACACTATTATATAGATGTCTGTGTTTTAGTATGTTTTTTCTTACGTTGGATAAGTGATTATCATGAAACATGTACTTTACGAGGATAAAAACGAAGATAGGATACTTTTTATTCCATGAAATTGAAAGCTCCGTTGAGAATTCCCCATTGAATCAAAATGTAGACAAGTGCAGCCTAAAGGAAAGATCTAGTTTGAATCATATAACATACTCACTTCTAAATACTTTTGTATTAACGTCTTTGCCTTTTCAAGTGTGTTCTTATCATTTTTTCCAAAAAGAAACTTGAACGAATTTGATGGTAGTTCTAAGTTTTTTAATTCTGAACACATGGGTCTTAATTTTCTGTGTAATTCCTGCAAAAAATATTGTTTTGTATTATTGAACTTTATCAATCAGTAAACATTTATGTTAAGTTTCTCCACTATTATTTAGTGAGATAAAAATTTAATATTATAAATTATATTTAATAAGTTAATGTTATCGATGTCATGTGATAAGTTTGACATGAAAATTAATAATAATGATGCAGCCATCGTCTGCTCCTACGCATATGCTCGCCTTTCAATCACGCACATTATTCTCCTCACACTACGTACCGGTGGATACTAAGACGTGACTCATTGCAGCCGCATTTTTACTTAACGATTATCGTTATATTTTGGCAAATTTAGATATTATCTTTATAAATTACAGCCTATGTATGATTCTGATGAACGATACGAACAAAACATAAATGCGTCTTTGAAGTTTCTACGCGTTATTGCGCAGTACACAGTTATGGGATTCATAGAGAGAGCCGAGAGGAGATTGTTGGGCTCTTGTTCGCCCGTTATCCGGACCCGCATGCCATCTCTCTCGCACAAAATACCGTAAGGTAAAATAAACGTTATCACCTGACTGGATCTGTGCAAACTCACGCAATTAACTTCAGTCGAAGCGCATTTAAGTTTCGCGCGTACTGTTTAAACTATATTATTATAAAGTTTCATCAAGATCGATTCAATACTTTTTAAGAGAAAGTGTGTCAAACATCTATTCATCCTCATCAATTTTCTCATCTGTCTATAGTTTATAATTACTTGACCTCACTAACTTGACTAAAATATCAACGCACAGCCCGAACTCCTAGGGTTAGGACCGTGAAAATTTGCATGCTAATTCTTTCTATACTGAAAGTGCGCACTAACAACGGATATTTGAAAATTCAACCCTTTAGGTGGTGAAAAGTTTGTATGAAAATCATCATTTTGAAAACATGATATTTTACAAACCTGCTTTTGGTTATAAATGTAACGGCTATCAGCGCTTTTGGAAATTGAACCCCTAAGGGGTGAGAAGGAAGAATCTTTTAACTTTTTTTGACTAATCAGACTATGAATATATTTAATCTACGCAAGCGAAGCCGCGAGCAAAAGCTAGTAAAATAATATTAAAGTCGAGTTAGAGTTGATCTATGACGTATCATTTTAAGAAATTAGTGTAAATTTTTAAGTTTAATCGATTACCTGGAATTCATTCAACGTCCTGAGCAAAACCCAACCGGTAGTTATTTGTTCAGGCTTCTCGTCATTGTTACTCTGTTCTTGTTCCGCCATGTGCACTACTATCACGAATTGCGGCGGCTTTGACTCGTCTATTACCTGCGAGATCAAAATGGCCACTTATGAATCTTATTACGAATCAGTGTCAAAATACACATAAGGCGCAAACAGCATAGACAGATCTGAGATGTAAAATACAATTGTGCAAAAACAAGAAAGAAATAAATTGAATGTGAGAATGGTATAAGTCCATCCACCCATCATCTATCTGCTTATGGTAAGAAAGAGACAACATAGAGTGCTTGATCATTAACTTTAGTTGCAATGACAACTTATCTTAAGGTAGTCTGTTTAATTTTAATTGATTTCATCTATTTCATCATTTGAAATTAAAATAGTAGACCGCTTGCGCCATTTACAGGATTTACATTTAGAATTACGTTTTTTGCTATCCAATGATCCTTTTTGATAATACTATTTAGAATTTACTTTTTCTTTCAAAATGGGTTTGCTCGTATTAACTATCTAACCAGATTTAAGTATCCCTGAACATTCAAGTTTTAGATAATTTTTCAAACAAGTCTCAGCCAATCTGCATGACTTTGACTGTCGCTAAACGACGGTTTTGTGGCAGCTCAAAAGGGCACATTTCCATAAACATTTCAGATTTTCAACACAACCATACCATACCTATTATTCATTGACTGTTAATCAATACTAGTGGTCGCTCGTGGTCGAAATTCAACCATAATAATTAATTTTAATTTTGAACATTATCAAGGTTCTGTTGTCGAAGATTATAACTTCTATAATCACAGATTTGGCCAAGGCTACACTGTTAATTTGACTTTAACAATAATCAAAAGTATATATGCGTGAGTGCGTCAAATACATGGTAGTGTGCTGTGTAATGTTTTTTTATTGATTTAATGTATAATTTGTAAAAAAAACAGCATTCTGAGTGCAGCATGCTAATGCGGGATGGAGTAGTATAAAATTTCGCACACTTATAGTTTATATAGAGAAGGCATTTCTTCTCTATATAAACCGCTCTATTGTTGTAAACGGGTACAATTTTTTTGCTGTGTTTTTGCTTCACGTATTAATATATATAGATTATAGAGTTTTTGAAAATAAAACTGCATAGTAAAACATCACTTGATCGTTATTTTCTGCTTGTTAGGTAATAAAGGTTAATAACCTCGGCACTATTGACGGTAGCCCTCCACCTGCCCAAGTGCTCCGCCCAGGTGTCAGTTCTCGCCAGATGTGCTTCCAGCCGCATCTGTTCACCAGCCAGCTTTTCGACCTCATTCGCCAGCATCGCCAGCGCTGGCGACTCTGGCTTCAGTGACGCGCGAAGAGCCGCCAAAGCCTATAACGGGAAAAAAGCATATAAAACATTTCCATTTAGAAACGATTAATAGTAAACATTAAATAAAGGAATACATTTTATTTTCACTAGCTTTTGCCCGCGACTTCGTTTGCGTGGAATAGTTTAAAAAAACCCGTGATTTTTGAAACATTCTTCATTGGTGCTCCGCTCCTATTGCTCTTAGCGTTATGGTATATAGCCTATAACCTTCCCCGACAAATGGGCTATCTAACAATTTTTTTACAAATACAACCAGTAGTTCCTGAGATTAGCACGTTCAAGCAAACAAACAAAGAAACAAACTCTGATAAGTTTGTTTCTCTTTATATATTATATATATGTATATAAGATAAAACTCTCACCGACACCACACCCTGTCAAAAAACGTTACAGAGAAATTACTTTCAGTCTGTTATAAGCTGTTTAAGTAATTCAAGCTTTTTTAACTATCCCACGGGAACTCTTCAAGTTTTCGGGCTCAAAAATATCCTAATGTTGACCAGGGATATAAGCTACCACCATACAAAATTTCATGTAAATTGGTCCATTCGTTTTGGAGATTAGCCGGTACAAACAAACAGACAAACCGAGAATCAAAAAAAATTGAAAAAAAATCTAAATTAGTTTTACTTCACTTCTTACATCACCCTGACTCGGTTTTTAGCATTTTTTTTCATTGTACAGGAATTCGCCCTCTACAGTTTTATTATATGTATAGATAACAATACAATTCGTCGTCAGCCAATCGCAGTCCACTGCTGGACGTAGGCCTCCCCAAGAGGGCGCCACTTATCCCTGTCTTCCGAATTCCTCAGCCAGCGCCTTTCGGGGTCCTTGGACAAGTCATCGGTCCATCGGGCTGGAGGACGTACGACACTACGTTTACCGAGATGCGGTCTCCACTCTAGGACTCGTCTGGTCCACCGGCCATCGGTCCTGGGGCAGACGTGACCGGCCCCTGCCAATGCAACTTGATGATTTTGCGAGCTATGTCGGTTACCTTGGTTCTCTTACGGATATCCTCATTTCTAATGTTATCCATATAAGAAACACCCAACATAGCTCGCTGCATGTTGAGCGACTTGACTCTTGTGGACCGATCCTGCCTTCAGTGTCCATGTATAGGCCCCTTAGGTCAGGACTGTAACTGTAGGTATTGTAACTATACAATGCAAAACATAAATGTGATAAGATAAATCTCAAAGTAATTGGTGTACATATGGAACGGAATGGAAATTTTTTCATAAAAAATGTTCATCTAATGAAAACTACTGGGACAAACTGTCAAATTTTTAGGGGACCAAATTGCAGCTATTCCGCGTCCAACAAAAAGAATCACGTAAACCGGATCATAAATCTCGAAGTAATCGATGTACATATGGAACAGAATGGAAATTTTTTCATAAAAAATGTTCATCTAATGAAAACTACTGGGACAAACTGTCAAATTTTTAGGGGACCAAATTGCAGCTATTCCGCGTCCAACAAAAAAGAATCACGTAAACCGGATCATAAATCTCGAAGTAATCGATGTACATATGGAACAGAATGAAATTTTTCATAAAAATGTTCATCTAATGAAAACTACTGGACAAACTGTCAAATTTTTAGGGGACCAAATTGCAGCTATTCCGCGTCCAACAAAAAAGAATCACGTAAATCGGATCATAAATCTCGAAGTAATCGATGTACATATGGAACAGAATGGAAATTTTTTCATAAAAAATGTTCATCAAATGAAAAGTACTGGGCCAAACTGTCAAATTTTTAGGGGACCAAATGGCAGCTATTCCGCGTCCAACAAAAAAGAATCGCGTAAATCGGATCATAAATCTCGGAGTATCGGTGAACATACATAAAAAACGATTCCGAGGAGTTGAGAACCTCCTCCTTTTTTAAAGTCGGTTATAAAAATATAATTTAAAGCATTCCGTGATTATAAAACATTTCGATTCAATTCATTTGATTTGATTCAATTTGATTCTTTGGTCGCATAAGGATTAGTTCATGTGATGTATGTGTAAGTGCATAAATCTCGACACAACTAATTTTTTAAATAAATAATTATACATAACACTTGAAAATATATAATACTATAAATACCTGGATTTTATTATTATGTCGTTCCTGCAACTGGTCTAGTTTTCTCCTCGCATAAGTGGAATGTTCTGTCAGATGTAAGGCACCTCCCGCACTATCGGCGGACGATACCGAATCGTTGGACAGCTGGCGATCTTCTATCGGCGACCTATCGGTATTCAAATCTGAAAGTTTATGAAAGTACTTATTTTTTTATTAATAATAAGTTAATTAACTTGAAAGTATAAAAAAGTAATCTCACGATAATTATGGACCTATTGTTTATTGTTCAACAGATGGCAGTATGATCATTCTTGCTATGCGGTTGTGTGTTAGAGCAGCACAACAACTGCCGGGCTATAATATACCATATTAGTATACCATCTATAATATTATAAAATTCTAAACACACGCCGTCTCTGTACATTAAAGCTATTAAAAACAGGCAATAGAGTATATAAACAACGGCGAACACGATGCATTTTTTCTATTTCTTGTCCATTTGTAGGTTTGTTTATCTGTTCAGGATTCAAATAAAAACTACTGAGCCGACTCCAATACCAACTGTTAATTTTTAGATTTAAAACCTGCGCTACATTTTATCCCGAGAATTTTCCCGGGAGCACTTTGAAATTTTTCGGGTGCATAAATGTTAGCCTATTTGGATACAGTTTTCACTAAAACGATAGCTTCCAATCTTTTTCAAATGCTGAGTTACTTTGTGTGCTGGGAATCCCGCGGGAATTTCAAGTTAAGCGTGGACGAAGAAGCGGGCATATCCTAGCACAGTAAAATAAGCACTCAGTTTTAAAGTGTTTCTTGAATAAAATAAAATAGTTTCTACAAGATAGTTTGTGGCTTACCTTTATTAGCTTCCTCTGTGGCCAATTCTGTGATTAAAGCTCTATACTGATCACTCATTATGAACGACTGGTAATATTTGTCTTGAATAGTATCCACAACTATATCTTGTACTTCGTAAAACACTTCAGGCCCCTTATCCCCTAATAAAAACGATTCCATCCTTTTTCTTGTATCCTAAAAATAGTACAGGAAAAAAACTAACCAAAACTAAATTATGCAACGTAAGTAACATTATAAATTATTAGTAAAAACCTAGAATACATTAGGTCTATAGGTAGAAAATTGGGCCAGAATCATCACTTTTATGAGTAAGGTATCCAGAAGGCTGACGGCGTTACCTGAGTGAATCACTAGTAAGTTAGTAGTAGTAAAGCGACTTGCATAAAAACAGTTTTAATTTATCTAGAAAATAGTGGTAGTAATACGGACCTTATCAACTTTGATTTCAGCACTAGGCGATCTTATGTAAGTATAAAATATTTCAGCGCCAAGTTGGTGCCAGCTACTGCGAGGGCTGTGCCGCAATTCTTCAACTGCCGTCCAAAATCCGACCAACCCTTGAGAGCACATAGTTTCTAGAAACATCGATAGATATTTTCGGCCAGTCACACTCTCCATAATTTTGTGCAATGGCAAGGTCTAGAAAAACAATAATAAAGATAATTTAGTTTTACTCAAATTAAATCACCTAGTAATTCTGATTAACACCTAACTTGTGGCATCACAAATAGTTTGTCTTTTGCGTTTTGACATACAAAAATAGTACTCGTTCCACCCAACATTTTATTCTTTAAAACACATCTTATAACCAAATCAGATGTGAGACTTCGTTCACAAAATTTATCCCGCTAGTAATTGAACTTGGATCATATATAATATTTTCTTAAGTTTTCGCGACTTGTACACATAATGAAACTACGTTTTAACGGTTTTAAGCGTGATAATTTATTTTATTTTAATTTTAAACCAACCCGACTGATAATTTATTTTATTTTTTCCTTCCACTCATTTCAATGTTATATATTTTTTAGTACTAGGCATGTTTGCTGAAGAGTTTCTTGCGCCGCTTCTTCTCTTCAGCCACAACATGTTGTGAAGCGGTGGTAAAATTAGATTAGGCTCCCATAGAGTAAATAATATCCATAAACAAAATCCATAAATAATTAAAATGAACAAGTTGGCGGTAGGCTGAATAAAAACTCTGACAATATACGTTAGACAAATGTCATCTTTGTCTTCCGTGACCACGGCCACTGAAAAGCGGCCGAAACGTCGGATAAACCAAAATAAAATAAATTACAGCGCTTAAAACCGTTAAAACGTAGTTTTATTATTTGATCATATATTCTTATGAACAAAGCAAGCAGGACAACACACAGAGTATTGATCTGGAACGGTCATCATATATACATTAAAGTAATTTGAAAAAAAAAACAACTGTAATAGACTATATAAACGAGGTTGAACACGATGCATTTTTTTTAGATTTCTTGTCTGTTCAGCATTCACGTAAAAACTACTGGCCCGATTGCGATGCAGCTAATTCTTAGACTTAAACTTTGTGCTACTTTTTAGCTTGGGAATTTTTCTGGGAGTGGTTTGTTTACTGATCAATAGCAAATTTCATGTAATAAAATGAAGGTTAAATATATTTATAATAATCTATATCTTTATCTCGCGAATCCCGCGGGAATATTCCCGGGAGCGGTTTCAAGTTGTTCGTGTGCATACTAGCTTATTCAGTTTTAACTAAAACGATGGTGGCGGTACTTTATGTCACGGAAATCCCGCGGGAGTTTCAAGTCGTGCGTGGACGAAGTCGCGGGCATATCCCAGTATGCAAGAAAAATAAAAACATTTTGCCCCAAGTATTAGCCTACCTAGTTGACCCGAGACCCCGGGTTTGATTCTCGGCATCGTAAATGATATAAAAACCTTTCGGTAGTTAGCTGTGATGTCTTTTGGGATCGACTCCAGACCTTTCATATGTTGCAGGTATAATATCTAGCTATGCTTGAGATTATTCATTATGTGTGTTCATTTGATGATAGTCAATATGAGAAAAATATACATATTAAAGTAGCGCAATATATACATAGTGTTGAATTTTTGTTGTCATATCATATTCAATTTTTATAATTAATGTACTGAAAATACAAAATTGCGACCTGAGAGTTGTATATTTCTACTATTATAAAAGATATTACCTTACTATCTGATTCCACAGTTGGAAAAGCTCCATCCCAGCCCAATTTTCTCAGCGCAGTTTCACATTCAGCTTTGGCTATAGTCAACTGATTGATATATCTCTTTAATTTCTTTGCATCTGCTATTTGTTGTTTACTAACATTATGAGTGCCACTTTTTTCTATCACTTCAATATCGATACCTTTGGCTCGTTTTACGTTTTGGAGGGTAGTTGCTTGCATTATTTGTGTTACTATATCATACCTGGGACATTTACGAGATCTAATATAATAATTGGATTTGTTTCTCTTAAAAAACCTAGTTTCAGTTTAGATACGAGAGTGATTGTGTCACGTGCGTGGTCTCTTAAATATGATGTACTTTTCAAACATTTTTGAGAAGTACAGAGAAAAAAAATGCAATTGAAAAATCTCCATGATTGCTATCCAGCATTGATCGTGTCCGTACATAATTGAAACAATAATAATCATAATATTTAACTGTTGCTAATTTTATCTCTCGAAAACTATCGTTTTCGAGAGAGACTATTAAAATAATTAACAATGGCTGAAATCAATACATGGATTTTTGGTTCTGTAGATTTTTGTTGGTGGCGCATAGAGATAATAGGTTATAAAGAAAAAGAAAATGAAGAAATATTGCATAGCGTAAAGTAGAGAAGGACACAATCTTAAAATATTTGAGAAAAAAAGGGGGGCGTTTATTTGGCCACTTCTTACGACGCGAAACCTTCTTATGCAAAATACTATTAGTAGTAAGGTGAGAGAAGGAAAAGAAAAAGAAGGCCAAGGTGATCATCATACATTGACCAAATAAAGGCAAAAATGAGTGTTGTACTATACAAATAAGTAAAACAGCTAGACCATAATAGAAAAGATTGCAAGAGCTTCCACCGACAAAAGCACAGCACTTAAATGATGGATAGAAAAATATAATTTTGTTATTTAATTACAATGTTATCAGAGTGGATCACTTGACCTAAACTGTTTGGATTAGAATGTTAATAATATTGAGTACGATATGTCACAATCAAACATAAAAGGTTAACTTCCTTATCTGCCCTAAAAATTTAGGTTTGTTAATATGTTTGGATATTTTTTAACATTACGTCCTCATAACAAAAGTCCATATTACTTTAGCCATTATTACTTTACATTAAATTCAAACAGCTCTAGACGACTGCCATAACAATTGATCCGGATTGATAAAGATTGAATGGATTTGAAGTTGTCATAAATTTGAATGATCTGATTATTTTGAAATTTTGAGTAGTTTCAATATTTTGGGGTGACCACTGTATCACATCACGAAAAAAAATTCTTGATGAGAACATTTGCAGGATTGGACCCCAAAGAAACGCCTAAATTCCTTCGTGATATTGAGAATCAATTGATTAATTATCATGAAATTCGACATACTTTGAATAACCAGCTTCCCAAGGGAACTCAAGTGTATGGACGTAAAAAATTCTAGCATCAAATACTTGTTAATGTTTAGAGCAAGAAATAATAAATAACAAATGCTAATAACAAATGCTTACGAACCGTAACCGTTTCAGTGTGTCGACATTATTGCAATTATTAATTAGACGAATGTAATCTTCAAATGTCTTTGCATATTCGTGAGTCCGTTCGTGCATCGCGTTCACTTCTTTTTGCGCTTCCAAATATTGTATAATCTTTTGATTTATGTAATCTGGTTCTGTTATTAGGTCAATGGCTGGCTGAAGTACTGTGAATGAACAATCAATAGGTCTTTTAAATACTGTTTTTGTTTTACTGTATTGTTTTATCCAACTTTTTAAGGAACGTCAAAATGTTTACATATAAGTGGTAACAATAAATACAGGTTGCCATATTTCTGCTACATATAACAATTTCTATTACTTAAACAGACTTATAAAACTTTAGTAGACATAAAAATAAACAATTGTAAAATTCACAAGTGCCAACATTTTCTTGGTAAAATAAGAAGCGGTTTTATAACTTAATGTGATCTCTTTCAGGCAATCTTTTTTACGAGAGGAAATCCAATTGAGGGGATTCATCGTGGGAGAAACGCGATGCCTGGGATTCGCCATGTTGAGGTGGAATGGTATTCCCAAAGAAATCTAGTCGGGGTACCCGCCAAACCTTATAATGCTCGCCGTTTCTTTCTTCGCTTTACATCAGGGCCACTAGTAAAAGGCTTGTAAATCGGCGGGCCCAGGCAGACGATAACCTATCGGCCTCTTTTACAGCTGGTAGGAATCGAGCCCACAGAAACACCCCATTCTATCGGAGCGGAGCAGTTTTAACACGCCCTGCAGTACGTGAGAGACACCCTCATCTGACATTAATGACAGTTGAGAACCCACCCTCAGGGATCTACCCGCGCCATGTGCTCAAGTCAGCCGAAGTTTAATAGACGCCCACCAGCGCCGATGCGTCCAGCTGCATGGCCGGGACGCATCCATCATGGTGGGGGCCGTACGTCCACCTTCGTGGGAACGGAGTTTGCTAGCACAATCTATCTGTACCCAAGTCAATTAAAAATAAGTTTTACTTCCATATTCCCTGTCAAAGCAGCGAATCTGGTTCCTTTTATTCTCCACTTTGTATAGTCGACTGCAACTTAGCATTTCTTAGACCCCTTTTGTAATAATAATATAGCCTTTACTTCTGTTAATATTATTTACAACATTTTTAACTATTTAATAAACACTATACTGTAATAACTGTTTTATGTTTTATTATAATTTTTCCTGTTAATTATGTTTCTGTCACCAGATTGTCACTGACTGACATAGGTCTCCTCCAAGATTTTCCAGGTAGGTCTATTTCTTTCCTTTCACAACCATAATTTCCCTGCAGCCTTTGTTTAATAAATAAATCATATTGCCATCGTTTCATTTGTCCTTTAATACCTATTTAAAGTAGTAGAAAGTTATTCAGATCTTTCTTTTTAGTATTTATCTAAGTAATTTAAATAATAAATATGGTAGCAGCTATTACGCACTGTGTCGTATTTTATATAATAAATATATGTATTGAATAAATATGTATATTTACATTGCTTAGAGTAAATACTCTAATAGACTGGTAAACAAGTGCTTTTTGGACCAACTTTTTTCAGCAGTCTCCGAAAATTATAAATGAGGTGTCATTCGATTCGGAATGGCATCTAGATGTTTTTTGAAAAAAATGAAGTTCCGCTTGCAAAAATTGTTAAAGTTATTAACAATTAACTAAAAAAAAGGGGGTTTAGTTTTTTGCAAATATCTCAAAAAGTAATAAAGATTTTTCAAATTTGAAAAAAAAAATGGGAAAAGAGCAGGAAATTTCCGAATAAAAAAGTTTCGACTCCCGAAACTGTAAGATCAATATTTATAATTTCCCAGAGGGATGAAAATACGGCCGAAAACGGGTACTCTGGCTTACGCGAGCCACGCCCACATCGGCCCGCTAATGAATCCCTATTATCCCTATTAATATTATAAATGCGAAAGTAACTCTGTCTGTCTGTCTGTCTGTTCCGTTTTCACGTAAAAACTACTGGACCGATTTGGCTGAAACTCAGTGTATATATATATATTCGATACCGAGGATGAACATAGGATACTTTTTATCCCGAAAAATGGGATAGTTTCCGGGATAAAATGATATTTGTCTGTTTGTTTGTTATGCTGTTACGGAAAAACTACTGGACCGATTTGGCTGAAATTCGGCACGTATGTAAATTAAATACTAAGGATGGACAAGGGATAATTTTCATTTAGGTCTTTTTGGTCATTTTGGCCTTTTTGGTAATTTTGGCCTATTTGGTCATTTTGGCCTTTTTGGTAATTTTGGCCTTTGTGATCATTTTGACCTTTTTGGTCATTTTGGCCTACTTGGTCATTTTGACCTATTTGGTCATTTTGGCCTCTTTTGTAATTTTCGCCTCTTTTGTCATTTTGGCCTATTTAGTCATTTTGGCCTATTTGGTAATTTACGCCTTATTGATCATTTTGACCTTTTTGGTCATTTTGGCCTATTTGGTAATTTTTCCTTTTTTGTCATTTTGGCCTATTTGGTCATTTTGGCTTTTTTGGTCATTTTGGCCTATTTGGTAATTTTGGCCTTATTGATCATTTTGACCTTTTTGGTCATTTTGGCCTATTTGGTCATTTTGGCCTATTTGGTCATTTTGGCCTTTTTGGTCATTTTGGCCTCTTTGGTCATTTTGGCCTATTTGGTCATTTTGGCCTATTTGGTCATTTTGGCCTATTTAGTCATTTTGGCCTATTTGGGCACTTTGGCCTCTTTGGTCATTTTGGCCTTTTTGGTAATTTTGGCCTTTTTGGTCATTTTGGCCTCTTTTGACATTTTGGCCTCTTTGGTCATTTTGGCCTATTTGGTAATTTTGACCTTGTCTAAATTGTATTTATCTATCAATATTTCAGTTCTGTTTTGTCAATATATGTGGAAGAATGAATGTGTTTAGTTCTGATAATTTACTAAGAGATGGCGCCACCGTCGTTCTGCATCGCGATATGGTTTATGTATCGTGTAGTTACTTGTATTATTTGATTTTGTCAATAAAGAGTTCTTACGTGTTTGCAATTCAAGTGCGAGTGTTTGAGTTTTTTATCCCTGTGTATAGTGAATTGTGCAGTGCTAACATCTGGTGCCGAAACCCGGGAGGATTGGAAAGGACTTAGAAAAATCGTGAGTAAAGTGAAAGAGTGAACAATAAGTAAAATTTCTAAGTGTTAAATTAGTTCAAAAAAAGACTTAGAATAATTTCGTTATTTTTGGACTTGTAAAAATTTCGTGAATATTTCAAAGACTTAGAAAATTTCGTGTTGTGTTAATATTGACTTAGTCTCCGGACTGATTAAGGGACTTTGTCACCGGAGTGATTACGACACTTAGAAAAATTTCGTAAATTTTGGACATAGTCTCCGGACTGATTAAGGGACTTTGTCACCGGAGTGATTACGACACTTAGAAAATTTCTCGAATTTTTGGACATAGACTCCGGACTGATTCATCGACTTAGAAAATTTTTGTGATTACAAGACATTGTCATTGGACTTATGTAGTAACAGTTTGATAATACAACTTATACAATTTACTTATTATTGAACATAGTTTTTGGAAGTGATTGGAACTTTAAAAATATATTACAAGTGCTACTTTAAAGTTGTGTAGTACAAAATTAATTCATTAATTCGGTGGACATTAATAGTTGTTCGGACAATAAATTAAAGTTAATTTTTCTTTGCTATTTACAAGTGTTTTGAAAGAAATCAATAAAGATGGAGTCATTCCTTTCACAACAAGAAGACTTATTCGAACGTTTAGAAAATGCTTTTTCGAATTATAAGAAAACCCCTAAAGAGAGGTTAACACAGTCGTACATAGAAGCTAGATTAGACAGTTTAGAGAAAATGTGCGCGAGATTTAATGAGAATCATTACAGTATAGTAGGAGGTATTAAGAAATCGGAACGTATGAAACTAACATATTTCGAAGAGAATTATTTTGACGAATTCGAGAACATTTACACAGACTATAAGGCGAAGATGAAAGATGAACTTGTAAAATTTACCCAAAAGGGAGTAGTGCCGTCTGTCTGCGGTACTACTTCTACTCAAGCTGTCTGTGATGTGAGGCTACCGCAAATTCATCTGCCTAAGTTTTCTGGCGGATACGAAGAATGGCAAGAGTTTTACGACATGTTCACGTCGATCATACATACAAATACGAGTTTAAATGCTGTTCAAAAACTTCACTATTTGAAGGGAAGTTTGAGTGGCGAAGCAGCTAATTTACTTAAGAATCTACCTACTACAGACAATAATTATGAAGAAGCATGGAATCAATTAAAGAGAAGATATACTAACAAAAGATACACTTGTAGTGAGATTATGAAACGTTTGTTTTCTCAAAAGGTTATTCCCAACGAATCTGCACCTGCAATTAAATTATTACTGGATACTACCTCAGCTTGTTTGAAATCCCTATCGAATATTGGAATTGATACAAAATCATGGGATGCAATAATCAACTTTATGACGTTATCAAAGCTGGATATAGAATCTCGAAAGTTGTGGGAGATACAATTGAGTCAGTCGATTGATGATAATATACCTAAATGGGATCAATTGTACACCTTCTTAGAAACAAGATTCAGGACATTAGAGATGCTTGAGGGTGGAAATAAGAACATCGTAAGGAATAACAACAACAATATCAAGCAGTTTGTTAAGCCAAAATCATTTCATTCAACAGTAGAGAAGAATAATTCACAAAATATAGCCTGCACAATGTGTTCCGGATCACACTTGCTTTATCAATGCAAACAATTCAGCGGCCTTTCTTCTGAACAAAGAACCGAGTTTGTACAAAGAAACAGATTGTGCTTCAATTGTTTAGCACCTAATCACTCGGTTAAGTTTTGCCGCCAATCAACCTGTTGTCGACGTTGTGGGAAACGTCATCACTCCTTGCTGCATCTTGACAATAAAGACGAATCAAATCCTAATGGATCTAATGAGCAAGTTAAGTCAGATAATCAAATCAACGTCTCAAGTCATTTTGCACAGGGGATTATCAACCAAGGCGAAGTTTTATTGGCTACAGCAGTTGTCAAGATCATATCAAATACTGGCTGTACGTTAATCTTACGTGCATTAATAGACCAGGGCTCTGAGGCGTCATTTATTAATGAAGCCACTGTACAAGCCTTGGGCCTCAAACGTACATCCGTAAACGGAATTGTATCTGGAGTGAGTGATGGACAAACACGCACTCAGAGTATGGTGACATTTACGTTACAATCACGATACAATTCATACTCAATGCAAATAAATGCATTTGTACTCAGCACACTGACGTCTTTACTACCCAATAGTACCACTGTTATCACGGACTGGCCCGAAATTGAGAACTTATCACTGGCTGATCCGCAATATGGAGTATCGAGAAAAGTGGACTTAATTCTGGGTGTAGACGTTCTCAGTGATATCATTTTAGATGGTCTGAAGAGGCATCCGACTGAACAAGGACCCATTGCACAGAACACGCAATTGGGCTGGATGTTGTCAGGACGCATTCAAACAAAATCTGATCACTCCAATTCTAGAATAATCAGTCTTCATTTGCAAGTAAAGGAAGACCAACTATTGACTAAATTCTGGGAAATTGAGAGAGGGCCAGAGAGCTTAGAGAAGAAAAGAACGAAAGAAGAGAAAAGATGCGAAGAGTTTTTTGAAGGGACTACTACTAGAAATCGTGATGGAAGATACATAGTTAAACTGCCATTTAAAGAAGAAAACCCACAATAATTTTGAGGGCGAAACAGAAAAGCGAGCACTACAAAGATTTAAGTCGTTAGAAAAGAGATTAAGAAAAGATGAGAAGCTATATGAAGATTATAAGAACGTTATCAAAGATTACATAGAGCAAGGTCATATGGTTAAGGTATCTGATGTAAATCATAGTCGTAAATCGTTTTATCTTCCTCATCACGCTGTGGTCAGAGAGGATAAAGAAACTACCAAGGTCAGATGTGTCTTCGACGCCTCGTGCAAAGGCTCAAATAATGTCTCACTCAATGATTGCTTTCTAATAGGTCCTAAACTACAGCAGGACTTGAGACATATTTTGATGAGATGGAGGCTTCACCCTTTCTGTATCGTAGCTGACATTGTACAAATGTACAGACAGATCATTGTACATGACGATGACACTGACTGCCAGCGGATCTGGTGGAGATTCAACCCCAACCAACCAGTTGAATGTTACAAATTGGTTAGACTCACCTTTGGTACCTCATGTGCACCGTATTTAGCTGTGAAATGTTTGCAACAACTCGCCATAGATGAGCAATCTAAATATCCTACAGCATCTAGAATAACATTACAAGATTTCTACATGGACGATTTGTTATCAGGGGCAGAAACTGAGTTAGAAATTGTAGAGATTTATGAACAATTGAACAAGTTAATGGAAGCTGGTGGATTTAATCTACAAAAATGGTGTACTAATAGTCAACAGTTACTTAATCACATAAAAGCTAATATGCAGAGTTCGGATCAACCATTAGTTTTCAAAGAGAATGATATGGTGAAGGTACTGGGTATATGTTGGAACAAAAATTCTGACAGTTTCGAGTATATGCATCAAGTACCTAATACAGTTACGCCTATTACTAAAAGAAAAATCCTATCAGAAATAGCAAGGTTGTATGATCCTCTAGGATGGATCGCACCTGTGATTGTGACTGCAAAAATATATATGCAGAAGTTATGGAAGTCCGGGCTATCTTGGGATGACGAAATCACATCTGATCTACTGAATGAGTGGATTGGGTTTAAAGGAGATCTAATCAATGTAAAGAGAATCATAATTCCAAGATGGCTACAGGCTTATCAGAAGGATTATGTTGAGTTACATGCTTTCGCGGATGCGTCCCAAGCTGCTTACGCTGCGGCTATTTACATAAAAGTTACAGATGACATGGGCTCTGTTAAGGTACATCTGGTCACAGCTAGGACGAAAGTCGCACCCGTGGAAAAAGAAATATCAATTCCAAGGTTGGAGCTATGTGCAGCTCTTCTTGCTTCTCAATTACTTTCTGAGGTGTCACAAGTTTTAAATATACCAAGGACCAATATATATGCTTGGTCTGATTCTACAGTAACCTTAGCATGGCTACGCGGTGAACCAAGTCGTTGGACAACGTTTGTTAGTAATCGTGTGTCCGAGATTTTAACTACAATGGATCGAGAACAGTGGCATCATGTCAACACAAAGCACAATCCTGCTGACTGTGCTTCGCGAGGCATGCCTGCTAGCGAATTAATCAGTCATAAGTTGTGGTGGCACGGGCCTGAATGGCTTGAGGATACTCACAATTATGAACCAATCGATTCGATGAAATTCATTACTAGCGAGGAACAACGATCTGTCAAGATGCTTACTGCCAGTGTTCAGATTCAGGAAGAATTTTTATGGACTAGGTTCTCGAAATTACAAAGGATGTTGCGTGTATTATCATACTGTAGAAGAGTTTTGCAATGGAAAGCATCAAGGGAAGTAAGAGAATTACCAGAAAATATCACACCTAACGAAATGGAAAAGATTTTATTAATTTGTATTAGAGAGACACAAAAATTACATTTTAAAGACGACATTACACAACTAAGGACTAAAGAAACTGTTTTGAAATCGAGTAAATTGTATACACTATGCCCTGTTTTTGATGAAGATGATTTGTTAAGAGTCGGCGGGCGCATAGAGCACTCTCAAGAATGTTTTGAAAAGAAACATCCCATAATACTACCTGGTGCAAGTCACATCACAAAATTGATAATTTTGGATGCTCATGTGAAAACATTGCATGGAGGTCCTCTAGCAATGCTTAACTATTTAAGATCAAAGTACTGGATTTTGAGAGCAAGAGATAAGGTTAAAAAATGTTATAGAGAATGCATAACCTGTCTCAGATATTCACGGCAAAAGACCAACCCGTTTATGGGTCAACTACCAGCAGTAAGGCTCAAGCCAGAAAGAGCATTCAAATCGACCGGAGTAGATTTTACAGGATTTATTAAAATGAGGTACGCACCCGGAAGAGGCTCACGAGCTTACAAAGGCTACATTTGTATTTTCATATGTATGGTCACCCGTGCCATGCATCTTGAAGCTGTATCGGACTTAACGTCAGAAGGTTTTATCGCAGCTTTTCGCCGATTCGTATCTCGAAGAGGACACTGTAAGGATTTATATAGCGATAACGGGACCAATTTTGTTGGCGCCGACAAAGAGTTGAGAAATATGTTCAATAAGGCAATTTCGGATTTCCCTAAAGAAGTAAGTTTATTGTTAGCCAATGAAGGAACATCGTGGCACTACATACCACCACAAGCCCCAAATTTTGGGGGCCTTTGGGAATCCGGGGTTCGTTCAACCAAAGCACATTTAAAAAGAGTCATAGGTGAAAGTACTCTCACCTATGAGGAACTTTCAACAGTGTTGTCTCAGATAGAAGCATGTCTGAATTCAAGACCTCTGTGTCAGTTGAGTGATAATCCAGAAGATCCACTGCCTTTGACACCGGGACATTTTCTGGTGGGAGAACCATTGATTTCGATACCTGATCAAGACTATGCCAAATTGAATGTGACAAATGTACAACGATGGAAGTACATTCAGAAAATGTTGAGTGATTTTTGGAAGAGGTGGTCTACTGAGTACTTGATTACACTAAATCAGAGATTTAAGTGGAGAAATAAAGGAAAGGAACCAGAGATTGGAGATATAGTTATCATCAATGACCACAATATGCCTCCAGCCAAATGGTTGCTTGGTACGATTACGGAGAAGTATCCTGGAAAAGACAACATCACTCGGGTCGTTGAAATCAATACCAAGAACGGTCATATGAAGCGACCTGTGAATAAATTGTACTTCTTACCTTTAAGTTCTTAGAGTTGTAGTTGAGTTGTAAATGTATGTGTATTATTCAATTTATTGTTTTAATTTCTTGTGTCACGGCGGGCGGCCATCAAAATTTGTAATTTGCTTATATTTAGTTCGAAGTATGTATAGAAGAACAAGTTCTTGGCGGGCGGTGTATGTCTAAATTGTATTTATCTATCAATATTTCAGTTCTGTTTTGTCAATATATGTGGAAGAATGAATGTGTTTAGTTCTGATAATTTACTAAGAGATGGCGCCACCGTCGTTCTGCATCGCGATATGGTTTATGTATCGTGTAGTTACTTGTATTATTTGATTTTGTCAATAAAGAGTTCTTACGTGTTTGCAATTCAAGTGCGAGTGTTTGAGTTTTTTATCCCTGTGTATAGTGAATTGTGCAGTGCTAACAGACCTTATTGATCATTTTGACCTTTTTGGTCATTTTGGCCTATTTGGTCATTTTGGCCTATTTAGTCATTTTGTTCTATTTGGTAATAATGGCCTTATTGATCATTTTGACCTTTTTGGTCATTTTGGGCTATTTGGTCATTTTGACCTTTTTGGTCATTTTGGCCTTTTTGGTCATTTTGGCCTATTTGGTCATTTTGGCCTTTTGGTCATTTTGGCCTCTTTAGTCATTTTGACCATTTTGATTATTTTGGCCTTTTTGGTCGTTTTTTCCTATTCCGTCATTTTAGCCATGTCGGTCACTGTGGTCTTTTGGTCATTTAGACCATTTTGGCCTTTTTGGTCAAGTTTTGTAATTTATTTTGTTGACAGATAGACGGGGGATAGTATATATAATTAGCGATATAAAATGAAGTGAATCTTCCGTGGGCAAATACATAAAAATGTAATATAATATAACCTGTAGCACTTGCTCTTTAAACAAGAGACAGGCACTAGAGGTTATCCCGCGGCCCTGCCGCGGGGTAAACTCTAGTAAATATTATAAACATACTAAATATGAAAATAAAAAATTGAAAAAATTCAGGCACTAACTGAATAGATGAATGAACAATAATCTGCTTGAAAGATTTTTTATAACAAGTTTTCATTTAGTTATTCAATAGTTAAATAATATTTTTTTTTTGCTTGAACATGAACATTGCAAGTGTGATAATTGTTAAACTATAAATTGAAGATTTTTTTCCTTTCTTGGAGCAATTCTTGAAAGGCTTTAGAATAGAACCCCGTTGGAAAAATTAGGAAATGTTTATTTTTCATTTTTTTATTAATAATTTTGGTTGTTTTACACTTTTAATTTTGTAACAACGAAAATTATTAATAAAAAAATGAATACAATTTTTCAAGCAGATTATTGTTCATTCATCTATTCAGTTAGTGCCTGAATTTTTTCATTTTTTTATTTTCATATTTAGTATGTTTAAATAATATTTATTCATTAGAGGGCCGATGTGGGTGTGGCTTGCGTAAGCCAGAGTACCCATTTTCGGCCGTATTTTCATCCCTCTGGGAAATTATAAATATTGATCTTACAGTTTCGGTGTAACGTCCGCCCGACCCTCAAAGAGCCAAGGAATGACAAACTCAAGCCGAAGCATAGAGTGAAAGATAAAATTAAAGAATTTATATAGTGAAAATTAATAAAACTTATTCATTGAATAAATCAAATAATATTGGCCAAATATCGTGATCTTCTAGTAGTAGGAACCCTTCGCTGTAACGCCGCGAACCCTATGTTCACAAGGTAGGTTATATAAGAGTGTTGATCAGAGGACAGGAAGACCCCTAAAATCGGTGTATAATAATATATATATAATAATTTTGTAGTATATGTTGTAAGTGTAGAACGCTATACATTTTATGAATCATGACAAATATGTCACTCATAATATAAGCTCATCATCTGAGTACGCCCGTGCCTTTATTAGCCAAAAGGAATTTTAATATAAATTTCTTAACAAATTATATAATTTTGTGTAGGCACCCCACCTAAGCCACCTCTCTAATATTATGCCACCGCATTCATTAGCTATCAGTAAAAGAGCTCATATCAGAATAAAAGAAGAACCTCCAATCTTTTAATTAGAATTTATTGAATTGATTATAAACATTATCTAAACTAGCGTCGGTTCACAACGTACTATCGCTGGTGAGAAGAGCCGACAAGAAACTCACCAACAGTACGACCTATCAATTTAGAAAACACGTTTGGAGTGCCTTTGTGTAAAATGAGTTGGAAAGGCCAAAAGACTTGAGTGAACATTTCATCTCAGAGTCACCCTTCCAAAATATCAAATAAATTTGTAATTATGAGGAATATCACCTCAGCGACCTCCCCTGATGCAAGTAGAATATCACAGTGAATTAAAAATAAAATTTAAATAAAGTTTAAGTAGTGATACTCTCTACATCTCATGAAATTCCCTTTCCTAAATTGTTAAAGTAAAAGTTTCAGAATGTCTCTCTATGAATTGTAAGTAAACTTTAAATTAAAATTAGGCGAGAGACACCTTCACTTGTATTATGTATCCCCTTGTCAAAGACAGATTTCTGGATCCATCGTGAAAATGAAATTGAAAGTTTAAAGTTTAAGTAAAGTGATGGACCCTACACCTGTCTAATGACCCTAACCCTTGAGATGAGAGCATAGCACCGTAAGGTAATGATTTAAGATTAAATTAGATGTGAATTGGTGATACTCAGCATCAAAGATGTCAACATCAGCAACTCTGCTCATAAGTAGTTTTTATTAATCACCCTTTCCAATTCAGTCAAGCTTTGCCAGGCCTACCTACTTCTAAGACTCTTGTGAAATCACATATTGTGGAAAGATGTAAATTTTGATACGAATGATCCGCTTGCAATTGGCCAGAAGCTGGCCTCCGGGGCCCTCAACTTCGCCTCCAAGCAGATCCGCGATTTAACAGTCTCCAATCCCTCAGTTACTCATTCAGTTAAACTCAATATGTGAAATCAACCTAGTCTCATGAAGGCACATATTATAACCAAAACAAACTAGGTTGCCTAAAAACGGCACGCGAGAAAACCTGGGTAATTGTCGAAATTATCCTAGGTAGATTAGATTGTCCCAATAAACAAATGGTTTGCGACGTCATTTGTCCAAGGTTACAAAGACCATAAACCGCGTCCTTAATCAAAGTTAATATAGAAATAATCAATATGTGCTTTCACCCCCTTCTCATTATTTTGTAATATTAATTGAAAGCCTATTTTATACACATTTAGCAACAGCAGAGTTGTTTGTTTAAGAAAGTATAGTAAACCTAAAGGAAACTTTTAGCAAATTTTGGATTATAATAAGCAACTCCTTTGCGCCAAACAAGCCAAATGCCAAGGCAAGCTTTCTCAAAAGGAAAGTATTTAAAACATGAAAAATCCAATAAGCCAAAAAAATAAACTTTAAATTTTCTAAAGTCAGTTAAGCCTTCCCACATAAAATGCATGATTGTTGTATAGTGTAATGTTATCATGTAATGTCATAGAATAAATACATAAATACTTATATATACAGATATAATAAAACCCCAAGACAACCTTCAAATATGAATCCATATACCTCAATCTTCATATAAACAATCAGCTGCAACACAATTAAAATAATCATCAACCCTGTCATGTATTGGACAAACTTAAGCAATTTCCCCACCACTGTTCATAAACCCACCAAAGCATTGCAACAATCCACCCTGGAATTCAATTAACTAGTTCACAGTTACCCTAGGTTCCCAACTGTAAGACTTGACAAGCGAATCCAAGTTTCACCTTGAAAGAAAATAAAATTAATGTTTCAATTCCTGAAATATAACTGCTCTCTCGAAGACCTAAACCCTTCACCACTAAACCAATATAAGCACATACAAGTAATAGCTCTAATAGGAAAATATGATTTCAACCACTATCTCCGCTACTATAAACTTAAATTAATCAATTTAAACTATCTCACTTAGACGATCATAACTGAACTGAAACCCCAGCAAATAGACCTTATAAGTTGCATTATTAAAATAATAACTTCAGTTAAGACAATAATTGCTCATCAGGAAAATAGAAATTCAGTATTTAATTGTTGACGCGTTAATCTCAATGTAAAATTTAGAAGTTTTATTAAATTAATGTTATTTCATCAACCCTTTAACCCACTTCCTAGTTAAAGGTGTGTCTGAAGAAGCCATTAAATGTTCAAGATTCAAACTCTTTAAATTAAAAGTTATCATATAGCGGTTCACTTTAATGTCAATGAAGAAATTATGATAAAACTATTTAAAGTAGAGGAAAATCTGCATTAAATCAATTCAGCAGAGTCCATTAGCTTATTAGCAACTTCAAAGCAAATTATCAATCGATAGTTTATCTTTATCAACATAACTATTATTAAATTATGAAATTCGATCAATTAAATGAAGTGTTGATAAAATTTTAAAGTTCTTGACATAAGATAACATTCCCCTAACAACCCTAATATCAAACTATGTAAATAATCAAAAATAAAATATATTCAATAATAAGAGTACAATAAATAATATATACATATATAAACACATATAAGTACATAAGCAGCTGAATTAACTCTATTCCTCAAATTAGAATTCATACACCTCTGTCAATGCTCATTGACTAGAAATGTGAATATAATTAATTCCAAATATGTATATACAATATATAGGTATATAAGGCAAGTAAGTGAACAAATAATTAAAGTTTTATGGGAGCTTTCCCATGTAACCAGTCTAACTCACTCTATATGCCCTTCAAACAAACAGACATGTCATTATATAACATAAATACCTAATAAATAATACAACAGAATGAAATATATATATATATATACTAGACGCTTGGAACCTTCCTTAATAGTTCTTAGAACAGTTGCTTCATGTAAAAGAAAGTTAATTTTATAGTCTCTATTGCCACATTCTCCAGTGTATATGACACCCCAATATTAACAGATAATTAGGTAAATTCATAATAATATTATATTTATCATGTTCATAAGTTTATAAATAGATTATAATGGTTTAAATGCTTCAGAATTCATAGCCCTGGGATATAAACATCCAAGCATAAATAAAGAATTTGGTTAGACAATTATAGGTTATTGATTTGCACTAAGAAACAGCTGTATCAATTATCATAAACCCAACACAAAATTTACACAAACAGGAAAAAAATAAAATAATTATTGGACAGTTTTCAAGCTAATATTCGCAAGCAAAGAAAAATAAAGAACAAACACACAGACACAAAACCCAGATTGCCAGCTGAAAGAAAAGGTTGATTAGCTGAAATAAAAGTATTAGAGGACACATTAACACTCGCATAGCAAAGCTTTTAACATTTAAAGCCGTATTAAAGCATCAACAAATCCAACGGGTAAATATCCCACCATGGCTTGAAGAATTTCGTTATCAAGGATTATAGCACTGCACATACCTGAGTTAATTATATACGATCCTAAGTAATGAAAACCGTCCAATCAAAGTAAACCAAAGAACATTGGCTTGCAATATATTATGAAAACAACTCCATTAATATCTTATACACGGCCACGCTTAAGATTGCCATCTACAAGTCAAACAACATGGCGGCTAACGCTGCTTGATGACATAAAATAAGGATATTTGCTTTAGAGAAGAAAATTATGAACTATTTTAAAAATTTCTAAAACATTGTCAAATAATTTTAGAAAATTATTATGAATGTACATTGCAAGCCAATTAAAGTAAATTTCACTTAGCTTTCGAAGACAACAGGAGCAGTTGACGCAGCTTCCGGAGCACGTCGCCTCAACCGCGGGAATTCAAACGATCGTAGGCAGCTCCCAGCACCATCCTCAGGGATCCCACTGCACACACCCACTACACCAACACTACACTCTTTCACATCACAGCACACACTCGCGAGACCTCTACTCCAGAAGCTAGCACCAACTGGAGGAAGCCCATAAACTTTTATTACATTATCTCGGTTTAGTATATGTTTTACGCGAACGGCACTAAATTATTTTAAATCACTGCATCCAGGCTTCTCAGATCCAGCTCTTCATTCTTGAAACTCCACAGATTCTTTTAATTCATTTGTTTTTCGGACTTCCACCGGACATAGTGGACGCGTCGCGACGCTTTTCCCCAGACTGCCCAGTTTCTCGAAGCGTCTCCCTCAAGAAATCTCGGATTGTTCTTAATTTCAAAATATCCAAATTCTACACACAAAAATCTAGAAAAATTTGCTTTTAATCATCAGCCAGGACTTCCACGTGAAAACTGGCCACAAATTAATATATGTAGAGAAATAACCTAAGGCGATCCAGCGCCACCTAGCCAAACACGTCTAAACTAACCTACATTCTCATTAACAAGATACCAATATCCAAGCTCACTCAATACAATAACGATCGCATTGTTGCTTAACAAACATTACCACCAAATAACAGATGTCGCCATAAGTCACGAAATAATATTAAAATTCTTAATTTCAAGAAAAAAAATAATTAACATGAACAATTGATCAAATGAGACCGTTACACCGGGAGTCGAAACTTTTATTAGGAAATTTCCTGCTCTTTTCGAATCTTTTTTCAAATTTGAAAAATCTTTATTACTTTTTGAGATATTTACAAAAAACTAAACCCCCCTTTTTTTAGTTAATTTTTAATAACTTTTACAATTTTTGCAAGCGGAACTTCATCTTTTTCAAAAAACATCTAGATGCCATTCCGAATCGAATGATACCTCATTTATAATTTTCGGAGACTACTGAAAAAAGTTGGTCCAAAAAGCACTTGTTTACCAGTCTATAAGCAAAGTAAATAATTATATTGCAACATTTATGCCTAAGTCTATACTTGAATGTACAAATTACAATAAAGAGCTATTTATATTTTATAGACAACCAAACTAACCTGTGCCCACTTCCCTGGGCGCCATTTCAGATAAGCCAACCTATAATTGCCCATGGGAATAACATTCATTTTTCAAGTCAATGCCCACCAGAAAATGTTTAACCCTGGGACTTATTTATTGTTTAGTCAGTGCACACTGATAAATCAATGCATTAGCCCATTTATGTCGGCATTAATTTTTACATTAAAAAATAAAATAAATCACAATCAAACATAGCCTATGTCAGTCAGGAATAATGTAGCTTTCTATTGGTGAAAAACCTTTCAAAATCAGTTCAATAGCAATCAGTAGTTCCAGAGAATTACATCCTATAACTCTTGCGCAGAAGATTTCTCGATGACAACCCCTCCAGTCTCCCACAATCGCGACTCACACTCGTCTAGTTCTTAGTACTACTTACACAAGCCTCGGTTCTAATCGCATGAAGCAGGAGGGGCGACCATCGGCAAACCTGCACACGACTTATACATACAAACTCATATTAGTATAATGATTTTAAAGACATGTATTGGCATACATACTTTTACAGGCTAGCACTTCTCTTATCAGATGTGAAGCTGGCAATAGTGAATAACATCTCGGCATAAGAAACATGACAATAAGTTCACTAATTTGTCGAAGGTAGTGCAGTTCTGTTTCACAAGACATCAGGTGGGGGGCTAGGGCAAACACTGGAGCTTGGTTGAGTTCAATTCTGAAAGATTTTTTTACACTTACACAAAACTGTTTATAGTAAATGAAACATGTTACAATATTTACAAAATCATGTGATAATTACATTCACAATTAACAAGGTTTAGTCAATGGTTTTATTATGATTATTGAAAGTTATTACACCTGCAGGAGGGAGTGAGAGAATACATTTACCTGTGGCCAGGCGGCCTGTCATAAGAGGCGACATAACAACCCACTCACACCAGGTGGTGGCCTTGTGCTCATCTGGATGGCTATCATGCTTGTTAAGAGCATGTTCGCCATAATAATCTTCCATTATGTTCCGGAACTATTGACAAGGTTCCAGTACCCCTCTTTCCCGAAGTGAGTTATTTTCGGCAAAATTTGAACCATGGTCTGTGTTAAATACACTTCATTCTTGTAGGCGTGACAAGGATGGCCGGGGGTCAGGGAGACCAGGTCAAACAGTATATTAAAATTAATAATCTTAATTCATCAACACCTGGAGATGACTAAGCTGGTCTTAATGTTTTTAACAGATATGCAAATAGCCCCCCCAATGGACATATCATTTTTAAATTCCCCTGTTATGATCTGGTACACAAATTCCTTCTAAAATCCCAGGTGTGCTTATATGATCATAAGGATGTTTGTTATAGCCGTGTACACAAAGACACAGGTCTGTGCATTTTCTGCTAAAAAGACCCCATTTGTCTGTGTGCCACAGTTCCAAGGAACACATCTTACTGATCTACAAAATAAATTACACAACAATAGACAAATATATTATATGCATATTGTTGTGTATTTTTTTTATAGGTCCACAATGGACATCAATATAATTACCCTTTGTGCACACAACACACTTGTGGATATATGTTACAAGAAATTTTAATATGTTTAAAATAACATTGTGTTAAAAATCTTAACATTTAATTTTTAAAATATGATAATAGAAATTTAATTACTTGACTTTTACACAACATGGTGAGCAGACTTGCTCAAAAAACCTATGAGGCAACATTCTGGAACTTTTTAAAAGTATCTCAGTTCATTTAAATGTCTGCTACCAAATTAGGCAGTTTTATTCTGTAATCTTCTCTCTGTGTTGACATAAAATTAATAATTATCTATTTATCTCATTAATCAGTCACAACTTTAATCAACAATATAAATAGAGCCATTGGACAAGCTAAAATATTAGTTTCATTGTGAACACAAAAATATTTAAGAACATTTTAGTATACATTTTTACTTACGCACAACTCCTTGCTATTCTAATTCTTTCAAAATGTTGTGTAATTTTAGTGACCATTTCAGTAGCAATCAGTTTTTCAGCATCTACTCGTAATAGTCTCTCATACAAATTCTGAATGCCACCCCAAACATGTTCTTTAAATTTGTCAATTACTGGCTCAGGCTTGTAAGACAGGTCTTTGAGCCATTTTGTAACAAAGTCTCTTAAAACATAATCTATCAACAATTGTATCTGGCTGTCCACACTTCTCCCGAATATAATTGGTAAATGAGACTTTTTTGTGGAATGAGGCCAATTAGCTTTTTCCTCCTATACAAAAAATAATAGTCAGTAAATGTTATTACAACTACAGATTCTTAAAATGGTCATATTAACTTACCTTAATACTTTCTTCAAGCTGTCGCACTTCTTTATCTATTCTATCGAGTAAAAATAAAGACGTTTGGTGTGGAGAAGACAGAGCTACATGACCCCACAATGTTAACACAAATATAGCTGTTATTAAAAACAAACTAAGTAAAAGGAAGTGGCCAATACTCCATAAAACTGGATAAGACCAAAATAATATTATTAATAATGGTATTGAACAGATACAAATAAATTTGTACATGTTTGCTTAAAGCGGATTGAGGATCATCGTAGGATTAATACAAGTTTACATTATTTTAGTACAACATTTCAACAATTCTCTGACATGATTGGTTTTTATATTAATATAATTGATATAACTAACAATTATTTTTTTAAATTACAAATAAAACTTGTAAAAGTTTTTGCGAGAAAAATATTTCGCAAATTTTTATGGAAATCTGACTTTGACATTCAGTGTTGCCAGGTTTAATTGACAAAATTACAGTGTTTTGCATGTAAAATTACAGTAGATCGGTAGGAAAATACAGTGAATCTTAAAACTCATTACCGTGTTTTTACAGTGAAAAAAAAAACATAGTTTTATTGGAATTATCAATGTATTTAATAATCATTATTATAATTTACATATAATTTGTCAATTAATATCTGTATCACTGTCACTTACGGGTTCATTTTTATATATTTTGTCCGTAAAGTTCTTCATCATTTTTTCATTTGACTCCTGACATCATCTTCTGCTATTTTAAAAGTAATACTAATTATACTACAATTAACCCCAACAATGTAGCCACTATTTCCAAATGAACTTTGAAACTTACCTACTATTATGAGCAACATTACAAGGGTAGCTTATAGTAAACAAAGACTATGCTAAATATAAACATCTCAATTTTCTCAAATAATAGTCATCTATAATCTGTTCCCCGTAATGTAGGAATTCCCCCGGCCCAAGATGTAATGCTTACTTGAAGTAGCACACAGTGGGGTTCATTTCACCCAGTGAATGGTGAATCTACTTTTTGGTGGTTAATATTAAAAGAAACTGCGTTTTTCGTTGTTCACTGTATACTGTATAGCTGGAATACAGTGTACAGTAAAAACAGTAAAATTACAGTAAATCTACTGTATTCACAGTGCACCTGGCATCACTGTTGACACTAGTACTAGTTGTTTTATGTTCATGGCTTGGGAACTAGGCTTTTGAGCCAGGCGTATATGGTGCATATTTTTCACAAAAATTCATAATTAGTACTCAAAAACTATCAATATCCCACAACTATTGTTCATATTACAGTAATTTTACACATTTCAGGAAATAAAACTGTACAGCATAGAGTCCCCTTTCAATTCCCGCCAAAACGTATAATATGTTTTCTCTTATATGTATATTATCTATGGTCGTATCCGTTGTCATTTGTCCGTACCTTGACGTCAGCGTTGCCAGATGGGGGGGGGGGGATTCCCTGATATTCGGGTTTTCACGTCTGGGGGCGATTCGGGTGTGAAGATTCTTTGGGGGGACTTTCGAGGGGAAATATTTTGATGTGAGACATTTTGGAGAAATATTTTAAGTATCAATAGTTAATCTACAAACACAATTCTCATCACTACAATAATTATTATATCTAAGTCACAATACGGTATTATTACTTTATCTGTGAAAATTATCACCTTTATCTTAGAATTATACTCTACTAGTGAATCATACTTCAATTCAATAGTTCGTTTTAATAACCCAATTCATTCGTTCGTTCATTTACATTATTTATTAGGCCGTCTCTACTCGTATGCGTCGTATCCCATGGGCTACTTTTCGTTAGGGACTGGCAATGATCACGTTCACAACTGCGGTTTTTCCCATTTCACTTATTTGCTGGCGTCACAATCGTAAACTCAAGTAAAATGGTTATTTAACGCACCTATTGACACGGGTCGTTGTGAGCGCCATGAGGGAAAATGATGACGTCATTAGTGACGTTTTCGCTACGATGGTGGTTTTGCTTTTTTCTTCTTCTTTAAAATAAGTAAAAACTATTTTGGGGCTTTTTCTCAAAAAGCTTATTTTTGGGGTTTTTGAAAAAAATTTGGGGGTTAATTGACGTGGTCATCTGGCAACGCTGCTTGACGTACGAGTACGTGGAGTTTTTGGCGGGAACTGAAAGGAGACGTTGTGCTGTGCAGTTTGATTTTCTAAAAATATGTATAATTACTCTAAAATGAACAATAGTTGCAGGATATTGATAGTTTTTGAGTAGACATTATGTGTTTTTGTGAGAAATGTGAACTGTATAGTCAGATGTAATCTTTCGAGTTTTCACAAGAACTCCATTGAATGGCGTCGGTTGTAGACTGCAATACAACTGCGCTACTATACGAGGACCTATTAATTAAAATGTTTCCGACTGAAAGACTTTGATTCTATGGTCATGAATAAATTAATTTTTAAAAAAATACGACTACGTCAAATCATTTGAAACTTCATTATTTTATTTACGTTATCACTTATCAATCAGTCTGCCATCTGTCCAACCTCCAATTAAGTACATTATCCAACAAGGACCATATTTCTGTCTTACGAGATATTATCATTGCAGGTCACACATATACATCAAAAACTTATATATTTATTTTCATTATAATAGAAATTCGACAGAGCTTCGGAAATATTTGGTTAAATTCAGAATTACTTTTACTTTAAAGTTTAACCCGACATTTATTATGTTATAGAAGTTTCAAGTCCAGGATAAGTACGTATTTCATGTAATCAGTATAATTATGACTTGCCAAGTGGTGATTAAGAGATAAATATCAATGTTTTAATAGAATATGGAAATGTCGTTGAAGACAGTATACTTGGTTATAGGTGGAGGTATTGCCGGTGTTACATGTGTTGAAACACTTGCTATTCTTCATCCAGAAGAAAGTCTTGTTTTAATAACTGCTTCAACATTGGTAAAAAATGTTAGCAATGTTAGCTTTTTCGCCAAAACTATTGTTAAGTTTGATGTAAATGAAACAGAAGCAACTTCTCTTCAGAAAATACATCCTAACTTGAAGATTGTGTATGATTCATTAAAGCATGTTGATACCAGAAATTGTTTGGCAACCACAGAAACTGGTATAGTAATACAATATGATTTTATTTGCATTTGTACAGGTGGTATACCAAGACTTATCTCAGATTCAAATAACAATAATAGAATAATTGGGATAAGGGATACAGAATCAGTAAAAGATTTCCAGGCAAAATTAAAAACTGGCAGGAAGATGCTCATAGTTGGCAATGGTGGCATTGCCTCTGAAATTGTACATGCTACTTCAGGAATACAAAAAATATGGGTTATTAGGGATGACTACATCTCAGCCACTTTTATAGACCCAGGTGCAGCTGAGTTCTTTCAAAATACTTTCAAAAACTTAGATGTTGAAGGCGAAAAGGAAGTACAATTGTCAAGAGGCATATTTTTACAGAAGAAGATACTGTGATTGCTTTAAATAAAGATTTGAAATCAGCAGCCCTAGGTCCAGACTGGTATCAAAAGTTAGAAGGTGTAAAAACTGCTGGGGGTACTCAAGAATTAGAAATTATTTATAGAGTGGAAGTTAAGTATGTGAAGGAAGTTACAAATAAAGAATATCCTTTAGAAGTGGAACTTACAAATGGAAAGATCATTGAATGTGACTTTGTAATATCAGCTACAGGAGTAGAACCAGCTGTTAATTTCAGCTGGGATAAACAACCAGATAGGGGCCCTGATGGTGGTCTTTCTGTGAATGAATTTCAAGAAACGACAATTGCAAATGTTTTTGCTGCCGGTGATGTAGCTTATGCTGCATGGAAACAGGCCCCTCATTGGTTCCAATTGAGGCTATGGACTCAAGCGAGACAAATGGCTGGCATGGCAGCCAAAGCAATGCATGCTAAAGGTACTAATCAAGATGTTCTTCAAGATTTTTGCTTTGAGCTATTTACTCATTGTACCACCCTTTTTGGATACAGAGTTATACTACTAGGAAAGTACAATGGTCAAGGGCTGGGAAATGACTATGAAATTCTACTTCGTACAACCCCTAGATATGAATATATAAAGTTTGTTCTGCAGAATGGTAGGCTTCAAGGTGCAATTTTAATAGGGGAAACTGACCTGGAGGAAATGTGTGAAAATTTAATTCTAGATCAAATAGATTTAACTCCTTTTGGTGATGATATATTAAATCCAGACATAGATATTGATGATTATTTTGACTAAAATTATACAATGTATAAAGTATTTATCTATGATGATTTATTGTTGACTGAATTCAATACTCTAATACAATACATTAAAATTTTGGTGATTTGATAAATACTTATACATTATATAGTTTAAATAATTCAATAACACTATGTGTTATTTATTGTTTACAGATTTGGTTTTTGTTTATTTAGAAAAAAAAGTAATTTAGACTAACTTAACAAAAACTTTATTTGTGGCACTATTAAGCTCACATTTTTTTTTTCATTTTCAACTATTTATATACAAAAGTGGTTGAACATGGTAAAAATAATTAAACTGTAACTTAATTTTGTTTTGCTTAGATAATAATAATAATGAATAAAAAAGCAATACAAAACTTTGTTATGATTATTTATTTTGCAAAATAATAAAATTCCTACCAATATCTTAATATTCATTTACTGTCCCTATCATCACCTTGAATTTTAACATATGATTTATGCAGCTTATGTAAAAATTGTAGTTGAAAGGCAATTGAATGGTTGGCAAGATATAGGCTATGTATAGCATAATAAATCTGAAGATGGGTCAAGTTGGACAGTGAATTAAAGAAAAGATGGGGGGGGGGGCGGAGTGTGGGGTATGAATTCGAACCAGCAGATTCTGAAATAACATTTTCAATGTAGTTGATTAAAACTCAATATAAAACCAGCTATAGGATAAATGAATAAAACCAAAAATACAGCACTGCGGTCATATTTTTTTAGTGCTACTATTGAAATATGTCTATCTGTACTATAATAAAATTCTAAATGGTTCGAGTTTGTACAATGCGTTTAAAACGTGAAAAATCAGGGGGCGTAATTCAGACCAGTAGATTCCGAAAATGCAATTTTTAAGAATTTTTTTTGTCTGTCTATCTGTTTAGACTTTAGAGTATCACGTGAAATTACTGCCTAGATTTAAATGAAACTTGAAACAGCAAGCTCATACCCCGGGACGTAACTAACAATACTTTTTATCCCGTTAATTGATGTCGTTTTCATAGAATAGACTGATTAGCTAAATACAGGGCACAATAATTGCGTATTTTCAATTTACTAACAAATACTACATTATATTTTCTTAAGTTTTCGCGACTTGTATCCATAATAAAACTATGTTTTAACGGTTTTAAGCGTGGTAATTTATTAGATTTTGCATTTCTTTTTTCATTTCATTTCTTTCTGCGTGCAACGGAACACAAATCAACTCGACTGATAATTTCTTTTATTTTTTCCTTCCACCCATTTTAAACATTTAAGCAATTTAAAAATTTAAAAAAATATCTTATAATTATATTATATCTTATATTTCCGTAACTCTTATTTAAAAAACTGAACCATCGGAGCTTTCAGTTGTATTATCATCGGAACTATCACTTTCATCGCTACAAATATCAGATTCGTCATCATTATCGGAAGCTTTGTTCGTGGATTCACATAGCACACTATTAACTTGCGTTGAAGTTGAGTCTCCCAGGAACCATGTTGGTTTTAAAAAACCATCTAGTACCAGCCAGACATTATTTTCTGGGCTGAATTTGATGCAGTCTGGTTCAGTGGCATTTAACCACATCGAATTAACAAAGATTGTCCGCAAAATCAATTTAAAATAATTTAATTAAAAATAATGGCGGCCAAATTTTGATAGGCACCCTAGTAAATATATATTCTCTTAATTATAAAGAAACATAAAAATTTGGTTTTAAACAAAAAGTCGATGAACGCACCAATCCTGCAGCGGGATCTCGTACTTTGTGTTTCTATTGTGTTCTGTGGTAATTCGGTAGTTGACAGTACGAAAAATATAGGCTGATTTTAATATATATCTTTATCTAAATATGACAAAAATAAATTGTTTTAACTAAAATATTAAATATTAATTGATATTTTTGAGAAATAAAATTGTTATATTGCAGCCATTAGCCACGTGACAATAAACGCCGATCAGAGCGCGTGACGTCATAGTGTGCAAAATATGAAGTTATCAATGACTTCTCAGATAACACTTCGATGAAACAGATGTTTGTTTTGCACACTGTGACGTCATGCGAAGCGCCATGACAGCTTGACGCGTTTTTGTAACGAAATGTTAAAATATTTATAAATTATGCTAAATTGAATATGTTAATGTTGTTTTGTTGCTGAAATACTAATATTTAGGCTAAATTAGACCATAAGGCTCAAAATAAACCTGTTTCTCAAAAATTATCAACTATCGAATTGTTTACAATATATTATATATAAGATATTGTATTAAAAAAAATGTTTCCGTTAAAACAGCGAGCAACAGAGACAATATCTGCTGCTCGCGCTGTAGTAATGATCCCAAGATACTTCTTTGATCCTTTGGCAAATCGCTCTCAGTGTTTGCTTACATGTTGCCTTGACTCCATAGAGTACATTATTTTAAACACTGAACTTACTGCGGCAGCCGCTGTTGCTACGTAGTATCCATATTAGTTGTGGCTGTTGCTATTAGGGAATACAGGACACCGCTCGTCGTGTCCGCCCGTCACTATACCCAAGTCCTTTGCTAGGCCGTAAACAAACCATTATAGCTGTTAATGTCAAATTGTCATTGTCAATTTGTAGTTTGCCATGTTTGACTTAACTGGACAAAATTAAATTGCTATTGACGAATATAATTATTTTTTACTTGCATGTTGTGTTGTTTTCCTGTTCTAATTAATTTCATGTAACTTATCGTAACGTTGACTGTTCAAAGCAGTGTCCAAAATATTTAAACAGGTGTCATTTAATAATTTGTTGGGCGTTTGAAGATTTAGATATTATTGAGTTTACTATTATTTTAGCTCTTTGTTTCCTTGTTGAATCATCGTCTAGTTACCCGAAGCAATATGCCTATTCTCTTTAGTCTTGTGGCTAGAGGAACAATAGTATTAGCCAAATATGCTACTTGTATTGGGAACTTTACTGAAGTTACAGAACAAATCCTGTCCAAGATTCCGCCACACGACGATAAGCTGACGTACTCTCACGATAATTACTTATTCCATTATATTGCAGAAAATAAATTGGTGTATTTTTGCATTACTGACGACGTAAGTAATTAAAACCTAATAACTTACATATTTTACTGTAACAAAAGAATAAAGATGTTAATTCTTGTTATGTTATTTCTAGAAATTTCAGCGCTCAAGAGCCTTTCTGTTTTTAAATGAAATTAAAAGCAGGTTTATATCTGCATTTGGAGATACTGCCCAGACAGCAATACCATATGCTATGAATGGTGAATTTGCCCGGATACTTGCTACAGAGATGAAGCATTACAGTGATTCAAGTGACTCTTTATCTAGAGCTCAAGAAGGCTTGGATGAACTTAAGAACATCATGGTCAAAAATATTGGTATGTGTTTATAAAAGTTAGTGGGTAGGTTTTAAACACATAAAATAAAATGTATATATCACATGGCTAAATGAAGAAACCAGCCTATCAAGTCTTTATATCTATTTATAAACCATTTTCCTCAAAACTTTATTTGTTTATATGGATAAAATTTAGTAAGAAGATGACATTTAGTGACTTTTCAAAAAAAAAGATTAGTTATCAAGAGTATTCAGCTTATATTCATCTGAAGGATAAAAAGATAATTGTGGTGTCTATAGACATTTTTCAGATTTTAAAAAGTTCTAATTGTGTAACTTAAAGCATTTTTGTAAGTGATTGTTGGTACATATTTTGAAAATGATGGAAGCTTGCCTTTTTGTACTGTTACCTTTCTGCAATTTCTGAAGTATATGATGGAAAATTTAAAGCAGCTTATGAGTTTATGAAATACTTTTGGCAAGAATTGATTTCAATATGATGACTTGAAAGAGACAGAAAGTGGATGTTTGTCATTTCTAACTTTTCTACGGAATCTTTAGCTATGTGACTGATATAACCTTGCTGTTTATATAAAGTTAAGTGATGGTTCATTTAATATAATAGTCATTTGCTTGATGAGTAAATAACAATTGAAACATTAGCATTATTCTTAACCTCATTTTGCCTAGTTATCAGTTGGTTATATTGTACAATAGAAACATAAATCACTCTAGTAAAATATCATTCAGGTCCTTGATTTGCTGTATAATATAGCAAAACAATACAATGTTTACAAAGAATTCATTAAGGAAACCTTTGAGATTTATAGTAGGGTTTGGTGATACTGACAACATTTTGAAACTCGTCATGTATTAGTTAAAGTAACAATTGGGAGTGCAAAGGACAGTTTTTCGTTTGAAATAGCTTAATTGTGTGCAGATTATATTTATTCTCTAATGCTCAGGCTTAGCAATACTTTTTGGAACTAAACACTTAATGTCCTTAAAAAGGTAAGGTTTCTATAGTGTAGACCCAAGGTTTGAACTTTAAAAATTGTACTTTCATTTTACAAGTATGAACATTTTTTCTTGCATCAAGTTAACAAGGAGAAGGACAATAGGATAAAAATAGATTATGTTTTGGCCTTTGGGCCAAAAGCACTACTAGACTTAAAACAACAAACTTCTTATAACATTTACTTTTTTCAACTGCCTTCAAACATATCAAAAATTCAAAAACCAATTAATTAACCTTAATAAACAAAAAGCCCTTAATCCAAAGGTTTATTAAAAGGTTATAATTAAAAAAAATGAATTATAATAATTTTCATAATATCTCAGAGCCATACAAATTACTAATCGATGAATTACACAAAAAAAAACCTTGAAGATGTGTTTGCATAGACTACTTTATAGAAAGGTGTTAAATTAAAACTAGCAGCAATGCTTAAAGCTGGAGTACTTCAAATAGTCCCTTGGGCATTTATTTGATGAAATTAGACTTGGTGCTGGGCTTTATTTGCTATTTCATTGGAGTACTTTTTTAAGGACCAAGGGCGTTGGAGGATAATATTTATTTATTTAAATTATATTTTTGTCCTGTCTCCCAATATATACCCTGAACCTTTATAATATGGTGGTATAGCTATTAGCTTATAATATTTAATTGTTTATTTTTAGAATTTATATGAAATTTCTTAAACTTCAATCTAACAAGAGATAATTCGAAAATATTTGCTATTTAATTTATTCTTATGGGAGTTTATTGTAAATAAATTTAAACAATAACAGCTTTTAATATTCCTCTTTCAATTACGCATATATAAATACACACAGATTAACAGTTCCCTTATCTTTTGTGTGTATCAACAACATTGAGTTTATGTTTTATCAATATGAGTGATTGCTCATTTAAATGATTTATTTATTTATAACTGACTGAACAAGCTAGCTTCACATAATATGCAATGACATTCATTAATTATATACAGAATTCTGAGGCATTTAGGAAAAAAGAGAACCATGCAAATCTGCTTCTTTAGATCTAGAGAAGGTTTCCCCTTAGTTTTATTTTTGACATATCTTCACAGAAATTTATCAGCTACGCTATGACTTGGTTTGCATTTCTTTTTCAAAATCAGCCAATTCAATTCTTGATTAAGGTATTTGATTTTTCAGAGACTGAATGCTGCAAATTCATTAATTAAAAATTCACATACTTTACTTTATTTCATACAATTTAGGATTTGGTCCTAAAGGCCCGTTTGAATAATTCACTGGGTATATTTTGTCTGTGCGGTAAACTTAAAAAGTCATTATGTTGTAGTGTACCCCCTCTGTCTATTTAAGTTAAATTCTGTTTCAAGCCTTGTGTTATGTCAAGTGTCCATAACACTTTTGTTCTATAGAATTACCATATGCTTAACTACTATGTATGTGTTTAAGGGCATTATAATTCCAAGAATAAAATATTTTTACTTATTTAAGGCTTATTTTTACAGACAGTATGGCAATGCGTGGTGAAAAATTAGAACTGCTGGTGAATAAAGCTGAAAATTTAGCAACAAATGTGAGTATTACATAAATGGAAATTTATTGTTAACAATAATTTTAACAATGATAACAGATTAAAATATGGCACAGTGACTCATGTTATCCCTATTTAATATTATAAATGCGAAAGTAACTCTGTCTGTCTGTCTGTCTGTTCCGTTTTCACGTAAAAACTACTGGACCGATTTGGCTGAAACTCAGTATATATATATTTTCGATACCGAGGATGAACATAGGATACTTTTTATCCCGAAAAATGGGATAGTTTCCGGGATAACATGATATTTGTCTGTTTTTTTGTTATGCTTTTACGGAAAATCTACTGGACCGATTTGGCTGAAATTCGGTACATATGTAAATTAAATACTGAGGATGGACAAGGGGTAATTTTCATTTTGGCCTTTTTGGTCATTTTGGCCTATTTGGTAATTTTTCCTTTTTGGTCATTTTGGCCTATTTGGTCATTTTGGCCTTTTTGGTCATTTTGACCTATTTGTTCATTTTTCAAGGGGACGCGGATGTTAAATCTAGCGTAGAGAGAAAGAGAAAAGCCTGGCTGGATTATATTGCATCTTTGCATCAGAATGACAGCATGAAAGAGATGAATTTGGCCTTTTTGGTCATTTTGGCCTATTTGGTAATTTTTCCTTTTTGGTCATTTTGGCCTATTTGGTCATTTTGGCCTTTTTGGTCATTTTGACCTATTTGTTCATTTTTCAAGGGACGCGGATGTTAAATCTAGCGTAGAGAGAAAGAGAAAAGCCTGGCTGGATTATATTGCATCTTTGCATCAGAATGACAGCATGAAAGAGATGAAGAAAGAAATGTATCGCCTCTGCAAGAATGAAACCAAAGCTTTAGTGAAAGAGAAGCGTGAAAGAATAAAATTGAAAGAAGAAGAGAAGCTGACGGAGAACTTCGAGGCAAATACCAAACTCTTTTGGAGAGAGGTTAAGAAGTCTCGGGGATTTTCGTCAGCTTCCAGAATGGAAAGAATTAAATCTAAAGCAGGGGACATTCTTGCTAACCCACAAGAGGTTTTAGCGCGATGGAGTGAATATTTTAGAGAAATGTATGATACTATCCCGGATGCTGGCACCACGACTGAGTCTGTGACTGACTTCGAGGAGTCAGCATCCGAGATCACTTTGGAAGAGATCGAATGGTCGATAAGAAGTCTGAAAAATGGAAAGGCAGCAGGAATCGATAGTGTGTCTGCTGAGATGATCAAATATGGTGGCACCTGCGTCCGGGACGCTTTCCTGTCCTTATGCAACTTGTGCTGGAGGACGGGAAAGGTTCCCAACGACTGGAGGCGCGCTGTCATCGTGCCCTTGCATAAAGGCAAGGGGTCACGTATGGAGTGTGCCAGCTACAGGGCCATCAGTTTGATCAGCACAGCATCTAAAGTGTATGCGAAAATTGTTGAAAGGAGAATGAGAGTGGTATCCGATGGATTACTGTGGGATGCACAAGGAGGCTTCAGAAATGGAAGGGGATGTATGGATCAAGTTTTCTCGCTCCGCAATATCGTGGAGAAGCAGCTGGCTACGGACCGGAAGGTTTTCTGCGGTTTTGTGGATCTAGAGAAAGCATTTGACAGGGTTGTGCGGAAGGACCTCTGGGACATATTGCCCGGATATGGGATTGATGGCCATTTGCTGCGTGCTGTACAGTCCACTTACGAGGACTGTATGGCATGCGTGCGGGTGGACGGCAGCCTGTCGCCCTGGTTTGACGTCAATATTGGCGTCCGGCAGGGCTGCGTGCTGTCGGCTTTGCTGTTTGTCCTATATCTGGACAATTGTCTCCAGAGATTAAGATTGATGGATGTTGGGGTGCGGATGGGTGATCTAGTTGTTAGCAGCTTGCTTTATGCGGATGATGCCGTGCTTTTAGCCGAATCGCCATCAGAACTGCAAACACTAGTCACAATGATGAAAGATGACTGTCAGGCGAGAGGCTTACGTTTGAATGCGAAGAAAACAAAGGTGATGGTGTTTGAAAGAGAAACAACCAGAACGAATGCAAGGATAATGGTCGATGATGTTATGCTGGAACAAGTGAATGAGTTTGTATATCTCGGATGTGCTTTTAGCAGAGATGGAAGGTACACCGCTGATATAGAAAGAAGAGTGAATTTGGGGAATAGTGTGAATGGAGCGTTAGGTAAACTTCTAGGCGCTAAGAACCTCAGCCAGAAGGCCCAGCTTGCCATACACAACGCGGTGCTGGTACCTACGCTCACGTATGGATGCGAGAGTTGGGTATGGAATAGAGAGCACGAAAGTAGAGTAAACGCGGTCGAGATGCGAGCACTGCGCAAAATCTGCGGAGTGACGCTCGCGGACCGCGTTCGTAATACCGAAGTAAGAAAGAGAGTTGGTCTGAAAGAGAGTGTCGGGGTGAAGGTAAGGAAAGGAATGCTCCGGTGGTTCGGGCATGTGGAAAGAATGTATGATGAAAGAATGACCAAACAGATATACAATGCAAAAGTGGATGGATGCAGAAGTCGCGGAAGGCCACGACACACCTTCCATGATCAAATTGATCGTGTACTAGCAGAAGGTGATGTCAGGAGCCTTAAAAACAGACGAGCGTGCATGACAAGAACTATGAATGTCAAAGAAGCAAGTGAGGTGTGTAAGAATAAGCCTAAATGGCGCTCTGTTGTTCGTGCCTACCCCGCAAGGGACCTGGCGTGAAGTTATGTATGTATGTATGTATGTTCATTTTTCCTTTTTGGTCATTTTGGCCTATTTGGTCATTTTGGCCTATTTGGTCATTTTGACCTTTTTAGTCATTTTGGCCTATTTGGTCATTTTGGCCTATTTGGTCATTTTGGCCTTTTTGACCTTTTTGGTCATTTTGGCCTCTTTGGTCATTTTGGCTTATTTGGTAATTTTTCCTTTTTGGTCATTTTGGCCTATTTGGTCATTTTGGCCTTTTTGATCATTTTGACCTTTTTGGTCATTTTGAACTTTTTGGCCATTTTGGCGTATTTGGTCATTTTGGCCTATTTGGTCATTTTTCCTTTTTGGTCATTTTGGCCTATTTGGTCATTTTGACCTTTTTGGTCATTTTGGCCTATTTGGTCATTTTGGCCTATTTGGTCATTTTGACCTATTTGGTCATTTTGGCTTTTATGATCATTTTGACCTTTTTAGTCATTTTGGCCTATTTGGTCATTTTGGCCTTTATGATCATTTTGACCTTTTTGGTCATTTTGACCTTTTTGGTCATTTTGACCATTTTGATTATTTTGGCCTTTTTGGTCGTTTTTTCCTATTCCGTCATTTTAGCCGTGTCGGTCGCTGTGGTCTTTTGGTCATTTAGACCATTTTGGCCTTTTTGGTCAAGTTTTGTAATTTATTTTGTTGACAGATAGACGGGGGATGGTATATATAATTAACGATATAAAATGAAGTGAATCTTCTATGCGCAAATACATAAAAATGTAATATAATATAACCTGTAGCCCTTGCTCTATAAACAAGAGACACGTACTAGAGGTTAACCCGCGGCGCAGCCGCGGGGTAAACTAGTCTAATATATAAAATTCTCGTGTCACAGTTTTCGTTGCCATACTCCTCCGAAACGGCTTGACCGATTTTGATGAAATTTTTTGTGCTTATCCGGTATCTATGAGAATCGGCCAACATCTATTTTTCATCCCCCTAAATGTTAGGGTTAGTCCACACCTAAATTTTATTTTTTATTTTTTAGACAAAATTTTTAATTTCTATTTTTTTATGATACAACATACAAAAATACATACAACCCTAGATTTTCAACCCTCTACGATCAACCCCTATTTTTTACCGGGCAGGACGACGTCTGCCGGGACAGCTAGTAATACTTATAAACATGAGGAAAAGTATAATAGTCTAATAAACTTCAATATTTTAAAAGTTTAATATGTAATCAAATTTATAAGCAAATATTTAATTCCTATTTATTGTTGAAATTTTAAATTGTAAAACACGTGTGACTAACATGGACTATTATAGTCATAACATCGTCATGCTGGATGTAGGCCTCCCCAAGTCGCCCGGTCCTCTGCCTTCCTCATCTAGCGCCTACCAGAGACTTTCCGCAAGTCCTCAGTCGCCATCGGTTTTGAGGGTGCCCGATACTATTTTCACCGAGGCGCGGACTCCTCTCCAAAACTCGTCTGCTCCAATGGGTACCGGTCCTGCAACAGACGTGATCGGCCCACTGCTACTTCAATTTGCTAATTTTGCGAGATATGTTGGTTACCTTGTTTCTCTTATGGATATCGTCATTGCTAATTCTATCCTCATAAGAGAAACACCCAACATACCTTGCACCATAGCCCGTTGGGTGACTTGGAGTTTGTGGACGGGAAGAACACATCGCTTGAAGACTCGTTTTCAAGTATTGCGTGACGGTTGACAAAAAGATTTGAAAAAGCTTATCGAATGCTGCCCAGCCCAACTGAATCCTCCTATTGATTTCCCCCTAGAAGTTGTGCCTGCCTACCTGATTTCCTGTCCGAGGTAGACATATTATTTTGTTTAACTTAAAGAGGCCGCCATCAACGTTTACCGATCTCGGCATGACGTGTAAATGAATATCAATTTCGTCTTCGAGATGACTCTTAAGCTGCCCAGCATCTCTATAAGTTCCCCCAAGGTCTTTTGAAAGATATAGTCGACGAAACTGAGGTGAGAGATACACTCGCCTTTGAAGTTGATCCCCCGTCCCTTCGACCACGTCGACCTCTTGGAATGACATCCGTATAATGGTGTCGCAGGCTTTTCTACCCGTGAAAAATATAGTAGCTGTAGCACTCTTCTACCTCCGTCAGGATCTCAGAGTGAGACGCAAGTCCTCTGCCATCCGCTGGCCTCAGCTTTGCAAAGTGGCTCCTGCTTAAGCATCTCGAAAAAACGTTGGACCACCTGTTCTGTTTTTTGGCCGCCTGGATGGCACGCGTATTACAGTAGCGGAGGTCCCGCCTTACAAATTTTCTTACTTGCTTGGAGAGGGCCCAATGCTCTAGCAAGACAAATAAAGCGGGAAGCTTTTCACTTCTCGTCTTCAGGAGATCTAGAATTTCGGTAAAAAGTTCGGATCGTCTGTTTTTTCATATAGGCGGAAAATGTCTGTGACCCAAATCAAGCAACGTTTTCACTACGTTTTTGATTATCTTGTCAACACACCTGTAATTTCCAGCGATAAGAACTGATTGTAAAGTTTTGGAACCGTTCAGATCCAAGGAGCATTACATAGTATGGACAATATTATGATTTTGTATTTATTTCAGTCTGTATCATATCGCAATACTTCGAGGACCCTACAACGTTCATTGTTTTGGAAGAACATCAAGATGTATGTAATAATGGCCGTGGTAGCTGGTTTGGCGGTGTATTTTATCGGGTCCATGGCTTGCGGTGGCCTTGCATGGAAATCCTGTGTTGGTTAAAATAATAAGTTTGGAGTACTTCAAAATTTGAATTTCCTTTTATTCATAATTCATATCATACATATATCCTGTGTATTCTATTCGAATAATTTATACAACTCATAAAATCATAATCAGAAAACTAAATACACGATTAACTTAAGAAGCGATAAACAATGTTGTATATTGATATACTCCCAAATACAAGTTATTATTATACCTGTGATTGGAAAAATTCAATGAAGTAAATACGAGTAAGGTGGCCATATTCATTACATTCATGATGTGTAATAGGGTTTATAATGGTAGGTAATAAAATTGAAGATAATATGACAGTAAGGACGGGCCAAAAAGATGGATGGGTTATGTGTAGAATGATATTATATTTGACGTGTTACAGAGTATATATGTAATAATAGAAAGCATGGATAGAAAAGACATACTATACTGTACAAACTCTAAATTATTGGACAAAACTAGAAGGAAAGAGAAATGTGTGACCTTGTACAATTAAACTTGGTAGTTTTCTTAATCGAAAATGGTATAGCTGTTCAATAGAGATCGGAAAGGAACATAGAATACTTTTTATCTTAAATGTTCAAAAGGTTTTTTGAGATACGAAACTGAAATTTTACCATAGATTTGTTTGAATATACTCGTATATACAGGTGAATTTTCAAGTTGGCCTTCAGGGCCAAATCCTTAACTATACGAAATAGCGAAAAACACTCGAAAGGAGTTTCGAGGCTGATTTGAAAATAAACAAATGTTGTATTGTTATACCAAATCATAGTGTAGCTTGTAAGGATCAATTTCTGTGAAGGAATGTCATACGAAACCTTGGGAAAGGGTTGTTTTTGAATAAAATGTTCTATTGATACATTTTAATTTGGTGTCATACAGAAAGTGTTTATTATTTTAATAACAGGTGATTCAATTTCGTACCATTTAAGTTTTCGTCAAAATCAGCCTGGAGCCTCCTTTGAGCGTTTTTTGCTATTTCGTATAGTTAAGGATATGTACCTGAAGGCCCACTTGAAAAATTCACCTGTATACACATAAAGCGTAACTTGGTTACGCCGTGAGCATGAATAATGTCTGTTGATAAAAATAAAGAAAATAAGTTTACATATTATGTTTTATTTAAAACATCAATATAGAATGCCCTGATCTCAAAGTCTTCCCTTATTCACTTTATTTATTTATGCATGTGAATTTTTGTCAGTTGACTGGTTTTAAAACACTTGTGCATACAAAGTAACACAAAATTACCACGCAAGAAGAATTCTAAAAATTATTATTACAGGAAATTTGAGCGTGTCATAAACAGATGTCGATATTTTTTTTTAATAATTAATCTTTCTGCATTGTTATTAATAATCCTGGCTAATTTATTGAGTTCCAATTTCGGTAGTACTTTTGAAGGGAATCAGCTCGTGTTTACGTTAATTTTCTATAATTATTCTGAGGATTTTAATTAAATAGTTTTCTAACAAATACCATTGTAGACTATCGTTCTCTGTCTGTACATCTCTTTCCTTGTACTAAATATTATCACAAAATTACATACGTTGCATCGCAACGTATGTAATTTTACAAGAATAAATGGACATATAAAGATTGTTGTAATCTTTGGGCTAATATCGAAAAGATAATTCGCGGAATGGATTATACGTATGGTCATTAATCTTAACCAGCATAGCATATTTATATTCTTGTAGTTTTCTATACATACTGATTTCAATTTAATAGATGAATTTATTATAAAATTAAATTACTTTTTAAGTTAATCGTCTTTTATTTAGTTTTTGGGAATCGGCTTTATATAGTGTAACTGTACTATCAAATTTCATGATTATTCTTTGTTAGCAATAGATTGCTGTGCAACAGATGATATCTTATATTATAAACGGGGTTGCGATTGCTTCTACTGCTAAAATAGAGAGGCCGAGTTAAGATTGAGTCAGTTTATACCACGATGAAGACAGTGTTTTTGAAATATATAAATCTTCACAAAATAGGTGTCCGCATACATGTTACAATAAATTCTAACGGTCTTATTCATATTGAGTTAAAGTAAGTTTAAAGGCTTCTTTATGGTTTTTAAACAAGCCTTCATACTTTATCTCAATATGATTAATACTGTAATAATTTATCATTTAAAAGAACAGGCGTTAGCATCTCATCATCATCTAAAATATCACCATAGAAATAATTTTAGTTACTTTTCAAACAATAATTAATGAGCTATGTGACACTTTTTTCTTGTACCTACTAATGACTATAACAATCCGGGTCCCAAGCTCCGGGCGGCCAATACAGAGGGCGGCAAATTCAAACTTCACAGAGAAATACAAGTCTATATTACAAAAAAATAGGGTAGATTAAGGTTAAAAATTTAGGCGGACGGGGGGCGGAATTTTTCGTTTCTGCCCCCCACCCCTCCAAAAAATTCCAAATCCGGAGCTGTCTGTAATTTTAGAAAAAGTAACTCGGTTGATTTGACTCTCCGCTCCTCCATTGGCCCGTCATTGGGATATTTTTTTTATTATAATGTTATTTTATATACTTTCCATTATCAATTATAATCGGTTATGTGCTTATTTAGTTCTTATTTTTTGTTATATTGTACATATTATAAATTTGATAATATAATTTTTAATTTAACTGAAACCGGATTAAGTTTGTGGTGAACAATATAAATGCCTAGCCATGGCGGTTCCGACAGGTCTTTGTAGAAGTTCCAAGAAACGCTGGCTTGGTGTCATGAGATATGTATGTCAATGATCTCGCAATAAGAGATGCTGAGAACTGGGCGATGGCGAGGAGAAAATATAGGAAATTTTATAACTTAATCAATATAATTTTCTCAATCGTCCGCTGTATTAAAATATTATTTGTTTTATGTAGGACTTCTAGCCGTGCTAGGTGGTACGCGTCTCAAAGGGTGCGGGTTCGAATCCTGGCCGGAAGGCATGCGTTGCTTAGGCAATTCTTGCCCTTATTTGTTAAAATTACAACGTGTTAACAATGAAAGTAAACGTCGTGATGTAACCTGCATGCACATCGAGCTAGCTGATATGTCAAACGTATTAATCCGCCTTAGACAAGGCGTGGCCGGTATATTGTCCGTTTCCATGTTAAAAAAGCCTAAAAATGGGAGATTTATGGGTTGTTATTATGGGACTCTTATTATTATGCTGATTTAATCCAATTATATATTTTAGAAGTTTTAAAATATATTTCTAAAAATACAACATTGTCAGGATTTTTATAAATCTACATTAAGATATTATATACATAAGGTGGACTATATTGCGATAATTGATCAAAAGTTAGTTTTGGTAGTTGGAAAATTCAAGTTTAAAGTAGTATGTAATATTCTATGTTATAAATGTAATATTATAAATTGTGTTATTCTTAATCACTTGTTCTGTCAGTGTTTTTTGACTATGACGCCATTGAGAGCGATTTATCAAATTGTCGGCTAATCCGCTCCCAATAGGTGTTGAAAAAGTTGATTTTTTAAAATTTTATTTTTATCGAGACATTATTTATATTATATATTATGAATTACAAACGATTGTTTTAATAAAGACTATAACTATGTGATATTGAGTGTATAATTGCTAATTACATAATAAGAATAATCGTATAGTTTGTATGTATAAAATATGTTATAAACTTGTATTATAATGTTGTTTCATTTGTAAAAGTTCACACCTAATACCAGGTTTTTATGTCTTATTATCTGTCAAGTTGTCTTACTGTTGATTACAATTTGATACAAATTCCTTACCACTCTAAACTTACCTAGTTTTACCAGGGGTGAAGGGGGGGGGGGTCAATTCTGCTAATTCACGAGAATATTCGAAGTACGATTCCATTGCGGTAATATCTGCTCGATATATAAAGCTTCTTTATAAAGATATGAGTGGTGTGCCACGAGAAAGCCATTGGGATTAATAGAATACCGAAATCAGGCAAATCTACGATTGAAGCGATAGTGTCCGGCGATTTTGACCAGATAGTCGTAGCAGAATTGAGCTCCTGGTCGAGAGTATTCCGCCATAAGAATCACCTTTGCTGTTACAAAAGTCCTTAGGCGATGGTAACCGCTTTCCATCAGGTGGATCGTCTGCCTGTCTGCTGATTTCATGCTATAAAAAAAACCAGCAACGTCTAACCGGCGGTAAGATAATGCCAATGTTTGGAACATAGAAACCCGGCATACATTATAGTCTATTCCAGATAGTACGGTATGGCAGGAATAACAAAAACAGAGAATAGACATCGTTATTTCGAGATTATTGAGTATTTTCTTAAGTTTTCGCAACTAGTACACACAGTGAAACTACGTTTTAAGGGTTTTCAGTTTTGTATTTCGTGATGACGGCTACTAAAAAGTGGCCGAAACGTCGGAATCAAAATACTGCGTTTAAAACCGTTAAAACGTAGTTTTATTGTATAAGATTAATCATATTTTTATTTAATTAAAATTAATATTTATTTTCTAGGAAAGTTTACGGTATCTGCAAGTAATGTGTTATGGATGTGTCAGTCACACCGTTCTGTTTGCAATAGAATTTCAATACCCTTTTGGTTTAATTTGTCCTTTGGCATATAATCAAATTCGGGAAGGGACATGTCGATGGCCCTGTTTCCTGAATATTTGGCTGGTGCCGGGCGGGTTCAGATTGATCCTGCGGTAGGGTGCATATCCCCGCCCTTCCCGTGTTCGTTGCGCTCGTCGCTCGCGGCAATCGCGCGCCAACCTCAGCCGCGGCAGGGCGCCACTGTCGCTGCTCGCGCTCCTCCGCGCACGTGCTACTACGAACGCCGGTGTGTGAGTGACTGCCCGCTGAATTGTTCCGTGTTTATACACGCGTCCTCCGCATACATAGGTCGTTTATAGGTAGTGTTGCCAGGCCCAATTTGTTTCATGTCGGGCAGAAAAACAAATCTAGATCGGGACAGACAAAAAACAAGTATCAAATAAAAATTAAGGTTTAATTACTGAAATTCAATTTTCTAATATTAATTCTTATTCTTATTTTGTTGATTTATCCGGACATTTATGCTGGTGTGCACCGACATTTAACTGGCGGTTAAAATAAAATAATCACTGTTTATGCATACATTTTTATCGATTAATTTATTTTAACCACTGGTTTAAAATCGGTGCACACTAGCCTTAGTGTGTCCATCAGATACAGACCGGAACGCGTCTTCAACCCGCCCTTTAAAAATTGACATCCCGCGTAAATTGTGATACCTGGCAACGCTACTTTTGGATACATCGATGCGTGCCGAGCATACGAATCGCCCGATCGCCTGTGGTGTGCAAATGAATGTTTGTTATTGAGAATTATTGTTGTTCCTGAGGGAGCGGCGTCGATTAATATCTACAATAGATTGGTATTAATATTCATTTTGAACGTGTCTTATCTATGACAGGATCTTTGTATTGTTTGCCGTGTTCTTTTTATATTTAAAAAAATAATGCGATATCGTAATAATATTACTACATAGAAAAAAATGTTAAACCGAAAAACCAATTACTTGCAATTATTAAGGGTCCCGAAGGACCAACTGTTTTGATCCAATTGGTCAACATGGTTATCAGATTAGAATCAAGATGTAAAGAGTTTATTAAATAATCGCAACGATACAGACAATTGGATTTGTGACATTGGCTTCCTTGGTGTTGCAGATATTTACTGGCAATGGTAACCACTTACCATCAAATAGACCGTTTGCCTACTTCCTCACCTTAAAAACATAAACAATATAGAAGAGATACGGTAACAGTAGGTTGTAAAGTGCTCGTATAAATTAATTCAAAAGGTCCAGTTACCGATTTCTACGCACACGTTTAGATTTGTTAAGTTTTCAAGGTAGGCCTGCGTGTGTGTGCGTGTTCCGTGGCTAGGTATTACTGCCGCAGGAAGTGGTGTCGATTTTAGGGAAGGTTACACTTTGAACGGTTCACAGGTCATTGTTCCTTTTTACGTTGAAGCGGGCTTTTTATTCTGTGACAAGATAAATTACTATTTTGTTTACGAGGCTTTTCGTTGCACCATGCTTTTAAGCTTTACTAGAACTGCGTTTAATTTACAACTAGTTTGTTTATATTTTAACGGTAAATAATGATGAACGGATAAATGAATATTAATTAAAATGTTGAATATAATTATATTCATATAGGTTACACGGTCAGTTTAAAATGGGTTAATGAAATAAATATACGATCAAAATGACTGGTAAAGAAGTGAAAAAATTATATAAAGACTGGCCTATTGTTTACGAAATGAGAGAATAAGGCTTCAAAAATGGACGACAGCTCACCGGATCTGTCGCTGAAACTGCGACGCGGTTCAAGCGACTCTCGGGAGTCGTTCTATATGGATTTTGCTCAAGGAATCGACTCTGACATCGAAGAAGTTACAACGATTGAAAGAATTATTCCTGAACATCCTGGCGGGAGGACAGAGGGCGATTCTGATACTCTAGCGACTCCATCCTGTCTGGACGAAAACAAAGAGTTGGCACAATGGTAAGTAATATTATGTATAATAAATAACAAAGATTACGAGATTGGCTTAGATTACTCTATATTGCAACGTAAAAATATCTTAGTATACCGTACAGATTATAGTAGAAGGCCCTGCAATAATTGATAAATATATAAAAACCCGTCCATTCATCATGCTTTAAAATTGCCTCTTATACTACTTATATTTACTGCGAGTAAGTAACCCATATATTTTATGTACCCCCTGGTTCTGACAAGCCGTGGTTTCTCGGTGGCTAAGGCGTTTTATTCGAATGACGTTAGTTCGAGTCTAAAGATTTTGATTATATTTCACTACAATTAAAAATCATTATAGGACCATAATATTAACACAAATAATTGTTGGTAAACAAAATAAACTATGGCTATGAACCATAATTGAATTAAACGTAATACGAAGTCATACTGCTTCAAACACGAAATGAAAACCTGTTTGACGTAGGTATTTTGGCGTGATTCTGATTAGTTTCGGAAGTTATGATTGTTGTTGGATTAATGAAAAACAAAATTAGTTCCTATACAAACTTTGCCTTTCTTAAAAAATATTCCGGGTGTTTCCCAAACACATTACTATTCATAGATTTTTAACAAAATAGAAAAATTATATGATGATCTGATATTCCGTTAGAAACTAAACGTAAAGTGCTGTAATATAATTTGAAAACGAATTTATTTGAATATTTGTTAGTAAGACTCAGTATGAACCGATTTTGGTGAAACTTGGTTTATATCATTAAAAAATTCATAATCAATATAGACAAATACAAGCTCCTGTCTAGGTCCTTGTGATACACGCAAATACAGAAGGCTCTACAATTCCTGATTATGTGTAAAAGCCCCATTACTCACGCTTTCAAATTGGGTATTTTAATAAATGTTATCTGTCTGGTATTATAATAATCTTATTCATACTAGTAGACTATCCCGGGATCACAGCTACTGAAAAGTGGCTGATACTTCGTAATAATAAAAAAACAAATAAAACACGGCGCTTAAACCCATTAAAACATATAGTAGAATTATTTTGTCCGTGCAGTTTGGGTCATAAATCAAGCTCGGCCTCAGCCCGTCTAAGGCGGTGAGCGTGTTGCGCGGGCGCAACGCCATTATCGATAAAAACTCATTCTTATCAAAGAAAGATTATCAATCTTATAAAAATCATTATTATCTTTTTGGCTATTAATTTTAAACTTAGATATAAGTATTTGTATTTATTTTAACATAGATACCTAATTAATAATTTATTATAAGTCATTATTTTTCTTATTTTAATATATACGTTGTTCATTTTTATAACTAACCTACAAAATGACACAACTAAATACACTATCGATAACGCTTATCGACAAAAATAATTCGCATCACTATGCCCGCCCATAAGGCCCGTGAGTGGAAGAGAGAGCGATATACTCGCTTTATTTTATGACCCAAACTGCACGGATAAAATAATTCTTCTTTTTCTTCTTCAGCCAATTTCGGTCCACTGCTGGACGTAGGCCTCCCCAAGTACGCGCCACATATCTCGGTCTCCCGTCTTCCTCATCCAGCCCCTGCCGGCGATCTTCCGCAGGTCGTCAGACTACCGGGCTGGCGGGCGTCCTACGCTACGTTTGCCGAGACGTGGTCTCCACTCCAGGACACGTTTGCTCCATCGGCCGTCGGTCCTGCGACAGACGTGACCGGCCCACTGCCACTTCAACTTGCTAATTTTGCGAGCTATGTCGACTACCTTAGTTCTCTTACGGATGTCCTCATTTCTGATCTTATCCGTAAGAGAAACACCTAACATAGCTCGCTCCATAGCCCGTTGAGCGACTTTGAATTTGTGGACCAGTCCCGCTGTCAGTGTCCATGTCTCGGCACCGTATGTCATAATAGGTAGGACGCACTGCTCGAAGACTTTCGTCTTCAAGCATTGAGGAATGCTCGACGAGAAGACCTGTCGAAGTTTACCCAGTTACCCAACTTTAGGCTCCCAGTTAGCCAACTTCGCAATAAAAGACAAAAACATGGAAAAGAGCACCTGCAAAAAAAGAACAACTAAACTCATTTGGAAAAAAACGAAAGGAACCAAAAGAGCTTATGACAACCTAAAGATCCAGACCACGTTAGGGGAGAAGCCCGGCTTACTAGGCTTTATATTAAAAAGAACTACATTACAAATAGATTTTCTTAGACATTTCTCAACTTAGAATCAAAGATCGATGTTTCAATCAACTAAGTTGTCGTTTACTTATAACCAATAAATTGCTAGATCGAGAGTAAACCACGCGACAAATGTGTGTCAGCGCACGCGCACCCGTTAGACGGGTTACGAAGCCTATGAGCTTTCTCCCCTCAATAGGCAGAATAGGCACCCTGGGGTCATGTTACGTAGGCTTCATAGCGTGCGGAACTAAGCGGTCAAATATATTAAGTTCAGATGTTATTATGGATTAAACTACATTGCTGTAGTTAGAGCACATATTAATTGATATGTTTATGTTAAAACGAATTTCCTGTTGTGGTATTACTATGTGAAGACCGTAAAACCAATAGTGAATATGTAAACCAATAACATTAGGATTTGAAAAATGTAATGTAGCAATTAAATAAACTTTATTGTTATATTGTTCTATGTTCGGTATTATTTAAAATACCATCGAGAATAATGGCTCAGGAAAATCTTGGGCCCGACAATAAGAGATGGTAGTTGGAGGGTCCGAACCAACTCCGAAATAGAACACTCGTGGTCGAGCTTAACATAATTGGGGAGATAAAATCTCAAGGTCTCCGTTGGCTCGGTCATGTAGAACCGATGAATGAGGATCGGGGTAGAAGAAAGCTTACTTGGGGCAACCAGTACGTTGGCGACCAGTTGATTGTTCCAAGTATCGCTGAAAGGATAGAATAGAAGATGACCTGACCGCACTACAAGCCCAGAACTGGCAAGACACACAGGACAGAGGAAAGTGGCATGCTCTTGTTTCGGAGGCTGAGACTCGCTTTGGGTCCGTAATCCAACGGAGTTAGTTTTAATCCCTCTGATTGACTGATAATACAAGAAAAAATAATCTTTCTCTACATATAGTATGAAATAAAGAAATTTTCCGTGTCTCCGTTATATCCGCAACTCCTAAAGCACGCAACGGATTTTTACGCAGTTTTCACTATCAGTTAGTTAGTTACAAAACACTATTTTTTAATACAATTATATTTTATGCGCAGATCTAGCAGTAAGAATCATCTAATTTCAAATGAATTCATAAAATGACGTTAAGTGTGTTCTAAAATAGACCACCGTCGCAGCCCAAATTAAATGCGTCAATGGGCACCGTTTTAATGTCTTTTTTAATGTTATTCGGTCTGAATAATTTTGTCGTAACGTTCCAATCATTTAGGAAGGGTTTTTTTTTACTAAACTATTTATTTTATTTTTGGGTGTTATTTGTGACTTCAGTTGTCAGTCAGTCGATGTAGTACTTATTCCATAATGACTGTTGTAAAGAGTTTACTTTTATTTGACACCTTTCACTACAGTATTAACGTCTGAACTTTGATGATTATTTATAACAGTTTAATCATGCGTTTTGTACATAACACAAAAACGTTAGAACATAGAGGGAGATATTTAAAAAGGAAAGTGTTATCTATTGAGAATTACGTCATCAATGTTAATTGTTAATCATAGTGCTTAAGCAAGTGAGGTGTGTAAGAATAAGCCTAAATGGCGCTCTGTTGTTCGTGCCTACCCCGCAAGGGACCTGGCGTGAAGTTATGTATGTATGTATAGTGCTTAATATATTATTCTGATGATTTATATCACAGAAACATTATTATAGAATAGGTCTATAAATGCATAATTAGAATAGTACATTACATTTAGTATACTCGTATACGCAGGATTGCGAATATTGTTTACTATGTGTGGAAAAAGGTGATAGGCATACCTATAGTTATAACCATTGTGTTCGTGACATCGATGGTGTACCTACTGTAGGAATCTGATATTCTGTTTTACGCAACCCGATAGCCGACATGGGAAAGAAAGTGTAAGAAGGCGTTAGAAGTAAGAAAAGTTGACTTGATGAAAAATGTGGAACATACGTAATAGAAAAAAAAAATAAGAACCCGAACAAAGGCATCTGAGGCGTATGCACCAGATGTAACTGGTTTTATACTTTACCACAGCTATACTCAACTTTCTTTATAAGGAGCCACATATGCCTATTAGATGCGGTGCTGCGGGCCTAAACATTATTTAATTTACGTCTTTCCGTACTACTAGAATACACATCAGGCAGGCTGACGGCCCACTTGATGGAAAGTGTTTACGTCTTCTATGGACATTTGTAACCCCTTAGGTGCTGCCAATGTGACTCTATTTATCATACAGTTGTCTAGTATGCTAGGCAGGCCACTCAAAAAAGCTCGACGAGACGCAGGTTGAGTATAGCGGCTGTAGGATGTTTATAGAGATGTTGTAAAGACATCTTTATAATAATATAATAATAATCGGCAGACAAACACACACACTGCATATCCCCAAATTAAGCAAGTTACGCTTATGTTATGGGTAATATACAACGGACCACTCTGGGGCCGATCCCAGACACCCAGACCATAATATATAACGGAGAAAATACGTTTCCGAAATTTACTATACCGGGAATCGAACCCGGAACCTCTGGGTTGCAGTGAGGTAGGCCGTCAAAGGCTTACCCCGCTCAACTACAGAGGCCGTCAAAAATTTTCTTCTTTATTAAATAATCTAGTGTGGTTTTGTTCGATAATGGCAAAAAAACTAATGAGATTTTTTGTGACAATTACATCCACCTTTCTATCCATGCAGGAATGAAAAAAGAATACAATTTCCTATGGCTAGGCACCCTGTCGTAAGAGGCGTTAAAAGAACCCACAGCCGGATGGTAGGGTATTTGTCCGTCTAAGAACTTTGAGTTTTGTTTGGGCATTAGTGGCCCAGTTCTAGTCATCGAGAGCGGTAGCACAATGGTGTTACAAATGTCCATAGGCGATGGTAACTGCTTTTCATCAGGTACACTAATGGATATTAAATTATTAAACCAGACAGAATTTAATTTCCTGCGGCGTGGCGGCGTGTCATATAAGGCGACAAAACAACCAATAGTCAGGTGGTAGAATATTTGCTCGACTGGATAGCGATCACCTCTGGTCTATAGTATGCCGCCATAATACCCTTGTGTTGTGTTGGGATTAGTGACCAGGTTCCAGTCTCCCTTAAGAGACAGCAGCTCATTTGTAGCATCTTTGGTCTTGCAAATATCCATAGGCGATGGTAACCGCTTTCCATTAATCGGGCCGTCTGTCTGCTGAACTTCTGCAATAAAAAAAAAAATTTAGATATCACTGCATTAAAATTAGAAATTTTATAATAATGTACAGCGGTCAACATTTTTCCTTTCTGTTATACCTTTTTTCGTCCAGCGGATGGGAGTTGAGTAAGCTACGATTAGTTACTATATGGAACTTCGTTGCAATATTTAAAATGCACAGATTTTAAATATATGATTTGACAGCGAACAGATGAATGTGCTGTTATTAAATTCTTTATTTTTTTTTTAGTAATGATTCATTTGCTTCGCTACATGTGGTCAATTCGCGTGCCGACTTCAGTAAGAAAACATGTTTGGCTATAAAACCGCAAGTCACGTCTGATCATTCTATCGAAAAGGCAGTCATTGGCTTTGTGGGGACATTGTTTGGGCTTCGCAACACGCTCGGCTGGCTTGTCGGAAACTATTTTATGTTTGGCCTTACTAGGTTGGGTTCTATTTGCGGTCTACCCTTATCCAAAAGTAACTTTTATGAAGTTGTTTCGTATTTATTTTAAGTGAAAGTCATGAAGCTTGTTGAATACGTGGTATTTTACAAGGTATTTGGTATACGTTAGTTTGGCTTTTGACAGGCATACTACACAATTTGTAGTCATTATTTAAAGTTATAAATCCTAGTTCATAATTTATAGTTATATTAGTTATTAATTTATAACTAACTAGGATATGCCCGCGACATCGTCCATACTTGACTTGAAATCCTCGGGACACAAAGTAGCGCAGGATTTAAGAAAGACTGTTAGCTATGGTTTTAGTGGAAACTATGTCTGAATAAGGTAATTTTTATGCATCCGAACAACTTCAAACCGCTCCCGGGAGAATTTCAGTGGGATTCGCGGGATACGAAATATAACACATTTTTTTACAATAAATTTGCTATCAATCAGTAAAAAGATCACATTTGTAATTTTTTTTTAAATCTGACCATTTTAAATCATTACCAGAAAAATTACCGAGGGATTCCCACGATAAAAAATAGCGCAGAATTTAAGTCTTACAATAAACTGTCGATCAGCGAAAATCGCATCGAAATCGCCCTATGTTTAGAATTTATAATATTATAGTTAAGAGTTGTATTAAACGAGGTTTTATTATTAAAAAGATATTTCTGACACACAGTTCATCTCTTATAAGGAATTTCGATTTTTTTGTAAGAAAAATGATGGTTTGCATCTCAATGTAAATATTCAAGCAACATCAGAACATAGTTCATAAATATTTACACAACCTCAATTTCCTTCATATTTTTATATCAATCATTCATTCGGATTTTCATTAACAAAACTTTAATACCCGATGCGCGGATTTTGTTAACTGAATGTTTTAAATATTGCTATCGGAACTACCAACTATTGTAAACAGAACGAGCTCCATCTCCAGTCCCGGTTGTCTATTGTTTGCCCGAAAAATATAAGCAATAATATTCATATGCCATAAATTCATGTTCTAACCTAACCAAACCTAAACTTATTGATCGTTTAGTTTAAACCAATTTTAAGTTTTTTTTTCTAGAAGTAGGTAATTTCGATGGCTGATGATGTTATGGCATATATGGATAATTAGGCCATATAATGATTATAACAAATGATGTTATTGAAATTGACTTTATGGGAAACAAAGTTTCTAACACGTGATTAATATAGTAAACAATGTTGAATAAATAGTATAGCAGATGAAATTCTGGCAAGTGGATGTATCCGTTTAAAAAATCAAGTGTGCAGACATTCTAAATCTTTGCAATACCTAACGACATTTTAGTAATTTGTGCACCTAGACGAGTAACGAGACGAGAGAGAGAGACGAGAGTAAACTGATGTAAATCATTCGTCTGGCGTCGACATTGCCATGTGGTATATGCAGACACTTGAACCGAGTTGCAACGCTAATTTCATGCCAGTCGCCTCCATGAGAGCACTACTTCAATCACACAGTTGCACATTGAATCACATTTTGTAAGCATGTGTACAGTTATGAAAATTTACGGTCTTATTCATATTGAGTTACAGTAAGTTTGTACGCTTCTTTTTACGTTTCAAGAAGTATTAGGTACTTCCTTAAACGTACTCTAACTCAATATGAATATGTTCATGAATCATAATATATTAGGGAAGAGTTATTCAAAATTTCAAAATTCAAGTATTCATCAAACTATATTCAATTAATCTAATTTGTTTTTCATACATTTTGCTTTTAATTATGTTTATTAAAGTAAATAATATAATAGATAAAAACATGTAAAATAATAATGTTATAGTTTTAGAAATTGTAAGCACCTAGTTGTAATCTCATGTTTTCAGAATAAAATAAGATAAAATCAAAGGTTGCCTGGAAGAGATTGAAAAGTTTTATATTATTGTTATTTATAAACTTTTTAACATGAACATTAGATTTATAGGAATCTATATGTTTTGGGTCTTAATTACCTAAAAATATTATTTTTATTTATTTCATTGTAATGCAGAAGCGCTAATTTGACGTCATCGCGCCAGTCCCTTTACAGCTGCGCACATCCAGACTGGTGCTTTTGACATCTATGTTGTACGACATCAATTGAGTTGACGAATCGTGAAAGCACAAGGCGTAATTAGAGGGAACATCTCTCGTGTCGCATTGTTTTTGATTTTAAAATTTTAGGAGGATTATGTAAATGTAATATTTTTTCAATTGAAAATATTTAAGTATTCTAATAATTACAAGTATTCCAAAAAAAAACGAAAGCATATATTTTTTAACTGACTCAAAAAGCAGGAGGTTCTCAATTCCGCTGCATGTTCTTTTTTATGTTTGATACGCGATTTCTTCGTCAAATGTCAACCGATTTTCAAATTTATAATGCATATTTTTTAACCTGCAAGTGTAAGATTTAAAATGTAATTAGCCAATTTTTACAAATCCATATAAATAAAAATACAGGTTTGTATGTTTATGCCCCGTGTGCTCCTATACCATTGATTAAATTGTGATGAAACTTTGGTAAGGTTCGTCGTCGTTTGCAAGACGCCTGCGAGAGTTTCCGACCCAAAATACCAATCAATTTTTTACTTTACGTGTCATTGCAACGCATGTTGTGTGCAGCTAGTTTTAAATAAAATGTTATAAATTAAACAAATAATCATCATCATAATCATTAAACTAAAAATTAAACTTTATTATCCTTAAAAGTATTACCAATCCAAGAAATTTTCATTCTTGCTTTTTACAGGTGAAAAAGTATAAAATTTTCTGTTTCTTCGAAAGAAAAGCTTCCATCGTGTACTCTCGTTTAATTTTAATAAATTTAACGTATTTATATTGTGAAAGGCGGCTGTAAGAACGGCCAAGGGTTCCCAGGGAGGACGTTAAAAGAAAGAATCTCAGTATTGCAGGTGTTTTATTGCGGTCCGTTGCTTATTATGCAAACGTCTGAAAAGGTTTTCTTTAGCATTTTTATGCATAATATTTTGTCTTTTTCATGGGATTTCGGTGTTATAAAATATAAAAATCAAGTTAATACCAGTATCTTGTTGGTCTTATTGCTTTAATAGATACTGAGAATTCTTACGCAGTATGACTATTTTAATTTTCGACCCGAAAAATTATGCGTACCTCTATTATTGCCTTAATCTGATACATAAAATTATCGTGTCGCGGTCTTTGTAGTTAAACTCCTCCGGAACGGCTTGACCGATTTTCATGAATTGTTGTGTGCATATTGGGTAGGTCTGACAATTGGACAACATCTATTTTTCATCCCTCTAAATGTTAAGGGTAGGACTACCCCTAAATATTTATTTTTATTTTCAGAGATTTTTGATGATATTGCAATAAAAAATACATACAACCCTATTTTTTCAACCTTCTACGTTCAACCCCTATTTTTTATTTGTTAAATATCAATTGAAGCTTTTCCAGACAGGACAACGTGTGCCGGGACAGCTGGTATGATATATAATTTCACCAAGTTTCGAGACGATCAGTTCATCTCCTGGATGCACCTTTAAACTTGCTAGACAGATGGTTATCTTAAAACGATGGTATTTGGTTGGGATTCGCTCTTTTTTGTCGTAGGAGTGCAAGATATGGAATGAACTCACCTGTGGTATCCTGAGGCTTTACAATATGAGGTTTTCTAAAAAGGAGTTAAATATGTCAATGAGGTAGGCAACATAGGTATCTTTTCTCTTATGCTCGGTTCCTATATGTTAATATTCATTCACTTGCTTTACCATCGGTTAAATTATGGCATTATTTGTATGAGGGAGGCCCACGCCTGCCAGGGCACGCGAATTGGGAAGCAGGCGCAGGACGGAACACCCAGGGGTTTTAGTGGGTATCCTTAACTGGGGAGTGGCAATAGCGTGGCACCCCCGATCTGGCGGATCCCACACTCACACGGGTCGCGAACATCCCCCCAGTGCTGTTGCGGCTTAGTCCTCAAACGGATTTCCTCTGGCTAAAAAAAAGGGCATTACTTGTATGGAGCTTATGTCAAATTTTAACCGACATAGGCAAATCAACGGTCGGTAAGATATAGGAACCGACTGCTAGTGTTGCTTGTAGATGTCCATGGGCTACGGTAACCACTTCACGTCTGGTGGTAAATCTGTCCAATTGTTGATAAGCAAACTTAAAAAATCCCTAGATGGTGATAAAGGAAGAAATATCTATCAATACGGATTTCATATTAAATATAACATTACATTTTCTAAGTAAGATAGATGTAAGCCAGATATAAGAAGAAACTAGAATTCACGATGATAGTCTCTATCTTTAATTTTCTCTCTTTTCTTTCATGTTCACCAATTAGTTGGGGTCGGCACACTATGTCTTTTCCAGCCATAGTCCTCTATTCTAATATATATCCTCTGTCATACCATAAATCATCATGTCATTCTTCTGACTCAAGTCCATCAATCGCTTTTTGGTCTTCCTTTAGATTAAATTTGCACTCGTCAATATTTCAGTTTAGCATCTATCTTCAAATATCTATACCTACGACATTACAAACTAATACAATAAAACGCTTAATTGAGTTATATTGTATTCTGCATATAACTCCTAGTGTAGGTTAAATAGACATTTCTTTAATTGATTAATTTATACTTATTCAAGTTATTACAACATAAATATTGAACACAGCGTTAGGTGAACTTTTTGTCGGTATTACTTTATTCGAAACTCGTCAAGAATATGCCTTCTACACGCTGTCTGGTTAAATTTTCCTGCATAAATAGTTCCTCTTCCACAATATTAGCATAAAATGAGCCTTTGGCTGTGAGCTTAGTGCAGATGCAACGTACACACTGAAAACTACCTTTGGAACACCTGTTTCACAAAGTGGTGTGCAATTTCGACTGCATTTGCATTTGATTTTAAATATTTAATATATTTAACTAAAAACCACAAAATCGGAAACATAGTCTACGAATTGTTAATGGTTGCTAGAGGTGATAAAAGACCACTGCTTTCGGAATATTTTGACTATGGAACTATAAAAATATAAGTAATTGAAAATACCTCATATTTTAAAAACGACTGAATGGATATTGTTTATAAATATATCATTTCAAATTACCGGTATTGTGCAATATGTCACCTATCCAACATTTTTTTTTCAATTTTAATTACTTTTCTCCCAACCTTCAGTTATATATCTGGTAGCTACCCCTAGTGCATACATTACTATAACCACACACACACGCAAGCCCCGCGTATACTACATAAGTTTACACACACAAATTTGGAAAGGACGAAGTTTAGAATAGTAAGATAAACTAATGTTACCATCTTATCTAATCTTACTATTCTAAACTTCGTCCCTACACTCATAAATTTCTGAGTAAAATGACAGTGACACAGACAGACTCAAGGTGGACTAATGGACATTACGACTTCAGTTACATTCCTTTCCTAAACGACTACGGAACCCCAATACGAATAAAAGTATATACGGAGCCTCCATAAACAAGAGCGTCACATGGAGTGAAGCATTTTTAAAATTGTGTGTGTTTTATGTACTATACGCGCGTGCGTGGCGCAAGTAATGTATGCACTAGAAACTATTCCACCCTTATTTGTACTAATTAATAATTTATATTTACTACAGATAAGGATACAGTAGTTAGATTACACCAACCTGCAAAAAAGTGGTCTGTACTTTTGACAAGACCCTTTTGTTTATTTATTTCGATACGCCGAATTCGAGTTTAGCCAAACACCTTCGAAATTGTGACTCACCGAAGTACACAAGAATAGATGGGTAAACTTTTTAGTGTTCTAGACTAGTGCTACATAAAACTTAAGTTTTCGTGGGTTTCTTAATACAAAATCTCGAGGTCTACTTATTTTGTTCGTCTAAGATAGAACTCGACAAAATAAATTAGACTAGCATTTACCTGCGACTTTGTCCACGATCGATACGTAACAAAGATACAGTTATTTTGCAGAATATAAAATCAAAGGTTGTTTTCAACAGAGTAATGGATTTTTAATATGGAAATTCTGGAACACAAAATTTTGGAAATTCCCATAGAACCTCGGGATAAGTAATGCTTTTAACAACATTACTTATCTTGAGTTTTTACACAACTACAATTGTTTTACTAAAGCTTTTATCGAATTTTTCAGCGTTGCTAATTTAAACCTCTCCCAAAAAAATTCCTGTAGGATTCTAGTGATATAAGTACCGCAGATTTTAAGCCAGGGAATTAATTATCGATCAGTGAAAACCGCATTGAAATCGACCGAGTAGTTTTTATGTGAATCCTTAACAAACACTTAATCAATAAAAAGAACAAACAAAAGACTACACTTTTACAATTTAAAAATATTATATTACAAAACGTGTACTAACCATAATGCCGTGTGAACATGCCGGAGGTTGTATTGAACCTAAATTGCCGACAGCGCGCCTTTGTAACAGCTGCAACGTATTGTTTCCTCTATTATAATACATCACATTTAATATCTTAAATTATAGTTTAGGGATTTAATAATAAAAGCACAGACTACGAAAGAGTTTTATTATATGTTTTTATATTATAACTAGCTATCCCGGCTGACGTTGGTACAACACACACGAAAAAATTCATCGAAATCGGTCCAGTGGCTTAGGAGTAGTTCAGTCACTTATGCACGCACATAATAATTTTATATATAAAGATAAAGACCGTTATCGATGTTATGATATATATTATTATATACATATTATTATATATTCACTTATGAGAACTTTTTGATTCTACCCTCGTATAAATTACTTTTTAACCAGCATCTATTATTTTAGGATCTGCCTTTTCATATATTATCATAATATTGAAATGATTGGAAAACAATCTTGGATTATGATGACCTTCGCAATATGATTTACCTACGACTCTAGTGCAGAGGGTAGCTTTAAAAAATAAAAATAAAATGCTTATTAGTAAAATAGAATACGATTTGGTAGAACCAGATCAGCCCATAAATTTGTAATCTATGGAAATTGTTAGTCTACATTCATTATGCATGCAATATTAATTTGTGCTTGCGGTACAAGTCTCATTATAGGTAACGGTTGTTTAATGTAGAATATATTCTATCCGCATCAAAATGATCTAAAACATAGCCGGAAGGAATACCTCCCCTCAGCTATCTTCATAATATTTTACTCAACGGGCTATCGCTGGTCATAAATCAAATATTGTTGTACAACCGTAGACTTCTCGCTTAAGCGGGGAAGCCATCTATTTATAACGGGTGACTAGGCTAAACTCCCTTCAGTATGTAAATTTTGGCTTATTCAGTCACCAACGTAACATCTCTCTCAAATATGCTGACGGTTTACAATTCGTCAAGATGAGGCCACAGTATACTAAGAAGTAATTTGGTACATTTTATTTAGGAAATTATTTACTTACTTTTTATAAAGTGTAATTTTGAATGTGTCCCGAAATACAGCGTTATTCGAATCTTTCATATACTATGTAGGTTTTTAGCATTTTAGCAATATTCACAGTCATTTGAAATATTTGACTGGTCCGACCAGAAATTGACAGCTATTGTAATCCTTGACAAGGGTTTGCTTTATATAATGCTAATATCGATCTTGAATCTTGTTACATTTACACCATTACATTTGTATAAGCGGAAATTTACTATTTTATCAAAATTAAATATGAGTTTATAATAAACTAGCGTTTTCCTCGCGTGTGAAACATTCCGGATAGTCAACTTTACGGTTTCTTGTTAAATTCACTCAAACAGCAAAGAAACTAAGTCCTTTTAGTCTACACAACTACCTAACACAACATAGAGGCGAGACGAAGCCAACCTAATTCAATTTTAAGGAATCGACACCATTTATCGAGATAAAATATATTTGGTGTTAACTCGGGTTTTAAGCCACCACCACCATGTTGAGTTTCATTCATATTCGGTCAGTAGCTAAAAGATGCTAGCGCAGCACCATCTTTTTCGCTATATTCGTCTATCCCACGAAAACGCTGTCATTTATCGGGATAAAAATATCCTAAGTTGCGACCCGGGATATAAGCTAGCTCTATGTTGAGTTTTACTTAAAACCGTTTAGTAGTTTTGACGTAATGACAGATAAACAAGCTGGACAGAAATTCTAAAAATTATATTTTCTGAATCTGCTGGTCCGAATTAGCCTATTACAGAAACTAGAACCATTTACATATTTATTATAGTAAAGATAGGTATAACAATATGTATGAACTTGAATAACAAACTATTAATTTAATTAGTATTCACTTTTATTTTGATTTAATCTTGTTTCAAGAGTTAATTCAGAAGTAAGCGGTCTTTCGTAATATGAGCCTCATACTTTAAAAACAAGTAGTCCTTCCCGGTTCCTTTAAATTACTTTTTACTTATTTTACGGTACACTAACTTTACCATAATATACAGACGCTGGGAATCTCATCTTACAAGAGATGTCGGCTCATTAACAACATTACGTCCGCTGGATTCCATTTTATAACATTTCGCCGAATCCAACGACTTCCTATAATATATTTAGGGTTGCCACTTTTTATCGCATGTACAAAAATATTTAATTTGAACCCAAAGCGACATCGTGATGACATATTTTTATAATTGATATTTTAGAATACGTCCTTTTGAATGAGTTAAAGGAAAATCAAATTATATACACACATCGGCACAACTTCGATTTACCCAACAAATTTGTGTTGGCTAGAAATAATAACAAAGAATATATTTTTATTTTTTTAAATCAGAGCTAAATAAGCAAAAATTTATATCCAGCCAGATGTTTGAAAAATATTTCAATTTTTTAATTTTATGGTTTTTACTACGGTTTCGCTTTTTTTGGCGGTATGTGTAGTTATCAATGCTTTTCTGCAAGACAGTTATGTTCGTTAAGGAGAAACCCCTCACCTACCAGGTTATTAGCGCTACCTAAATTGTAATATCATGACTCTAGCTAAAAGTAGGTGATAAAAGTAACATCAGGGTGGTTTCCGGATTATGCGGCAGTCTTTGCGAGTCCTAAACTGCTTCTTTGTCTATCCCTGAGCAGCGGGGGGAAAGAAGGGGGTAACAGATTTCCACCTAGTAAAAATCTATGTATTGGCATTAACTTCTTACCGCAAATTTTTTTCGCTATTGCGATATTTGCTATTAATCTATCAGGTTGCACCTTAATATACCAGTGTTTGACTTGGAAGGTAGATAATTCTTGTTTTTGGAATCGGGATATTAAAAATTGGTCACCCTTAATACGATACTAACCGCATGGATCGATTTGGGCGCCCTCTACCGAGTTTATGTACCGGAAACTGAGTCTCCCCTGGTCCCGCGCTGGTTTACTATGAAATACGAAAATACATTGAGTTCACATTGCTGGAAAAATAAATGGCCCTATACACAATCTACTATTAGCGGTTCATTAGTTATTATTTTTTCTTTAACTGCAACAAGCGTTTTCTTTTATTACACTAAAAGTCAAAACATGTCAGTTCTTTGTGAAGTAATGAATAAATTAAAACACAAATGATTGATTGCTTCACTACTGTATTGAAATTTCGAGGAGTATTAAACATTGGAATCGGCTAGTGCGTATCATTAGCAATGAGGGTTCCATAGCGATGACAAACGTCCAACGTTTTCGTTATTAGACTACAGAACTAGAAAAAGCATTTAAACGAATATACTACGTCATCACAAAATATCAATAGATCTTGCTCGGATTAATTTAGTTTCAAAATATTTTTTATTCACACAACTTTGTCTTTTCGGATTTCAAGTTGGAGAGGGAGGGATAATTTTTATTACTTTCTATATATACATATATATATTCTTTTAAATTTTGTACTATACACACACCCATAAAATACTTTCTTACTTATTCGAGGAAATCTATTGCTACTCATAAAATCTCAGTGACATGATATCGCAACAAAGGAGAGCATGCACGTAGGTACGCTGCTCTGAAAGTTTTATTACTTTGAACTTATTGCTTCCTCACACCCCCACGTTGGATAGTCATCAATACCTTTATGGGCATACTTATCTTTCAACGACACGAACGGAGCGATTGTGCCAATATTGTCCTAATATTTTATCTCAGTTTTCCACCTGAGTGATGAGTCGATTTTCTCGTTTTTGTTTACCGTTGGTAATATACACGTCGTTTACTCGGAAAAAAACTTCAGGTACACGGTTTTAATGGGCAAACAAAAGGCCACGTTGTTTAATATTTAAACTTTAGATTTAAATAATATATTATTAGTAAGAGAATTCGACGGCTGATAGCGCGCGTGTACACGGTACGGCCACCCCGTCACTGCCCCGCCGACCCTGCATTATGCTGTCAAGCGGATGTAAGCGGTGGGACGGTAGGATGGGGGGGGGGAAGGGGTTGGATATTAGACAATGTGTGCTTAATAGAAATTCACAGAATAGAAGCGCGGCGGCGAAGTGGTCTCGATGTCGTCTATACGAGCGATAATCGCGCCTGTACATTGAATCTATTAAAAACTGGAACAAACTATAAACAATGGAGAAAACGTTGCATTTTTTACAATATTTTGTCTGTTTTTTCGGGATTCACATAAAACCTAATAGGTCGATTTTGATCCGCTTTTTCGCTGATCGACAGCTAATTCTTAGATTTAAAATTTGCGCTACTTTTTGTCGGAAATTTACTCGGGAGCGGTTTGAAATTATTTAGATGCATAAAAATCGGAATAAGTTAATTCCGACACAGTTTTCACTAAAACACATTACATTACTTTGTGTCTTGGGAATCCTGTGGGAATTTCAAGTCAAGCGTGGATGAAGTCGCGGGCACATCCTAGTTTTGCATAAAAACTTTTGAAATTGAATTTATTCGAAAGGCTGGTAAGGCGTCGGCTTCTTGTCTGATGTTGGAAACGTCTACAGGCTACGGTAACCACTTTTCATTATGTGGGCCGTCTGCCTGTTACACGTCGCAATAAAAATAGAGCCCAACATACACAACACACAGGTGGTAATAAATTTCACGTGAAAAAGACCTACCAACAATTTTATCAATTGGCATTTTGTGGAGGAAACGTGACCCTGGAACGTGACATTTCAATTATAAAACACAATATTAGTGCCTTGGCCACAATATTCGTAGCAGGAGCTCAGGTTTACTAACTGTAATTGCTTTTTAATTAATTTTTCTGCAGCGGTGGCTGAGCAGAAATTGCTGCTGAGTCTATTAAACGATGCAAGTCCGTTTTTGTCAAATATACCCACAAAAGTAGTCATATCGTCTATTAAAGTTTCACATAAAATCTAGAATTAGACCCATGATCAATAAATAAATTTTTGTGACACCTCTGGTTTTTTCCAAGTTTTATAGTATTGTCAATCATTAGTCTTTCGACTGCAATATCCAGTTTCACGAAAACAGAATATATTACATGCAACAGTGATTATTTCTTCTTTTTTTAAATTGTAGGTTCCTGTTTGACCACAATCTTGCCCTATGTGGAGCGAAGATATGGTCTACGCACGCTTACCTAGAAGGTACCTATTGACATGGGACTTGAAGACACCCAGGTTATAACTACCGGGGAAGACAGACTCCGGCAACGGGTTCCACTCCTGGGCAGTGCGTATGATGAAGCTAGATGCACAGCGCTTTGTTCTTATAGTTGGAATATCCACCATATATCGATGCCACATGCCGGTGCGTCTGGTTGTCTGATGATGGAAGGGAGTTAAGTATGGCTGTGTACGTTGGTGATTTTTGCTTAAAAACATTGTTTTTTGAACTATTATGATTTTGATACTTGAGCCGCATTGCAAATCATCACTCTTCAGTTGCAGTCAGCTAGAATACTAGCTAAAAATATAATAAAAATGTTTTGCGCCCAACGCAGTGTTACCTTTAAATAGAGACACAACACATTATTGCTCACTAAAATAAAAAAATCCATACAAATATAATAATTGCAATACTTCTTCGTAAAACCTTATAGCTAAAAGACATTTCTTCCAGGCAACCTAGCTTAAAAAAAATTCTTAACTAATCTGGCGATGTAGGTGAAGCAGAAAACTGTTTAAATGTATGGTAGGTCCTCCTTAACTTTGAACCAAAAATTCCTTCAATGTTCAATTTATAGTACATTTATTTATATATTGTAAATAAGTATATTCACATTCTCCATTCTTACTTTGCATCTGCAATGTAAGTACATGTAACATAGATATGCGAAAGTTGATAAGAGTTCTCAATATTGCTTTTTTCAACATCAGAATTTCATTATAATTCATCATTAAGGATATTGACGGGAACAATGGGTCGGGAATGTAATTAAGCGAACAGGAAGCGTCATCGGCGTTTTCCAAATGCCGCTCAAGCTTTGACACCGGTCTCCTTTATTAAATGGACTTCGAAATTTTGTTATGCCGTAAAAGCTTTCATATAACGTGTTCGAAGAATACATAAAGAAAGTTAAAAGCGGTTTAGGAGTGGTAGTTTTGTTAGCAGTTATTTTTGTTGAGGACGGCAAACAAATTTAATCATTTTGTCAAGTACTTTTAGCCGAGGGACTGTTCGTGTGATAAAATTTGTTATCAATTGAGTTTGGTTTAAAGTATAAATGTGTGACTTAGGTGCTACTATTTTATCCAAGCAGCATAACATTTCCTAAATTTTGGCCTTAGATAATTAATTTTATTTTTAAATTTTCCTCACCAAAGTAGGCCAAAGTTTCCACTCGATGGTAAGTGACGTGACGCTGAATTTATGTCATAGTGCAACTGAAGTAAAAGCTTAGCGACAACGTGCGTCAAGTATTATTATGCTGGGGCATTATGTATACTGTAGTCTGTATGGCGCTCTGTTGTTCGTGCTTACCCCGCAAGGGACCTGGCGTGAAGTTATGTATGTATGTATTATGTACACTTACGTATGTACACTTATGTATGTTTGTACGTTCTTACGTTATCTGTCAATGTTTCAATCAGCTACTCCCCCGGCGACGACTGGGTCTTTTCGGCGTGGGGCGGTTTGTAACGCGCCCCACGGGAAGAGAGATGAGCGCGCGCGGAACACTCGCGCTCTCATCTCGACGGCATGTGCGGGTGAGTGAGAACCTCTATGCCCCTAGAGGCCCCACCCGCGCCTACCGCTTACGGTGGCCGAAGGTCTATGTCAGACCTCCGGCGCCGACGCGTCCTCCTTTGCCGGGAGCGGAGCAGGGAATTACGCTCCCGCTCCCGTTCCGCCTCCTCCTTCGCAAACATGACTTGCTCGCAGAAGGAGGAGACGGCGTCCCATCCGGTGGAGCTCCCGACCATGGTGCGTACCACGGCCGGGAGCGAGGTGTCTAGTCCGGTATGGGCGACGAGCTCTCGGCGCTGCTCTGTCCAGGCTGGACACTCCTGGAGTGTGTGCAGCGCCGTATCCTCGTCGCCCGTGTCACAGTGATGGCACCCTGACGTTGCCTCGCGGCCGAGGCGACACAGGTACCTTCCAAAGCAACCATGCCCCGTCAGGACCTGTGTCAGCCTGAAGGTCAGGGTGCCGTGACTACGTTCGATCCAGTCTTGCAGGACGGGCCGCACCGCCTCAATGGTGGCGGGGCCCGCGCTGGGGCGTCGTAGGCGATCTTCCCAGACCCCCACGGCTGCCTGGCGGAGCTCCGACCGGCACGCCTCGATCTCGCGAGGCGCGGGTCTGGTGCTCCTGGCCAGGGCTTCTTTGCGCCATGTGTACAATGACGCCAGGACCCTGGCTTCCAGGTCCCATGGGGGGGATCCGGCGAGTAGCGAGGCCACTTCGAAGGACACCGTACGGTGTCCTCTTATTGCCCTGACGGCCAATATGCGTTGCGCTTGACGCAATAGCGCCGCGTTTTTGGCCGTCAAGCGGTCTGACCATATCGGGGCCCCGTATAGGGCCATCGAACGTACGATGCCTTCGAAGAGTTTTCGGCACGTGGCGTTAGGCCCCCCGACATTTGGGAGCAAACACGCAATAACAATTGGAAAAATAATAACGCCACTACACCCCCATCAACGCATCTATGTGAAACGGCCTATAATTATAACATTATCGCAGGTGTTGCCCAGCATTAGAAAGAGTAATTAAACTGTGATGACTAAATATGTGAATAATTAAGCACAGCGTAAAATTAACAACTTCCCCTAAACATAGCTCAGCCAGCTGACGTGTTCCAAATATAGCCGTCCATCTTTAATTTAGGAATTCGAAATTAAATCTTTTCATTTCGTAGTAAGCTAAACACATTTGTGTAAACTTTTGGAATGTGGATTTTAGTTACTTTCTTTAATATTGGATTTTATAAGGCATCAAATTCTTGTGTAATGTTAGCTGTGTTTTGTTTGGTGTATCTGTTTTATTAGCTGTAATGAATGTATGAACGGATTGGTGTAAACGGGATAGTTTTTATACAACATAAGAATTTAAACTACGCTACCGAAGTCACGTAGAAAGCTGTAGTAAAATATACAATTAATTAATAAATGCTACACCTTGATCGGAAAATTTTTTGGTGCTTCTTTTATTTAAACTAAATTTCAACAGTAATAACTGTGAATCGGTAGTTAATAATATACAAAAATAAAAATAACAGTCTATAAACGACTCGGGCTCGAGCCTCCCACTATAGGGGAACGGATTGTACACCCGCCACGCTTTTGTAAAGCGGCTTCTTGAAACATCGGTTATCTCGATGTGCAGGTTTCATTATGATGTTTTCCTTCACCGTTGTTAGCACGTGGTAATTGACTTGCCAGGGATAAAAAATATCAAACATTTTACATAACATTTGCTATCTGTCTAAAAATATATTGGAATTAGTTTTTTTTTCAATTTGGCAATTTTAAATAATTTCCAGAAAAATCCCTGCGGAATTCCCGGCATAATAAATAGCGCAGATTTTGAGTCTAAGAATTTGCTTTCGATCAGTGACAATTGCATCGTGTTCTCCATCGTTTACATAGTACTCTATACCAGTTGATTTTTCAAATAGCTTCCGTGTATAGATATGGTATGCTTAGAATTTTATAATACTATAAGATCTGTTGCTATTTTCCTAGTAAAACATAAAATAACAATAACTACCAATATTTTTCTGTAGAAAGTTGCCCCGATATAGTAATTGACATTCGGATAGAGATAGGATCCTTCACATGGTCTTAACTCTGTTCCCTCGTGGCTTTGATAAATTGGACACACATGTGCGAGAGGCAAGTCAGAATGTCGCGTGTTCACGTGAGAAAATAGGGACGGCTTGCTCCGGGAGATAGCATTAATGAAGTGTAAAAGTTGATTATATATCGTGTTACAGTATATTTAGTACATAGTGTTACAACTCGTCCCGACAAAAACGAAATCCACCTGCATATCTGAAACAAAACACATTTATTACCCGTCGGCATTTGAAATAATAGCTAATAACATTGAAACTATTGTAATTCTTTTATGATCCTCTTGTTTTCTTTTGTTTACTTATTTACTGGCATACGGCCTATTGTTGTACTGTAATCGTACTGCGGCTGTAATCATTAACCAGGTATTACGGATTTAAAAGTACAAGTTGATTCTACGAAATTCGGTCCACGTTGCCGGGCAGACGTGTTGAATTTGTGCAGTATAAAATAATGGCCCGATTGAGGAGGGGCAGTCGAGCGAGAACCACGATCGAAGCGAGACATGTTTACTATTATCGGTTATCTATTAGTGACGTACTTTGCACGTTTTATTGAATTACGATCTTCTGTATTAAGTTTGGATTTGTTGTGATCGGTTAAATTTGTACCTGTGTTATACGTGTTTGTATAGTTCTGATAAAGTCTATAATTCCAACGTCATTTTAATTCGAGTCCCGCAATTGGTAACAATAGCTATTTTATATTGTTGCACTATATATAAATAGGGTAACCTGACATTTAATAATTGCTTAAAATCGAATACAATAAAAGAAAACTTAACTCATTTGTATTGTATTCCCCCCATAGTCCCTATAGATTGTAAGTAGCATTCTGAGCCTACATCACCGTCTTCTATGGGTAAGGTGCCCAGACGGCTGGCGACGTTTTCTCGCTACTCCATACTTAATATTGTAGAAATTAGGAAATATTGTGAAATTAGTATTGTCGATCACTTTGTATGGTAGTCTGGAGGAGATTGCCTGCGACCACCCATTGTACCACTATATGTGCAATAAAGTTATTCATTCAATGACTATACAGAATTACAAACTTAAGAACTCAATAAGTCGTTTAATTATATATATTAATACATATAAATAATTTACCTAGTCATAAATAAACACCAAATTACATATCAAAATACAATTAACATAAGATATTAAAAAGCAAATACGTAAGCAAAAAGATTTGTTGAGTAGGTAATAACTAGTTTTAATGCAAACTATGTAATAAGAAATAATAATTAAATGCAAGGGAGGTCATTCGGTTTTATTAGGTTATTGAAAACGGAATTACTTATTATGGCGAAAGAGTTCCGTACGCGCCCACACCACTTGGACGTATCTAGCTTATCGCCAATGGTGCTGAACCACTAATGATAAGTGGAGAGGCCTGCCCGCTGTAAACTACTAAGGACAGTCTACAGCTAGCAGGTTCGAGGGCTCGGCTTAGGCACTTTCTCGCGACTATGGCCCGAGTGATTGTGAAAACACCGCGTTAGATTTAGTGAGCGAAGAAGCCTAAGTCCCAAACTATTCCACTATTAATTCCAGGAGAGTGAGTTGTTTAAATACATTCTCATCTCATGAAAAATAGTTTTTTTTTACTTAAATGTTTCTGTGTGTATTAACTACTTGTTAATATATGAATACACATTTAATTCTTATATCTGTGCTCCACTAGGATAGTGCTAGCGACTGTGGCCAAATGCGTCCTGTTTATAGCCTAAAAATATATAGAGAATTTAAATTGATTAAAACTTGTATACGCATGAAGTCGATTTTTATAATAAATCCAGTCGGTAAAGCATTAGGACATTACTAATTGATCTTCCATTGAGCTGTCAAAAGTTTTTACTGTTACTTAACGGCTTCCAAAGTGTATAATAACAATATCACATCGAAAATATCGCATTAAACCCATTGATACTTTTGCGTGAAACGGTCACTAATACTAACATTATCCCATAAGCAGAGGCATTTCAAATATTAGAAAAACTAAACTAGATACTTTATTACACCAGTCTAGTATTGGTCTTAATGATGATACTAATTCTGTCCTTCTACAGCAAAGCATGTAAATTAAAATTACCAGTGACTTGGGACCCTTTTATTATTTGGAAATGTGTATACTAGTAGTTTTATGTTTAGGTTTTTTATATATTGATTTAGACGGTGTAAATATTTTATAATAAATAATTATTAAGTACTTTCTTCTAAAATAAGATATATAGTTATAGGGCATACGTTTATAGAGATTAGGTAAGTGTGAAGGAAGACAAAGATACTGCATTAGACAATGGTCTAGACCTCATTAGCTTGTGAATAGTCATTAGAAGCACAATGCTCTTGTGTAATACATAGGCAAGTGCATGCAAGTAGGTAGCTTTGAAAAGAATCAGCAGACGACTGTGCCTTAGTGCCACTTAACGTGTGCCCAACTCGCACCTCATTGAGCTTTCTCTAGTTACCGACAATCACGTGCAGACGTGATTCTTTTGACATGTTCATCTTTTATGAATAATTTATTATTCCAGCTTTTCATACCATTTTCTTTTTTGAGTATGTTTTAAATTTTTGTTTCTGAACGACGTGCACCGAAGATATCGCGGGATTGTTACTTCATTCGCGCACATAAAAATATCTGCCCCGATGTTCATTCAGTTCTTTAAGGATGAACTACATACTATAAGATTATGACAGAAATGTTTAATATAGACATCTCTATATGTTATAAATATTGTTACGAGTCGTGAGACTCGAATTAAAATGTCGTTAGAATGATTATAGAGCTTACTAGAACTACCTTTTCAAACACGTATAACACAGGTACAAATATAACCGAACACAAGTCCAAACGTAATGCAGCAGGTCATAATTCAATAACACACGCAAAGTCCGGCTCTTATTAGATTCCCGATTGTAGAACACACGTCTCGCTTCGCTCGTGGTTCTCGCTCGACTCACTCCTCCCTCAATCAGGCCATTGCTTTATACTGTACAGATGCAATATGTCCGCCCGGTCGCGTGGACTTAATTTCCTAGAATCCGCTTGTTCTTTAAATCCGTAACACCTGGTTAATTATCACAATACAATAAGAAAAGAAATAAATAAACAAAAGAAGACGAGCATAAAAGAACTTCAATGTTAGTGAGTTCAAATGCCGACTGGTAATAAATGTGCTTGTTTCAGATATGCAGCTGGGTTTTGTTTTGTAGGGATCTGAGTTGTAACAGTATAATAAAGTGTTAAACGGATTTTTAGGCCCATTTATAAAGAACTATCTAGAAGTTTTAAATTGACCCTGTAACTTCAATTTCAATTTAAATGTCTGTTGGTATTCATTGAGAATAATGACAGATTTAGTGTTTGGGTTGAACGGAATTTCAGGTACTAATTGGAACGCGATTGTTTTTGTCAAGATTAACGTTGTACTATTTATTAAATATTATACAACTATCTGACAAAAAAAAAACTTACAGGCTCACACGAAGTCTTGACTATCTGTATATATATACAAATATCTGAAAAAAAAAAAACTTAGAGGCACACACGAAGTCTTTGGACAGTCTTTGATCTGGGTGGCATATACCATAGCTAAAAGACAGGCATTACTTGGGCAATGTCCATACAGGACCTATAGTGGCGTCTGGGCTGATTCGAAAAAAAAAAAAAATGTCTTGGCAGATTTCCACGCATATAAGCTCTACAGCATATATATGAAATAATTGCACAGGATTTATGACAAGGACGTTAAACGAAACCGAAATTATGTAAACGACCATTGCTATCGTATCCGTCTGTTCCGCTTTTACGGTCTAAATGAAGTCATTTACGTGGAAGTTGCGAAGTGATCTGATGAGATATGCTAATAAAATTAGGGCTCTAATATGCAGTAATAAAGTTTATTGCCACGGTATTTATCTCCGGATTCAGGTTCCGTGCAGATGCCAGGCAATGTTTGTCTGAAAAACTTTGTTGTAATATCAACAAATTAGGGAGCATAGTGTTTTTGAAAATATTTTGTTTATTAAAAACATAGCTTGTTTGTCTTTTTACTTTCCTCTCTTTATATTCACGTAAGGGCCGAGTTTTGACTCTCCAGATAATATACTATTTTATTCATAAGATAGAATATACTATATATATTTCATATACTAAATGATTTAAAAAATATTGATGCGTGGAACAATGCAGTTGTGTCACATTTACGGTCAATCAGGTTATAAAAAATGATAAAACACTACAGAATTATTTTTGATTTTTGCTGGGATGCTTAAAACATCAAATAAAGTAAAAAATTAATTTATTTTGTTATACCTTTCAATATTGTGTAATGGCATTTGAAACAATTTATTTGAAATTACTTCAATTTTAAAGACCCATGTTTCGTGAACTAATATTATTACTGTAAAAATATGAAAAAAAAAAAAAAAAAAAAAAAAAAAAAAAAAAAAAAAAAAATAATAAAAATTGATTGTATCTGTGTTGAGAATATACCTATGCGTTATATAGTCTATAAGAACCGTTATAAGAATACTTGAAAATAATTAAAAAAAAAAAAAAAAAAAAAAAATAAAAATAAAATATCCCTGTAATTGGAATCTTGAACCCATTTCACTCTACATACACATTAAACATACGTACATAGTACATTGCACATAAAATTATTCATAAAACTCTTCAAAACAAAATCTATGTAAGGAGACTGTTTGGCGCCTCTCATGAGACACCTCATATAGTAAATAAAATTAAATTCTTTGTGGATTTCTATAACACGTATTACAAGTTACGCTAATGAGTATACACTATAATACCGCCGGCGTAACTTGGCGAACGTGAACATAGGCTCTGCGAACTTTAGCGCATGTAAACTCGTGAAGGAAATACAGTGACCAACTAGTACAAAGCAATGAAATGAAAATACAGGGTTGAAGGGCGACCAATTGTATTCACTGACGAGTCGTATGCCCTCATGCCCTCATCACACGAGTGTACATGCTCTAAAGTTCGCGGAGCCTATGTTCACATTTGCCAAGTTACGCCGGCCGTATTATAAGTACCTACATCATTATTTTTAAATTGAGCTAATAAAGAAATTCTATATTATTTTGGACACTTATTTGTGGCAAAAAAGTAGGTTCTTCTTTCAACGTGTACAATTACATATTTTTACTTTATTTATTTTTTCTTTATTTATAACATTACAATTTGTATTTTAAATCTTGATAGGATTACTATTTTAATAAAGACATATTACTGTCATGCCTGTTTTCTATGAGGTATACATACACACATATTGGATCTCCATTTGTTATGATTTTGATCGCGCATAGCTTCTTATTCTTTTATCAATTTTTTCATATTTCCGCGTCTGTCTGATATAACAAATATATATTTAGGTCTTTAGATTTCTTTTACGATTTTAACCGCGTATTGTCTTTATGAACGTACACACTGTAAGTGTATAAAAAGAACACTCGTGAGTATTTCAACGATAAAAAGCAAGATCCATATGCCGTCAATTCTGTTTCGAGACCCATAATGAACGGCAGTTGCAGATTTTACGAGGATGGATTCATTGGCAAAGTGTAAAAGAGAAACCAGTAAAAAGTACATTTTATGCTGTTTTTTTATTATAACATTTATAGTAGATATATTATGAGGACAGATGGTGAAAAAGGAATAAACAAACATACTTGCAAACCTACTCAGTTCCGTATTAGTATAATTATATTCAAGTATGGATTTTACAAGATGTAGAATTAAATTTGTTTAATACTAAAACATAGATGTTAAGAAATCTTTGATGCCACCCATGACCTGAGAAGGCTGGTTTATACTTCGCATAGCGAAGCATTCGCATCCAGCGTAGCTATATAGCTAGTCTTCTGGGCACTTGGTATATTATAAATTAGTTATAGTTTAATTTTTTTGTATTTTTATGACTAAACAACCCACAGCCAAACCCAACCTTTCAAAGCCGGCAGCACATTAGTAGTACCTTTATTATTGTATATATACATACATAATATCACACCTGTTTCCCATAGGGGTAGGCAGAGACTATGAATCTCCACTTGCGACGATCCTGACAAACAACTTTAGCTTAATATTATTATTATTTTTCGTTGCAAAAGTTCATACTAACTACTATCCATCATGGGAAAAATATAATACATAGCAGTAGTTCCCACACAGGTCTTCTATTGAATCTTGCAAGGAACTTTCAATTACAAGAGTCTCTCGGTCCGGCTTAACCCAGCGAACAAGATAGCACGGATTGAATCGGGGGGTCGGATATTTGAATAGACGGCCAAACTATATGCACTTAGTGCTACCGGTTACTAGGAAATAGGGACTTCGGTTTAAGAATGTTTTAATATCAGGTCAGTGCGGACTATATTACTGATAGGATGAGTTTTAAATCTGGAATTTATGATTTCTTATTTAAATTATTTAGTTATTCTAATATTTTTAGAAGTAAAAATATACAAATGTTTTTCAAAATTATGATTACAGTATAATATTAAATAACTGAAGCTTTTCTCGCTGACCTGCTCTTGTAAATGTGGAGATGATATTTCTTAAAAATTATGAATTTTATATTCTTCGCCGTTATTGAAATTGTATATTCTGGGAGTGGAGACCGCCTCAGCAAACCTAGTTTAAGATGCTCTCTAGCCTAGACGATTGCTTATCAGCGCAAAATTACCGGTAGGGACATGAATTAGACAAGCATAAGTATGAGATTGTTACGCTAGTTGATAGTAATCAGTTCTTTAAAGAGAGCACGAAAAATGAAACCGACTAAACACTAAAAAATAAATATTTAACCGACTTCTTTCTACAACATCTTGAAGTCGATGTCAAGTAAAACTTAAAAGAACAACAACTAATTTACAAAACAGAGTAGTTTTTACACGCGTGTACATACACATACACGCATCAGATCCTGACTTGGTGACACCATGAAAATATCTGGGAGTATACACTTACTAGTAAAGAAAAAAAAATGAAAATCTGTTTAAAATTGAGGAAGATATCGTGTTACGAAGAAGTTGATTAACAATTTTCGTAAGTTTCTCTAATCCGTTATAATCTATTCATCAGATCCTGACATGGTGACAATGTGACCAAATCAGAAGTATAACTTTTATATCATTTTTTTTAATCGGTCCATATTTGACGGAGAAATCGAGTTACACAAATACCAAAACAACACAGACGAATTGAAAACCTCCTTTTTGGAAGTCGTTTAAAATCCTACAAGATGGCAAACGAAGTTACTATCAAATTTATATTATTATCAGACACATTTATATAGGAGTATTCTATGTAGGATATAATTTTAGAGAAGATCCCGTATTACACCATTTATGTTTTATGTACCATCCACCCCTGTTACAATGCCAATCAAATGCCGGTGCAGATAGCTGCCTCCGGTGCATGAAATCGGCAATATCCCGTGCTCCCCTGCGACCCCACTGTCCTTCAATGGTGAGATCTGCGCGTGACCATGTTGTATTGTCATATACGTTTACGCGTTATGTACTTACTACGCTTATCTACTACTAGCTGACCCGTGCCAACTTCGCTGGGCATCAGAAAAAAAACAAAAATACACCTTATTCAATTATTAATCACAATCAAATATACCCTATGACACTTAGGAATAATGTAGCTTTCCACTGGTGAAAGAATTTTCAAAATCGGTTTAGTAGATCCGGAGATTACCCCCTACAACGTCACAAACTCATAAACTTACCTTTTTATAATATTAAGTATAGATGACTGAAGGATACTAGGAATGAGAATTGCCTAGTGTTCCTCTGAAAAGATCCTGAATTTGTATTTAAATACTATATACATAACGCAAAACCCTCTTACTTTATCTGACGTCTTCATAATTTCACTGTCGGGTGTATAATCTTTTAACATATTTAAAAGCCTCGGATTTATGACAATAATTAATTAGATCAAATCAGTTAATAAAGAAAACAAACTTATTAAGACTAGCTTATATTTATTTGACCTAAAAATATTTATGTGGATAAGTGAGAAACAAATCATTTATGGCACTATCAAGTCAAGCAGGATTTAGCAGCTTTCAGAGAATTGTTAATAGGCAAATGTGATGGAATCACTTCATATTCTTTATGGTTTGTGCTTCGGTTCCATATATAGCAGCGATAACGCTTGAATTTACCGAAATAAAGTCGATTCCGATTTATAAAATATTAATATCAAATATTTCATATATTTTCATTTTTTTATCAACTATACGACTAATATCTAAACACACGTGCCTTTTATACTTATTTTTTCTGTAACATGAAAAATGTTGATGTTCTAAATTAATATTTTTTAAATTGTTAAATCATCGCAATGTAAAATATAGTTTTATAAAACGTTAGAGGCCCTTTAAAATTAACATGCAATTAAAACATTAGCGCTTTAAAACCATGTTCATTGAAATAAATTATCAAAACGTTATATATAACGACTTGTCATTGAACCGGGGCACAGCTATTTTGCTTCCATCAAGTCTATTATCAATTCGCTCGAGAGCCAGTCTCCTGTGCCGCCCTCATGCCGGCAATAATAATGGCACAAAATTGCAGCAATCCTGGCGGGTATCATCGCATTAGATCAGTTTGTCCCTCGAGTCGCTGACGGTTAATCCAGTGTTATCTCTGCGCCTGCGACGTTTCTCTGTGCATTTAGATTTCCTACTTTTTATTATTCTTGTAAATGGGAACATACTCATGACGCATTCCGTGCATTTGAAAATCGAACTTTTAAAAGAAATTGTCTATGGGAACGCTTTTGTGATTCTTTTCGGCATATTTGAATTTCAAATTTATTCTTCTAATCAATGAGAACTCCAATGTTTTATACTGTATTAATGAATAAAAACCGTGATGAAATAATGAATGAAGGTAGCGGGTTAAATTGAAATTGTGTGTCGTGTCAATATGAAGATCACGGAGTCTTTAGTGAATGGAAATGAGCCGGCTGTACAGGAAACGTAAGCTCGTACATTATGTATTCTATGCGTTGAAGCATGATGTGTCATACGTTATGTGGTTATCAATCCTTTTGTTTACTATTATTGATCCTTAAATTTTACCCAAATATAAATTTTTATTCGACATACGTTTTCCTTTTTGGAATAGGCATCATCTAATTAAAAATAGTACTTAAAGCTTGCTATGTTAGCTTTTAAATGAGGTGCGTTACTTACATCTAAATTACACCTTTTTTAGGGTCACTTGCATAACGATCGCCTTTAAATGAAAATAGGTAATCATATTAAACTGCCTAAATACGCTTTATACAAAATGTATTGACAGTTCTTTAAACATATTTGGCGACAAATTTTGGTTTATGTAAGACGCTAATCATATTTAAGGATGCTAAATGCGTTTCGTGTTTCTTAAATAAATTTAAGGAACGTTATGCAAGCAGCCCTTAATAATATAAAGCGTTGTTCCTTAATATATGCTTAGTAGTTTTATTATATAGAAGTAACATAGTATCCCAAAGAACAATGTTTGAGATCATATTTTATTATATAAAACTTCTAAGCCTTAAAGAAGCCTACAAACTTATTCTAACTCAATATGAATAAGACTGTTAGTCACTGCTTAATAAAACCAGCTTTTTACTTGCATTATTAATTCGTGTAATGCTGAGTTAAATGCAAATTAGAGCTCAAATGAAAGGGTAAAAACTATGTTAAAATCAAAATAACATAATAATGAAACCTTCATTAATCTAAGCTGTAAACCGACATGATAATCTGACTTAAGCTTAACATGTAGCTTCCGACACGCAACCAGGTACCGATGAAATAATAAACATAGACACTTGTTGCCACGACCCCTGTTAAATTGACATCAACACTCAACACTCGCGGCTAGTGCACGATGTAATCACTCACTCAAGTGATTGACAGAGCTTTTATTCAATATACTCTACCAAATTCCTTACCAGTAACGTGTTCGTTTTATTCTACAGATACATTCGTCTTATCTGTTACTTGATTTTTCAAATTATATATATTAAAAAGGGCTTTCTGTTAAATTTATATCAACACATCACTTACGCCCGTTACACGGTGTAAATCACTAATCAGACCTAAGTAATGGACGACACTCTAAACTCTAATTCATGCTCTATTAAATTCCTTGTCGAGAACATGATAGCTTTATCCTGAAGTTGCGTTTAGCATACTTCTTTCTTTTCTCTTCGTCCTTGATCGTAAACAACATATTGTTTAAATTATAGATTTTTATCTTTATGTATTTCTACAAAACTTATAAATTTAAGTGTTATTAAATCTTAAAGATTACTTAATAAATCTTGCTAGTCGTCTGGTGATCGGACGAATTATATTCGTTCGACAACCGGACGACTACCCACTTAAAAAGTATCTTGCTAGTCGTCCGTTAATAATTCGTCCGGTAACCGGACCACTCGACACTTCGTACAAGATAGAAAATTACTATTTATATATATCAATTTCAAGTTATTCTTTAAGTAGTTTTTGAGCTAATAGATATTTTTGATTAAATACTTTTTAGAGTTCCATAGACTAATGACCAAAACCAAAAAGCTCACGTTCATCACTCTACGGAATCCTTCAAAGCGTATGGACTGACATACTCCTGTCTGATTTTTATGCCATATGTTCGAAGCAACATATTCCCTACATTTATTCTGTTTCAATGTTACCTCCTTCACGAATGAGTGAAGACTGGTGCCACAGCAAACCTGGTCTTTTCTAAATGTTATCTAGAGAGAGCTTTTTTAACATAAGTATAATGTTGTAAATATAGGGTCGTCCTAAATACCCAGGGTCATTGACCGGTTACCGCATTTGGTATGCCAATGACGGGGGTTGGTGCGACGGAATGTGGACACTGCACGCGACAAGTCTTATAAGCATCGTAATTATTTTTTATCTTAAACGTATGCAACGCTCAATTTTGAAATGAATTAACAGTCAATTTATATCTATTTAGTATGTAGGTTTATAAAAGGATTAAAATTATTTGTATTTAGCCTATTTTGAGTATCTTTAATTTTGACTTATTCAGAATTCAGAACGTAAATATCTGGCTCCAATACGCTATTTGCCAGCACAGAACCGGCTCGAAACGGTCTGAGTTTAATGTTCACAATATATAGTAGTCGCAGTAACTGAAATCGGTTTAGATAGTAATAATTAATTAGCTTTTTCTGAGTGTTTCGCCAAACTATCCAACCTTATTCTGCCGACTGCGTTCTGTCTTACGATAAGATCCCTAACGAGAACCACTATGCATCCACATTGCTAATATGCATGTATTATTGAAGCAGTGCTTGTTTCCCGAAAACCACAAATCCGGGCTTTAAACATCTATGTATATACCTAGTAAATAAAATCGAAGTGTTTGTCTACGATCTATTTATTTTTAAATCACAAATAGGCACTTCGATATCATTTATTGCTGTAAATAATAACAACTCAATTTTTTGCCAATATTTTTAACACAATGCATCTGTAATGCTCATCCAAAGGATCTTGGTGGGTTTGACAATTTGACATCTTGATGAGAAGTTTCATCACAACGTTTTCTTCGTTCGTTCACTTCAGAAATATGCCTAGGTGTTTTATGCTATCCGAAATAGATTTGAACTCGTATCCTTTGTGATATTGTCAGTTATAGATTACACAGAATTTGAATAATACGGTTAGACAACATTAATTGAATAATCTACTCTAGCCCACCTCAAGTTTCCCCATCAAAGATAAAATCCACTTACATTTTAGTAATAAATTAATTTTAAGGTTGTTAAAAGTAATGAAATTAATTATTTCCCTTTTATGTGTACAATTCACCCGTAACATTTCCCTTTAATAGGCAATTTCACGTCTTGAATGGGTACAGTAAGATTAGAGGAAGTTGAGCATTAAAAGCCTTTTGGTTCTTTTTGTTCTTAGAAAGGTTTTCTCATCTCCAAAACAGGATTACGTGTAGTGAAACTTATTTCTATAACAAGGAGAATTGTAATAAGTAATCCGTTTTAGATCACGGGTTATATTTTTTAATTGCTGAAATACAGCAGACAAGTTAAGGGCACATTTGATGGAAAGAGGTTACCATCGTCTATTGATATTTGCAACATTTTCGGTTTCATTTGCGTTAATGTTAAAAACCAACACCACGTCTTAAAAACACGTATCTAGTGAAAGTGTTATGACACTAAAAATGCTGGAAGAAGTCTACTTTTCAAAGGCGAATATTTGTTTCTTTGTGTACCGTCTTCGAGAATGATGCGGAGACATTTGCTAAGAAAAGTCTGCAGAGAGAACGAATGTGTGAAATACGTGGTGTATTTTGCGAACAACATGCACTTTATTCGTATGAAAATATTTCCCTGTATTTTATTTTAGTTCTTTTTTCTCGGGTTGTATTCCTACTAACAATATATTCATAGCAAAATTTTAAGCGCACAACTAACAAGTGGGCCGTCGTTAAAAATCACAAAGAGATGGATTTTCATTCAATTAGAAAACTAGAAATACTCATTCACGTTCGATGATTCTAAAAATAAAGTACGGTCTTGCATGGAGTACTGCTCTCATCTCTGGGATGGCTCAGCTAAATACCAGTTAGAGACACTCGAGTCGATAGAGAAAAGAGCTAGGAAACTGATAGGCAACAACCGACTATTCGACGAAAGGCTTCAGAGCCTAAGTCATCGACGTAAAGTCGCTAGTTTGTCGGTATTCTATAGGATACACTTCGGTGAGTGTGCCTCGGAATTGCATGAGCTGGTTCCACCCTCACCATTCTACCACCGGACAAGCAGACGGACGCACTTACGCCACCGTTATATGGTGGAAATACCGACGAAGCGGACGACACGCTATGCTTCTACATTCATCGTACGCACCGCTGAAGAATGGAACTCTTTACCTTCGTCTGTTTTTCCCGAAAAATACAATCTAAGTGTCTTTAAGTCTCGCGTGAACAGGTATCTTCTAGGTAAGCGTGCTCCACCTTAGACTGCATTTCCGCCTGAGACATGGTGCAATGTCGGTCAAACGCGAACCTATTCATTATAAAAAAAAAAAAAAAAACTATACCTTGTAGTAAAAAATAAGTTAATCTTAATTTAGTCCTTATAATAATAAGCATTAAAATAAATTAATATTCATTTAAAATAATCTTCCACACTCTACATGATGTTAATCATATTTATGTCACGGTAATTTAATAGTTAAAGCTCTAATATAAATAAGTCTAACATGTACAAAAGTACAAATAAGACTTAATTAGTCATCCGCCGAGAAGTTTCCTAAAACGCTGATATCATCACTAAAAATCATAGTACAGTTCAGCCCTTCCTTCTCGTGACCCTATTGTAAAATACAAATTACATATATTTAAGCTCCTTTGTTAAATCGAGAATCAATAATACGGATACTTGCTTGAAAACTAATCATAATGAAGTACCCGTAAAATAAACAACGTGAGTGTTAGTTCAACACTTTTAATTTTAAATAAGCTCACATTCAGCACAGTTTAAAATAGATAAGAGTGAACACAAACAACGCTGAGCCCGATGAGATTGTGCATTTCCGTTAACCTTTTAAGCGGAAAACGTTCCAAAATTACGTTTAGCGTGAAAGTAGTCTCGTTGTGCAGACATCCATTGATCACTCGGCGAGGCGCTCGGCAGGGTGCCAACGAAAGCGAATTTTACGTTACGCTATGAGTTTGGACAACATTCAATGTTGAAAGAGCTTAACTGTCATTATTTCTAACGACAAAAATTCAATCCAATTGCCAAGCACAAAGTCTTACATTTCAACTACAAGTTGGAAATGTTTGAGATCTTTTGCATCTATCGAAACAATTGTAGACACAGCGTAGGAACGTACAGTGACTGGCTATGTTATAGTAGTATCTAGATTAGCAAGATTCTATGTAACGTGGTCTGGCTTAATTGTTTGTGTTTGTCTAAATAGAACTTTCGATTAAGTTTATTTTCATGCCAGTTGTTTCTTTGACTAACAATGTATTGAGCAAGTTTCTGCTAATTAACGAGAGACTATAAGCTCCCGGAATTACTAGATAGGATAACGCCTTGGTACTTATATAAATAGTATTTTACTGTTGCTGTCATATATAAGTTTCTATACCAAGAGAGTTATTGTATCTTACAAAGGTGTGATTTTTTTGTTGAGTAATTTTAAAATCATCGAAATATACAGGTTTCTATTGCGATAAATCGCTTCAAGAACCGGCTAGCATCATACTATATTATCTCATTGGAATTGACCGGTAGTTCGTAGGTGTTGATGCTACGTGTCAAATCGTCTTCTTTATGCATCCTTGTTCTAAACAGGATTTTGTGTTTTTTTGTTTCTTGAGCAAATTGATTTTGTTATCCCTGATAAGAACACCGTCTTCGTTTGCTTAGTATAACCAGGAGTAATATTTATAATGTTTATATTATATGTCTATAGAGAATGGTAACATATTTGCGTAAGTGCCGATTTTTCAATTATCAGATAAAAGTTATCTGTCCAATAAATTATAACCTGAGTGAATTCAAAAGTATAACCATTCACCTGTTTGATTCATGTAACTGACATTTTTGATAACTGACTTTATTTTATGAATATTTTTTATCTGGTGGTTCAAAAATCGTTCCTCAGTCTGTTGCCCTCTTTTTTTATTAACGAAATAGGGATTTCTTAAAAGTCGCACCCACAAAATTTGCGGCTTTAGGGTAGAAACAACACTTTCAACATCAAAAGTGTCTTTTAAGATTTACACGCAGGCATGTAAGAGGGATGTAAAAAATAAACTGAAACAATGAAACAAACTTAGTTATACATTAATTATAGTATAAACGGCTTTGGGGCATTGTATCGTCGACCTCCTTCGTGTTGACCTATGTTGAAAGTTGTAACGGATGACAAGTTATTGATTTTTCGTTACCGTTTTATACATTATTTCTTGAGTAATTCTGAGAAACACGATTGCATTTTAAATATAAATAATTGGAATCGGTATGTTAAGTAAGGCGATTTGGGTATCTAAAAACATTGTATAGCAAGGGGATTGACAACTCTGGAAACATATTGTGTTTGATAGTAGTGTTTACTTTTTAAGATTCCGTAGTCATTTGGAACTTGTATGGGATCGTCGTGTCTGGCTGGCCGTCCATTTGTCTGTATATGCCACACATCTTATAAATATATACATGATATAATATACATACATTAATAAAAAATTAAAAATATTATACTAATACGATATATTTAAATAAAATATTATAAAATACACTTTCATAAATAAATATAAGACAAGAGAAATATGACAATGACTACTGCATCTTTAATTTGAGCTATTTGAGCTATAATAATCCTTCATAAGTTTATTGAAAGTGGGCAATGATTTGGGCTAGGTTTATATTAGTGTAGTCTTTTTTTAAATTTATATTGCAGGAGTTTAGCAGACAGGCAGACGTCCCACTTGATGGAAAACGGTTACCATCGCCTATGGACATTTGTAGCACTAAAGGTGCTATAAATGAGCTGCTGCTCTCTTAAGGGAGACTGGAACCTGGTCACTAATGCCGGAACACAACTCAAGGTTGTTATGGCGACATACTTTAGACCAGGGTTGGTAGCCATCCAGTCGGGCAAATGCCCGTTTTTTTGTGAAATCGCGAAAAAAGTAATGGCCGAAGTTTTTTCAATAGATACATAATCCTGTGGAGTATCGTTAGTGAAATTTTGAAAAATACAATGATATTTTTAATGACGTTTTAGTAAAATCAATAGGTAGGGTAGGGTAGGTCCGAAAATTGTGCAAACTGTGTCTGCCTAACTTTTAAATGGTGGAAGGAAAAATTCTGAAATAGTGTAAGGTGCTTAAGAGATACTAACGAAAGTTCTGAGATATGGGGTATTTTCGACGAAAAAATTTTGTTGTCTCTTGTTGACCAACAAGTTGACGCTTGTTACCTTTACGAAACCTTTCGTTATCAAACAATTTTCATATTTTTTCTTTGAAACCGGTATATATTGATAGATGGAAAATTGAAAAAATTTGTTTTCATTAAAAAAGTCTTAATATGTGTGCAAATAGAAATCAGTCTGCAAAATGAAGGGTTTGCAAGCAGTAATTAGAAAGAAGCCTTCCCGAATAAAATACAATGTCACCTTGTTTCACACTTCACACTCACTGCTCCCGTTTGCGTCCTGCAAAATTACGAATTTTTGAACATGTGCCGTGGGCTTTGTTGTCTGAGAATCTTGTATTTGTGCACTCTCACATTTGAATAAGCTTGAATGTTATATCATTTGAATAAACCTGTAGGGGATGTAGGTAACTTTAAATTGTCGTAGTGTGATAGACTGACACATACCACTGTTATTTAAAGAAATCTACTCGTATTTAAAGAAACATTCATTTATAAAGTCTGTTTTAAATAGCCGTTCCTATAGAAGAATTAACGTAAATTGAGAAATAAACATCGTGGTTCTAGATATAAAATTATTATTATGTTTTAATTAATAATATCGGCAGACAACCTACGACTGTGTTACGGATAATCAACGAACTACTCTGAAACCGACTGACACGAACACTAAAGTATTTTATTATGTTTACGATCATCTGTAAAATATATAGGTTAACATATTTGTACCTGTAAAATATAGGTTTTAATGATATCTATTTGGGTGATATTCAAGCAAGGCAATTTGCTCGACACCTCGACAGTCATGTACGACCCGTTTCTATGTCTTATTAAACCCATCCTAGATTTACGTATAGGTCCGTGAGATCGGGGTATATATAGAACAGCATTATTTTAGGGGAGGCAAAATTTTCGAGACGCCACAATTTTAAGGCGAAATATGTAAAGACAATTCAAATTCAGAAATTGAATTCAATTTATTTGAATTTTTAAAAAGCCATGTAAAATTTCTAAAGATGGTAAGGCAAGTAAATGAATATACATAGAAATCTGCACTTAGTGAAGCATCAAACTGCATGTTATTACAACAATAATATTATGTTATTCATGTTTGTAGGTAAAATATCATGATACTGGAATGTAAATTAAAACTAAATAAAGTTTTTTGGTTGTACATATTTAAATTAAATAACTGTTTTTCCCACATTAAATATTATGCAGTGACCATAATATATTTGTATATATAATATGAGTACAGTAGACTGCCAGACGGCCCACTGGTGGAAAGCGGTTACCATCGTTTATGGACAGTTGTTCCAGATCCAGACGGGCGGAGTTGCAAACGAGTCGTCACGAGCGGCGCACGTGTGCCGCTCGTTTATCCATTATGGATATCATAGTGCAAAATTAAAGTTTACTGTAAATTCCTAAAGCCCGACAGTGAAGTGAACAAAAAATTAGTGTCACAAAAAGCTCAGTGTCAGAGGTTTAGCAAGTGCGGTACAAAACAGCGGGCACAAGTGGTCCCGTTGCGTTGTCATATCTGGAATGCCATCAATACACACATGTGCATAACACTTGATACAGCACCGATGGTTGACCGCCGGCAGACCCTTTTTTATTAACTTTTACGATTTTAATGTAGGGGTGCATTACACACAAGGCTGCATCCCTACTAACACAAAATACCCAGATGAGGCTCCCAAGAGAATCGGAGAAGGACCTGTGAAACCCGCGAGTCACGAAGCCCCAGCCTGACCAGCGAGCAACGCAGCCCTGGCAAGATTCTGCCACAGAACTCCCGCAGCTCTCTTTGGACTTTAGTGCAAATCGACTAAGTTTATTTTAAAATATAAAGAAATAGATTACCTTAGAATATATGTATGATGATAGTAAATTTTAAATAAGTTATTGGTAATTTGTAAATATCTACTAGTTTATTGTACAGTGAACATTGACCAGTATACATAAGGTAGGTTAAAGCAGTTCTAAACGTCTTTGTTTAATACTTCGTCTTTTGGGTTCCCTGCGCTGTTCTGCCTCTAAAAGGCTTCGCATAGGTCTAAAATCGTCGTATTAGTCGTTTTCGATAGGTTTCTCAAAATTTCCCTCGTACTTATGCCTCCTATAATAGTTTTACTCTTCCTTCCGCCGTAATAACCTAGTATGGGTAGTACAACGAAGAAGCGGGACCGCTCCCGGTCCACTTCCGTGGCATCCTGCTCGTCACTGGGATCGATGAGATCGCTACGATCGCATCGATCCAATCCTGAGCCACCCACCGACTTGACGGTACCCGCGCTTAGCGCGCAGATTGAGACCTTCGCCAGGGCTACCTCACAGGCAGAGTCTCGTCGAAGCCCCTCGCCCGAGACTGGCCGACTATGGGCAAGTGGTTCTCGCTCCCCATCTCCGAAGACGAATGAGGAGGCCACCTCTCATGACGAGGTTCCTGAGGAGGCATCGGGCACCCCTACAAATAAGAGCCGTGCTCAACCGCCTACCACGGGCCAATACGTTGGCATGTGTGCTGCAAAGAAGGCGCAAAAGGAAGCGGAGCGCGAGCAGGAAGAACTGCGCGCTCAGCGGGAAGCGGAATTGGAGACTCGGAGGCTGGCCAGGGTCGCCTTCTCACCTCTTGCTAAAGAAAAAACATTGAACGTTCGCCGCGACACGGCACAGGATCTTCAATCCCACATCACGGGTGCCTTGGTAGACATCTCCGAAGTCGCCAAGGTATCCAAGGGATTGAAGGGCACCTGTGTCAACAAGTTAAAAAAAGCAGTGGCTGCAATTGAGGAAATCGCCGAAGAACTCCTTAATCGCACCACTGATGATGAGATTACCAGACTTCGGGCGCACAACAAGCGCCTGGAATCTGAGACCCGTGACCTCAGTAACGAGGTCGCTAAAATGAGAATAGAGCTCGCTGAGGCTCGACTCCCCCGCCCTTCCATACCTACACCTCCTGCCAAGTCCAGTTCTTCTGAAGACCGGCCCCCAGCCTGGTTACAAGCCCTAATCGCCGAAATTAGGTCCCCGGCTGGCTCCAATGTAACCGCACCGCCTCGCATAGAGATGGAAGAGAACGCTGAGTTTCCCCCGTTGCCTTCCCCAACGACCCAGCGTCCTGCGACCCGTCTCCTTGCGACTTATCGTCCAGCGGTTCAGCCTTCTACCAACTCATCTTCGCAAGGCCCCAAACCTAAAAAAACGACCCGGGCAAAGAAGGCCGTATCCTCTTCCGGAAAAACAGTTGCCCCTGCCCCTCCCACACTGCAATCCGTCACCCCACAACTCTCCACACCACAGCCCTCTGCTACACAAGAAGAGGGTTGGACCGTAGTGGAGAAAAAGAAAAAGGGCAAGGGCAAGAAAAAGGCGGCAAAGGGCGGCCCCAAACGGACCACCCAACCAAACCAGAGATTAGCAAAGGGTAAACCTGCCACCACCCAGCCCAAACTAAAGCAGCCACACTCACAAGTTGTGGTCATCAAGCTTCAGCCGGAGGCGGAAAAACGTGGTATCACCTACGCCAGTGTGATAGCCGAGGCCAAGCAAAGGATTAACCTTCCGGACCTCGGCATCACATCTATCCGTTTCCGGCGCGCAGTGACGGGCGCGCGCATTCTGGAGATCCCAGGCGCAACAAGCGGTGGGAGGGCGGATTCCCTGGCCCAAAAAATCAGGGAGTCCCTCAAAACAGAGGACATTTGCGTCTCCAGACCGACAAAGTGCGCGCGGCTTCGTGTCTCGGAGCTTGATGACTCCGTCACCACCAAAGAGTTGGCGGCTGCTATTGCCCGTGTCGGAGAATGCCCGGTCGAGCAGGTGAAATGCACACCAATCCGGCTGGGATTCGACGGCATGGGATCCACCGTTGTGACCTGCCCTGTGGCAGGTGTTAACAAACTGCTGGGGCACAGGCTGCTGGTCGGATGGACCTCGGCCCACCTTAAGCTCCTCCCAGAGATCACAAAAAGATGCTTCCGGTGCTTCGGGGACGGCCACGTCGCAGCAAATTGCAAGACCGAGGCCGATCGGTCTACTCTGTGCTTCCGATGCGGACAAGAAGGCCACAGGGCGGGCGACTGCTCTGCCAAACCGCATTGCGTTCGGTGCGAAGCGGCCGGCAAGAAGCCCAACCACCAGCTCGGTGGCAGGGCCTGTGCCAGCCGAAACAAGAAGGGGCAGATGAGAGGGGCAGTGAAGAATGCTCCCTCGCAGCCACAAACAACGGAGGAGACGAATGAACTCCATAATTAATGGCCATCATTCGTCTCCTCCAGACAAATTTAAACCACTGTGCTGGGGCCCAGGATCTCTTGTTCCAGGTCCTGGCGCAGTGGAACATTCAAGTGGCCGTGATTGCCGAGCCGTATCGGGTCCCCGACCGCAACGATTGGGCGGGTGACCAGAGCGGCTTGGTGGCCCTAACAAGTAGAGTTGCTGCAGGCTCCCCGCCCCTCGCCAACATCACGCGGGGGACGGGCTACGTCGCGGCCAGCGTCGGCAAGTGCATGGTCGTGGGGGTATACTTCTCCCCCAATCGCACACTCGGTGAATTCGAGGCGTTCCTGGCCGAGCTTGGCACGTTCGCTGCACGAGTCCTCCCTCGCGCCATTATGGTGCTCGGGGACTTCAACGCGAAATCAATGGCGTGGGGTTCCCGAGTTACCGATTCCCGGGGCGAAGTGTTGGAAGAGTGGGCTCTGGAAACGGGCCTGCTGGTTCTAAACCGGGGCAATGCACTCACGTGCGTACGACGGCAGGGTGGGTCCATCGTGGACATATCGTTCGCGAGCCCTGCCGTCGCGGGCCGAGTCCGAGGCTGGAAGGTCCTGGAAGGGGTAGAGACGTTGTCGGATCATCGCTATATACGGTTCGACGTCTCCACCCAGACCTCCCGACCACCAGCCCAAACGTCCCCGGTTGGGAACAGTCCACGCTGGGCAATCAAAAAATTGGACAGAGAGGCGTTCCAGGAGGCCCTACTAGTAAGCCAGTGGGGCTTGCAGAATAACACCGATGCCCCTGGTAACGCCCTCGTCGTCGACGAGGAGGCGGAACGTCTGCGGGCGGCAATGACAGAGGTCTGTGACGCAGCGATGCCAAGAGTGTGTCGCCACCGACCCAAGGGCCAGGCGTACTGGTGGAGCGACGAGATTGCGCAGCTTCACCGCAACTGTGCGGCTGCGCGACGCCAGTACGTCAGGCACAAAAAGAGGCATCGCCGTGATGTGACCTTCGTCGAGGACGAGGCTCGCCTCTACGAGGAATATCGCACTGCGAAAAAGACGCTGCAGACGGCGATAAAAAACGCCAAGTCTGCAGCGTGGGGGGAGCTCTTAGCGAGCCTGGACCAAGATCCGTGGGGGCGACCCTACAGGATGGTGCGAAAGAAACTCCACCCGTGGGCCCCCCCGCTCACCGAGACTCTCCCTCCGGAGCAGATCACGGAAATTATTCGTGTCCTGTTCCCATTGAGAGACGAGCACAAGCCACCCGCTATGGTTCCGCCCAACTGGGAGCTCAGCGCGGACGACAGCAGCAGCGACGTGCCCGGCGTTACCCGGGAAGAGCTGGGGGCAGCGGTTCTCAGACTGCGAACCAAAAACACCGCCCCCGGTCCAGATGGCCTCCCAGGGCGTGCGTGGGCTCTGTCCTACGACGTCCTGGAGCCCCGACTACTAAGGCTCTTCAACGCGTGCCTAGAGCAGGGCCGGTTCCCCCGGCAGTGGAAAACCGGGAAACTGGTCCTGCTCAAAAAGGAGGGGCGCCCCGCGGAATCACCGTCCGCGTACCGGCCCATCGTGCTGCTGGACGAGGTGGGCAAGCTCTTCGAGAGAGTCATTGCAAACCGCCTCGTCCAGCACCTGTCAATGGAGGGGCCGGATGTGGCCGATGTCCAGTTCGGTTTCCGCAAGGGGCGCTCCACAATTGACGCGATAATGCGAGTGAAGAGCCAGGCGGAGGAGGCAGTCTCTTGCGGCGAAGTACTGATGGCGGTATCGTTGGACATCGCTAACGCGTTTAACAGCATGCCCTGGAGCTGCATCAGGGAGGCACTCCGATATCACGGGGTGCCGATCTACCTCCGCCACATAGTTGGGGCGTATCTCAGTGAACGGGCTGTCATCTTCCCGGGTCAAAACGGCTGGGGACGCCAGGAGATGTCGTGCGGTGTTCCACAGGGATCGGTACTGGGGCCGATCCTGTGGAACATCGGCTACGACTGGGTGTTGCGGGGCGTCCCCCTCTGCGGCGTAAGCATCACGTGCTACGCTGACGACACGTTGGTCGTCGCACGGGGGAGGACGTATCCTGAGGCAGCCATTCTGGCGACAGCTGGGGTTGCACAGGTGGTCCACCGAATCCGGCGGCTGGGTCTTGAGGTGGCGCTGCACAAATCCGAGGCCGTAGTCTTTCACGGGCCTCGGAGAAAGCCACCTGCGGGTTCCGGCATCACAGTTGGAGGCGTCCGCATCGGCGTCCAGCCAACAATGAAGTACCTAGGATTGGTTCTAGACAGCCGATGGGACTTTTCGGCTCATTTCCAGCAGATGGCCCCCAGACTCAAGAGGGCAGCGGGCGCACTCTCGCGCTTGCTGCCCAACGTCGGGGGCCAAATGTGAAGTGCCGAAAACTCTTCGAGGGAGTCGTGCGTTCTATGGCCCTTTACGGGGCCCCGGTGTGGGCGGGCGCCCTGTTGACTCGCAACGTCGCAACGCTGCGACAGATACAGCGTATGCTGGCCGTCAGAGCCGTCCGAGGATATCGCACGATATCCTTCGAAGCGGCCTCCCTTCTAGCCGGTGCTCTGCCGTGGGACCTGGAGGCCAGAACACTGGCCTCCTTGTACGTGTGGCGCAAGGAAAAGGAGGCCAGTGTTGGCCGACCTGCCCCCGCGAGACAGAGGGGCGCAGAGATGAGTTGCGCCAGCTCCAGGTGGCAGAGTGGGCGGACCGCCTTCTGAACCCCAGCGCAGGCCTCGCCGTTATCCAAGCGGTGAGGCCAATCATGCCAGAATGGCTGCAGAGGCGTCATGGCACCCTGACGTTTCGCCTGACGCAGGTCCTCTCGGGGCATGGTTGCTTCGGGAGGTACCTGTGTCAAATAAGGCGCGAACAGACGTCAGGGTGCCACCATTGCGTCGGCAATGACGAAGACACGGCGCTGCACACCCTCCAGGTGTGTCCAGCCTGGGACGAGCAGCGCCGTGATCTCGTCACAGCCATCGGGGCGGATTTGTCCCTCCCGGCCGTGGTGAAGGCCATGGTTGGGAGCGCCGACGCGTGGAACGCAGCCGCCTCCTTCTGCGAGACCGTCATGTCCGCGAAGGAGACGGCGGAGCGGGAGAGGGAGCAATCCTCGACGCTCCCCTCCCGTCAGAGCCGGCGGCGGCGTCTGAGAGCCGTCCATGACGACCTCCAGCCGCCGTAGGCTACGACCGTGCGAGCGACTGGCGGGGAAACCGGACCCGCCCGCACATAAAGGTCGGAGAGGAGGGACGCGCGCCGACCCGCGCGCCCTCTCTCACCTCGCGGTGAGGTAGAGAAGCCGGAGAGACCCAAATCTCCGGCTACCAAATGGAGAGGCCAGCCCGCAAGGGGCCGGCCACCGTCCGTCCAGGCTGGTGGTGAATGCGCGAGCGAGCCCACAGCCTGGATAAAGGACTCTCGTGATCGCTCAGGGGTTTTAGTGGGTATCCCTAACCGCGGCGTGGCAATAGTTCCCCACAGCTCAACGTGGGGTGCTAGTGCCACCCCGACCCGGCGAATCCCACACACGGGCCGCGACCTTTCCCTCTCGCGCGGCCTACGGTCCTCAAACGGATTTCCCCTGAAAAAAAAAAAAAAAAAAAAAAAAAAAAAAAAAAAAAAAAAAAAAAAAAAAAAAAAAAAAAAGATCCAGACGGGCGAGTGCCATATCACCTGGCTGAGGGTGGTTTTGTCGCCTCTTACGACAGGCCGCAGGTGGAGACTGAGGGTAGAACTTTCTGGTAGCGAAAGCCGGTCTCAGGACTTTTAGAAAAAGGTAGAAGATTCTGGAATTAAAAGACAAGGACAGATACATTTTAGAAAGGGATAGATAATGAACAGAAGAATAACGAAATGAAGATCGAAATTCTAGTGAAGAAGGCTCAGGAAGGGAAAGACAGAGACATACAGATGTTTAGAAAGGGACAGACAGTAAATAAAAGAATAACGGAAAGAAGATCGAACTTATGATTCTTCCGGATATGTAAGGCGGGCGGGCCTACGAGAGAGTTCTCTTAAAGACGGCGAAGCGACAAGTGCGATACGAGAGAGTTAGAAAAGAAGTTTAATAGAAGATGGTGACAAGTTTAGAGTTGGTAAAAGAGTTTGGTAGAAGACAGTGACGAGCTCGGTGAAGAGTTTAGTGACAAGTTTGGTGGGCAATTGAATGAACGAGGAGTTTAGCATAGTTTAAAAGAAGAGCTAGAAGCGAGCTATGCGCGGTGAATTCAGAGGCGAGCACCACATCAGTAGGAGGTGGTCTACGCAGTACTGGCGACGGTATTGTGAGTGAGACATTTTATTGTCGGCACAGTGCGTCGTTAGTTGTGCGTGTAGGGCGAACCCTGCAAAGAAGAATCACATAAGGCTGTGTAGGCTAATAAAGGCGTTTAGTTGAAACAACTCGCGTTTTATTCCATTCCCAAGTGCGTTCCCCGGCTCGCATGTAACATTATTCTTTCTCCATTCCTGCACGGATAGCTAACTTTTCTAACAACGATCAATAATTGTTATTTTCGTATATTTTTCCTTTATTCACTTAATATGTATATTATTATAATATTTAGTACGTACCTAACGTACATATCTGTTTTTAATGTAATGTGTTCATAACGTACTCGTATCTATATGGTTTAAATAAAACGCCATAGATCGTAGGTATTAGGTTGGAGCTCGGCGTAAAGCCAATAATGTTACTCTCATATATTAGGTTAGGCAATGGTGCACGACGCTTCTGCCTTCGAGCAATATATAGCCCGAAGGGAGTGTATTCCGTCTAAAATTTGCCAAATATCCGCGTTTAATATTGTAGAAAGGTTTTGCATTTCCTCACCGACGCGTGATGTCTGATTGTGAACTTTTATCAACACCCTTATCGCTAATCTATGCATGTCAGATATATGTGGACTCTAGTGGTCTTATTCATAGAGCGTTATCGAGTAAGTTTGAACGCTTCATAATGGTTCTTAAAGATGAGGTTAAACTTATTACTTTATTACTCAACAAAATAACACACAAAATATCAGTTACGAATTATGAAGCAAAACAATGGACGGCCTTATCGCATACTACATGTTTCAAATTAAATCGGAACAAACCTTTAGTATTGTGAATGTGGCTATATGACATTGGAATAACTTACTCGTATAATCCAACGAGAGCTGTTTAAAGACAAATTTTATGCGAGAAGGTTTCAACAGCTCCAAAATCAGCCACCAACAGATAGTCGCCTACCGAGCAGAAGACGGGGCGAACAGGTATTCATCAAGGCCTCAACCTCCTCGCTGTTTCTAATGCCCTAAGTCGAAAAAGGCTACTGAAAAAACTCTTATATATATTTGTTTTCTATAATGGTTAATCAGAAGCTTAGATCTATTTTACTGTTATTATGGATTAAGGAGCAAGTTCGAAAGTATCTAATTCTTATCTATTTCAATGGAATATGTATCACGAACATAAGCTTTAAAAAAAGTTGCTTTAAAAAAGCAAAATTTTGATTTAAAAATCAGACAATCGTTAATATACGCGCGTTCCCTATAACACTAAAATACTGGCAGTGCACATGCACTGATTACGCCGCTTTTCAGGTCTAATGTCTATATTGTTAAATCTGCTTTCAATGCATTGCATATTTCGTCCGGTCTTGTGAAGGATTAATTTCCGAACGCAGCAGTAAGATGACTAAAGAGTGACATAAGGCTATAAGTAAAAATAGCTTATAATTAAGAAAAAATTAATAAAAATCGAATCGATTGTCGAGCACACCTTATAATAACGAGGAGTTTATATCCTATAATATGACATATATTTTTTTATGACCTGTGTATTTAATTGATTGACGTGTAATTTGTTATGAATAAATGATTTCTGATTATTTTCTCGTTTTTTAAAATATGAAATTGGTTTTACTAATATACGTGTATACTACTGTATACGAATTGCTAAAGTCAATACAAATTTTAGTCTTTGCATCCTATGTCGCTTCATAAACATTAATTTTAAGTAAATATTCATGCGATGGTTTTAGTTTCTGAGGCATTTGCATATTAATTTGCGTATTGCGAGAGCTTATATAATAAATACCCAAACCCTTAGTTCCTTCCTGTAGTTGTGTGGACATTAACTTAATTAACATTAATTATATTTATGTGACAAATAACATCTCTAAGGAATACCGCTATTATGTTTCCTTACATTATTAATATAGCTTAATTAATCACGGAACCCAATGAAATGTGGAGGAAAATTATTTGTTTGGATTAATTAATATATTTCGGATTGATGACTTTGGTAATATTGTTTTGTGTATGAATAAATGGGGGAAAGCTAAAAGAAAAACATCTGTATATTGCCTACCTTATTTAATCATGATAAGGGGTCCGAAAGAAATAGTTGTATAAATGGTGAACGATATCATCGAGCGAAGTATGAAATGAAAGGGATTTTTTTGCACATTGGAAATGTATATTTTAGTATGTCATATGACTTTATTCTTAAAAATTTCGCAGCGCTCACTTAGATATATTTAAGTGTTTATTGTTACAATATTGGAGTTTATTCCTTAAGTATTGATTTTCGTAATAAAGTATTGATTATTGAAGCGTAACGTAAAAGCGGTACGTTTCTCATTATCTAATTATGAACTTTAATGCTATAAAGCAAGAACTAAAATAATATCCATCACTGGTTATTTAAAGATAATCATACATAAGGAGTAAAATTCAGTTGTGTGTCGGAGCTGACACACTTTTTTACGTTTACTTGAATACCGAGTATAGTACTTATATAAGATAAGTACTTTGACCAAATCAGACGTGTGTATTTGAATCACATGATCAATGCAAGAGAGCATCGCTCTGCTTAAAATAAACATTGTAAGTAATCTGACGTAAATGATTTACGCCGCGAGGTACAGCAGCGGAAATCGAACTCTGCTATATTGGATGCGGAAATGGCAGTCGCTTGGCGCCCGATCAGTGCTGCCAGGTGTTTTGCTTTATCTTTAAGCAAACATAGACGTAGCACAAGTATATTTTCTGAAAATATATCATTATACCAGTTCCATAAGGAGTTATATTAATTAATAGGAATTGGGGTAGACTCAGGACATTTTTTCTAGTAATTGATAAAAAACAAACAAGTCTAAGCAGTTGTAAGACACTTTGTATGTAGTATGTGGGAATTTCTAAAGGGATTGTATTTATCCGATTCCCGTACTTACACATATAAGGAACTTTTGAAGCGTTAATCTTTTCGTTCACCTATCTTAAGTGACTGTTTTACTTTATAATTGAAGACATGAGTGGATGAAGGTTATAAGTCGCATAATTCCAATTCTGAGTAAATCGAGATAAAAGTTTTACTTTTATTTTAAACTGAACTGAACTTAACACCTTTTTCAACTTTTTATTTTGTAAATATGCCTTATATCTATGGTCTAAGGTCTGTAGTCATTTGGTATCGACTTATAACCTTCATCTACGCAAAAAAAGCAAAAAACCGAATATGCGACATATCACCTTCATCCACTCACGTCTTCAATTACTATTAAAATACAAATAATAATTTACATCCAATCTATCAATGAGTACTAAAATTTTTATATTAAGACATTAATTATGAATGTCTTAATATGAAAATTTTAGTACTTTATAGTAGATGGTCATAATTTATTTACATAACTAATACTGTAAAAAAAACTTAGTTATATTGTAATCTTATAATCCTCAAGATTATAAGTAGAAAAGTGAGCCTAGGTCATCATCTTCTATTGGCATGGTGTCCAAAAGACTGGCTACGTTTCCTCGCTGGAGTCCCGTACTGATCAGTTATCCGATGTAATAGGAACTAACTTACATTCTGATCACTTGAAGACTTGATGAGTCACTTTGCTGACTTAACTAAATTCGTGTCTTTCTTTACTATAATTACAATTTTTGTCTGGCAACTTTATTTCCTACAAACGGAGGCTAAATAGACGAAACAGCCAAACCGAGTGTCATCCAACGGCACCGACCGTTATTCGATTTGGGACACCGCCCGTTTGAAGGCTAATAGACGATTGCCTGGATTATGCTAATGGAATAAACATTAAATTTGAAATATAGATTCAATTAATTTTGATCAAAATCTTTTGACGTACCATAATTTTAATTTCATAGTCTCGTTTCGAAGACAGCGGGATTTAATAAAATCTTAATTAAAATTACCGGACACATTTCCGTAATTTGTATCGTGGTTGGGAGTTTAACGACATTTACTATATTAGGCGTGCATCTGGCGAAATACTTACTCGCTACTCTCTTAAAATTTTGAAATAGTCCAAGCAAGTACGTAACAATCTTTTGAGCTATGTGAGAATTTTGAGAATCTCAAGTATTTTAGTATAATCACAAGGTTCATCTAGAGTAAATATATCTGAATTGGCAATAGTGATTCATATCCACACTCCATATCCTTCCATGCGAATATAATAAAATATAAAAGTGACTTTTTGGATGTTTCTTTCTTCTCCTTTCAAAGATTTAGGTATAAATAGTTTTTCCATAGTTTGATATACAAATACTTTAATGATTACATGAAGATCGGAAACTTTTTATCCTGGAAGAACGAACCTTTCTTTAGGACAATTCACTGGATTCTACGTAAGCCAAACTGCGTGAAAATCTCTAGTGTTGTAATTGATTTTATATTTCAAAAATGTAATGTTCTAGTGCACATGAGTAATAATTAAACAGGTTCATGTGTAGTTAAAATGCATAATTTATATGGAGTAAACGACGCATAAACATTCTGATGAATGTGTGCTGAACATTAATTTTATTTATTTACTTAGGTTAAAACAGGAGCGTGCTGTATTCGAAGGCATCGTACGGTCGATGGCCCTTTACGGGGCCCCTGTATGGGCAGACCGCCTGACGGCCAAAACCGCTCCGCTGTTGCGTCAGGCCCAGCGTATAATGGCCGTCAGGGCGATAAGAGGATACCGTACGGTGTCCTTCGAAGCGGCCTCTCTACTCGCCGGATCCCTCCCATGGGACCTGGAGGCCAGGGTGCTGGCGTCAATGTATGTATGGCGCAAAGAAGCCCTGGCCAGGGGCACCAGACCCGCGCCTCGCGAAATCGAGGCGTGCAGGTCGGAGCTCCGCCAGGTCGCCGTGGGAGTCTGGGAAGATCGCCTCAGACGCCCCAGCGCGGGCCCCGCCACCATTGAGGCGGTGAGGCCCGTCCTGCAAGCATGGATTGGACGTGACTACGGCACCCTGACGTTTCGGTTGACGCAGGTCCTCACGGGGCATGGCTGCTTCGGGAGGTACCTGTGTCGCCTCGGCCGCGAGGCTACGTCAGGGTGTCACCATTGCGACACAGGCGACGAGGATACGGCGCTGCATACCCTACAGGAATGTCCTGCATGGACGGAGCAGCGCCGAGAGCTCGTCGCCTTTACCGGATTCGACCTTTCGCTCCCGGCCGTGGTTCGCGCCATGGTCGGGAGCCGCACCGGATGGGACGCCGTCTCCTCCTTCTGCGAGCACGTCATGTTTGCGAAGGAGGAGGCAGAACGGGAGCGTGAGCGCACGTCTTTGCTCCGCTCCCGACAAAGGAGGACGCGCCGACGCCGGAGGTCTGACCTAGACCTTCGGCCACCGTAAGCGGGCGGCGCGGGTGGGGCCTCTAGGGGTATAGAGGTTCTCACTCACCCGCACATGCCGTCGAGATGAGAGCGCGAGTGTTCCGCGCGCGCTCATCTCTCTTCCCGTGGGGCGCGTTACAGACCGCCCCACGCCTGGAATAGACCGAGTAGGGCCGGGGGAGTAGCTCCCCCGGCATTGGAAGAGGCCCAGTGAGCGGGGCCCACGCCTGCCAGGGCACGCGGAGACGGATAGCCTACACCCGTAGCCTGCATAAGGCGCAGGACGGAACACCCAGGGTTTTAGTGGGTATCCCTAACTGGGGAGTGGCAATAGCGTGGCTCCGGTTCTGACGGGCACGCTAGTGCCACCCCGATCTGGCGAATCCCACACTCTCACCGGGTCGCGAGCATCCCCAGGCTTCTGTGCCTGTCGCGGCTTAGTCCTCAAACGGATTTCCCCTGGCCAAAAAAAAAAAAAAAAAAAAAGGAGCGTGCTGTAGAATATTTAAAATGTTAATTTTTGTAAGCAAGCAAGTACAATTCCATATTAACTTAGCATGAAAATAAAACAGTTGTGTTATTTTTCATAAAAATATTACGAAGGAGAATTTGAAGGTTTGTTTGAAACTATAACAACTTTGAAGCCAGAGCCAAATCGGCTTTTTGAAAGAAGCGGAAGATGTCAGGTGTGAATAATTAATACGATGCAGGCTCCAACGCTATTAAAAATTCAGGATCGATCGAACCCACGAAATTGGTATTTGCATTTCGAAGCTTCTGGTGTAACATCGAAATAGCTCGTTTTGAATTTGTGTAGTAGCCTTCTTGCCGCAGTTTTCATCTTATATATCATTATATTATTAAAACAAAAACTTTGTACCCCTTTTTGCGAAAATTTTGCGGACGTAGGAGTATGACATTTCGCACACTTATTAGTATATATATAGATGGGGTGTAGAATGCTAATATTTTTTTTAAATTATGCATAAAAATACATTAAATTAATAAAAAAACATTACACCCACTACTATGTATTTGACGCACACACGCATACGTACTCTTTTTTATTGTTAAAGTCAATTTACAGTGTAGCTTTAGCGAAATCTGTGATTATAGAAATATTAGTCTTTGACAACAGAACCTTAATAATGTTCAAACTTATAATTTAAATCAATTATGTTCGAATTTCGACCACTGGGCGACCAGTAGGTAGTAACAAAAAATAGACGAGTGCGCGTATCAATGATTAACAATTGAAGTTTGGCTCTGATTTAAATTACAATTTTTTAAAATGTATGTATAAACAGTTGAAAAAAATACAGAAATTTTATACATTTATGTCTAAAACCCCTCAAAAATTTCGACTAAAGATAAGAACATTCTACGCATCAGGTACAAATAATAACTGTCTGGTAGTTTAGTAAAGTTACAACTCATTCACTTATTATAAATGCAATTTTTAAATTAAAACTGATATCTATACTATAATAAATCTGTACTACAAAAATGTGAAATATCAAGGGGGTTAATTCGGACCAGCATCTTCCGAATATACAATTTTTATAATTTTTGTCTGTGTGTCTGACCGTCTGTCTGTCTGTGTGTAAGAGCATCACGTGAAACCTTCTGAACGGAATTATATGAAACTCTACACAGAGGAAGCTCATATCCCGAAGCGTAACTTAGGATACTTTTTATGCCGATAAATGACGTAATTTCTGCGGGATAGATGAACATTTATAGAAAAAGATGGCGCTGCGACCGCATAGTTTTTGAAAACTACTGAACGTATATGAATGGAATTCGATACAGAGCTTGCTTATATCCTGAATCAACACTTAGGATACTTTTTAAGCCTAGAAATTATATCGTTTCTATAGAATAAACGAATTAACTAAATAGATGGCGCTGCAATCGCGTATTTTTAGTTCACTTACAAATACCTACGTTGTCACAATCAATGTTATCAATTGTATTACTTCAAATCAGGTTGGCTTCGACTCACATCTATGTCTTGCTGGGCAGTTGTTTAGACCATATGGACTTATGCTGGTGTGCACCAATATTTAACCGACCGTTAAAATAAAATAATCACTGTTTATGCATACATTTTTAGCGATTATTTTATTTGAACCATCGGTTAAAAGTCGGTGCACACCAGTCTTAGTTTCTTTGTTATTATTATATGTAGTTGACCGAATTAAATTTTTGTCTAAGTAATTTAAGTTACTACCAATGGTTTGACATGCGAAGCCGTAGAACAAACTCTTGTTTATACATAAGTTTGTTTCAAACAGGCTACAAAGTTGATGAAAGAGAAAGTTTCATCATAAAATTGCATGATGTCCCATTTCGACACCTTACAGAGTTCAGAAGATGTGAAATGGCGGGTACATTTAATATACATGCATACATACATTAGTACATAAAATCGAGTGATAGAGAATTAAGATTATGCTTTTTAATCACTGTACATTGTATTACATGAGACGCGCGTAGAATTATTTATACATACGGAGAGCCGGCTTTGTTTGTGAAGGTACAAATACCCTATGTAAATGAAATTCGTGTAAAGTCCCGACGCCGTAAGGAAATTGGTTTTCGACATCAGTTGGCACGTTAATGAAGTTACGTATGCGATCCTTTCAATGTCCAAAATCAACATTACACCATCCATAAATAATGTACTCAGAGGAACAAATAAATATATAGGCGAAGAAAAGCCACAAACATAAGTATAAAGAAGCATTTTCGAAAATTGTGTGTGAAAACTTACGATATACACGTGGCTGGCGTCTATGTGATTAATAGTATTATATCCACTGGAAACTATTGCACTTTTATCCCTTATAATTCCAATATTTACTAGAATTCTCGTAACGTACTGTGGCGCGGTTGGTTTCCTATTCCAAAATCGGTTTCCTTTAGCCGGCTTAATTCTGAGAGTTCGGATTTTGCTCTACTTATTCTGTTTGTCTGAGGATTTTTATAAAAAAAAACCATCCGAGATTTTGTATTTAAAATGCAGCATTTAGAATATATCTTCTTAATTATTTAGAAGAATGATATATAAGTTCTGTTTTTAATAATATAATCCAGACTAGTTGTCCCAGTGAAACTTTTTACGTGTTTTAAATTACGTAAGGGTAGTTGTTAATATAAATAGAATTGCCTTACATAAAGTGGGTATAGAGCCGTTGGTCATATTCAAGACAAAAAGCTTCAAATCTATGTTCTCATATCGTACTATCGACAGGTATACCAAGACTTTCTCTCGAAGACCATAAAGTTCGGGGAGTGCTGTTAGAACTATAAAGCCATTTGTATCAGAACTTATGGCCGGACCGTGTATACTCGACCTTAGCTGCTTGAAAATCATTAGTATTTAATGTAATGTTATTAATTAGTTTACCACCTGCCAATGAGTTTTACTTCCTTTTTCATCTCCCAATTGCTCTCATTTGTCCAATTATGTGCTCTTCCATATCTTGAGGAGAATATTATCCAAGAAATCGTTTTCAGATTAAAATATGATTTCGCATAAAATCTTACGATGATTAGGGTGAATTTTCACGAGGCCTGAATGACAGCTCTTTAAAAGTTATGGAATCTTGATATCATAGTCAGCATGATTTCCACTTAAATTGGAGAGGTGGGACCCTATCAATTTAGGTGACATATTCCCCTCCCTGCTCACAATCGAGAGTTCGTAAGAGATTTTTGAATCGCGATGACTCCGAAATTTGGAGGTAGGCGTAAGGAGAATAAATATATATTTGTAAAGGTCTATCAGAGTAAGCTATTGCTCTGAGATTTCATATGAGATACTACTTATGTTTGTAATATTATGAGCTTCCTTATAATTTGTAAAATTGTACTAACGTAAAAGTTTCATATTGAGGTATTCGGGATGAAATGGATGTCATAAAGTTGGGGTTTTTAAATATTCGTATATGGATATTATTTTTAGATGATAATCAAAGTGGATTCTTACGACCTAAAATACAAACTAATTGACTGTGTGAATCAGGGCTGCGCCGCCCCTATGTGCGAAGTGTGCGGCGCACACAGGCGCCAAAACAACATGGGCGCCGCCGTCGAAATTATTTTTGTTACACTTACACAATAACATAATTATTCTTTGTAGTGGATTTCTCCATTAATTGGCAAGCGGAAACGAACTAGTTATTTAGGAAAAAAAATAAGTTGAAACATAAAACACTTCGGGAAAAAAAGAGGCATTTCATAGTTTTCGCACACAGGCGCTGTGGGGGGCCGGCGAGGCCCTGGTGTGAATTAATTATCAGGAACGCATTTGGAATTAGAAGAATATCTAATAGGATTTTATCATTCAAATATGGAAAATATCTTTATGAGTTAAACCATGATATAATTGGTTTGTTGGGTACAAAACAGCGTGTATTTTGTAATTCAATAACAAATTAAAATAATGAAACCCATATTTTAAATGTGTTTAAATTGTTGCAGTTGCTATTCGATACCGGCTAACAACACGTCCGGCGGATCCCATGTCTCCCGGGGGACGTTTGGCGGGGCCGAGTCCGAAATATCTGGCGGCAGTGCTCCGCCCCTTCCCAGCCCGGCGTCTGCGGGAGCTGCCCTGGTATCTCCCGAGACCCTGAGCCGACATAGCAGCCCGCCACCTTTGCCACCACATCCGTCACATCAGCAACCAGCACCTTCATGTTCATCGCATAGAGTACATTTGGAATCACCATTGAGGTATATATAAATAGAATATGCCCGCGATTTCACTCACGTTTGACTTGAAATTCCCGCGGGATTCCGGGATACATGGTATTACAACATTTAAAAAAGTATTTTTTATTTGTTACCTGTGCAGGCTTATTAATAGCTTTTCTAAATCTATCTTACTTTTAGTTATTATTGATAATAGCTGTTAGCCCCCCAAATAACATATATTAAAAAAAATCGCTATTGTTTTAGTGAAAACTGTATCGAAAATACGACGGAGGCGGGATGGCTGTATCGTGACAGACGCGCTGAGGAATCTCTCAGGAGATTTTCTGTTTGTGCTATTAAGATATTATACAATTATAACTAAAATTAAATTGAAACAGCCCCCTCCCCCTCATAAACCAGAAAAGTATAAACGCCTAAAATCAAACGAGAAACGAGTAACAATGTTTAAAATAGAACAAGATCAAAAAGGGTCCGCTTTACCTTAAACTTTTATCGGATGTATCACACGGAAATGTTTACGACTTTACATAAACACGAGCCTTAGAACCAAAAGAATGTTGATTTCTCACTAAAATAAAAATAACCAAATACAATTTTAAAATATATCGTACTAGCTTCTGCCCGCGACTTCGACCACGTGGTATAATAGTTTAAAAGAGTAAGTTAAAAATAAACCCCCTGATTTTGAAACATTCTTCATTAGTGTTCCGCTGCTATTGGTCTTAGCGTGACAATGAAATGGGCTATCTAACACTTAAAGAATTTTTCAAATTGGACCAGCAGTTCCTGAGATTACTGAATAGTAGCCGAAACGTCGGAATAATAAAAATCACATATATTACCGCGCTGAAAACCGTTAAAATGTAGTTTTATTACAACCATTTATTTAAAAAATTGACATAAGCTCCAAATAAGTAATGTCAATATTTAACCAATGGTAAGGCAAGTTAATGAAAGTAACACGTGGGAACTGACCACATGTGTGTCCAAGCACTATTTCTGTCATTTGGGTATAGAACCCTATAAAATATTTAATAGAAAATGCCTGATATTTAAAAAAACAGTGTAAAGTAACTTCTTCAAAACAGTTTTCGTTGATTGTATTATTAAGCTCTAATACTTAGTTTTTCACAATTTTCCACGTTTGGAGATTAAGCAAAGGAAGTTAAGTGAGAAGCCTTGAATACCTACCTTGAATTAATTTTTTACATTAACCCTTTAGTTGCAAGTTAACTAAGTCTAGGATAATAATCAGTTCTCCTTTCTGTTGGAGATTTACGGCAGTCCCATGTTACGTTATCGGATTTTACGTGGGCAAAGGTTGGCGGGATCACTCTGTAACCTAATGTTTTAACACCTCGGCTTATATTCTAAGCCTGTCAACACCGCTGTCTTAAAGTAGAGTAATTTGTGTAAATGATTTGCTGCATACAAATCTCTTGTACTTAGTAATATTCAATATCAAATTCAAATCGCCACTTTCTACCTGTTAGGCTGTTAGGCTGTTAATAGAAGTTTTCTGGCTTAACAAATGTAAAAGAACTCCCTGGCAAAGCATTCCCGTAGCGTTATCATATGGGTTCTTTTAAAGAGGTGTCATAAAACTTCTTGGAAGTAGTCTAATAAATAAACATATAAATATGCATAACTATAAATGGAGATAAATACTTTCATCAAGTGGGTCATCACTTTTTGGAGTGTTATGTTTTTTAAGAATTAAAAATCTGTAATATAAAGCCTGTCAAAGATAAACTTAAGTAATAACTTTGGTTAGGTAATTGTTTTTTTTTAATTAAAAAATCATACATAAACATGTTAGAATAATGCCATAACAGTATCTATAAAAACAATAGTATGCACAAAGACAATATATGTTCTACTATCCTTAAATGTACTTTAATACTGATATTATTACTAAAATCTGCGGAGTGACGCTCGCGGACCGCGTTCGTACCGAAGTAAGAAAGAGAGTTGGTCTGAAAGAGAGTGTCGGGGTGAAGGTAAGGAAAGGAATGCTCCGGTGGTTCGGGCATGTGGAAAGAATGTATGATGAAAGAATGACTAAACAGATATACAATGCAAAAGTGGGTGGATGCAGAAGTCGCGGAAGGCCACGACACACCTTCCATGATCAGATTGATCATGTATTAGCAGAAGGTGATGTTAGGAGCCTTAAGAACAGACGAGCGTGCATGACAAGAGCTATGAATGTCAAAGAAGCAAGTGAGGTGTGTAAGAATGGGCCTGTGTGGCGCTCTGTTGTTCGTGCCTACCCCGCAAGGGACCTGGCGTGAAGTTATGTATGTATGTATTATTACTAAAGTGTAAACTTATTTTAGAATGACGTTTAGGAGTGAATTAACATTATTGAGATTATATAATGTATGCGCTAAAATTTAAACCTTTCTAGAGCCGTTTTATTGAATAAATCCTTAAGCTATACTGAAAATTAAATATGATTACACAACAAAAATATCCTCGATGTCTTTGTACGTAGATATAAATGTAAGCATTTGTAACCCAAAAAATATCATAATATACAAATACTTCTAAATAATATAGCTATGTTGTTTACTCCTTATACTCCAATGAACCGTAAAATACATGTCAGTATTTTTCACAGAAATTAACACATACGGTATAAGCGTGTAGGTATGTAATGAAGGTATATTCAAACATGTTTACGAGTTTTATGCTGGATTTCTGGCGTTAATAAACCCATGTTTATCGGTTGGTGTACCCTCATTATACCGGGTTCCTGTGTGTTGCCAATTAAAAGTTTAGCAGTTTCAGTTAATTATATGCAGAGATTTAATTATAACGAAATAAGTTTACGTTTAAAATTTAACGCACATATAAAATGAATATCTATATATTAATTAATATATGAATCAAAAACTTTGTACCCCTTTTCGCACACTTATAGTTTATATAGAGAAAAAGTGACGAATGCTAATATTTCAAAAAAATGTCCATTAAAATACATTAAATCAATAAAAATAACATTACACACCCTACCATGTATTTGACACACATTTTTGATTTAAAGTCAAATTAACAGTGTAGCTTTGGCGAAATCTGTGATTATAGAAGTATTATAGTCTTTGACATTAGTGATTACGGTCAAATTTCGAGCACGGGCGACCACGTATTAAATTATTATGTATTTGATAAACATCAACTTTGTAGTTTTCTTAATTTTTGCCTAAACCAGACTAACACGTAATGAGTAATGCTTTTTGTTGTTTATGGACGTTTGTAACATGAAGTTTGAGAGTTGCTATTAAGCAGAGTAAACTGAAATAATACCATGTGAGATTCGAAATACGTCGAATAAGTTTAATGAGGTATAAGTCAAATTTTATCAAGGTGTTCCAATTTCACATATCAGGTCCTGACTTCAAAACCCTTACTACGTGCACTGGTACTTAGAAAATTCAGTCTCGCATCAGGGGTAAGATAACGATAACTAACTGACCCATAGTCATAAAGTCAAATATGGGAAAATGCTTAATGCAGTGAATGTGTTAAGAAGCCCTAAGAAACGAAAATAAAATTTGGCAGCTGGATAGTGTGAGCTTGTGCTTTTTACACTTTTGCACATTTGCCTGCGTAAAGTGTAGGTCCTAGTCTCAATATTCGGGGATAAAATACTCGTATATCCTAGAATCATATCTGGTAATGAAAATAAATATTATATACAAAGTGGTAAAGAGGACGGATGAAAACGAACAAAAGTGCACGAATGATGTTGGTTTTATAAAGAAATTTGAGAAACTTATACAACCTTCTGAAAAATATCATGAATATCAGAGAAAAAATATTAGAATGTGTTTAGTATATTTTCTTAGGTTTTCGCGACTAGTACAAACAATAAAATTACGTTTTAACATACATAGAGATCTACTCCCATAGCGTAAATAATAACCATTAACAAAAATTAAAATAAACAATTTGGGGGTAGGCTAAATAATAACTTTAACATTACTTACTCATTGACACTTGACATCTTTATCTTCCGTGATCGCGGCTGCTGAACAGTGGTCGAAACGTCGAAATAATAATGAAATACAATACCGTGCTTATATTAAAGTTAAGTAGTTAAAGTTAAATTTTATTTTTATTTATAATGTGTTTAATAAGAACAAAAATATTGTCATACAGGTTGTCGAGTCCACCATCCATATCTTTAGGAGGATCGCTCTCACTCCAACCAGTGCTATATGGACCAGCAGGCGGGGGTCCAGTTGGTCATCATCCCCTGCCACCAGTTAGAAGACCATCTCGACCTTCCGCTGCAATACAGCAAATGAACATTATAAGCGCGTAAGTATTTTGGAATTTTTGGCGGGAATATTTCAAAAACGTATTTATTACTAGTTTATATTTTTCTTTTTTCCACTCGCCTTTCCTATTATAGTAATTGGCAAAATTCATGCCAATAGAAATTAAGCCATTTCTTATAGAAATGGCTAAGAGATATAATGTCTATGTAAAATGAACAATGGTTTTATGAATATTAGGGTAAAGCTTATTGCTGTTATTTGTATGTAGTTATTGATATTTTGCGGTATTAAAATACAAAGATTATCATTAATTTAATAATTAATAGTTTGAGACGTTTTGAGAAAAATCAGGTAAAAAGTATTTAACCTGTGTAAAGCTTAATGATGACGCAGATAAAGCGAGAGATATGTTTTAGGATTGTAGCAAGTGGAGATCTTTAGTCTCTGTCCAGGTAAGATTAAGTAATCTATGGTTGTAAGCTGAGCCGACCGTTACCGCAAAATTATAGTCATCAGACAGACATGGTTCCGGTTCTATAAAGGCTAAAATGAGCAAAATTCATTTGTATACTGCCAATAGCTGATTTGATGGAATAATTTATCTTCACCTCCATCATAAGAGTAATATAATCAAGCATGCTTACGATAATAAGTTCATAATATGCAAACAAGATCTACGAGTGCAATCGTAAAAACTTTATGGTGCGTACGCTTCGTCTTGTTGATATACCCAACAGATAAGTTCACTTCAAGAGATGTATAGAATAATAATAACAGTTCATAAAGTCCCACTGCTGGGCTCGAACATCCCTATTTATAAGGAGTGACGGGGAGAGAGGGAGGGGGGGGGGCATGGGCAGTATACCCGCCTCGCGTCCAAAGTGGCTTAGTGTGTTTGATACATCTTGCATCTCGATGTGAAAGTTTCATTACGATGTTTTCTTTCACCGTCAGCACAAGTTAATTGAGTAATTATTATTAGGCTTATTAGGTCAGAAAGTGGTGCACGCTTTCCTGGTCATGCTTTTAATCCACCTCTCTTTTGAAATATTCGCTCGAGACTTGAGTTGAGAGCATTTCATTAAGCTACCACGGCCTCGTATCCATTAGTAATTTGGTAGGATGTATGACCTTTATATATTTTAGTTATTTTTTATATATATTTTAGTTTGACTAATTTTCTGGATATATGGCTGGCCTAAGGACTCATTGTCAAACGCTTTTCGTCTTGACTACTATTGATTCGTTGCCTACATAAGTGCTACTTGATATTAATTATTGAGAATAAACAAAAGCGAACTTTAAAAAAGAAGTTATCCACAATTATTACCGAATTAACTAAAAAGTTTTTTCTGAGATCACAAGCATATTTATACAAAATGATCATTTTTGTATGTTATTTTATTTCTTCTATGGCTTTATATGGCAACAGCAGATATAACCAGGCAGAGCGAAAGATATAAAGACATGGGATCCGTTTACAGAAATAAATGAAAAAGTATAAAAAGAAATAAAAAAGTTAAAGCGTAGACACAAAATAAAAGGAAAAAGGCAATGAATTTACATTTTCTCTTATTCTCCCCATATCTCACATTCACAGTGCTTTGCTTAATAAATGACCGTTGAATTGGGGAGCTAGTAAAAAAAAGTACTTGGGCCAATCATTGGTCGGGTGGAAAAATTGCCAACGAGAAAAATGTCGGTGTGTCGGGGAGCGGCGTTAATAAATTACAAGAGTACGTAAAAGCTTACAAAGTAGAGTGGTCTTTGAAATTTTCCTTTTGATTCGTACCTTAGAGCGTTTTGTACCAAGTGGTTATTAGATAACTTTTATTTATTAGAATTTCGAAAGGATCCACTGCGTGATAGTCCAGGTACAATTAATTCCGGAATAAATTCCGAAGCAACGCAACCGTTAATAAACATTTAAGTAAATATACTTTTTGCCTCAAAATCATTGATATTACTTTTTATTTTTCAATTTTGCTCTCTGTTTGATTTAATTAAAGAACTTGTTAATACGGGTTATTATGATTTTTGTAGAGCCGACTAACAATACCCAAGACGTCTATGTATATTGGAAAAAATATTCCATTTGATTTCTAAATGTATTGCGGCCATCTCTAATTTTTGTTTCTGGATTCTGCTCCACAGTGTATATATAGAAAACATTTTTTATATCTTCAAATAGCTCTTTAGAAAAAAACCTGTGACAAAATAAATATTTGTGATAGATGGACAAGAAAATAAATGACCATTAAAAACCTATAAACGAAAATTTTCACTAAAATTAATTAATGATCTTCGTACATATCCTTTGCTTAAACCAGTCATTTATTAATTTGTATTAAATTGATTGGCTGAAGAATACTAAAAACACTGCCGTTATCTCAAAAAGATAATCCAAGCCACCGCGCCAATTCGCACTCACAAGGGAAATTGCATTTTCCCCACTGAATGTGCACTCTAATGAAAAGCTCTCAGCGCGGTGACACAATGTAGTCTAGTGCTTGGAAATTAACAGCGGTATACATTTACATAGGACCACCGTCTTGAGGGCTCGCCTCTGTGAACGAGAACAGCACACAGGCAACGGTTGTTGGAACACACACCTGGAATCCTAGCACCAAGTAAAATATTATCCGTGAATCCGCACGTTTTTGTTACACGGTTCTCTTTGGTGGGTTTCGTAATGAAAACGCTAGTGTACCAGAGTTGTTAGAACTTTGAACAGTAATTAAGACCCTTTTATGTTTTGTTTTTCATTTTTAAAGCAAATCATATATTTAAAAAAAAAAAACTATGAACATATTCTAGTTAAATTTTCGGCTCAGCTTATATTGAGTTTGCATATCTACTAAATATTTAAGCGTTAAAAATAAAATCTTGTTTTGGTTTATTGTCATTAAGGTGAACTGGTCCATTGATTTCTTAATCATGAGGTTATCATGATAATGGACCTGTTTGATGTTTACTTGAAATTATATACCGACAAATAAAATGTTAATATCTATCTGTGTTTGTAAAAATGCCCTTTAAATGACAACTATTATTTATGCGGTGCCTAGTAAAAAATATCACTCTTAGAACTTTATTTCAGAGAGGTTTTAAAACGGCTAACGGAAATCGAGAATATTAGAGGTTTAAACAGGAATTTTATCTTAAATTTTCTTGTATACTCCGTTTTGATATTTTACCGGCGTTCAGAAGATATGAATTAAATATGTATATTTAATCTAACACGAAGTCGCGAGCGCAGTTAGTTCAACAACAAGGTCTAACTGTTTGCATAAATATTCTAATTGTATATTTCTGTTTGTTTTTTAACTTTTATCTAATGAATATCTGAACCGGTTGTAATAAAAATTGGTATCAGTGTTGTTTAGAGATATAATCTAATAATAACATATGTTTAAACTTGAAATGTGCAGGAGCTTCCGTGCGATACAGTTCTGAATTACAACCTAACGGAGTTTCAAGGAATTATAAATATACTACTTTATAAATATATTATAAATATAAAAGGGCCCAGAGAGACTAGATAAATTGATACGTGTCTAGATATACTGATAGGTGTAAGATGCCAATATAATAATGACTTTATTTTATATACTTTAAACTGAGATTATACGACTAATGCCACGATTCTACACTATCCATTCATTAATTTTACTCTTGAATATTTCACATAAGAGTTTATAGGAAATGTTATTTTTATAATTTAACACATGAAACATATATTTCCTAGCAATATAGTAAGTTAAAAGAATGGAAGGTGATGATAACCACTTTCCATTAGGTTGGCCGTCAGCCTGTATCCTATATATAAACTTGCTCTTAAAAAAAGGCATAATTTGGTTTTCGAACAATATAAACAACGCCTATAAACAACCTCGTTTATAGACTGAAACATTTCAAGTTGTTATTCTTCACATTAAAATTGGGACGAAACATCGAACAATATTCATCAAAGTGGGGAAATCTCCCCCCCCTTTTCGGGGTTAAGGAAGTATTGTGGTTGTATTTTATATCAGAAGTTCGCAACATGAAGCCTTGTTTTGAACAAACTACGACAATTATTTCAGATTTCGAATCACAAAGGAAATTAACATAGACATTGCTCGGTGCTTTGTGTCCGGGGAATTCGGAGCGGGTGCTAAGAAAAGTTTGGGCTGTTGCCAGAAGTTTAGTAATTATGTGTCCCTGCTTCCAACTTTGCTTAAGTCGCACAGCGACTAGACTAAGTGACTCTGGTTTACATGCAAGTAAGAAAAATGTATGTAGTTCAATATCTGTGTGCTTATTACATTTACTATTTAATATTTATTTATTGTTACTTCATTCTATGTACCAGTTACATATTTTATATCGACAATTTCTGTCTCTGAGGCTGAGCTTTTCATGCTATCTTTACACATTTAACACTTATATATATGTTTCGTTCCCATATAACTTAATTATTTGCAAATAATTGATGTTCGAGTATCACAGCTTAGCGGTATCGAAGACGTCAATTTTCTGGTTGTCAAGCACACCCTTATACGTAGAATTCGAGAGCTGTTCTCCAGTTTACGTTTACAAGGGACGATACTAAACGCGTATGCAACTTTATCACAACTCCCACTAAATCAACCTGGAGCTGTCCGCAGCAGTGTAAGATAAGTACTTGCTTATATCTTTACTGTTAAGCCTAGACCTCAGACATCGGTTCATTCTGAAAACTAATTAGGATAAAGAATTGACATATCTTCATAAATAGCTGTCGTTTTTTGGATGTGTTTGGTATAATATACTTCATATGTACGCTTTACTTTTACACATATATATTGTTCTCTAACCGAACAAACATTAACTAGTAGTATATTTGTGTTGTTGTTTAATTTTTTCAGTTTTCATGGCAATTTTTCGATATTTTAGAAATTTCCTTTAGGGGAATTCGTGCCCCCACGTGACCCCACAAAAAAGCCCTGTCTATACTTACTTGTTATATACTTGTAGCACATATATTTTTTTATTATTATTACAACCTATTTTGCTATTTTATATCAAAATTTCATAAACGCTTTGACGAGCTTATTGAAAGCCCATATTTCTCATAACATTGAATGATATAAAATCCACTAGTATTTTCTGTGTTAATAATTGTTATGCAATAAATTATATTAATCATGCTTAATAAGTTCACCTCTAAGTAGGTCACATATTATATACTGCCTTTTGATCACTATTCATTAGAAAGGTCGTGTAATTCAATGCGGAAAGCTGACACATCAAATTACCTCACCTGTGGTAAATTGGAAGAGACTCGACACTTAATGATAGACATGGAAATTGGACTTGTATAAATAATAGTGGTTGGTCCTACTTCTGGCTTATCCCGACGATTGGGTAGTATGATGGATGTTTCTGCACGGTGACTAGTGTAAGTAGAATAGGATTGTTTACCGATGTCGTGGTCGTTATGCGGCGAAGCCCTCTTTAAATAAAGAAGGAAAACATAGCTTACGATTCCGATGCAATTGATATATCCTTATGGGTGATAAAAAGCCAAAAATAGGATAATATAGCTATAATTTACGGTTTACTGTACTAGTAACGTATTTCAGGCCGTATACGAAAACAACAAAGCAGTTTACAGTAGAAAACTAAGTAGGTTAAACTAGCCACTCGCAGATTCGTAATATGAATATGACAAGTGTCAAAATAAGGGGGACCCTCTCCTATTATATTAATGTACTCTGAGGTGGAACGGTATCCCATATCTTGCACTTATCAACATATTTAGACATATGTCAATTTCACGATGCTGAAGGCCTAAAGAGGTCGTCATCACAGATTTATATGATGAACATGACAAATATTGTGGAACTCAAAGTGGAACTTTATGCTATGTCTTACCACTACCAATATTTCTAGACACGTGTCAATTCCACTAAGTGATTCTCCAAAGGTAACCGCTTTAGGCTCTCTGATCTTCTATAAAAATGATTTGAAGTCACAGTAAATTGGTCAAATGTATAAAGGCCTATTTTCATGCCTAGAATTATTTTAATAACAACAGCCCACAAACGTCCCACTGCTGGGCTCGGGCTCCCAATTTATAAAGGAATGGACAACATACCCACCACGCTTGTTTAAGACGGCTAGGCAAGTTTGCCACATCAGTTGTCTCGATTGTTCAGTTTCATCACAATGTTTTGCTTTACCGTCATTACGTGGTAATTGTAACAAAATGATTACAGATTAGATCAGAAAAACTGACTTAGAAATGTATGTTTTATTCGGTCAGGATTTGAACCCGCGTCCTTTGAGTATAAACGCGAGTGTCAACTACTACCCACTAAGCTACCACGACTTATTACATAGAATTATTTTGAAATAATTCTGTATAAAACTTATAAAAAAAAGAACTGAGATATAAAAGAATAAGAAAAATATAAAGAAAAAGAATTTTTAGCTAGACGAGGTGTTGGGGAGTTTCTTGCCGCTTCTTCTCCTTAACAGCGATAACACGTTGCGAAGCGGTGTACATAGACTAGGAAGTAAAATTTAATTTTAACCTTATGTATGACCTTCAAAAAGTTTTCTTCAATGGAACTTATTTTGAATAAAATCTTTTGAATTTGAATAATATTAAAACTCGATTTCCATAATTAAAATTCTTTTACAATCTAATAAACTTTGAAGAAATTATGAGGATAGGTAGGTATATGTTTACGGACGATATTACTACAAAAATGCACATGTAATTGTACTTCTTGCTTAAATTAAACCGTTCATGTGGTTATAGGAATGAAAGAACGCAATTATTTTTCAACTCGAGTCACATTCTCGCACGGCTGTAAATGCCCCTTCAAAGTTCAGACGGCTCAATTCAACCTGTGACGTCATAATTTAAGCTAGTCTATAAGCGGGAGACATATCATTGTTAGGAGCGGAACCTCTGTTGCAACTGTAAGTAGGTACTGTATGAAACACTGTGGGGAGCCAATAACACACCGTTGTCATGACAACGGAGGGAACCAGGGAGGGGCCGCTTCCCTCGCGGCGAACGTTGAACACTCACACAAATCCCAATTGTGCGACATCCACGATTTTGAAGGATTCCTTTCAAAGACACGTAGAGTTTCTGGTCTTATAGTTTAGTTTGAGTTGGGGGTTAGTGATGTAAGATACTTGTGACGGTTTTTTCAAACGGTGTCTAATGAGTACCTACGAGTAATTTTTGATATATAAATATTTGAGCCCAGGAGACGTAGTATTGCCCTAAAAATAAATTTAGTACCTACCTGATTGCAGCGCTACCTACCGGATACAATTGTGAATCTAAACCATCCCTAGACCCACTTGAACTCATACAATTTTTTTAATCAAAATCAGGCAAACAGTTTAGGAGTTCATTGACATACACTTGACCAGAAGAATTGTATATATAATGATTAAAATACCCATAACAATCCCACAGCTACGTATATATGTCACGCCTGTTCGAGGCGGACATATTGGTAATTTTGATTACAAATAGCTCTTCATGATATTTATGGTTAGCAAATTGTAACACTAGGCCGAAATATTTCTTAAACGGTACATGATTTAGCTAGTGTTTAAACCTAGGATTATTTACCAAAATGTCTTGTCACCAATTTAGCGCTTTCGGCGCTAGATCAGTTTTATGACTCCTGCCCAAAAAATAGCACTATAATTAGCGCTTTAAATTATGTCACTCTTTATAGAAATATCCACGTGTATCGGAGTGTAATCGTCAAATGAAAAGTATTATTGATAGTAAAATAATTCAACTTTTATTTGTGACTGTATCTACATTTAGCACTTTTTCGAAATAACTCCCAATCTAGTGCATTAAGCGTTGACAAAACGTGTTTTCTGTAACGAGAGCTGGCAATGTTGCCAGAATGGCTAGGGAATCCTTAAACGTTTTTGTTTGCATTTCATACTCGAAAGAAATAACTCATCCTGGGAGTATTTGACGTGAAAACCACATTAATAATTCAAAATATGTCACTTCCTTTTTGAAAACCGCCTTAAAGGTTCTACGTGAAATTCTTTATTTCCTACTTCGAGGCGGCTTCAAGAGGTTCCACAGTAGAGTAACGGTAAAAAAAGTTGAAGTTTGTCTATGAAGCCTACATATTGATATCTATAACGTCAATTGGTATAAAGGTTAAATTATCAATTTTCAGAAAGTAAATAAAACTACACACTGTTTTTCCGCATTAAATAATACTAGCTTTCCTTATGAATAGTGATCAAATGGCAGTATATAATATATGACCTATTTAGAGGTGAACTTATTAAGAATGTTTAATACAATTTATTGCACAGCAATTATTAACACAGAAAATACTAGTGGATCTTACTACTCTTACTAAGATCACGATCTTTGGTACATGATATTTGTGTACCAAAATTAATTACACTATTTAACCTAGCAACTGACTTTTTTAAAGACTGTTTGTGCATTCATTCTCTTGCTAGGCATTTGCTTATATATTATTTATGCGAAAACATGGGAACACTGTATCAAAAAAACATGCATTAGAAGCAATATCAAAATATGATATTGCTTTATCCTATGTTATGAAGAATTTCATTGTACAGCTGACTTGTTTTAAGCTTATCTCACATTTTAAAAGGCAAATGAATAGTTAGCAAGATATAAAAACAGACTAGTACTCAACTTGAGGAACATCTAAAGTTAGAAATTAACCTAGATAAATACAATTTACCTAAAATTTTATTCAATAATTAATCTCGTAAGAAAATACAAGGTATACTCGTTTCTTGTCGTGATTATTAAAAAACCAAATTGTAATTAAATTCTCAACTTTACAATTTATTTAGAAATGAAAAGATGTGTTTTTTGGACTAATACCTACAAGCCTATTTACACTAAACTAAAAAAGTTAATTTTATCGCATTTCGGAAAAAATATGGTTTCTTTCTAACGCTGAAAAAGATTACAGATATCGATATAATGTCAGACCATAAACGTTCCTCATTTGAAAAGAAAGACTGTATTATACCAGTCACGCTTGTCTTACTAACGGGTATCACAGATCAGTAGTCTTGATGTAAAGAAGTATTATTAAATATTTTTATGGGCTTCAAAATAATAGTTTGCAAATTCTATTACCATTAACATTCTGGGGTAAATTACAAAGTAGGAACTCTAAAGGCATGGAAGAAGATACTTTCAGGTGTTAAAGTATTATCGTTAAGAGACGAATATATGCATTATAAATACATATTACTATACATTAACAGGTTTATATCTATCATCTTAAATATATACAAAGATAGACCTATATAAGATCCCTTAAAGGAAAAGGAAATATATTTGCTCATTGAATATCCCTTCTCAATAGCTGAAACCCCATTGTTCGGGGTCAATCAGACCCATTGTGATTCTTATGTATTCTCGAGTGCAAGGGAACGACGAAAGTACATATTTAATTTACCGGGACAGTAAACTGGTATATTACTTTCTAAATAAAAGAAATGCTGACATAAAATACTTAATGTAACCTTTCTTATTACAAAAATAAAAACTTCGTTTAAACAAACCGACTTCAAAAACTAAAATGTATAAAATAACTTATTTCTAAAGCTATTATTATTAATATATATTATCTAAAACAGTGTTTTTCAACCTTTTTCATGACACGACCCCTTTAGTATTAAGAAATATTTCGCGACCCCCCTAACCTAACCGACCCGTTGCTTTTTTTTAACCGAGTTCAAAAAAGGAGGAAGTTCTCAATTCGTCGTAATGTTTTTCTTTTTTTAACTTTTTTTATGTATGTTCACCGATTACTCCGAGATTTATAATCCGATTTACGTCATTCTTTTTTTATTCGACACGGAATAGCTGCCATTTGGTCCCCTAAAAATTGGTCATAATTTGGGTCAATAGTTTTCATTCATTTTTTATAAAAAAAAATCCATTCCGTTGATATGCAACCGATTACGCTGAGATTTATGATCCAATTTACGTGATTCTTGTTTAGTTTGATGCGGAATAGTTGCCATTTGGTCCCCTAAAAATTTTACATGCCCGTTTCTTGGCACCTATATTTTTTAAGGAGCACGGCACCTTTCGTAGGTCTACCTATACATAGCTAGACACTGAAAAGTAACAAATAAAATAAAAAAACTTCGTTTAAAAACCGACTTCAAAAACTAAAAAGTATAAAATAACTTATTCTAAAGCTATTATTATTATTAACATATATTATCTAAAACATCTTGAAGTCGGTGCAAAGCAAAACATAAAAATGACTATATTTTGAAACTACGTTTTAACGGTTTTAAGCGCGGTAATTTATTTTATTTAGGTTTATCCGACGTTTCGGCCGCTTTTCAGTTGCCGTGGTCACCTCAATGGTTCGTCTCACCACCATCCTAGTCAGTTAGCTACCGTGGGCAAATCTTTGTTTCAGAGAGCACAAAAAATCTGTGACGGGAACCATGTGGCTGGAGAGCTTCAGCATGTCAAGCGAGTCTTACAACGCAATCAGCTGAAGACTCCACACCAACGTCACAAAGGCCCCAAACCACCTTCAGTTGAGCGGTACCCTACATCAAGGGAGTCACAGACAGCATTGGTCACATCCTTAGGCGAGCTTCAATCAAAACATATTTCAAGCCGCATAAAAAGATAACCCAATTTTTGAGACCTGTGAAATGCAATATCCCACTCCAGGATGCAGGTGTTTACAAGCTCGATTGTGAATGTGGTTTATCATACATTGGGCAAACAAAGAGGAGCATAAAAACACGGGTAAAAGAACACATTGCTGACATGAAACACGCAAGGTCTACGAAGTCTGCGATCAGTGAACACACGCTGGATAAACCCAACCATTACATCAGATTCGATAACCCACAAATCCTCGCAAAAGAGAATCGTTTCATACCAAGAATGATGCGGGAGGCTATTGAAATCAAAAAACACCCAAATTTCAATAGAGAAGATGGTTGGCAGGTACCACCTGTTTGGGATCCAATCATCAAAACTATTAAGACCCAAACCCAGCAAAAACTAACTGCCAGACCTCAAGACACTGTGAGCTCTTTCTGCGTGCAACGAAACAAACCAACTTGACTGATAATTTCTTTTATTTTTTCCTTCCACTCATTTTAATATTATATAAAAAATTTAGAACTAGGCATGTTTGCTGAAGAGTTTCTTGCGCCGCTTCTTCTCTTCAAGCCACAACATGTTGTGAAGCGGTGGTAAATTAGATTAGGCTCCCATAGAGTAAATAATATCCATAAACAAAATTAAAACTAAATAATTAAAATGAACAAGTTGGCGGTAGGTTGAATAAAAACTTTGACAATACACGTTCGACAAATGTCATCTTTGTCTTCCGTGACCACGGCAACTGAAAAGTGGCCGAAACGTCCGATAAACCTAAATAAAATAAATTACCGCGCTTAAAACCGTTAAAACGTAGTTTTATTATGTGTACAAGTCGCGAAAACTTAAGAAAATATTATATTTTGAAAATTACTAAGTACCCCGACTTCAAGATGTTTAAGATAATATATATTAATAATATAGCTTTAGAAATAAGTTATTTTGTACTTTTTTAGTTTTTGAAATCGGTTTTTTAAACGATTTTTTTTCATGTATTTTATTTTGAGACAAATATTTAATCCAACATATTTATTAATTTTAATAATTAGGGTTCGACTAAATACGTAATTAAGTACTGTAAAACACATATTTTTTACATCGAATGCGTCGCCAATAGGTAACGCAATTTACGCGCATAGGTACGACCATGTTCGATGCCGGCTGAAAAAGCAATGCTATCGAGTAGCTCTTCGTGTATCTAAAGCAGAAAAACCTAATACTATTGCCGAAAGTTTGATTTTACCACAGCGGCTTTAGATATGGCGGAGATTATGTTTGGCAAACAAGAGGTCGAAAAACTGAAAAGTATACCTCTATCTGACAGTACCATTCAACGCAGGATAAGCGATGAATGACTGATGTTCGTGATCAAGTCATAGAAAAAATAAAAGAAAGTACTTTTGTGTCCTTGCAATTTGATGAATCTACGGATGTTGCAGACTTTACTGCAGTAGCTTTCCCAACCTTTTGCAACTCCGCTGTAGAAGCTTCGCGACCCCCCCTGAAGGGGCTTCGCGACCCCCCAGGGGGCGCGACCCACACGTTGAAAAACACTGATCTAAAACATCTTAAAGTCGGTGCTTAGTAATTTTAAAAATATTATAGTAATTTTTATGATTTCCTTTGCACCGACTTCAAAATGTTTTAGATAATATATATTAATAATAAATTTTAAATTTAAAATTAATTTAAATTTAAAGCTTTAGAAATAAGTTATTTTATACATTTTAGTTTTTTAGTTTTTGAAGTCGGTTTTTTTAAACGAAGTTTTTATTTTTTATTTGTTACTTTTTAGTGTCTAGCTATGTACGGGTGGACTAACGAATGATGCCGCGGTTCTTAAAAAATATAGGTCCCAAGAAACGAGAACAAAAAAATATTCGTAAAATGAAAACTACTGGACCAAACTATGTCAAATTTTTAGGGGACCACATGGCAGCTATTCCGCGTCGAACAAAAAAAGAATCACGTAAATCGAATCATAAATCTCAGAGTAATCGGCGAACATACATAAAAAAAGCAACAAAAAAAAAGATCCCGACGAATTGAGAACCTCCTCCTTTTTGCGAAGTCGGTTAAAAAGATTCGAAATTTTCTAAATGCTGATGTGTAACTGCTACTACTCTAAAGTCTAAAGACACCGGTTGCCATACTCAGAGTCCGATAATATCCAATTAACCAGTAATAACAGCGGTTGTGTTATTAATTTTAATCTTTTAGGTTTTTATTTTATATATTTATAGCAAAATGAAGATTAGTCTAGTATGCCTATGTATGTATGTATGTACTTATCGTCATTTTAAACTAGCACAATCTTTATCAGTCTATATTACAAAATTTTGTAATAAGTTGTAATGCCTTTTGAATTAAATATCTTGCCGCAAATAGTCCTTACAGATGCGGACGCAATCAAAATTTATTATAGCCAAATTATCATATTTGTGGCGATTGATTACGTTTTATTTTTTTATTTTATACTAGAGAGAAATAAGGGGTCACTGGGTTTATAAGAATTAAACTGAGAAACGAAATCTACGCTCTTATATGTATATTATAGGTATTTTTTTATTATGAGTGCTTGAACCTGCTACGTATATTTTATCTCACACTTGATTCTTGATTGAGACTATCTATATTTCTAGAATGGTCGTCACATATTATAGGTACAATCTTTATGGGCTGTGTTTGACGGTAGTAACCTTAAGCTAGCATATAAATTAATTTTATGTTTTAAGCTGTACAGCCTATTTTAAACGAAATTTGGCGAAACATGAAAACCATTACACTTAAGTGTGAAAAATTTCAGCCACGAAGTTAATGAATGCTGAAATTTTAACGAAATGGTAAACTGCGCTGTGGATTGTGTGTAATTAGCGCGTTAGCGACGCCGGTCTGTGTTGCCATGTTTCCGTTATTAGTAATGTTCGTCATTTTAGTATAGGCTGTGGAAAAAAAACATTTTGGACGGAATTATTTGGCTTAATAAAGAAATGTTTTTTCTTTAAAATTTTAGTTTAAAAAACCGTATACATTTGGTTACAAATAGACGATACTTATATAGTATTGGTTGTCTTTAATCAAGAATTGTGTCTATTTGAATAATTTAAATTTTTCAGTAAATTGCGTGATTTGATATCAGTAAAATACCTACTTGTAGGTATCTACGTATAATCTGACTGATGTTAGAAAAGTAGGAGCAATGGGCGGCGTTATCGCTTTAGAGCGATCTACAGACAACCCGGATGCTGTATTTTAAATCAGCTTAAAACCCATGAATTTGAAACAAAATTTGTCTTATAAGGTTTTTTACTAGGCTCAAAAATAAAAAAATTGTATATTTCATACATTTTTTATTCAGTTAAGGATTTTAATTTAAGTATTAATAACATACGTTTATCATTTCTCAATTTTGTTTATTTCATTACAATCCGCAGAACTCAACCTAATAAACCGAGACCAGTATTCCGTATTCACATAAAACAATGGAAATGTGAATAAACATTAGGTAATGTACCCTACGCATATAGAATAACCCGCGTTGGTAATAAAAACAAATGACTCCCTGCTGATGGAAACAAAGGCCCACACCGCTCCGGTATTGTGTATTTCCACAGATTAACCTGATCACGTTGACGTTATTTTGACAGTCAACTGTAGTCAGAATTCAGATTGTAAATTAATGTGTATCTGCCTTTTTACAAACCTTTTGCTGGTACTTACTGAATTTTATATATTTTATGACTTAATTCATTTGGCACTTACTTATCTTTTTTTTCAAAGACTTATACTCGTATAAGTAATTTCTGCCTGTATTGTAATTTCTTTACGTTTTTTTCCATTAAGTTTGTAGCTAGGGTTATTGGTTTGGTTATTTATTGAGCTTGGTGGTTTGTTAACTGTTTTATTTGCAAAGTCAATATCCGACTTTGATAATAAGTTTTCCCGCATTATTCTAGTCTAGTTATATATGGGGATAGGTTATACAGCGCGTGTGTTGTAATATCTATAACATTTAATTAGCGTGGTTACCTTAGTTTGTGATGTAGGCCTTCGATTGTTTATTTAAATTATTTATTAGTGAAATAAATATTTAAATGTGTGTTCTATGACAGATAATTTTGATCATTGGTTATTTTAACACTACCTGTGTTTCAAATGCAGTATAATGATAAATTCATCTGAAATGTGACATCTTACCTCATTTCCCAAAAAAACCAAGAGTAATGAGTTAATAGCTAAAATTATCCATACAATCCATTTAATCCGTTTTGGAGCCTATTCAAGGCAAACTTTCAAGCAGACTGACAGACATAACTTCACAAAACGATCTTTTATGAGTAAGTACCAGTTTTCACTGATATTTTATGGTAAAACAGATCCTCGCAAATGTCTGAATTAAATTAATTTGTTTTAATTGGAATTGTAGCATCTATTTAACATGACATACATAATTAATCCAGTAGGTAACATGCATCTTCAATTACTTAACCATCGTTTCATTCAATTCGTATTCTCATGTAATACAACTCGTATATCAAGAAAAAGACGGTCACTTACAACAATCGCATTGGGAAAATATGTGAATCTGTAGGAATACTCGATGAACCTCTGTTGTTTATTTCCCAGTAAGTTTTTATTGCTACCAATTTTATTTATACAAATGGTATGTGGAGGTTGAATTCATTTGTAGGATTATGTTGTACTTAATTTAATCAAATATAATTAAATAACGTATTATGATGAAAAATTGTAGACACCTATTTTAGCATCACGGGTCGTCGTCGTGTTTGAAGTGCGCAGGAAGAAACTCTCGTCATGCCACCTATAACGACATCATCCGCTGAGCTCATTGTAAGCATCGGCGCACCGGCCACTCTAGGGCCGAATGGTTTGGTGTCTGACGATGGCAACAAACCGGGCGGAATATCAGTCGTCCCTTGGAAGATGGGGCGGCCGCTAGTGTGGGATGTGCTTATTTGACACACCTACCTCGTCACGTCTTCCAATGATCGAATCAGGGACTGGCAATGCTCCCCTACAGTAGAATACATAAAACGGCGCAGATATGGTGCCTTAGGAAAAAGCTACTGTGCCGTTTAGGGTTGAAACATTGGCGCGTGGTAAAAACTTTTGTAAGAAATTCTTTGACACGCGAGTAGAACATTTCGTTCGTGATTACACCCTTAACATACATTGTGCATTTAAGACTCAGGTACATGTATAAGATTGCCCTTTATTTTTTCACGCCGTCAATTTGGGTAGCAGTATGAAAAATATACCTGCCTGTGAAATTTAATCCACATTATAGGCTCAACAACTTCTAAAGGATAATCATATACATAAATAGCCGGGCGCAGGAATAGACCGAGTAATAGGCGAACATGACCCCTGTATTTCATGTGTGTGCATTTATTAATAATGTCAATAAATATTTTTTTTTTTTTTTCTTCCTTAATGACCTATAAGGATTCTGTTATTGCCAAAATGGCTACGGAACCCTAAAAACAACTAAGAAATCATTGCCATTGTACACTTTAAACTGTCTGTATAAAGAAAACTGTCGAATAAACTTCTCAGATCCATAGCTTTACTACGATCATTGTGTCTCAATTTCACGACATACTGATAGAAATGATAGCCTATTAGCATGATTCATGTTTCCCTTTCAAAGTTCAGTAAATATACGCTAAGCATGTTTAGATTTACAAATAGAGTACTTTACATGAAACTATGTTGTTGGTATTAATTGGCTCATTGTTGTAAGCGTTAGTGGGTAGTGCCCTAGTTTCTACTCGGCAACGCGCAATAATTCCCTGCATTTGAAAGCTAAATTGGGTTAGCTTTATAAAGCTAGTTCAAGTTCTGAGATTTCCGCTTTGATAAGTTTAATACACAATTTAAGCGATAAATTTAATGTATAATTCGATTTGTTTGACGGAATAAGTAAGTATGTTTAATTAGAAACAATTAGGTTAATCAAATTGGAGGGCTGTATGTAACGGTTAGCATAGTGACAATATGATTCGGTTTTATTTTTCTTAAAAATTACAACTATGTAGTTATCTACGATGAAAGCTGTGCGAGGATGAAAAAGAAAGATAAATACGTAAAATAAAAAAAGATGAACATGATGGTTTGGATTTTGTTTCAGCATTATTTACGGTGTCTGAAAATGAATCGATTGTCATGAAATTTGGTATGCATGTATGATGTATTCAGGATACTTTTATTCAGGAAAAGGAGAAAGCGTGGAATATATATTACAAAAAAAAATGTTTGGCTAATATTATTTCTAAAATAAAGTAATCGTTGGCATTTACTTACTGTAGAGTGCGTTCAATTTAACTTTATTAAACGTCAAAACATGAGGTTAAATTATTGTTTGACCAAGAAACGACATTTTAAATTCTGGAATCATTAATGTTCCCAGAATAATAACAGAAAAGTTGTCGAAATCGTTATAACCTAGTAAAATATAGTTCTAAAAAATATGAGGATATAAAGCGATGATATTTAATTTGATACTGCACATTATACAACTAATTACAGTTAAATCTAGTAAAAATATTTTTGGTTACCAGGAGCGATGCGCTGGCAACAACACTATCTGCCCTCTACGGCAAGCTGTTAGTCGTGATGGGCGTCGCTTTCCCCATGGCTGAGGTCATCTCTACATACATTCCACCCTCTTTTTATGAGGTAAGTGTAATATATTATTTGTTATCGAACTGGCGCTTTCGTTTCCCTTTCTATACTTAGAGACATAGGCTACAGTTTATAAAGTTTCATAAATATGTTTTGTTTCGAAAGAAATAAGAAACGAGTATCTTGAGCAGTATTATGCTAAAGATTAAGGAAGAAAGAATAGAAAGATTAGTTGGAGAAAGAACCCAAAAGGACTGCGTGAGTAATAATAGCATCGACGGCAGCTAGATACCAACAACACAGCAGCAGATCCCTTACGCTGTTCGTCATAGAGTTATAGTCTAGATTAGAAAGTATACCATATATAGGCTTTGAATCGCATTCTTCAGACTCAACTGAAATTTAACGCTTAGATTATAATAATAAGAGAGACTGATCATGAAAACGGTATTTTTAATTAACAACTTTTAAGCATAGTTAGCAATAGGAAAGTATACTTTATGGACACATACACATGTATATTTACTTGTATAGAAGTAGTTAATTTTCCTATCGTATTAAATTTCAAAGATCAGTATTAAATTTGTACCCATAAATGTAGTAAAGCAGTAATCATAAGAGAGTAATTAATTATCTTAAAATAGGTACATGATTTCATTCACCAAATAGTACATACAGAATGCATTATTAAACAGTTGTAAATTACACTGCAGATAATTTATTTAAGAGTAACATGGGGTATGTCACTCCTAAGACTGTTTAATGGTCCAAGGGGTAATAATTTATGTTGTACCTCTGACAGGGGTTCTACCTGTACCTGTACATCGGCAGTATGGCGTTCCTGCTGTACATGTACGCTGCTCTCGTCAGGGACAGGTCTCGTTCCGCAGCTGACAACGCAGTCGTTGCAAGTATGTATAATTTATTACTATTTTGTTCAGATGGTAAAACAAGCTTTTAGAGAGAACTTGTATTGTTTGTAATATTGTTGTAAATGCTGCGTACAGGAAAAAGTATGAAATAAGAAAATTATTTCAATATTAGCTAATATCCGCATCTTAATTAAAGATAATGATATAACAGTAATATCATCTCATAGAGGTCTCATTGCTGGCCTTAAGTCTCTCCAGTTTAGGATAACAAATATTCACGTTACGGATATTTGATGAACAAGTATTATTACGATGTTTTTCATCACTGTTAGCACGTAGTAACGGTAACATTATGCACGTATTATAAAAAATTTCTAAGCTGTGCTTGCTTCCTCTCTAGGATTCGAACCCACGTTACTAGAATGAGACTCGAGTGCGTTAGCCATTAAGTTACTGCGATGTCTGGCTCATTACAACGCAAAGGCTTCGGGTTCCATTCCCGGCATGGTAAATTCGTTTCGTCCGTGGGTCTAGATCGGCCCCAGATAATCCGCTGTATATTATTACCCATAACACAAACGTAACTTGCTTGATTTAGGATATACAATGTGTGTGCTTGTCTGCAAATTTATTTATTTTATGACGTTAAGTTAGTACAACTGATTATATTATATGTAATACATTAAAATAAATATTTAAAAACCTTAAATGAGATCGACTAAATTTAGAATAAAATGTTCAACGTTTTCATTCCTTTTTAAGGTTTTCAGAGAACGTTAAATTGCATCATTACTCAAGCAAAAGGATCGCAAAGAACGAGTAATAAGTAATACAGAATTCCTCAAATTGCCGTCAGCAAATTCTACGTTCAAAGAACTAAATTACGAGTACATTTTTTGGTTTTCCGTTTCTTTGAAATTTCAAAGCGGAGCTTCGTCTCGGTGTCAATCAAAGCATAAGTTTTACACTTGTATCTAATTATTAAGATTTGATCGCGACTTTGACCTTGTTTAACAGGTAACGTAGATACTGTTACTTTGCCAGTATTTAAAATCAAAGTGTATTTTCAGCAGAGCAATGGGCTTTTTAGTGGACAAATAAACGAATTCCGAAGATTGTCGTAAAAACCCCCGGATAAGTAATATTACTAAAGCTACATAACTATGTCTGTTCTGCTAAAGATGTACATTAAATATAGAAAGTTTCATATCAAGTAGTTCTAATATTACGTTGCTTCGAAGTTAAGAAATCACGGAAGTATAAAACACTCCCGGAATATATTTTAGTATCAATCGGATTCGAATCGAACGAATTATATGTAAGATACTCACTTCCTACCGATCCCGGGAAAATTAATGCGAGATTCCCGGAATAAAAAGTATCACATATTTTATTAAATACTATTTGCTATCGATCAGTGGAAAAATCGCATTGAAATTCGATTATTTTTTCAATTCATTTTAAATCACTCCCAGAAAAATTCCTGTGTCATTCCCAGGATAAAAAGAATCGCAGATTTTAAATGTAAGAATTTGCAGTGGATCAGCGAAAATCGCATCGAACTGGATACAGAGAATAAATCTGGCAACGATTGCGCCGTTTCTCCATCCTTTATATAGTAGACCATTGTTTTTTTATGCTTCTACAGACACGGTATTTTTAGAATTTTGTAATATTATAGATAAAATATTTTTTTAATCTGATAACATATTCGGGTTTTTTAAATAACAAATATAAATAATAATCTCGTTTCGATTTAAACCGCCTGCTTCAAAATATGCCTTGATAATTTAAAAAAATAAGTTAAGTTCTATACAAATTAAGTCAGAATCAAAACAGCGTCGCCAACACAAAGTACATTATAATACATAAGAGATCGAGTGATTGGCTGAAGAAGAAGTATATACAATATATACAGTGGAAAATGGTGAAAAAAGTTATAAATCACTTTATTTGAAGAAGATTCATAGAGTCATTTTTAGGTATAGGATATTTTCAGTTAGACACTTTTCGGGGTTCTGTAGCGAAATGGTATCACATTTTTCGCCAACGTGGAACCCTTCGCAGTACACGGTTCTGGCTACTTCTGTCTTATTTACATATTATGTAATGTAGAGGCCATAAATTCTCGAGAGCTGCAAAATTGCGTTTATTTTCCTATTAACCACGTGTTAGTGTCGGCAATGTACATCTATGTACGAATGCAGATAAATTTAGGCGATATCTTTAAACAATTAGACTGCTCCTCGCTTAAAAATGTATTTAAGTTAAGGAACAATATTTACTGCGCAATAAAACCGTAGGAATTGTGCAAACAAGCCAATCGAGAATATATTTTCCAGACGCTCAACCAAAAAATGTAATAAAAGAAATAAGAGAGCCGATTTGAGGCGAAGCTTACTCTCGCAAAGAGGCTTTGACGTGTGACGTAATACGTACTTTGCCCTGTTTTTATCGCACATTTTTTCCCTTGTTTGTGCCCGATCCTCTCGTGGAAATAGTGGGAACGATTTTTCTTTTTGAATTGTGCAAATCTTTATTTGTTATTTAAATGAGCCGTAAAGCCCAGCGGGCAGCGCGCAAACAAGCCAACTAACACTTTAGCGAAATGTTTGTATTCTCGTAAATTTGCTGGGGGGATGAAATAGACCGAGTGAATCTTTAAATTTTATATACCTATACATTATATCTTCCTTAGTTGATAACTCCTTCAAAGTACAGGCTGTACGTTTATGAAACTCACTGCCACTCAACATCAGACAAGCCAAGTCAGTATCCTCTTTTAAAATCATGGTTTTTAATTATTTTTTTCCTCTCAGCTGTATAGCAGTGCTGCTTATTCTGTATGTATATGTTTATATAGTATTAGAGTTTACCCCGCGGCTGCGACGCGGCTTAACCTCTAGTGCGTGTCTCTTGTTTATAGAGCAAGCGCTATAGGTTATATTATATTATTTTTTATGTATTTGCCGACTTCATTTTATATCGCTAATTATACCATCCCCCGTCTATCTGTCAACAACGTAAATTACAAAAAAGCCAAATTGGTCAAATTAACCAAAAAGGCCGGAATGACCGACATGGCCAAAATGACGGAATAGGCCACAGTAACCGACGTGGCCAAAATGACCAAAAAGGCCACAGTGACCGACGTGGCCAAAATGACCTAAAAGGCCAAAATTACCGACATGGCCAAAATGACTAAAAAGGCCACAGTGACCGACGTGGCCAAAATGACGGAATAGTCAAAATTACCAAAACGCCCAAAATGACCGAAAAGGCCAAAGTAACCGACATGGCCAAAATGAGTAAAAAGGCTAACATAGCCAAAATTACCAAAAAGGCCAAAATGAAAAGTATCCCTTGTCCACCCTCAGTATTTAATTTACATACGTACCGAATTTCAGCCAAATCGGCCCATTAGTTCTTCTGTAAAAGCATAACAAACCGAAAGACAAATATATTTTATCCCGATAACTATCCCATTTTTCGGGATAAAAAGTATCCTATGTTCATTCTCGGCATCGAAAACATATATATACTGAGTTTCAGCCAAATCGGTCCAGTAGATTTTACGTGAAAACGGAATAGACAGACAGAGCTACTTTCGCATTTATAATATTAATAGGGATGCAATAAAGTTTTTTATTTATTATATTATTTGTATATCATATATTTCGAATGTTTTATATTATTTATTGTCTACACCGACAGAGTTATGTTTTAATATTTTCCTTAGTTTAGGGGGTTGCTTGGAAGATATCACGTTAAGCGATACGGCTGCCCTTTGTTCAACATTTATTGTACCTAGTTTTTAAGAACGTAGCTTTAATTTTGGTGTAGAGTAGTGTTTTCATTCATTCATTATAGACATTCGGATCTTTGGATTTATAACATAGAATTTACTTGGCATTATATTTATGACAAAAAAATTCCTAGGTAATAGACTGTTGATACTATGAGAAATGCTTTTAATTTAGAAGATTTTTAAGAATTTGTCGCTGAGGTATTTTTAATTGTATGGAACTCTATTTATCTAGATGATATGTATGATTTATGAGATTTATCTACTTATCTCTATTTATTTAGAAAACTTCGAGATTATTTTCTCTAAATAATAAACGATTTGATATTATTATTATTCTCTAAATTAATTAAAATAAAAGAACTGCTATCAAACCTTTCAGCCGTTGGGATGCTTCAGATTGGATCAGACAGAATTGTTTATTTTTGTGATGTAAAGTTAATATCATATTTATCACGTTTACAAGTTACTTGCGTGATATTGTTCCCAGGATGACTGGTATCATGTGTCAACGAGAATAAGTTTATAATTAAATAGCACAGATAATCGGCATTTCCATTCATTCTAATAATGTGGGTTAAATTCTTGCTCATCAAGATTACCAATGTGTGCAACCTTAATCAAATCACCTATTTTTCTTAAATTGGGAATGCTGAAATCCATCAGTGTAATGTCTATGGACTGATCTGATCAGACGATCATATTCAATTAGATAATATACCTAGATATAGATATAACAGCCTAGGACATCAAAATCATGGGTACAGTGCCCAGATTACTGACTACGTTTCTATTATTATTCGGTTACATACGTAGGTACTAGTTCATTAATATATATTATTTTCGTGTCCAGAATCTGATACGAGCTCGTCACCATCGGAGTCGGACTCTTGCTCGTCACGAACCGAGCGCAGCACAGCGACGGCCGCGCACGCGATCCCACAACTGCCCGCGAAAAGACTCTCTCTTGGATTTGCGCTTGCGTCACGAACTCATCATTATGGCAGCTTTTATCTTAGAATGGGCGCTGTTGGTTGGTATCTGATTTGAAATACTTTTTAAGCTTGTGATCAATAGAGAAAATTACATGTGTTAGTAAGCCATAGAGATTTTTTGCTAGCTTTGTGCATTTTGTAGGATATCTATTATAAATACAGGTCTTTGGGAAATGTGAATTATCCACTGTCATAAATAATCCGTCATACATGTTCAGAGTTAGTCAAAGGTCGATAATTTAAGTTCTGAGGCTTATCGAAGAAAGATACTACGTTAAATAGAATATAAATAAAGCAACAAAGTATAAATTATGCGTGTAAATAAAAAAATGAAAATTCAAACGAGAAATAATTAGTATGGATACGTTTAATATGAATCAATAACTTCATTTGCCAGAATATAGTTTTATACGGATGAAATACAATATAAAAAATACACAGACAATAAAAATAATCAAAATTAATGTCTCATTTCTGAATATATTTTGTTGGAAAGTAGTGATTGAGAATGCCTTTGGGACAATTGAATATATCATATTAATTTAACTGAATAACATATCTATCTATTTAACAAGTTTTTTGTTTAATAAATCTTGAAGATGAAACATTTATAAGTAAACGAATAAACATGTTATCCGTAGACTTAGTTTAGGTAAGATATAGAAGTTGTGTATTAGTTCCAAACAAACTTGGCTTAAATAGGCACGCCTCTTCAATTTAGTAACTTCGTGAACTCGGGTCGGCTTTGGATAATCTACTAATAATTTTAGGAGAGAGCGTGGTGTTTCATGACATCATACTGTTTTTTAAAACTTTTCAATGATACTTGTTTCCTTTCAAAATATTAATGAACAAGTTTGAATATTGGTACTACAGAGAATGAAACTGCCTGCTAACTTAACTCCGGATAGTATATTTGCAAGGTCCTTGATTATTACCACAACTTTTGGAGATAACTTGTTTTATTGTATTATCTTGATACCTTAGTCGCATAGGTGAGCACGCGTGGGCGTACGTAGGTAGATACTGATGGTAAAAAGGGTAGAAGCTTGCTTGCTCACCTAATTTGCTGATTCCAGATAATGTACGTCTTGGAAGTTTAGCAAAAATCATAATAATTTGTTTTTCATATATTTAATAACCTTTACATTGGCTCGTTCTAGCAGTTCTTAAGAATTCTTACATATTAAACTGGTTTTTTAAATAATCCCCTGGCAATCCATCCTCCATCTCAAATATACCTAGTTTTATAGCCAACATCATTCTGACACCATTAGTAGACTAAATCAAGGCTTTGATCTTTTTCAGCTTTCGGTATTGGTTCAATGATCTACTCCGGTCTGGAATTCGGTCAGTATTGGGAGCTGGAACGGAATACCAACTGCCACAACGTGCTGCTTGCCCTCACGCCGGCCACTCGAATGGCGTTCATCTTCATACAGATGTACTTTATCTTTCTTAACAATGAGGTATGTAAGTCGAATATTCATATATATAAAATGAATGTTTATCTGTATGTCCTTTATAGAATTGTAAACTATATATTTGATCATGTGATGATCTTTAGCAAAGTTGTTGTGCAAGAGCAAAGAAGGTTTCTGAGTTGGTTCACAATTGGACCCGGTAGGTGCGTCACCTACCTACCTGCTGTCGGCATATCGATTGAAGCTTTTCCGGGCAGGACGACGTCTGCCGGGACAGCTAGTAATGTATAAAATTGAAGTAATATACTTGGCGATGTTCTTTTCTAAAACAACCAAAGTATTCTTCTGTTATACAACAGACAGACACAAAACTCTTCTTCTAAATCAATATTTCATGGAAACTTATCTCATTATTCGGGACGAAAATAATCCTCGTTATCGCAAATTTATAATAAATACTAATTGTTATACGGTTTATACTGAACTCTGTTATAAATAGCAACATACATACATAACTTCACGCCAGGTCCCTTGCGGGGTAGGCAAGAGCAAACAAACATAATAAATATTCAAAGTCACATTTACGTATTAATATGGATAAACATCATCTCGGTCACATCGGATAGATGTAAAATGGAAGCGTTTATTATTTTGTTAAGGTTAAAATATCTAAGTTTCAGTAAACTAGGTATGCTCACACTTACACCACTAGAATACAGAGTACAACAACACATGTTATTCTTTGCTTACTAGATATATAATCTATACCAGATCACCTAAGATTTTTTATCCTTTACATTAGATATTGTTTAGATAGTGTTTGATGATGATGATGATTGTTTTTATCAAGACAGTATTGCAATGCTACATTTTTATTATTGTCTATTTGGTGAGGAAATTCAAATTCAAAAGTTTTTTCAATACAATTTTTTTGTAGGTAATACATTATTAAGTTTACTTCTTATTCTGTGTACACTGCTTCGCAACGTGTTATTGCTGACAAGAAGCTTCCTAGCTACGTGTAATAAAACGTTATCTATCTAAATATATAATGATACAAAGTTTCTGGTTCTTTTTAAAATACCAATTTTGATGATTACAGATGAAAGTATACAAGCACAAGATTGTGGCACGGTTCGGGTTAATGCATATGGTTGGTACGAACCTCAGCGTGTGGCTGAACGTGCTCGTTCAGGAAACGAAACACGAGATCCTGACATTCTACGACCCGGAGAATAAAACAATAGGACTCTCGCATCGACTCGGTAAGGTCTTATTGAAATTTATAATGAAAGGTTGCTACACCAGTTATTATGAAGTTGGAATGTATTATAAAGTTTTGTTAACCAGCGTTTAATGTTTATACAAATGATTATATCTCCGTTAATTCTTTTGTATAAAATATAGTCGAAATAAGGAAATGCCTGGGTGTGATATAGGTGAGGGTATTTTTATTAACTTTTAATTACAGTGACTTTATAAACAAATGCTATAAGAATAGAATAGCATACTGAGCCTAGGTTATCCACGATCTCTAAATAATCTGGTCTAACGATGTTACCATTGTTTGTGGGGTCATGTTGGTTCATTGGACGCAATGAATGATAATGCATGTTAAATCTATTTACTGCACGGCTAGGTAGATTGTGGTTGCAAGCAATCGATATCGTGTGACCCAGGTTTTGCTTCGTGCAGTTCAATATTTTGTTACTAAAATTAAATTTTATAGCATGTGATTAAATTAAAAATGGTTAATTTAATAATGTTCTGAGGTCTTTCCACGTATCAAACGCCATGAATTTAGAGGCTGCACCATCAACTCAATTATTGCATTAATGTGCAAAAGTGTCTATTGCATGGGGCCCTGCGTATACAATACAATAAGTTTCCGAAGTCGCTTAGAGAGCTGCCATGTAGGTCATTAAAAAAATTGCTACTGACCACTAAATTATATTATAAGATAAACATGTTTAGGCCTAGGCCGCACTACGGATTTTTCCCGGGGGCGGTTAACCGCTATAACCGCAAAACTGCTCGAGACGTACACACTACGATTATAAACCGCGAAACCGCCCGTGATTTTCACAGTTTGAAGATGGATTTTAAAAGACAGTATGTACTGTTGCTCTGGTACTAAGAAATAGAAAAAAAGACGTCAACGAAATTTAATTAATAAATTAATTTAATTTTGATTGTTACGGGACGACAACACAACTATTTTCGCGGTGGTCGGCCGAATACTACCCAAAAAACCGCCCGCCGTTAACGCATAGTGCGTGTGCGCCCACTAAGTTCTATGGATTACAAATATTGCTACGGTTTTTACCGCGACAATTTTGTAACATTTCACAGTTTTAAAATCAGTCGTGGGTAAAAACCGCAAGTGCGGCCGCTTGTATTCGTTTTCGTGTTTCATAAACTCACACGGTTAATAACCGCTGCGGTTTGACCGTAGTGCGGCCTAGGCCTTATGGACGATAAAACATCATGAACTGACATGGATATATTTGACATGCTGTTATGGTAGTCACTTTATTATTTATATTACTTATAGATTATGATAAACAAATGTAATTTTTATTTTTAATTGTATTGATTGTATAAATTGTTTAAAAGCAATCAATATTGTACTTAATGTTAATTTTGCACGCCCAATTATGTACGTGCAATGCGCAATAAATATATTCTATTTTATACTATTCTATACCCAATGTTGATGGAACATTGTGTATATCACGATTTTCTTATTCAACGGCCTACTCTTAATAAAGGTTTTTCTTAAACGGTAGAAGTTGTAAGACTTCTCAGGAAAGAATAACGTGTGTTTCTTTCATATTACCGAAGTTATAAAAACAATAATAATTGCGTTTATTGTGGATCTTTATCATGAAGAATCTGTCCCGATTTAAATGAAAGTTCATGTATGCAAAACTTCATGGTCAGTTTATGCCAATTACCGTGATGAAAGATGATATGAATGAATGAAATCTTGCTATTCTTTCATGTTACCAATTTTCATTACAAGTTTGTTTACTTTGATAAGAAAGAAACGAGTAAAGATTTTATAGTCTCAAGATGATTAAACGTAAAATGACTCCTGTTCTTAATATCAAAGTTATAAAGCGTATGAGAAATTTCATTTGTAATCTTCTAAATTCCAATATAAGGCTAGAAAACAACTCTCATCTAACAAAGGTTGCTTCCAAATACCAATTTTTCAAGCCTCTATAAACTCGTGCCCTAACCCGCATAATTTGTTGCCCAAGCCGCTTTTGTTAAAAAATTATTCTCGCGAAACCCTTTTCACCACCAAAAGTATATTATTAGGTTGAGGTTTACTCACGTTTTGAATACGAACCTGCGTTCTCAGTTTATCTTTTTTCCTGCTAAGTTTAAGCAATCAGCATTACTTTATTAAGATTTAGACGAGTAATTATGAGCCATTTAGTATTAAAGCTTTTTATCAACTAAAGCTTTCATGTGTAATATATGTTATTAATAAAATTTAATTGGTTTTATGATTCCAGCTTTTCAAAAAGCATTTGCGTCTCTAGCCACTGAAGTTCCACCTTCCCACCCGGCAGCTGCACATCTTCGTGTTCCCAGAGGATTGAAAGGCCCTCACCACATATTCGAATGCCGACGAACTAATATCATGGGCTCACTAGTACAAGACGCCTCTCCATTCCTATTTCCCTGCACGATTGAATACTCACTCATCTGCGCTGCAATTTTGTACGTCATGTGGAAGAATATTTCTAAATATCCATCAAAAGACGTGGCTGCTGCTATAGCTAAAGCACGAATCCTAGAAGGTCTTGCTTATAAGAAATCGCCTCATCTATACAGTGTTGATTGTGCACGAGCCCACAAAGGTCTATTCTTTGGCATTCTCGTGCTAGTACTCACGATTATATCTTTGATCTTGTTCTTTGTACTTGTATCGAAAAAAGATTACGCAACCTTAGCTGTTGTAGAGGTTAATGTCTGCGAATTAGCTTTGTATGCGATGACAACATTAGCTAGTTTAGCTGGTATGTTTTGCGTGAGAAATCTAAAGTATGACGGAAACAGAAATTTGGAATTGGATAACATACTATTAGTTGGAGCTCAGACGGGCATGTTTATCTACGGAACATTCACTATAATCGGAGGACACTTCACTATAGAAAAGAACACTATCTTGATATTAATAACTGCTTTATCCTCTTTGATACAAACGACATGTCAGACGATGTTCATTCTCGATGCGAGTCGAAGATCAGCAAAAACTCCGGAACAGTTACGAAAGAAGCCCGGAAGGGAAATAGTGACGTTCCTGTTAGTGACGAATTTGGCGATGTGGGCGATCAACACACTCGAGAAATCTCGCGCGGAGTCGCACCCAATCCAGTTACACTTCTACGGGCTGTGGGCTTGGACGATCATAACACACGTCTCCATGCCTTTAGCCATATTCTACCGGTTCCACTCGACGGTTTGTTTGTGTGAGATATGGAAACGGGCTTACAAGATGAAACCCGCTTACATGTAGCGACCGGCGCGAAGGTACTAAAGCGCTGTGCCAAGAACTGTGGTACTTTGAGATTCAAAGGAAAGTAGAGAGAGTAGCTAAGTGTTAGTGCCATAGTTCCTCTAAGTTGGGTGGATACCGGATTGCATAAATCTTTTATAAATACATCACTAAGTTATTGTACAATGAATTGGCGCATCTTTTCCTTAACTTTCCGGTGTGCACCTTGACCTTTATTAGTTTGAAAGTTGACTGCTCTAATGTTAAGTTATTGTATTTAAATATTTTAATGTGTTATTTATTTGTAGCTTTATTGAACGCTTTAAATATCGTAGAGAATAGAAGATGTTGCGGAAGAGACACAGTATTTTGCAATAAAACGGATTGCGTTTCATATTGTTTTTAGCGCTTACATTTTGACGTTAATTTTTACTAGTATTATGTAGTGTATAAAACAATATTGTTATCGTATTTGTCAACATAAGTTAAAGTGTTCATATATTCATACTGTTCATGTACCTAGTTTTAATATAATATGATAGATGAACTCTACATTCATTTTGCACATTCCACTTTATTTTCTGAAGCTCAGACGAATAAAAATATTCTGAAGCAAAGAAATCTCGCATTCAGTTTCAAAACGAAAGTCTTCCATTAGGTTACATTATTTTATACACATTTTGAATCGCTTTTCCACGCCACCATTTTCTATCGAATATATTTCCATAGTCACAGTGGGAACAATAATAAATACTATCGACCTAACGATATTTTTTTGATCGATTTTAGTGTACGAAAACTTTATAATCCTTATGATTATAGGAAGAGATAATAAATTTTTATTAAGAGATTCGTAGTTTAAACAGATAATTAGAATTTTTGTAGTCATATTTTTGCGATAAAAATGTGGTGTCAGTATTTTGGAGGAATTTTTGTAACTTTAGCAATATTTGAGTACCGAGGACCTTGTAGTTAGGCAAAATGTAACACCAAAGTTTTATATGAGTAGGAATTTCGGAGCTTATAGATTTCATTACATAAATAAGAAACTAAAATGGTCAGTAATACATTAATTGCGAGAACCTATAATCATCGTTAGACTTAGCTATAACGTCCAATACAATATAAATTTTACTTTGAACATTATTTTCATTTACAGAATTATATTGTAAAAAAAAGGATTATATCGAACAGTTTTTGCATAGTTTGCATCATATTTAAGATTATATACACGAGTGCAATCAGGCTATTGCCATAAAATTCGAGCGTCCACGCCAGAAATATACATACATCAAATGTATCTAGTAGACATATTCAGAGAAACGCTCTCTTCCAATATGCCTATCAGATACTAGTATAGGCTATGTTTTGTTCTTGGATGGCCATATTATAGGTACTCGAATAAATAAATAAGTATAATAATGTAAGTTATTTAAAGATCGTTTTGAACAGAACAATGTAGGTATTTTAAGAAGAAATATAGATTTAAATAGAACTCTTTATAATATACAGGTTTTGTAATTTGCTGAATTGTTGAAATTATGTTTGTACTCCAGAAACATATTTTTAATTTGAGTATTATGTGGACAGATTTTATCACGACTTATTCGGTTGTAAGCTTCTTAAAAAAATGTTTTTATTATAAATTACAAACAGTTTTTAATCCAATATTAATCTACAACAAATTGTCTATTGAAATAAGTCCACTTGACACTTCACATTAGTAATTACTCTTTGTTTCATTCTTATTGCTGTATGATATAATTTCTTTCGCCTCTCAAAAATAACTAATGCTATAGAAACCGTGCTAATGTAGCTACAAAACGCATAAATCTGGACTATTTTCATTTATGGCGTTGTAATTGTGTTAAAAAGGGATGGTGTATGCAGTTATAAATTTTTGTTACTACTTTTATCTGAAAAAAGTATATGTTAGTATATGTGTGTGCTATGAGCCGAATTGTTGTGTGCGAGGACTACTGTACTTTCAGGACGGATATTTACTGCCAGTTATGGTTTCTATGTTAGCAGGATATTGTAAGAACTGCAAGTTTATAACTATTATAAACCTTCGATAACTTGTGAAAGGATCGTAAAGTCCATAATATACTTGAAGTTCAGTATATGTTTCAAGTTACTGGTTTTTAATTTGCGATGCTTGCTAGTTATGGTTGTATAGATAGTTACGAACCGCAAAATTGTAAACTTCTTTCTTTTTCCTTGGTTATAGATTTCTATACCAAAGGCGAAGAATAGGTTGCGAAGCGAGGCCTAAGATTACTTGCATCAGTAGTAGTGGTCTGTCCGGTGCGGCAGTATTTATTCATTAATTACGAGACGCTCTATACAATCTAACGACAGCTTACATTTTGAGTACATTTGTTATTATAAACTAATGGTTTTTACATTTAAATGGTGACATCTATACAGTATCCATACTTATTACCTATTTGTTAAATACTAATTGTAGAAACGACTGAAATGAATAAGTATAGTTGTATAAACTAGACAAAAACTAGGTTTCGGACACTGCACACCGTCAAGGATTACTGACCTTATATTTTTTCATAGCAGTAACAAGTTTCTCAAGGTTAGATACAACTCGGTTCAGTCTATTACCTACCATCGATGTTTATAACCTATTTAGATAATAATGATCTAATTATTATTTATATTATCATCATTCTAGTGTTAAATCCTGGTTCCATTTGAAGCGTATGTTTCGAAGCCTAGAGTCCATTCTCCTACTTTTTGTCCTCCTCTTCGCATGGCCTGCGGCATCCCTAATTGGGGGATCATTAGCATGTCATGCCTTATGACGTCAAGCTAGCATTTCTTTATAAGCATTTATTACCCACACATCTAGCCGGTTTCCGTAAAACGTGGCCGTACCAACGTTGGCGACATTGTTGCAGATTGTCTGCTATGTCACGGATATGAAGCTTACCGCTTATGCAAGAGTCACTAAGGCGATCCTCCGCGTGACTCCACACATCTGTTTTGCCACATATCCATCTCCATGACAAGCAGCAACTCGTTTGTGTTGCTCAACTATAGGCCAGGCATCACTTCGCAAAAGGACAAGTTTAATGATAATTAGATTTATAAGGCATGTCTAGTAGGTGAGGGTAGTATGAGTCAGCACTAGGTAAGGGCACGCCTGGCCGCCCCTCAAGAAGTGTTGTACCGATGCTAATATATGCAGTGAAAGTTGGGTATGGCAGAAGAAGTATGAAAGTAGGATAAACGCAGTTGAAATGAGAGCTTTCAGAAATATGTAAGGCTTAATGTAAGTGATATGATAAGAAACAGTGTGATAAGGGAATATCACAATTGAAAGAGGATGTAGTGACACGAGTTGAAAAAAGAATATTAAGGTGGTTTGGTCATGTAGAGAGAATGAATAAAAGAAGAAACATAAAACATGTATATGGCAGTACCTAATGCGAGTGGTAGATTCGGTGTCGTTCGACCGCGACATAGTTTCCGTAATTAAATTGAAGAAAGTTCATGTGAAAAGGCCTTTAAATAAGCGTGTATGTATGAAGAGATTACTGAAAGTTCATAACGAAATAAATAAGATTCCACAGATGTTACATTAGTGACATCTAGCGAGAAAAGTGAAATTAGCTATGATGAAAAAAATCAGTACTGGGGTTAACATTATTAATATTCTTCTTAACGGTAACAAGCTAATTTTGACTTTGCAATTCACAAAATATAAATACAAACACAATTGTGTTTAAATATTATATTTATACTGGGTAAATGTCATTTTTGATATTTTTGTCCTATAGAATGTAAAAGACGAAAAAAGAGATGATGGATCAGGCGAAGGATGACATGATGATTTGTACACCACAAAAAAAAACAAAGGACGTATGTCAGAATAGAGCAGTATGGAAGGAAAATACATACGGTGCCGACCCCAAATAATTAGGAGAAAATGAAAGTAAAGAGAGAAAGAGAGATTCAGATAGCCCAACTAATGACACACAAAGAGCGAAGCCAATGCGTTGCCAGCCTTAAGAATTAGGAATGGCGGGATAAGATAAGTGGGGTGGGGGAAAGAGAAGTAGGATATTGGAACTCTCTTACTCTTTGTACGATTCACACATCGCTCGAGGCTTAAAAATTTCACGCCGATATTCTGTTAGTCCATGGTATCACACCGAGTGGGCCCTGAGAGCTCTAATCAAGGCAATGATTCCAGCATGACTTTACCACGTATGTATCTATAGTATTGTATTCTACCTAATGTTCTATCGTACAATATGGACCTCCAAGTTCTCGTTAGGTAGTTGTATTGATAAGTATTATTATATCCTTTTTGGATAGTTAATGTAAATTAAATGAAACGAGATTTGTTTAATTTATTATCTAATATAAGGTTACTTTGCATTAGCGTCTATAAAATCATTACACCAAATATTTGTTGCATCGTCTATCTTTAAGTGCGTTACGGCATTTTTATATTTATTATATTTAAAAATAAACCTTTGTAATATAATAGTGATATTAGAATAACGTTTTTAATTATATATTTGTGAACTATTTATTTGTTTAGAAGAGACTGTGAATAGCTCAGGATTCAGGATAGATATAAGAGTGTCTCTTGGATGTTTAATGTTTATAAACAAATAAAACTTTTTGAATTATCCTGAAACAGTTGTTTTATTTATTCAATTGTTGTTTCTTCTTTGCTGTCTTAAATATTAGGGATAGCATTCTTGATAATTCTGAACCACGAAAATTGTATTTATATACTATAAATAATATTATTTTTGTCACGTTCATGCTTTGTTTGTTATATTTAATAGTGTAAACTGTACATACTTTTAAGGTGTCTGCAGTAATCTTTATATACTTAGATATATATACTTCTTCTGTTCGTGTGTCACTGAACTCCTAAACGGCCAACCGTTTTCGATAAAAAAAATCACGAGACAGGATTCTCAATTATACGAAGTGGCATTGGAATCGGGTTTTAGGATTCTAATGAAATTTTTATGTATGTTTGAGTGGGTCTCGGGATCTGAATCGGGTTCTAGAGCTTAATTTTTTCAGGGCAGGACAGTGTCTGCCAGGACCGCTAGTTTTGCTGTATTATTTCTTACTTAAGCACTTTCATTTTTCTAAAACTACTGCGTTTCTGTAGTCTGTTTCTTTGTGGAATTGCAAAAAAAACCATATGTGTACTGAGGGACGAAAAAATATTTAAAAGTATATATATATTAAAGACCTGTGGGATATCTATGAATATAAGAAAGTCTTTGAGAATCGTAAAGATGTTTCCTAATGATTTTTTTATTTACTTTTGAAAAAAATTGGTTTAGGACACAAGCGATCAGTGATTTTTCGTATATCCAAATAAATGCTTTATGAATTTCCGTTGCAACTATTACACATAATATTTATATAATACAGTTGAATTCATCATATCTATGAAAGCTTTACTGTGGATAGATTAGCTTATTCTTTGGCGTTCTTTATATTTTAATATTATATAATATGGCGCGTAAAACTAATAATAATAACTCCTTTCTATGTTAAACTTGATTTGCATATCTTTTCACGTGTTAATATGATTATGGTAATGCATGTCGTTTATACCTGAGACGTGTTTATGAATAACTTGAGTTTATATTTAGTATACCTTCCATTATCAAACATGAAGGTTATTCATGTTTTATCTTATTTATGATTGAATGAAAATCAATTAATGCATTTTGCCCGGACGTTGAAATACAATGTTTCTTAAATACTTACAACACACGTAATGCGTATATTAAATACGTGTTTATACTTATAAATTTTATAGTAAATCTAGTAAAGTAGTAGATTTGCAATGAGAAAAATATAAAATATACCTTCGTCGTTGCCAACCAAGTGTTTTCCACTGTTGAATCTAGGCCTACCCAAGTTTGCGCCACTTATCCTGGTCCTCCCATGTTATCATGCAGCTCCCACCGTCAACTTTGCGCAAATCATCGATATATCGGACTGGAAAGCGTGCTAGTACATTTGCTGAGACCTAGTCTCCACTTCAGGCCTCGCCTGTTCCATCGGCAATCGGTCCTGCGATAAATGTGGCCAGCCCATTACCACTTCAGGTTGCTAATTTTGCAAGCTATCTCGGTCACCTTGGTTCTCTTAAATAAAATTATACCTAATAAAATTATAGGTACCTTAATAACCCCAACAAAAGTGGTTCAAAGAGAAATGCATTTAAAGGTATTTGATGCCTTACCATATAACATCAATATGTACAATATGGCCGTAATGAGATACTGGGAACTCTCAACGCAACGATTTAAATTGCACTTATGTTCTCGTGCAAGTTTTTTGCAGCAACGCCAAAATCCTAGAGGATTTTTCGGGCGATAGCGGGGATTCTATAACGCGTTTGTTTTTCAAATACATTATTATTTTATTATTAATAAAATACAGTCATATTTAAACAAATAATAAAACCAAATTCTTTTCTTTTTACAAAGGTGTAGATTAATCTTCCTGTTTTGATAATAACTGAAGGAGCGAAATGGTTTCATAATTTGATTTTGTGATTTAAAAAAAAAACTATTTTTATTTATTGAGAAAACCAACAGCGAATACACCAATAAAATATAAAATCGTTTACAATAAAAAGTAAGGCTAATAACAGGTTTCCTTATAAACTACCACTTTGGTGACAATTTTACAAATTAATGTTAAGAACAAATTAAACAAATAAAGTCGGGTTGTGTTACGAATGTTACGTTTAAATTTGTATTTTCTATCTATTGAAAATGTTTGTAAAAACTACGTTATGTCTCATATCCTGAATATATCTAATTATTTTTTTGGTAAAATTGATTAGTAAATACGTTTTGTTTGTTTGTTCGAAAAGTTGTTTTGTTTGCACCTACTTTCGACTTCTTGCGGCAACAGGAGCATCAAGTCTGTCTTGGAACTTATTCAAATCGACATTTACCATTATTTATATAAATAATCTCTCTGTTTCAAGGACCAGAAAGAGATGATAAAAAATAACACGAACCTCTATATATGAAAAATATGTGTGTAGTAGATAACAATATGAATGTAGGACGTATGTACGTACATCCATGAACTCTAAAAATGTTAAATCAAAGTTATATAATTATGAAGGTAATATATCTTTCATTACAATCATGATGAAGAACTAAATACTAGATTATTTACCATTAACAATCTGATGAATAATCAATATTGACATAATACAACTCGTATTTTGAAATTTCCGTTGGAGCGTTGATGCCCAACACGGGTCCGATTCCATTTGTTTATTAATTCCATTCCTTCTTAATTAAGACTAGTTTGTCAACGTCAGTCGTATACTAATTACTTATGGCGAGGTATCTGACCGTACAATGTGTGTGCGGTATGTAAAATATTTAGGTCGCGGAACGGGAGAAGTTTTAGACCAGTGTTATTCAATCTGCGAGCCGTTTGCCTTGTATGGATATCGACGCTACGGGTTAGTTTTTCGGAGAAATTTCATGTCATACTAATGATGTTGATAACGTTAGCCTGCGACAAAGGTGTGTGTACATACAGTTTTGCTATATACGTATACGTATGTAACTAAACTCATTTCATACTTTGGTCAAACAATGGCTCTTTCTCCATCAATGTCCATCAATGATATAATAAATTGGGTTTCGAAATTAAGTGCGTATATTATGGATACTAACTATAAAAATATAACTACCTACTCATTACAATATAAATTAATTGATTGCTCATATTAAATAACATATCGTGAATAATACTGATACATGAGAGCTGTCAATTTTGATATTTTTGGACAAGCATGATTGATTCTACGATTATTTTGTTGAAGCTGGGCCAAACACAATATATCATTTTTCTCTATACAGATGGAAATCATCCTAGATCTTAAGAACTATGCAATATAATTTTTATTTATAAAGTTATCTGTGCAGGAATGGAAAAAGTCTAGAATATCCTGTGGCTGGGCAGCTTGCAGTAAGGAGCGACAAAACAACCCACAGCTCCATGGTAGGGTTTTCTCCGTATGGATCGTTACCACCCTTATCTAGGATAGGTATGCTGCCATAATAACCTTGAGTTGTGTTCCGGCATTAGTGGCTAGTTCCCCAGCCTCCATTTAGAGACCGGCAGCACATTGGTAATATATTTGGTGTTACAACTGCAACCGTAGCCGCTTTCCATCAGGTGGACCATCTATCTGTCTGCTGAACTCATTCTTTAAAAAAAAGTATTTATAAATATTGTTTTATTAATTTTACACTATATATAGTTGAGAATTTAAAAAGCAGTTACATACTCACGTTGGACGCGGACAGGGTGAAATTAAAAAACAGTTCCATTTTATAAATCTAAAGACATAACTAAATTTAAAGTAAAGTTTTTCATATGCAACAGGCGTTTACTTATTAAGTTTAATTATTTTACCTATTCTATGCTTATTTTACGTATTAAGCAAATTCAAGAATATGGATCTAATACTTCTTAAAATTAAACTAAAAATAAATTAAGTTAATAAAAAAAGATTGAGAATCACTGTCTTAGTCTTAGAGTAAAGCGATTAGAAATTATTACAATTATTAATTTACAGTTACTTGATAATTAAATGAGATAAAAGGGATTTAATCGAGATCGAAGTTGTAGGCGCTTTTGTTATGGTTGAAAAAGTATTTGATTTCTTTTTGGGTTTATTATCTTGTTTATTCATGCACTATATACTTTATATAGGCTTTGATAAAAATTCAATTGGGTGCAAAAGTGACAGGTTAATTAAGTTTCGAGTTGTGGCAGCGTACCTGATGGCTAGCGCACGCGTCTTATACTCAGACGGCGCGGGTTCGAATCCTGGTCGGAACGCATGCTCCACTTAAGCAATTTTCTGAACTAATGTGCATATGGTGACAATTACCACGTGCTAACAATGGTGAACGAAAATATAGTGGTGAAAGCTGCACATCGAGATAATCGATGTATCAAATCTGCCTAGCGCCTTGGACAAGTGTGGCGGATATGTACTGTCCCCTATAGTGGTAGGTTCGAATCCAGCCGTGAGAAGTTTATGGGCTGTTATTATTATTATCATTTTCTTATAAATTAAGTTTTTAGTGTAGTTTAGTCTGTTCTTGTATAAACAACCTTCAATGATATAGTCAATATACGGATTTGTTATATGCTTTTATTTAATTTTTTAAGAAATACCATCTATTACACAGCAATGTGTTGGTAATTAAGTGTCCTTAAAATTTGATCTTCGGATCACGCAGTGTCTTTCCTTTTGATAATAATGTCTTATATAAGAAGGAATGTAATTATCACGTTTACTGCATTGCTTGTGTAAGTTCATAATAAAATAGAACACAGCATCTGAGTGTAAAATTAATTAAGACGAAATATATAAAGCATACATCTGAACAATCCTTGTGCGAGCATGCCTATTTATTTGAACCAATTTTCATAGAAAATGTATTTATAGGTATTAAAATGTAAGTACTGTATAAACTGGAAATGAATATGGTTACTCTCATTCCGGAAAAGGCAACAGTTCTCCCGAAAATAAAGCTAGATGTTCACTTAGTTAAAGTAATAGAGAAAGGAATATCTACGTGTAACAAGTATCAAGTGAGACAAATCCAATATGCAGTTATGAACAGCCGTTATAGAAATGTACCAAACTGTCTGTGGCTAGCAACAATTTTTATTATTAAAACCATTGGACCGTAGCGAAACGAAATAAATTAAATGTGCTCACTGTTGCAGTGACAAAGATTGTTAGATTTTCAAGTACCAGTTATCTGTTATTAAAGTGAATATAATATTTGTAGAATATCAGTTCCAACTGCATGAAATATGATGGATATTTTGATAAAATAATGTTGCACTGTGAACATTTTATTTTTTAACATATTAAAACAATATTAACGCACAATTGGCGAGGTTTTCGAGCAGGAGTCACAAAGATAATAATTTTTAAATAACCAAAGACATAAATAGTTAATGAAGAAATGGAACACAAAAGTCTGTTAGTTTACTGGAGTAAACTCGAATATATTTTATTGAACAAATTGTACCATAAAAATAAGAGAAAAGTAAAAGTTAAGTCGAACAAACCCACAATTTTGAGTTATATTAGTTTGCATATGAAAATATTATGAAAGAAATAGTTGATATTTTTAACACAAATATACAATGCTATGTGCTAGAACAACTATTGTTGATTTTTTGTCAATATTATAATTATTTGAAACTAAAGAACTCAGCAAAGTATTACCTTAAAAGCTCCCGCGAATACCTCCCCTCCCATCTCATTTATCGATCTATTTCTTTTGTAGAGTTCCGAAACAGCTATTTTGAATCTTTTAAGGCCCCTTATATTCGTCAGTTCGTAACACCCCTTACCCTCAATGTGGTATTATGCGGGTGTAGTGCAACTAATGGTTCCCCTAACATTGAATTTCTGACGCTTCGAGTTTAGTTTGTTTGTATTAAGTTTATTTGTGTGTTAAATTGGAAGATCGATGGACACTAGTGAAAAGGTAGACCAAAAAAGACATGGATGTGTGTGTGAAGAATGAGTTGATGGTTTGTGGCGTGACTGCGGACGTATGCAAAATAGAGAAGTATCGAAGGAAAAATATATATTTGTCAACCTTTAATCTATAATATAAATTATAAATATGGCGTGTATGTGCATTAAGCTATTTAAAAAAAACTGGAACAGACTATATAAACGACGGAGAAACGATGTACATTTTTTAGATTTCTTCTCTCTTGTTCGGGATTCACGTAAAAACTATTGGGCCTATCTCGTGCGGTTATCGCTAATCGATAGCAAATTCTTGAGACTTAAAATCTGCGCTACATTTTATTCTGGGAATCCGTAGAAACTTTCCCGGGAGCGGTTTGAAGTTGTTGAATGCATCATATTTTTTCAATAAAATGATATTTAAATTCTTTTTTAAATCCTGTGTTCCGGGAATTCCACGGGAATTTCAAGTCAAGCGTGGATGAATCGTGGGCATAACCTAGTATTTATACATGCTATAATTATAGCATAATAATATTATGGAGGTACCAATATTTTGTCATCGTCGGTATGAAGATTAAACAAAATTGGGCAAGTGCGGCGTTTCCAAGGTATTGGCTATTATGTTTAATGCTAGAGCAATGTAACACAGAGGCAAATGCATTGAGTATATTCAAAGAAGCCCGTAGTAAATACTTGTTATCCGATTAGAAACAGGTCCCAAACTGACAGTCCCCGTTATGCATAATTATGTACGTTTCAAGTATGTTATCTTATTCATGCATGATACGGTCAAAAGTATATTAACCGGTCCCATTGCTTCGGCATGGAACTTGCCCCTGCAATATATAAAGAACAAACACTATGCTCACGAGGTTACTATACTATTGCAGGCGTTACAGTGGTACCATATACGTAGCTTAGTGGAGTCATAATGACGATAGCGATATACCATTCCGATACGATTGTAATAACCGACTCGGGCTCCAGGTCGGCTGTCTGCCGATTTAATTTACCAAAAAGATACTATTATAATACTATCTGTTAATTTCATTAATTCAATACTTAAATTATATTACAAAAATTTATATAATAACAGTATAATTCAGTAAAAAAGGAATTTAATCGAAGTACTTAGCCTAATATTGGACAATTTGTATACAGGTAAAATACTGAGTCATATAAAAGGCGGTAAAGAATATTGCCGATTTTAGAAGTTAGTACAATTATAATTATATGACTAAAGAAAATTACAGTTATTAATTATTATTGAATGTACTATCTTATTGTTTAACCAACAAACGACCTTTTTGCCACAATTAAACATTAGATTTGCGAACTACACAATTAATGGTAAATTCTTCTTGTTTGTTGAAAAGAATTTATTGTTACTTTGTTTACTATGTTGAGAGTTAAATCATTTTATTTCATGCATTTTTTATTGTATAATGGCGTGGCTTTATCTGTAATAATGATAAAAATTACGGTCTTATTCATATTGAATTCGAGAGTCAAGAGTGTGGCAGAATGCGTTTTATTTAAAGCGTTAAAAATATCGCTGTTAACGAATAGCCATATACTGTATACATACGTTATCTGCAATGTTTACCATCATTAAAAAAGGTGCATCACAAATAACGCTTTCCATTATTTTAAAATTAAAACTTAAACTAATTTATTTATTTTTAATCGGATTATACATAAAGCCAATGACAAGGCATTGCCGAAACTAATTTACAAGTCATGTCCTGATTATGTAAATATTAAATACTAGTTCTGCACTCAGCTTTATTGACGTGGATTTGAATGCCTATGAAACAAAAAGTATTCGATACACCTATATCTTACTTATCTTTGTTATAGGAGTTCATAGCATTCTTCGTGATCGATCCATTCCCAAATTCACAAAGAAGAGTCTATAATAGTATAAAATATCACATATATTAAAAAGTGATTTTGTTAGATCTTTGTTTTCTCGTTCTTCACGGCTTTACTAATGAACTGATTGCAATGAAATTTTATTATCTATGTTTCTACAACACATTTATTGAGCGAAAATGAACATAGGATATTTTTTTTACCGCAAAATTGAAAAGGGGTTAAAAGTTTACGAGAGAGAAATCGCATGAAAGGTATTAAATTGGGAATAAGACCTTTATGGTTTAATGTGACAGGTAATCACACCTACCAATAATTTAAAAAAGGTTTACGCAATATCATGTCAAAGCAACTCCTACGTGTGCAGTCCACTTTCTCAGAAAATTAATTCATTATTCTGCCCACGTGCGCTTCCCACGACCTGCCAGTTATTGCGACTTATTGGTATCGATTTTATAAAAAAAAGAGGTCATAATATAATTCTGTTTACAAACAAAAGATTTTGTTTCAACGCTCGTTTAGTCGATTTCGTAATGAAACCTTTACAGGAACGAAATATCGAAATGAGGGTGGCGGGTTTATAGTTATAGCTTTGGCTGTGTTATGGGAGGGTTCGCGTGTCTGGAAACCGAGGTACTAAAGCACAATAGAGTCCCATGGCCGTAGACATGGCTGTATTTGAACGACGGCGCGCCACTCGCGAGTTGCCGGCAAGCTTCGGTCTCGATCGCGCGTTTACTTCTATTTAAAATTCGAATATCATTTTTTTTTCTTAATTTGGACAGATAATAAAAAATTGCATTTGGCAACTTATCAACTTCAATTTAAGTAGTTTCCTTTTCAATTCACGAGTAGAAAGTGACAACACAAAACAATTAACGAAAATTTAAATTTCGAACATTTTTTCTTGTGAACGGACAGTGAGTGAGTTTCATTACAATAGAATATATAGCTGAATGGACACAATGGAACTTTGCTGCGAGTAATTTTCGTCGCGAGAAAATGAAAGCGTAAGCATTGTGTGGTTTGTTGTTTTTTTATGTCACGCTGACAGGAGTTATCCGCCTAAGTAATCATTCGCTGGTAATTTTGTATTCAATTTCAAATTTCCTTCTTTTAATATGCAAACATCACTCAATTTTAAAAGGCCAGTCGTTGGGATCATTTTATACTTGCATAATAATGCCAAGTTTTTTATCTTTTACATGCGATGACGTCTTATGTACAAACGAAAAAGTTAAAATTAATTGTCTGAGTTTTCATTGGAAAAAAAGAACCTTGACTTAATGTTCTCAAATAAATACAAGTATCAGGCAGTTATAATGCGTCAAGGTTACTTATCATTGAATGTAATATGAATATGCTTATAGACCGAGACAGCCTACTTTTGGATATAATTGGACTGCGATAAATAATGTAGCATAAGTCCAAGAAATGTTAGTTCGTATTGTATGTGTAGAGCGGAAGAAGTAAAGTACTGTTCCTAAATGAAAGCTTCGCCCGCAATCATAAATCCCCGTTATAATTACAATGACTAAGAATAATTATTCTATCCACTTATGTCCGTTTCCTTTGTCTTACTGTTAAAATTCAAATGCAAAATTCAAATGTTTTTATTCAAAATAAGTTCCACTGGAGAACACTTTTTGAAGGTCATACATGTAGGTTAAATTTAATTTTACTTCCTAGGCTATGTACACCACTTCGCAACGTGTTATTGCTGTTAAGGAGAAGAAGCGGCAAGAAACTCCCCAGCAACACGTCTTACTAAAAAATATATATTTATCTCTTATTCTATTTATATCTCAAGTTTTTTTTATTCATTAATGTTCATTCACTTGCTCTACTATCAGTTGAATTTTGACATTACTTGTATGAAGCTTGGAGCTTATGTCACATTTTAACCGATAGTAAGGCAAATGAACGGTCAGTAAGATATAGGAACCGATCATTAATTGTTTTGTTTGATCTTAATAACACTTATCATTTAACGCTACTTTTATCTATATTTTTTGTATTGGTTAAGAGGTTATCAAACTATCCAACGTGATTGTTCTTTATAAGACGCTATTGACTGCATTGGCTATTAATAACTATATATATATATATTAAACAAAAGATCTGGTTTTGCTTAGACTTCAGGCTCAACTGCCGACAGATAATTTTTTAATAAGCAATTCACGGTATTTTTTCAAAATCATTCATAATACATTAAGCATCCGATATCAAAAGTTCTAATATTATATAAAGATATAAAATAAATTCTTATATGCTCACTCCTAATAAGTCTGCCACAATCTTATCTTAATTATATCTTAGAAATGATTAAGACTTAAAAGATAAACTTTGGCAAACAGATAATCAGCAGAAATACATCTATATTTACCTTTTTATTGTTAGAGTACAGTAGACAGGTTAACGGTCCACCTGATGGAAAGTAATATTGATCGCCTATGGACATTTGCAAGACCAAAGTTGCTAACGTGCGGACTCGAAGGGCGACTAGAACTTTACCAAAAATGCCTCACCACAATACATAGTAGTTTTGCGGTATAGTTTAGACCAGCGGGTAGTAATGTTCCAAACGAGCAATTGTCCTAACATCTGGCTGCCATTGCTTTGATGTTGTTTTATTGTCTTTTATGACAGAACACACGGCAGCAGTTCTTCACGGCAGAGTTTCTATCCGTGCAGGAACGGAGAAAGAATACAATTTCCTGCGGCCCGGCGGCCTGTCGTAGAGGCGACAAACAACCACAGCAGGTGGTAGGCATTTTCCCGACTGGATGGCTACCACCCTGGTCTAGAGTATGTCGCCATAAAACCTTGTGTTGTGTTCCGGCATTAGTGACCAGGTTCCAGGCTCCCTAAAGAGAGCAGCAGCGCATTCGTAGCACCTTTGGTGTTGAAAATGTCCATAGGCGATGGTAACCGCTGTCCATCAAGTGGGCCGTCTGCCTGTCTGCTGATCTCCTGCAATAAAAAAAAAGCAGGATTTTATAAATTGAATTATTTCTCCGTCCCTGTATAGATAAAAATATATAGATATAGGTGCCTTCCTGTATCGGCAAACAGTGATAGCGGCTGGTGAGGGCCAGAGTCACTACTCATTGTTTAAAAAAAGTTAAGTTCGAACGAAAAATGTTGTAGAGGTGCCTTCTCTTTATCTATAAATAAACTTTTACTCCAGACCTGGTATGGTTAAAAAATCCGGCCCTAATCTGTTCAAAGTTGAAAGATTAAAATATCTGTGATCTTCGGTCTTGGTAGTACGTAAAAGCTCTACCGGGAATTGAAATATTACTTTGTTTTAGTCAGTTAATATTTTCAGTTTTTAGGTTTATATATTTTCAGTTAATGTTGAAACTTTTAAATTGTTTCTATTTACGGATGTCACTATTATTTGAGTACATACGTTTGTTTTGTATCGTTAAAAATGCTTTTATCACAGCAAAAGTCGTCGAAAAACTGATGGACTCTTCAGTCACTTGCCTTACAGTTGGTAGAGTTTTAACATTATATTGCATGGAGTTTAATTCTGTCAAATTTAATTGCAATTATTTGTTATGTCTAATTATTTGACGTTGACTATTTATGTGCCAGTCATAGTTAATCAATGGGCATCTTGTAATGATTACAACATGAAGGTAAATGAAGTCATCAGAATGAGACTTGCGCTACGAGATAACTTATCGTACATTTTACGTATATACAAAGTTTACATATAGGAAGGATGGGATAGAGAGATCGGATAAGAGGAATGAAATAGAGGAGATAAGATAGAATTATGTAATATAGGGATGGGATAGACAGAACAGACGAGAGGAATGAAATAAAGGAAATCAGATAGGATAGTGTAATAGAGAGATGGGATAAAGGGGATGGGATAGAGAGATCAGACGAGAGGAATAAAATAAAGGAGATCAGATAGGATAATGTAATAGAAAGATGGGATAAAGGGGATGGGATAGAAGGGTGGGGATAGGATCATGAAATCGAGGGATGAATAGGGAACTATTCCATGAGCGAAGGAAGTAGGCTCTATTTTATTCATCTTACAAAACACCATTAGCCCTAAACAAACCGTTTCATGCCGATATTCCGTGAAAGTGTAGTTTACACTGAGTGCTCACACTGAGTGCTGAGCTGTAACAAAGTTAATGATAGCAGCATAGCTCTGCCATGCCAAATAATAACAAACTTAAAATATGGCATCTGTGGTTACTTTTCTTTGCCTATTCGGATATTGAATGGGGCCGTTCAAGGCTCAAGTTGCGTGGTTTATGCAACTGGTAGTGTACATGTATGTCTGCCCTGCTCTACTTACCGGCAAGTTATTAATCTAATCCAATTACAATGCCTAGCGTATTGCACTACATGAAATACGAAGTTAACTACACCGCCCCGTTTTCGTTGAAAATTCAACATTCACTTGAAAAACTGATAATTGAAAAAGAAAGCCTTAATTTATATATTTAATGGTTAATTGGCAAAGCATTCTACGCAGTTGAAGAATATATAAAAGCCATAAAAAATAATACAAAATAAATAAATAAATATTATTATAGAAATCATCTGTTCTCCTTAGGAGTTTACAGGCAAAAATTAAAATTGTGTTGGTTATATAATATCGATGTATGATATATTAAAAATTTAACTTGACTTACTGACTTTATAATTATTATAGTAGTTTTAAGCACAATTAGCATGCCACAATACGAGGAACCTTTTAAACAACATGTCATCTTATATATACGCCATGTTTTCTTGAGAAAATAAATTATTGATTAATGAATTGAAATGAAATTGATTTAACATAGCAAGTACAGGGAACATAAGATTAATTATTTATTATCAATACGTAAAACATTTTTACAGGAGTGTCCAAAGTGAACTCTGGTACCCGCACTAGGTCTCTATAGGTCCTATATGGCGGGCCATAGTGGAATTCGGTGCGGTGTTAAAAGTATTTTTCACTCGTAGCGTGGTATTAATATAGTCAATTACTTAATAACAGCATAATCGTAATTTATATTTTTAAGTAGTTTACTGTGTTTTATCTATAGGCACTGTAGCTGCTTTAGTAAAGTTAAGTAGGTTTTTTATTCTGAGGTGAAGTGTAAAGCAATACTCTGAATAAGTGGTGCAATTGTTTTCTCGGGCCGTCTCTTATCCCGGCCTACTAGCAGTTTCAGTTATAATTGATGGTATAAGAATAATAGACATTATTAACATGAATAGACCTATCAAAGTCAAAGCAGAGTAGCATGAATATTGATTGTTAAGATAATTATCCACAAAAACTAATAATAAGAAATCATTTTACTTCAAGGTGGATACTTTGATTATGTAGTTTATGTTTAGTACTGTAATATTTTTATGATTGTAACCTACATTATGCCATTCAATGCATCATGATTTCAAGTGCACACGTGGCTAGCTATCGATCTCAGCGTGACGTAAATAAATTCGATTGGCCAAGGTTCACTATTTCAGAGTACGTGAACTCTTATCTACGGCATATCTTGGATCAGAAAAAGACTCAATTAATGGAGTCGAACTTGAACTACCAAGTGGTTCAAGTTTGATAACATCAATTTAGTTTCACAGTGTAAAAACTTAATTCTTGTCTCTCGTCTTGACCACAGGTCGCATTGTGCGCCTTCTGCATGGGTATAAGGCCCCGGTTAAGCCCGACAAAGTAGACGAAAATATAAAAACAAAAAATTTAAAGAAAAAATAGTTTGTTCATCGCGGCAATGTTTCAAGACATCCTTAATTGGCAAAAAACCGGATGAAACTAATACGAGCAGACCTAGAAAGGCAATCTAGGAGCAAAGTTGCAAAAAAATATAGCCCGATAAATACACTACTGCTTTAGTAGACTAACAAAGAAATTAATGATTTTGGTGAAGGCTGATATGGTGATCTTTGGTGTGACAGAGGACGTTGGCCAGAATAGAGGAATATGGAAGACAAAGACATACTGTGCAGACTCCAATAACTGAGAAAAGGTAAAAGAAAATGCACTAGTACTGCCTTTCATCCGGAAATAAATCCACAGTGGCGGGTAGACTTTATAACATCAATTTGAAGAAGTATCGAATTATTTTTGAACAAAATTTGCTTCGTTTTCCTCCACTTCGCGAAATCTTCAGCATCCCTTATTACGAGACTATTAGACACATTTTTTTATCAAAATCAAGCCGGCGTTTGTTGGGTCTACTCTCCAGAGTTTATGGCTTACCCGTATTACCAAAGTTTGACAGAAGGTGTCTAGAAAGACGTTAATTACCCTGATTAGTAGCTTGTTTATTTCCTTAATACCTAACCGTTATACGTTACAGTTTGTCGTGGTAGACAAACTTATTAGTTATATGTCTAAATATAACTTAGTTTAAATTAGTATTATTGTTCCCTACAAGTTACTTAATGTATGTTGATTTTGCAAAAAAAGCAATGCAACTATAAAAATGGAATATTGCGTCTTTTTCATTCCTGGCCTCGAGGACTCGATTGTCGTGAAGTTCCCACAGTTAACTACCAATTCACTTCTAATTATGCTGAATTCTTTTCAACCGAGAATCTCGGTGGGAGTTGCATTTATACTTAATTAACATTTCATTCCGAGTAAGTAAAGTTGTATTGTTTTGCTAATTTGCATCATTGTTATTAGTTTCTAAAGTTTGTAAATCTGAATTAGTTAAATAGTTAACTTTAGAATAAGGTCTTATTATCTTTTGTATGTTTTTAACAACTTATCACTTAACTAGAAAACCTGTCCATAGGATGGCAGATTTAACTCGTTGGCATGTTAATTAACTCTTTTACAATAAAAATATGATTCGAGCTTAAGCTTCAATTTATTTCAAGAATCTTTTTGATGATAATGTTTAAATTAATATTTGGCTTTCAATGCCGTCGGATAGATTGTATCTATGTATATTTCTTAACTTTCCGGTGAATAGCTTCACTGCCCATGTTATGGACAATAACAACAATATGTCTTTTGCATACAATCCATCCATCTCTTTTTTGTTCTATATTTACCCTTGTACCATCATCACCCATCATCTTGCAGTTTAATAACAATTTTGTCATGTGACAAAACTGTGAATATTTAAAAAAAATATCGACTTGAAGAATGGTAGAGTTTTTAAATAAGAAAAATGTTATAAATATAGGAACATTGTTTGTCTTTAGAATATTATTTTCGTATATTACAAAACAGGATTTCTGCAATGAATTACACTATTTAATGTTGTTTAAATGTCTTAGACTACTTAGGACCCATCTAGAGTAAGATTAATATCTTACTCTAGATGGGGAGAATGTTTTACATTAATCATCTAAAGACACAATTTGACAAAAAAAATATCCAGAAACTTGTTTAGTAAGGAAAACAAGGTATACCTTTGTTTGGACACAGTAATTACATTAAATACATCCATGTCATATGAGGTAAAAGTTCAAGGTAACGTGATATGTCTTGTACAGTATAATAATAAGGTTCGTAAAATATTTACGAAAATATTAATACGTAGTGTAATCATAAGTTTATTTAATTAATATAATAAAATAAAATCGCAGACAAAACAAATTGTATATCCAAATAAGCAGTTACGGTTATGGTAATATACAACGGACATCTGGCGATCCAGACACCAGACCATAGTAAATAACGAGAAATACGTTTCCGAATTTACTATACGGTATCGAACCGAGTTATACTTGTGTGTTTATTATGAGAAAAAACCGGTTAAGTCCATATTGTCTGTAGGGTTCCGAGGTGATTATTCCCTATAGTTATGTTATCTACCTACAAAACTTCGAAAATACTCCATACTTCAAAAACGAACTATCCAAACAAATTTTAAATCCTAGTATTTTTAAGCTCTACTACCTACCTTGAACTTAATGTCAATTTTTCATAACATACTTTAAAAACAGTGAAAACACTTTTCAAAAGCTAATATCATTTGTTAACATCATTATATTAATTATAATGAAAACGTTCGTTGGAAATATCGCTTTGATTTTTAAAGACTTGTCTAGAAAGACTGCGCGCTTGAACGCTGAAATATGTTAGTAATATACAAGTACATACACAATCAGTTCCAAGTATCGTAAATAATAACACTAGCACACAAAAAGTGGTCTCTACTTTTGACCAGACCCATCTAAGCTTATGTATTCCGATCCGCTTAATCCAAATCTGGAAAACCAAAACGAAACCAAATTGACTTCGGATTGGGATTCAGCGCAACGAAAAACAAAAGAAGAACTGATTGGGTCTGGTCAAACCACTTTTTTTGGTGGGCCGGTGTAATTTTAAAACAATTAAGTGTACTAAGGCTGGTTTGCACCGAAGTTTCTCCATACATTTTTGGCGATTATTTTATTTTAACCATCGTCGGTTAATAGTCGGTGCACACCAGCGTTAGACTTGAGACGTATGACAAGCAAGTGAAATGAAATGAAATCAAATAAAATCTTTATATGTATGAAATATGGATAACAAGATGTTATGATACGGTGAGAAAATGTTTCGCCATTTACTGGCATACTAACTAATTAAACTAAGCTAATTAAATTTAAAATTTCATTATGCGTTTAAAATTCATAAGGGGAGCTACAAATCTATGCAAGTGCAATAGACATTGCCACCGTAATTATCAGAAGCTACCTAATTAATCTAGATAACACTTGAACGAAAAATGGGAACCAGTTCAGAAGGGTACCAAAATATTCTTCAATTATAGGCATCCAATGAGATAACGTTGCACGCGTTGCAAGTATTCTGGGTGCTTTGCCTATAGATGTGTAGTCTACGTATAGTTTTGAATTTTTATAACAAAAATTCGGAACTTATGGTTTTAAACTATTGAGTTCAATAACATTTATTCATCTTATCACCATGAATAAAACTCTCTATGTCATTTATTACATTTCGATATTTTGTACTCTAAAATCAGTTTGGGCCGCTTATATTTGTACGAATTATAAATCAATGACAACATTGTCAATTCACTTAACAGGTATTATTTATATAATTTTGATTATCAGTAACATAAGTCGTAAGTTTTATCGATAATATTTTATCTTCTCGTATATATTTTTAAATTTCTTAAGATAAATATACTTCACTAAAACCTAAGCAGAGGGGTATTAATTATTTGTTTGACGAACTCACTTTGAGTGTAAAAAGCCTTTTACAGGTCAAGTTGAAACAAGTATAAGTGTTATAAAGTGGTCTTGTTAGTTTCGAAGTTTTGACCTGCGATATCGATCGAGAGTGCATTCGGCTAGCGGCATTTTGTTCACAGGTAGTGTGGGGCTTTGTTTTTGAGCGTTCATTGACCTTAGTCACCCTTCGAAGGGCGGCACGCTGTCTGCAGCAACCCTCGGATGTGCATACGACACGCGTCAAGATCTCATTAAAATTTTACATTAAGGATATCAAGCCGTGTTTTGATTAAGATATAAACAATTTATATTAAGTGTCGTGAACAGTACCTGAAGTATCTAGAGTACATATAGATGACATAAATAAATAAGGGTGCAAATAAGGGTTTTAGCTATTTGGCCACGTAAATATTACATTGACAGGTTAGTTAAATAGAGTAGAAAATCATACAGAAGCCACTTTTGCACATTTTTCGGAACTCTAGCAAACCCAACATTATGGCAAGAGTATTTTTGTTCTTATCTACTATAATCATAACTAACTATACTACCATAGTAACTTTTAGTTACTTATGTCGATTGTAGTATAAGTATCAATTTAGCTTGTTTACAACATATGCTTTTGTCAAAATAACCTATGATTTTACTTTAATAATGAAGGCTACTAAGTTTGTAAGTAAGTGCTTTATAACAGCATGTAATTTCACAGAATATTGTGAGAAGGCCAAAAAAAGTCATGTTCCAAACGATATGGAGGGGTCAAATGCATACATATCAATACATAAAAGGTCTTAATGTGTATGATTATGATCATTATGACCGACGTACATGTGCCTACTTAATTTTAATTGATAGTCGGTAGTAGAAACTTACTGATGTCACGCAATCAAGCATTTGTGTACGTCGAACCTCATTTAACAAAGTGTTACTCTAGTAGATATTATATATTCCATTTAAACACGCTACAATAGTAGTCGACAATCATGTTCACTCGTTGCTTTTATTCCTACAAAGTTAATATTCTGTTTTTATGTTTTCAATTTTTTCCTTGTATTTTGTTTAATATTGTTTTGTTTCATCCTGATGATGTAGGAAGTACTAGTATGGATATGGCCACAGTATTTGAGTGTAGTAGTTGGGAAAAAACGTAAGGTTTAATAAAAGACTAAAAGGATTATGGATGGGTACGCCAATGACAAAAAAGCTATGGAATGTCGCTATCTTGTTATAATTTATCAATCACGATTGGGTTACATCGAGTTATTGTCACTGAACCTTAATAAGCATAATAATAATAATGTATAACTTATGTTTATAGAACTTGAGTATGTCAGATTGATTGCCTTCTCTTCACTGAGAGTAATAAATTCAAAATGCCTTTCATAGAATTTAGATGCCTTAACGATTTGAGAGTTACGTGAATATCGTAATAGAAAATACATGTTTTATCAGAATGGTAAGTCAAGATCAAGCGAGCAGAACTGCAGCAAAAGTTCCAGTACATTACAACTTTTTTTTGGTGGGTAGATGTCAAATAGTTAACACGTATTAAAAAGTGCTCTCTAATTTTCTTAGATTTAATTATTTACAGTTAAATTATTAATATCAAACATATGTCTTTTTAAAGTAACTAGCACAAATCACTTGCCTGAGTGTTATCTCCTGTAAATCTACACTATTTCTGCCACTTTCACGGAAACAATTATAACCCACTGTGTGTCATCATGGACGCAAACCAAAAGGCCTTCGCTGAGCTGTCCTCACTTTTCATGCAGCGAATGGAAGCCTTTGAAGGTGAGCTGAGAAATGCAACACCAACTACCAACATTTCCACACTGAGTACGGAATTCTTGTCATTCAAAAACCTTATTTTGAAGTCATTGAAGTCTCTCCAGGATCAAATGATGCTTGTGTCGCGTTCTATAGATAATTTGGAGATGCGGACTAGACGCAAAATACTACTTCTGCACGGAGTGCCTGAAGCAAAGCAAGAAGATGCTGCTGCTCTGGTGAAGGATATAATATGCACTAAATTGAAACTTAGTAACTTTTCATTGGAGAACATCAATCGTTGTCACAGGATAGGCAAGTCCACTTCGTCCAAGCCGCGCCCTATCCTGCTCAAGTTGACTGACGTTGCTATTCGCAGCAAGATATGGTCCACCAAAACCCAATTAAAAGGCTCGGGCGTGACATTATCGGAGTTCTTGACAAAGTACAGACATGACTTGTTCATGCGCGCAAGGCAGGAATTCGGCATTTCGAAGTGCTGGTCGCGTGACGGCGTAGTGTTCGTACTAGGTCAGGATGGATCTCGACATAGTATTAGTCGCATCGAAGACTTAAGTGGAATCAATCCCACGCAGACTACTGCTATGCCTGTCTTGCCTGCTCTTGCTTCAAAGGAGCAGCAACCCACAACTCGTCGTATGGCCGCAAAAAAATAGTGTTATGTAGATCGTCAGTCATAATATCTATTTTGGTTTTTTATTTTATTTTATATACCACTTTTCTGTTATAAGTTTTAATGATTTCACTTTCTTGATTTTAGTTGTTTATTTATTTTGATGTAAAGTAGTAGGTAGGTACAAATTTTAGTTGTGGCATGTTCCGAAATCCATGTGGAGCTATTTAGAAATATGTAATGGCATGCCCGGAAATTTATGTTCAGCTTATATTCACATACAATAAATTTATATTACTAACTTAATAATATTATGATCATCTGTCTCAGGGTATTGAATTTATGAAATGTATTTTCAGTTGTCTATTTATTAATATCTAGTATATTGATGTATAATAGATATTAATAGTTATATGTTTAAACTATTTATATCTAGTATACTTACTTATTATTATAATATTTTTATTGGAACACAGGCAGTGAAGCTAGTTTGAAAGTTAATTTTGTTTCATTGTTTTGGTATATATTTTTTAATTAGTTAATAATTTACATATTTGTATCTTATATAATTATTATATATTTATAATATTTACTTGTAATGCAACATTCAAGTAGTGATGAAAGTGACTTGGACGATTTTCTTTCTTGCTCGGATAGTCTTGGTTCTGATGATGCTCGGCCTCTTCAAACAGTAATAGATTCTCATCTGTCAAAAATGTCCCAAAATTTCAATATCTTACATATCAATGCGCAGAGCATTCCGGCTCATTTTACTGATATGCAGGCTTCACTTAATAATCAGAATGTACATGCTATCATGGTGTCCGAAACGTGGCTTAAACCTTGTCTCCCCACTTCTTCTTACACATTGCCTGGTTTCCACCTGGTGCGCCATGATCGAATTGGTATTACCGGTGGAGGTGTTGCCATTTACTTACGCTCCCACATTCCTTACAGAGTCATCAAAACATCACCTCAACCATCTCCACCTGACACAGGGGAATATCTATTTATTGAAGTAATTTTAGGTTGTAAGCGTGTACTTCTCGGTGTGTTTTATAGTCCCTCCCTCCGGGTAAACTTCTTCTCTTCTTTTGAAGAGTTGCTATCCGATTTTAGTGTCTCCCATGAGCATATAATCCTCATGGGTGATTTCAACACATGTCTTTTAAAACGTGACCCTCGCGCAATCAATTTTGAAAATGTAATCAAATCATGCAATCTCACTATTCTTCCACTATCTGCTACTCACCATTTTCCAAATTCTACTCCTTCTCTTCTCGATCTTATTTTAGTATCTTGTCCCTCTTATGTTTCTACACATGGTCAGTGCTCAGCAGATGCCTTCTCATACCACGACTTGATCTTTGTCTCTTATAAATTGCGCCCGCCCAAAACCAAACCTAAAATTTGTATGCAGCGTAACTTTAGTGGCATAGTTATGGATAGTCTCATTAAGGATGCTCGTGAAATTGACTGGTCTGAGGTCTACAAAGCAGTTTCTGTCGATGAAAAGGTGCATGTATTTAATGCAGCTTTGGTTAAGTTGTATGATTTACATGCACCCTTAAGGGCCATAAAAATTAAACACTTACCTGCTCCCTGGCTGACAGATGAAATCAAATCCTTGCAGCATAAAAAATGTTCAGCTAAGAGCAAATATAAAACTAAGCCTACAGAAGCCAATCGTGCCAAATTTGTCAAGATCCGTAATCTCTGCAATAGAGTGTGTAGGGACGCCCAACGCCGTTATATTCACAAATCTCTTGAAATTGATGATCCTGCAAAAATATGGAAATTTCTTAAAGCTCTAGGAGTTGGCAAATCTACGAATAGTTCACTATCACAAGATGTAAACTTCGAGCTGTTGAATCGGCATTTCTCCTCTACTGCTAAATTCAATAGGCAGTCTAAAACTGCAACTTTAAATTTCCTTTTTAATGTGCCAACTCCTGCGTATCCTTCTTTTAACTTCTGTCAATTCTCTGATTGTGATGTTAAGAAGAGCTTAATGTCTATCAGCTCTAATGCAGTCGGCAGCGACAGTATTAGCCGCAATATGATCATTCCTATATTAGACGATATCATTCATGTAATCACCCACATTCTTAATGCCTCTCTATCTTCGGGTACATTTCCTGACTCCTGGAAGAAAGCTCAAGTAATTCCATTACCTAAAAAACCCAATCCTTCTTCCTTTTCCGAATATCGTCCCATTTCCATCCTACCTTTCCTCTCTAAAGTACTGGAGCGGCTTGTACATAAACAACTCAGCGTCTTCCTTAATACCAATTCCCTTATCAATCCCTTACAATCTGGTTTCCGTCCAGGACATAGCACCACTACTGCACTAGTGAAGGTCACTGAAGATATCCGTCATGGTATGGGAAATGGTCAATTGACTATATTGTCGCTGCTTGACTTCAGTAGTGCTTTCAATAACGTTGATTTTGATGTCCTTCTAGGTATCTTGAGTTCTCTTAACATATCTCCAACAGCTATTGACTGGTTTCGTAGTTACCTGTTTGGACGCCGGCAACGCATTCGCGTTGATGATGTTTGTTCATCATGGTGTGATTTGTCTGCTGGTGTTCCACAGGGCGGCGTTTTATCACCTCTCTTATTTGCTATCTTCATTAACTCAATTTCCAATAACCTTTCTTCGTCATACCACCTCTATGCAGATGATTTGCAGATCTATACACAATGCAATGCAAGTGATCTTTGTGAAGCTATCCACAGAACTAATAAGGATTTCACTAAAATACTCGACTGGAGCAAAGCCCATGGTCTTATGGTGAACCCAAATAAAACGAAGGTTATTATAATCGGTAGTTGTAGACTTATTTCCAGAATTGATTGGTCATCACTTCCCCGTGTTAAATTTAACGATGTAGTCATAGAAATCAGTGAAACTGTTAAGAATCTGGGAGTTGTCATTGACAGAGAACTGTCTTGGCGGCCTCACGTAACTGAAATCAGTAGGAAACTTTTCGCGTCATCCGCTTCGCTCAGAAGGTTGAAGAATTTCCTGCCTACTGCTACTAAGGTTATGCTTGCACAATCCTTGCTTCTTCCCCTACTTGATTATGCAGATGCCTGCTATCTAGACATAACCCAGGAACAACTAGATAAGCTAGAACGCCTTCAAAATGTTTGTATCCGGTTCATATTTGGTTTGCGTAAATATGACCATGTCTCCGAATTTCGTGATAAGCTTAAATGGTTACCTATTCGCTTTCGCCGGAATGTTCACCTACTCTCACTTTTACACAATATCCTTTACAATCCCTGTTCTCCCCAATATTTAAAGGAACTTTTTAGTTTTCTCTACCAATCTCATTCCTGCAATTTGCGCTCAAATGAAAATCTTTTATTAAGTATACCTGCACACACTTCTTCCTTCATAGGAAATTCTTTTGCCGTACAGGCTGTTCGCCTGTGGAACTCCCTCCCTTTATCAATCAGACAAGCTAAATCAATTTCTACATTTAAAAGTATGGTCACTGACCATTACTGGTCCATTAAATAAAAATCGTTGCATTAAATTAATGTATCTATTGTTTGAATGTATATTTATTTATAATATTATCATATATCTAATTATATATGTATATATGATTATCTATATGTATATATAAGTAGTATAAGTATATAGTACTTTATTTAAATTTTGTTTTTTTTTTATAATACACCACCAAAAATCTTATATTTAAATTTCGTTCAAAATCTCCTGACACCGGGTTGCCTGGAAGAGATCGCTATAAGCGATAAGGCCGCCCATTGTTCTAAAACAAAATGTATTCATATCAATTGTCTAGATTTAAGTTTATGGTGAACAATAAAGAGTTTTCATTCATTCATTCATTCAAAACTTTTCTTGATTAATAATATTAACTAGTGATCACTCAGAGGTCGACATTCTGAGGTTCCAAGGTTCTGTTGTTAAAGACTATACTTCTGTAATCACAGATTTAGGCAAGGCTACACTGTTAATTTGACTTTAACAATAAACAAAAGAGTATAAGTATATGCGTATGTGTGTCAAACACATGGTAGTGTGTGTAATGTTTTTTTTGTTGATTTAATGTATTTTATGCAGAATTTAAAAAATATATTGTCATTCTACACTCCTTCTCTATATAATCTATAAGTGTGCTAAATTTCATACTCCTCCGTCTGCGCAATTTTCGTAAAAAGGGGTACAAAGTTTTTGCTTTACGTATTCATATAATGATAAAACTTATGTTTAGGTAAATCTGACAAGAATATTAATTAGGCATATGTATAGATTACAACATGTACCTACTTTTTAGCTATTAACATTTAACAACAAAATGCATGACGAGGTTTATTAAAATTAGGTAAAGAAGCAGTGAAGTGAAAACTTTGTGAAGTTTTCTTGGCTTATATAAAAATACAAGTGAAAGAATTAAGAAATCTTAGCCAAATGAAATTGCGTACCCGTTAAATGGATATTTCTCGTTTTCTCTTTGTATTGTATAGGCATGCCTTTTTATTTGAACAACAATTAAATATTTGGCAAGCTTGTGCTTAATTTAAATGCGAGACTATGTGTGAGAAAAGTGTGGTTTATAAAGACGTCAATGTTTTCTGTTTATGGTTATCAATGGCCAATTAAAATGATAAAAATGGCTTGGAATATTAAATAATACATTTTGATTTGAATCAAGGATGCAATACACCATTCCATACATACTCATGTAAAGTATACTATGAAAGTATTTCGGGTTTATTGTTTAGGGTCTGTTTTAATAGGAACTGTTCATGAAAATGTTTCATAGGTTATAGGTTATATCTGAACTTGCGATATAAAGATTTCGCTTTATGTCTCAAAATGCGCAATTATGTGCAAAATATGATTTTTTACTCACAAAGACATAATTTACAAAGAATATGTTTGGGTACGTACATAAGTACATGGTTTTAAGTTAGAATCTACATTCATATTCTATTAGCATAATATTTTATATTATTACGATTGTAATTTTTGTCTATGCCAATAAAGTCTTAAAAATCTAAATACAAGAGCATATTCTGCACGCTTATAATTTGCTACATTTTTCGTTTGATAGTTTTTCATGTATTTATTGAGACAAATTTCAAATTTCAAGATAATAAAAGTAGAAAAAAATCGCATTAAATTTATATATAAATGTTGTTCAATAATGTAAAGTTTTGTAGCCATGAATATTAATACACCTCCATGAAAAAAATAAAAATTGCATGCAGATGCAGGTTAATGCAACATTTGAGTCACGAGAGCAACAGGTGCAATCTTAATATTAGGTGTTTTTTTAATATAATTCCGTAATTAAGCCGAGGCATCTGTTCTCGAAACATCTGTCTTTAACTCTTTACTTAACATGTGGATGTTTAGTTCCAAATGAGGAATAAATGATTTAATTTCGACTCTAAAAAGAAATTATCAGCGGTGCGCAGACGCCTTGCATAATGATTACATTAAACGGCCAGTGAACCGCTTTCCGGTGTCGGATCTACTGATGTTTTGAATAGTAGTATATGGGCTTTTTTAAAATTACAGCTTTGTATTGATCTCAACAGCTGTTTCCATTTATGCACAAATTTCATTATACAGTTTAAGCACAAAATTATTTAGGCAACAATTTTAGTTGATAATTTTACTTTTTGCACAGAGCTCATATCTACCTTTGTGGTTTATTCATTCGCAAAAAGATGGCACTATTAAACAATAATAAGGTATGTTTTAATGAAAATTCGGAAATAGAGTAGGGATTATAGCTCGTCGCAATGTTTGAAGATCATTGATAAAAAAGGTAGTAGTCGGTGACGCGTCATTAAATATACATTATTGACCCTGATACGCCATATAAGACTAGTGGTTATGGAGAGCTGTGCTGTAGTATCAACTAGGTTACTCCCAGGTTTATCTTTGTTATTACTAACTTCCACTATTGGAGAACAAGTTTTAATTCCTGCTATCGCCGCTCCTATATCAGTCGTTTTAAACAAGTACGAAAGTAAGGTTTTTCTTTGCAGCTCAATAGTGTCTAGTGCCGAGATAACACTTATCCTACACCTCGCCACAAAACCCTTATACAACAAATTACCCTATATGTAAACCATATTGAACGGTGATTATAAAAAGTAAAAGTACAAAAATAAACAAGTAATAATGACTATATCGCGCCTTTACCGCCATTTTAATCGTAAGCGACATTTGAATGATTGAATAATTATTTTTTGATGCAAATGGTGTTTTAAGCTATTATTTTATTTTAAGACTTTCGGTTTTAGTCAGATTAGACCCTAATAATTCAAAAATTGAAAGTCTTAAAACCAAATAATAGTTTGAAAAATATATTTAGATCCAAATGTTGCTTCCGATGAAATGGCGGTAAAGGCTTGATATGTACTTATGAAAAGATGCGTTTAAAATAGAGTCAGTATTCGAGTAAGTTATAGGAGATAATTTAAGAATTTAGATGAAGTGAACTCTTACTATAATAACTACTAGCTGTCCCGACAGACGTCGTCCTGCCCGGAAAAGCTTCAATCGATATGCCGACAGCATTAAAGATTATAATTAACAAATAAAAAATAGGGGTTGATCGTAGAGGGCTGAAAATTTAGCGATGTATGTATTTTTTAATTCTGTATCATAAAAAAATCTTTAAAAATTAAAAAAAGTATAGTGGTGGATTACCTTAACATTTAGGGGGATGAAAAATAGATGTTCGATTCTCAGACTTACCCAATATGCACACAAAATTTCACGAGACTCGGTCAAGCCATTTCGGAGTTTAACTATAAACACCGCGACACGAGAGTTTTATATATAAGATATACTACATACATACATACATAACTTCACGCCAGGTCCCTTGCGGGGTAGGCACGTGCCTATAGATATACTGTGCGTTTCTAAACTGATTTCTTACAGAAGCCCCAAGTTTTAGCAGCGTGATTTAATTTCATAATGATAATAAAAACAATTTCCGCTGATGATTTGTCATGATTTCTGATTTTGAGCTGCAAAAATCTGACAATAAAATTCGTGAGTAACGTATATTATGAAGGCGTGAGCATAACTAAACCGTGTCTGATCTGTCGAAACCATTTTCAAGTCTTGCACTTACTCTATAAATTTGGTACATCACGTTTTATAACGGGGTAGATGTCGTTCTCTCGTGTTTAGGTGTCCGACCTCCATTAAATTGCTTGCACCGAACTTATTCCGGTCACGAATAGCTCCAAATCGTGTGTACCAACAGACAAGTGTAAGCTATGCATTTTGAATAATACTTAATGACTCTTTGTTTTTTTGAATGTAATTTGTTTCTTACCTATTATGGCTTGTTTTTTAGTCCTATGTTTTGACATTCAACTAACGACGTTCTGTTGATGCAAAAGTATGAAAATAATACTAGGAAGCTGCTCATTTTACTTACATAAAAATTTAATTAGGTTTTTATATTATAAACTTTAAACCTCCACTGAACAAGTATCTAACTGATAGTAAAAACCGTATGTTGCGTCGTTTAGGAGAAGTTAGCGGCTATACGGACAGACAGATAGATGCGAAAAGGGTCTTTGTTTTATACTATATAAATATTTACTGATGTTTTTTTTAATCTCAATATTGTATTATAAGTTGGTTTGCTTTCATTGCATTGTTTGCGATTTTTTTTCTTATTGGAATCTTGTGACTAATAGAAACAGACCATAAATACTGAGAGCCTGCCACATGGCTTTTCTTATTTTATTTTTGATTCGTAATATATAATATGTGTCACATATGATATATTCTGTGGTACATTATTTGGTTTATGTTCTATTTGTATTACGGCATTTCGTAACACAACTTTAATACATTTTCCAAAATATATAAAACATCATATTTCTGTCTGAAACTCTTTCTATTTCGAGTAGAAAGGATTAATTCCATGTTACCTAAGCAATCTACCCGTTTAACACGTTAGATACAAGTTTATCGTGTTAGTTTAAGAAGTAAGTTCCGAGCAAGTCCTCCTGCTACTGTTGATCTGTTATGACAGCTGCCAGTCACGTAAACAGCTGTAACCGTAAGACGTGCGCACGCGCCGGTTTAAGATAATGTTTGTTTCATATCTACCGCTAACCGGCAATAGGCTTAACGCTTTAATAATATCATAAATATATACTATATACAAAGGAAAAGTGAAAGATTTGATTTTAATCGTACTTTGCACGCTCTACTATTGTAGCCTGACTTAAGTATCATAGTTTATTGTTTAATAGGAGTGGCTATGTCTCTTGTACTATTTTTGTTTTGATATTTTGTATATTCTATTATTCCTTAGTGCATATATTTGTGTTGTCCGTAAATAACTGTAGTGACTAATGACCAGTGCTGGTTTAATAAACTAGCAATTTAAGCTGTTATTTAATAGTAATGTGTTTAAAATGTCGTTATACATTTTCCTTTCTTTGTTATAAATAATAACATCATAAACCAAATGCGAAGTTTGATAGATTTATAACGAAAATTAAGAAGATCCGTAGAATCAAAGTTCACAGGACAGAGGTGGTTGGAAATTCCTAGATTAAGCTTTTCCCAATTTATCTTGGTGGAAAATAATAGAGATACACTGTGTGACTGTTTTTTAAACCGTATTTTTATTTAAATGTATTTTATCTACTATACTTTAGGATCTTATCTAGGTACACTACACATAAATGTTTTTTAAAGTTCTCACATAGATAACTGAAGTGGGTCGTAAATGTTCTACAAACGCATAATGTGCGGTAGAACAAAAAGATTGACAGTGTGATATGACTAACCACTATTTCTGGGCAACTTAACATATCACAACTTGACAGTAGAGTATTTATAGTTTATGGTGTGAAATACTACGACTGTATGGGACAATGGGAGCCCACATGCACTACCCATCTGCTTCCTACGGGCCATTCAATTTCTCACAAAGAAAGAATAGTATGGACTAATCAAATGCAATTTACATACAATGGTATGATTATATCGATTTATATTATGATATGTTTTAATAATTTAAAAGGTGGTCAATTTTATAATTTTCTGTTAAGGCTTCCCTTTGCACTAATACATAGGGTTATTTAATCTATACGTAATATAATGACTTGATCTCATTGAGTGAAATACTCGTATCAGTGCACAACCCAAAAACTTGGGGCTAGGATTGTTAAAATTTGCATGAGAGTTCTTTATATTCTAGATTAGCACTAAGAAAGGATTTTTGAAAATTCAATCTAAGAAATTGAAAAAAAGGATGGATTTCCTATGATAATCCTTTATTATTAAAGTAAGTAGCAAAATAAATTTTTTAACTGGTCCTGATCAGATATAACGTGTATCGTCGTGTTTGGAAATTCAACCCCTAAACAAAAACTAAAGTATTGAAGGTTTTTGTATATAAAACACCTTGTTAATTTTTTATGTACGTAACATAGAGGTTACTACATAGGATTTTGCACGTGTCATATCCACGGGAAACTCTTGTAACCTAATAATATTTAAAACTCTGGCACCCCGATATAATTACAAGAAATATTTTACTTTATTTATTTATTTATTTTGTTATCGAGACAATGTAAATGTTGCGTGACTAGAGCATAATATGGTTCCGGTCTTACTAGTACAAGCCATTACGTTATAATATATGAACATGGAAGCTGGTATTCGAGTGGATTTGACATATCCACTCTTTTCCAATGTTTGAATGCAACAGTCATAGGCAGTGTTTTCGGTAACGGAAAGAGCCGAACTAAACCGAATGTTTATGACTTTTTTTGGCCGTCTCACTCTTACGTCCAAACAAAAACAACCGACAACTAAAAGCTCAAAGCTCTGCGCCTCTGCACTGCATTTCCGATTCCAAACATGTTGCGTTGTGTAGGAATGTGAACGTGTTCCTATAGTTCTAACAATTCTCATGTTTTGAGATTATTCTCATTTGTTTATGTTATTAAAAGTTATCGACAATGTTGCGATATATTTGTGTTGAGAAACGAGTGTTGTTTAACTAAATTATCGTATGAAAGTTCGTGTTCTGCACGGCTATGAAGGCAACTTTATTAATTTGTGTTCAAAATAACCTGCTCTGTTTTGGTAACTGAAGTGGAGTTTCGACATGTAAGTAAATAAATCCAATGAGTTTTAGAGTTTTACAATCCAGAACATACTGACTGTGCCGTATTATATATACCATGTAATATACCTATATTATTATGTAAAATGTTTTTGGCTTTTTAAATATTAATAAAAATTTATTACTTGCTCAATTTCTACTTATAGTCTTAGGGTATTATAGTTAGAATACAATATAACTAAGAAAAGTTACCATTATTGTATTAGTTTATTGTGTCTTAGATTAATAAATATTGTTTTGTTCTATATTTATATTATATTTTATATATTTCAGTAATGGTGTTTATCTTTATAGCATTTTTAAATCAATTTCAAGAGAGAGTTTTATCGAGCCTTTACTGCTTTTTACTGTAAGTGATATTTGTACCTAAATAGTTATTTATTGCACATTATAATATTGCATACCCCCGCTCGCAAGTAACAATATTTAGAAAAAATATTTTTTTTATGACTTTCAATTTTGGATTCACTAGAATCGATTCTAAGAAAAATGGTGGTAAATTACTCTATATATTAAAATATATAGCAAAACTATACAAAAATGTAATTTTACAGTACCGACATAATGTAATAATTGTCATGTGTTTTGAATGGCATTAAAAATTGAGTCAAAGAGGTATTTAAGTATGAATGATTTGTTTTTTTTTTAGAAAATGTATTACATTACACACATAAACATAAATGAATTATTTATAAGCTGTTCATTGTATGTAAATAAAAGTTGCACATTATAGACATTTTTACAGTGACCATGAATAAAATTTGATGTTGTTGTGTTTTGCTATACCTACACAACGATCAATTTTTAGGCCGATTCCAGACGCCCTGTTAGAGTAAATACTAAATACTTTATGTACGAACGATATCCTGCTATGAATTGAAAGCGGAATTTCTCTATTTTAGTGACGTGCGCGGAAAAACGCTTAAACTACAAAACACAATTAGATGATCATGGGCAGAAACATACACATTGTATATCTCCAAGCTAAACATGTTACACTCTGGGGCCGTCCCAGACACCCAAACCACAGTAAATAAAATAAATTTCGTTTACAAAATTTACTATGACAGAAATCGAACCCGGGGCTCCTGCGTTCCAGCGAGCTCAACCGGGTAAGGCTGCCCGCTCAACCGCAAAGACCCCAGATAAACGACAGAGGTTGTTGTATTCTTAATTTTGTAAGCTTGATGGTCTAATGTGAAATCACTTATTTAAACCTTCATATTATATCAGTCATAGGTACATTATACACATGCATATTGTCACGTCTGTTTCCTATTGGTGTAGGCAGAGACGATGGAGATCCATTGTCTTTGCCTACTCCAATGTTCCACCTGCTATGACCCTGACAAACACTTTTCACTTCATCAACTTTTATTAATCTCTTGGTACGTTTATTTAAAGTGTTGCTTACCTTATCTTTCTTCAAAATACATACCTTCAATTTGAACATGGTGAGTACCGTCACCCACTTTACCACTCACATTGCTATTGTAATTTTTTTTGTGATCAGTCACAGATTCCATGGAAAAACAGCCCATGCATTTGTGTACCATTTGCTAAGCCTAAGTATTCTTGTAGCTTAGTTCCATTTACTTTATCAAGTCCATCGCGCGGTTAAACGTTATCTATGTCATTTTATATTTAACACATGACAGGAGAGAAAAGCTGATGGACGGCTATGATTATAAGAGAAAACAACTAGATCTCATGCCGGCACGTCGTGGGTCAGAATACGATGCGTGTGTGTGTGTCAACCTGTCAGAACATTCTTTAGAGTCATAGCTGGCTGATGTGTTTCCCAGTCGTAAGTAAATGCATTAGTGTGCATTGAGGGCAGCACTGGTTATTACTTGGAAACATCGTTGTTTGTAGTCGATCGGCATTTTATGCGATTGCAACAACTGTAACATGTTGATTGTTTATTCTACCTAGCGTCTGCATCCTTTCATTCTTCCAAAAAATAAGTTTGCTTCTTTTGAATTTATAAATAATATCTGAGAAAGGATATAAACTTTTTAACGATTTTTATCCGTGCAGGACTGAGGAAAGAATACAATTTTTGTGGCCGGGTGGCCTGTCGTAAGAGGCGACAAAACAACTCATAGCCAGGTTTTAGGATATTTTCCCGTCTGGATGGCTCCCACCGCTGGTCTAGAGTGATCGGCACTAGTGACCAGGTTCCAGTCCTCTTTAGAAAGCGGCAGCACATTGGTAGCACTTTTGGTGTTACAAATGTCTATAGGGGATGATAACAGCTTTCCACCAGGGCATTCTGCGTGTCCGCTGAACTCATGTAAAAAAGACCATAAAAGTTCGCGTACCCAACTTTATCCAATCCAACAGAACACGAAATAAAACTAGCATCAATAAAAGCAAAACAAACACGGAATGAGGTGCAATATTCAGTTCAACTACCTCAGTGGGGGCTTTATAGTGGGCCTGTGATTGTATAACAAGCGTGGCTAAACTGCGTTTTTTATGAGAGCTAGTGAAGCGAAGTTGTCTGCACTCATCTCGAGCGTAGTGCGAGCGGCAAGTGGCGGCAACAGTCCAGTGTGGAGGCAGTGGCCGCTGAAAGGCGAGCGCTCATCTCAGTTGAATAGCGGCCCAGCCCTCGCGTCGGTTGCTCGCTATTTGCAGAACAATGCAGGCTTGATGTGCGCACGCCGCAACCTCTGCCGGGAAAGCGCGGAGGGAAAACGCGCGAATCGCTCGGCAGTCTCGGCCCGCGAGCGCGACCGGCCGCGCGCCGAAGCAAGCCACGTGACGCTTGCGCCCTGGCGCACGCCGCCACGCGCCGCGCTCGTCGCGGCGTTACGTTTTCCGAATCGACCGCAGACGGAAACACTACCACCGTGACTGAATTTCAGTGTCAAAAGGTTGGTGACCCTACTTTAGTGCAATGAAAAAACCACCCAAAACCAGAGCTCTTAAGCCCATTTTCCTTTTCCTTAAATGGGTCACATCTATCCCTTCGTGTTTTGGAACTGAAATTTCCTCGTGCGCTTCAAATGTCAAATGTACTATCTTTCAAAGGGTCTGTTTATTTAATTGTAAATTAACAATTAAGATATAAACGTTTGTCACAGAAATATTACCAATTATTAATACTAAACCTTTTAACATTCAATAAAGGGTTCTTTGTTGCTATGCCTCAGTCGTTTTATATGGGGGCAACTAATAATAATACTACGTTCGTATGGTTTAAAGTTCCAATTCATTGCAAGAAAATTATATTAGAGAGAAATTATGACCCACATCTGCCGTTTTAAACTGAAATTAGATTGCGGTAATGTGTACACAGTGGGAAAATAAACGACGCGGGTCGACCAAATCACGCCAAGGGATATGTCATGTCCCAGAAATAATAGCACACATTCGAAGTTGCCCCCAATCTACGAAACGATGATATCATCATTATGTTAAACATAGGTACAGAAATTTATGATGTTTGTATGCATTCATGATTCAATCATTTACTCAAAAAACTTGTTCATTTCCTCTTATGAGTAGTACCTATATTTAATTTTTTTTATTGTCAAAAAGGAGTAATCGATTATTATTCTTGAAATTTGTCCTTTTTTTTGTATGAGTTTAGCAGACAGGCAGACGGCTCTCCTGATGGACAGAGGTTACCGCCGCCTATGGACCATTGTAACACCAAAGCTGCTACTAATGTGCTGCCGCTCTCTACAGGGAGACTAGAACCTAGCCACTAAAACCGGAACACAATTTAAGGTTGTTATGACGGCATACTTTAGACCAGGGGTGGCAGCCATCCAGTTCAACAAATAGTCTACCACCTGGCTGTGGGTTTTTTGTAGCTTGATACGCCGTCCGACCGCAGGAACATGTATTCTTTTCCGTTCCTTTACGGATAAAAATCCTATCCTGCTACTACCGAGTACCTTTTCTTGAAGCCAGTTTGGGAAATCGCTTAGTGACATTACTCGTGTCTAAATATTGCTAATTGGAAGGTATAGCATAAACTTCCACTTATGTTGTTGTTTTTAGTGTTTATTTCTCTCTCTCTTTAGACCCTCTGTCTATGTAAAGGTAATTCTCATTATAGTTTTGATAGTCGTAGTGGTTTAAGGTACTAGCGTAAATGTTGTAGGTTTAAATTCATGCCGAGAGTATGCTTAGGCAGTTTTTTGGCCTGATAATATATGACCGTCAAGAAACACGTATAGTAAGGTCATATTATAAAATATTTTAACAAGTTATTTAGTTTCAGTCTACAAGCCTATATTTTAACTTTTGTTAGTTTTTATTAGCAACTTACCAAATTCTCATAATTGATTATACGACAAATTGACATCTGTATTGAACAAAGCGGAAGCAGTTCTTAGTACAAAAACAATCAGTCATAATTGTATTTGTGTTGTGGTTATAAGTTTGTTGATTTAATCAAAGCGTATCCTGTTGACGGTACCGAGAGCTGATAGGCAGTACTTGTGCTCAGTGATGCGGAATTTCACTGTTCTACTAGGTCTGATAATATTATCAAGACATACTATAGATATGTATGTACAGTGTATACGGAAGCATTAATCTTAGTGTTCGACTTTTGAGACTAAAAATATCTGAATCTTAATGAATCATATTGAAATTTGCCTGGATTACAAAATGTGGAAATACATTCAACCTGTCTATCTCTATGAGAAATAGGAGTAATAATTTGTATTTATGTGATATACCGAGTTGTATGGAACTAGGTACTTAAGGAAACAGTATAATTTATTTGAACGTCATATTTTACTATAAATCATGGGCTTTTTAATGCGTTTTTGCTTTTGACTGTCTACGCTCTTTCGTATCTTGCTATAGGCGGATCTTAGCCTACAACGACCTTCACCGAGTGCTAATTTGATGAAACCTATTTTATATATAATTAATAGTGTCAATAAATATATTGCATATGGGTTGCCTAAAAAAATCAGTCCAGTATATGATTAATTAATTATTAAAAAATTTTTTTTTAGAATTTCACCGGTTTGTTTATTAAACAAATTCTATACCAATCGAAAGTATGAAGCCCATATAACACGCAAATGTTAGGTTGCCTATTGTTTTCCGGTCACAACTCTCGGGTAGCCAGGTATAAACAGGTAAATCGATACTAGCATTTTGCACCGGTCTGATTATATTGAATTAAAATTAAATGAAAATAAAGATTATTTCATTATGAACACGGTGGTAATATGGTTGCCTGCGAAAAATCAGTCCCGAATTCCGGTTGTCGAATTTTGTAAAGTGAAATATTGCTGGGAGAGAATATATGTGGCTGGGAGGTCCCAACCAACCATATTCCATGCGATAGAAGAGGACACAGCATAGCAGCTGTTTGAAGTCAATTCATTTAAAGAAAGAGAGTGCGCATGCTATTTGATCTTGAACATGCAAAGGATTATACCTGGCTACCCAAGAGTTGTGACCGGAAAAGAATAGGCAACCTAATATTTGCATATTCTATGAGCTACATACTTTCGATTGGTATAGAATTTGTTTAATAAACAAACCGGTGAATTGTAAAAAAAAAATTTAATGATTAATATATATATACTGGACTGAAATTTTTTAGGCATATGCAATATATTTATTGACACACTAAATTAAGTATAAAATAGGTTCATCAATTCCCCCAGGGGTGCCGCCCTGGTCTCTTCTCCGACCAGGTAGCGGTACAAGGGATGCGTCCCGGGCCCCGAGCGGCCACTGTCACATTCCCCTTTCGCTCCGTGACAGTGGTGTCCCACCTTTCCGCCTCCAATCCCAATGCCTGCCCTTCCTTACCAAACCTCCTCCCCAAACGCCCCTCCTTTCCGATGGTCGAGGACGGCGGTGGTGATGTCCACCCACCACCGCCCTCCTGACAGGCGACCTATCCTCCCGACCCGTCTGCCAACGCTGCTGTGTGCGCGAGGCGACGGGAAAAGGGAGGAAGGAGAGGGGGAGGGTGTTGGCGCAGGAGCAATCCTTCGCAGCCTCCCCTCCCCCATCGCGAAGCCCCCCCCGCCGCTGACGCTGCTTAGAGCGCGAGGCGGCGGAGGGGAGAAAGGAGAGGGAGGGTGATGGCGCAGGAGAAATCCTTCGCGGCCTCCCCCTCCCTCCTATCGCGAGGCCCCCCCCGCCGCTGACGCTGCCGATTGCGCGAGGCGGTGGGGGGAGCGGGGTGGAAGAAGAGGGGGGAGGGGTGTTGGCGCTGGAGCAATCCTTCGCAGCCTCCCCCTCCCCCGCCGCGAAGCCCCCCCCCGCCGCTGACGCTGCTACGAGCGCGAGGCGGCGGAGGGGGAGAAAGGAGAGGGAGGGGTGATGGCGCAGGAGAAATCCTCCGCAGCCTCCCCCTCCCCCCCCATCGCGAAGACACTCCCCCCCGCCGCTGACGCTGCTGAGTGCGCGAGGCGGCGGGGGGAGGAGGAAGGAGAGGGAGGGGTGATGGCGTAGGAGTATTCCTTGCAGCCTCCCCCTCCCGGCGGCAGCGGGCGTCGAGGTCTGGGGGATCAACATAGACCTCCGCCCGCACTAATGCCGCGAGAGGGCGCGAGAGGTAGCCGCGCGTCCCTCTCAGGGCCGGGGACCACCATTCACAAATAAGCATCTCGGTGAAGGTCATTGTATAGCGGGAAATACACAAAAAAAAAAAAAAAAAAAAAAAAAATGTATAGCGGGATCCAATACTACTAGAATTCTAGTAAGTTCCGAAATAAATTTAGTATCTCATGTTCATCGCCGATGGTCGTACTTACATACATATGTATATATGTACTAAATTCTTCGAAAATGAGTTCGTATCCAACATGTAGCTCAAACATAAACGTTGGTATAACTTCCACAAAAATACTTTCACATCTATTCAATAGTATGGATATCATATCATATATAAGGTAAACGTGGGGTATATGAAATGCTTTGAGTTAACCGAGTTTGGAATCTGAGGGTTTGATTTAAAACCCACCTCCGCCGTTCTAAAATAAATGCGACATTAACAAAGGTTAGGTATCTCTTTATAGAATCAGTTTATTTTGTTTAAATAAAGCAACTTATTTAGGTGTTTAAAATTTATCATTTAAAACAACATATTCGTTTTAACTTATTGTATGTTTTTAAATCTCTCTTTTCGTTCACCATATCACAATTACTTGGGGTCGACACAATATGTCTTTTTCTTCCACACTTCTCTACTCTGACATACATCTTCTGTCACACCACTTATCATCATTACATCCTTCACACAATCCATCCATCTTTTTTTGGTCTGCATTTACATTTGTAGCCATCTTGTAAAATTTAAAATAAAATAAATAAAATTTTAAATAAAATGTTTTATAAGTAGGTAAAACTTATTTTAAGGTAACTATTGATTAATGTTAGTCGCCTTCGATATATTTGTTTAAGGGTTCAATCCCATTCGAAATAATCCAAATACATAGAAATGGTTTTTTCCGATCTGGGTGTAATATGTCTGTCACAATTTTATGCTTATACTAATAATATCTCGTAGAATTCCTTTCCTTATACAGTTACTTTAAAAATACTTACAGTATAATAAATATTATTTTAAAGTAAATGTTCAGCTTGGACCTCATTAAAGTAGGTAGTAAGTAGGTGAGACACCCGCTACGCCCGAGCTTCGGTTTAATAGTTTTCACGCACCGGTGATCTTGATAAGCAGGTTTCCTCATTATGTTTTCCTTCATTTACTATTACGTGATAGTTATGCCATATACACATACGTTAGAAAGAGCGTCCAAGTTCGAGCATGTTACCCTGCCAGGATTCAAACGCCCAGCATTGGAATACGATGCCAAGCTTATGAAAAAAATTATGAATAACTTATTTTTTAATCAAAACACGAAGAAATAAATAAGAGTATAAGTTACTCATTATAGATATGTCCTTGAATTTTTAAAAATATGCACTCTTTCGTGTCACTCATGTGACACGATTGGTGGCTTATGCTGGTGTGCACTGACTTTTAACCGATGGTTAAAATAAAATAATTGCCAAAATGTATGTAAAAACAGTTATTATTTTTGGTTAACCGTCGATTAAATTTCGGTGCACACCAGCCTTAGTCTAGGTATAAGATTAACTGGTGCTTATCCAACGGGAACATTAACTTCACACGACGCTTATGGTTCTATGAGGTGCAATTAGAACTAGGTTTATTGCAAGTAAAAAATAGGATCAAAGCATTTATCATTTAGAGAATACACAAGATTTTTTTATATATTTAATATGTTCGCGTTTGACCGACATTGCACCTGATGTCAAGTGGAAATGCAGTGGTGGAACACGTTTATCTAGAAGATACCTGTTCACGTGATTCTTGTTGCTGATGTTGATGTCTTTACGTTTTACTGGTTTCATACACAGATTATAAAAATATATAACATAGAATTTTAAAATAGTCTTTATTACCAGAAGTTACGTAATTTTACTTAAATTTACTATTTATTTAGTACTTGGTATCCGTTTATACCTCCTTGTCCTTCGTCATAGGCCTCTCTCAAGCTACTACATTTATTCCTATCTCTACAGGTTCTGGACTGAACTGGACTACAATGTCCCAGCTATGTGTTGTTCTATCACCTCTTGGATTGCCATGAGAATGTCCATAAAATTGTGTTTCTATGAACATTTTAACAATTAATTTAAAACAGCCAAGTCCTTGTTTGTCCGCGTACAGTGTTGTGTTTCGCAAAAGTAATAACATGTACACTTTTGTTATTCAACAACAGAACTCTGAACAAGTATATTTCATTGTAAATCTATACTAATATTATAAAGCTGAAGAGTTTGTTACTTTGTTTGTTTGAACGCGCTATTCTCAGGGACCGCTTATCCGATTTGAAAAATTCTTTCAGCGTTGGATAGTACATTTATCTAGGAAGGCTACAGGCTATATATCATCACGCTAAGACCAATAGTAGCGGAGCACCAATGAAGAATGTTTCAAAATCGGGGTGTTTTGAAAACTAATTCCACGCGGACGGCGTCGCGGGCACAGCTAATATCATATATTTCAAAAACTATTTAACGAAACTTGTTCAAATCAAAGATATTTTTCAAGATCTACCATTTTCATTTTTTTATGGTCCATTTAATACTCCCAAGAAAACGAACGCTCCATGACAGTCTGCCAACTATGAAGAGTTTTGTAAAGGATTAATATCAACTGTTTTTATAATTGGGCTAAGGAACCACAAAGAAGCCAATAGAAAATGTTTTGAAAACTATGAAATGGTTATTATTTCAAACAAACTATAGTTGAAAGTACGTTTTTAACTCTACATCTGGAGCTTGTTAGTAAAATGTATTCTATCAATAAGTTGACATTGAATTATGCTTATAAAATACAATTATTATTATAAATAATATAAGACTGAAACATTAACAATAATAATTAAAACTAAATAAATATTGAAGTCAAAATAGTATGTATGAAAAAAATATTTGAACATAATTAAAATTACAACACTTATTTAAATAGCTACCAAGTTTTTATGCAATAAATTATTTGTTTTGTTTTGATATTCATTTTTACTTTGGTTAATTAATCCACATTGTAAGTCAGAAATGAACTCGATGGTTCATCTAGTTCATCATATCTAATATCCACTTACGAGTTCAAACGTTACACACCTCAACAAGCAAATCTCATCTATTCACTAATAACATAACAAAGTCAATGAAAAAAACAGTAACGTTGTATTACATCGTTAAGCTCCTAAAGAGAACAGTAAAGCCTGAAATAATAGGTTAGTAGTATCTGTTTCCTTTTCATTATTAAAATTCTGTGAAAGCTGCAATACGGTAGAATTCGTTTGAAAATAAACCTTATGTATATGTAACAACGTTCAATAACGTGAATCCTGAACAAAGACGCAACAGGCTGGCGAAATAAAAAAGTTATAAAACAAGATTTGCTTTTCCGAGCCGAATTAATATTTCAAAGAGATCTCAATTAAAATGTCCACCTGGTTATAATTGTAAAAAAATGAAAGGGAATTGGATTTCAACCTTTTTGAGGTACCGTAGCCATTTTGAAAAAACAGAACCCCTTTAATAAATAGTCGTGTCTATTCGTCTTTGTATGTAACAGGTATATTTCTCAGAATCTACTGTGTCTAAATGATATAAATTTTATCCAAAAGGTGTATGTAGTCTATATAGCGTGAAGTCAATTAAACGGTACCGTACCGTAGTACAGTAGTGTATACTACGGTACTGTCTTTTTATGTGGTTATTCATTTATTTAATTTAAATTTATTTATTTTATTTACAAATTAAACATTTCATAGGTATAATTGTTTTAACCAAATTTGGCGGTGTTGGTCTCACGCTAAAAAGAAAGGTTTGCATTAAAGTCAGCGTTGTGTCGGAAATAATTCCGGCACAGTAATATGCTGAGTGTAAGCCTTGTGCTGAGTATGCGGCGTACAAATTTTCAAAATATACTATGTTTATAATAATGTGTAAGAAATACAATTATATCTCTATTTCTTCAAATAAAGTTTTTTTCTTTCTGAGTTTGAATTTGGACGATGTGATGCAAAGTGATGCACATACATAAAATCTTGAATCTACAATGTTATCGAACACCACAGTGACCTTGACTTTTAAATCAAATTGTTTCAGTTTGGTTGATCCGTCTATTGCCAGCATTACACAATGGTGTAGAAAACCGCGACACTACTAAAAGTTAGCAGTGGCTATCGCATGTATTGTCTTTAATGATTGTGTTATTTACCTCAATAGATGGGGGAGATATTATAACATTTCAAATTTATAATATTTACTAGCTACTGCCCGCGATTTCGACCGCGTGGAAAGCTTTTTAACTATCTCAGGGGAACTCTTTAATTTTTCGGGTTCATAGTATCCTATATGTTGACCAGGATATAAGCTACCACCATACAAAATTGCATTTAAATCGGTCCAGTTGTTTCGGAGATTAGCCCGTACAAACAGACAAGCAGAGAAACAAAAAAAAATTTGAAAAAAATCTAAATTAGTTATATTTCACTTCGTTTTTTTCATTGTACAGAAATTCCACTACAATTTTATTATATTTATAGAAGATATTTCCCTAACGTAACTTTAGTATGATAAAGAAAAAATGATGAGTTTTAGACCTTAGTAAATACTTTCAAAGTCTATTTTGAAAAGTATTCGTTAAATAGTTTTAAACATACGAGGTATTATTGAATAAAAGTTTTGTTTTCCCTAGCCATATAACGAAAACAGCGGATTCTTTTTTTACCACGCACTTACCTGATTTTATTATAACCCAGAGAGATGAAAGGAACTCCTAGTAGAAGTTTCAATGGAAAAGCTATTTGAATAGGAAGTGAAACGTTGGGAAAAAATATTTGCCACGCGATCGAAGTAAGCAAAAACTGAATAAAATTTACCAGATCAGAATATATATTTTCTTCGTTATTTTGTATGTGGTTTATAAAAAAATCTATATTATTTACAACCCTAATAGTTTTTTTTATCACGTAATACTTTTTAGGTTGATTTTTTGGTTCCTAGACCCTGATTTTGAGATAAAGGTGAATAAAAAAACAACTTTAGACATTTTTAAATGACAGTTAAACAACACACATACAGTTAAATGAAAGTAAAGTTCAATAAAATATATTCATATATCAACGCTTTTTCATACTAATATTATAAAAAGGTTGTGTTTGTTAATAGGAAGTAATCTCTTGAACTACTGACTTGACTACTGAACCGATTTTGTAAATTATTTCACCAATAGAAAGCTACATTATATAATATTTTTTAATACACTCCGTGAAGTGGGCTCGGGTCTTTATTAAGCCTACGATAATATCTTAATTATTATGATAAAGCAAAAGAAAACGTATAAACTCATTTTTCTTGCCAAGTTTTTAAAACTAAAATGATATAAAAGAACAAATATGTAAATATTAAATTATTACAGAAAACATTTGTTTCTTGTATTTTAGTTACTTTGTAATTTTTATAGACTCGTATTGTGTGACCAAATAAGCACTGTGGGAGTTGGTTAAATTTGTTTAGTGCGTCTAGGGAAAGAGCTGTGCATGCGACTTACGGGCCGATGTCATGTGTACTTACCGATGTCAGTCCGGTGTCCGCAGACATGTACAAAATCTCCTCCCGTGATTCCATTTCAGGGGTCCACCTGCATCTGCGGTGGAACTAAACCTCTGTTGGTGAAGTGAGTTACTGTGCTTCTCGGGGTTACACAAGCCTTCATGCACAGATGAACATGGGTGTAACTACGTTCTAAAATTCATATTCTTCCAACCACAAACGCGGGCACATGGGAGGCAGGTTCAGGTTTAGTGATGTATTTGAGAATGCCTTTATCAGAGTCCTACACAAGCCATACAGTGGTTAATCTCGCCGCGTAAGCTCTAACCCCCACAAAGGGCCCGGTATTGTACGAAATGTATAGCCCGTGCTCCAACAACAAAAAAAGTTGTTTGCTGCGTCTATAATGGTTACCCCGTTAGATAGAGTGGCGCACTACTGGCAAGAGCCCATGGCTCAATCGCCGTGAGGGGAGTTCAAAATAAGACGACGAGTAGTTGTATTCTTGTAGTATATTGCGTTGTTAATAGTTTTTAATTTAACTTCCATTTTATATACAAAATTTTTATCATCTACTTGATAAGCACACCCATATTCTAATCATTATTAAATATTATATTTACACGTTTATGAGATTGGAAATTTTAGATGTTGAAAACAAATGCCCCATCCTATCGGAAGCTCTAACCCTATTATCTGTCAATAGCATCAAGTTCATGTATTGACCAAAGACTTTAACTGTGCTAAACAATACATAAACAAATTGGTGGATGAAACGTGACGTAACAAGAACCTCCCCGACCCCACTTTACTAGCGTAAGCTTCGAAATCGCTTTCCGAGAAAACTGGGTCACATTCCGGAATAAAAATTGCGAAAATCCAAATAAAAATATTTCGTTATTAAATTCGGATTCATATTCCGTAATTTTGTTAATTAATTTTTAATTCAGAGCTCCTTGAAGGCGTATCTTGTTACGTGTGTATTGTGTATAAAGGTTCAAAGTCCAGACATTTACGCATTGATGCAATCCGCCCAGAAATTGGCCCTTTGAAGTAACGCGTGTACTGTTTCAGTTTACAAAGGCACGCCTTATAACTATATGTACGTTTAAATATCTCTTTTAGGTCGTTTATTTTTACGTTTTGGGGGCGATAAAGGCAAGCCCTTTGCTACTTTTTTAAAGGGCGGTAGGCGTATGTGTTTCGCCATAAATAACATGATATTAACAATTTTCAAGTGATAGCGTCACGATATTAAATTATTTTTTATATGGACTTACAGGATTAGAAACTTTAATAATATATTAAAACGGAAGATGTTCAAATAATTTTTAGGGTGATTGATTTTAATAAATACTAAAACTAAATAATTAAGTTTTTGAAAATGAACCGTCCAATAGTAAACAGTGACCTAGACTTAATTAGAAGATTGTGGGTAAAATACAATATCTTTATTTTATTTATTTAATAAATAAAATGGAGTTAAAATATTGTGGGTAGAATACAATATCTATCTTTTAATAAACTAAAGTTATTTCTTTGTAATACATTTCCTCCTAAGCTGCTACACTAACTAATTTTGTAGAAATTTTTTGTGTGTTGTTTAAACGAGTCGTTTAGATGGTTAGAGGTACCAGGTTTAAATTCCTGACATAGTAAAATATAGTAAAATATTCGTGTGAAAGTCTAATCGCTTTTGCATATCAACACATATAAGAAGAAAGACATGTGCCATTATCTATAGAAGAGTAATTTACGAATTGTTTCGAAGTTACACTCTTGACAATGGTTATTCCTAGTAGTCATTTTCTATGTCCATTACTCATAGACGAGCTTTTCGCGTAGAAAATTGTTATCATCAGTCATTTTATAGTTAATTACATTCTTAAATGTAGTCGTATCCATTCTAATATGGTAGATGTTAACAATATTAATAATCAGGAAGTCGGGAATAGTTTTGATCATAAATAAACATTTGATGGACGCTAACCATAGGGCAACCGCAACACGCATTTGGAAAGTGGGCCGCGATTATAGGTTATGACTGAAATTCTCTGTTCCTTTTTCCGGTTTAGAAACCCAATGGAAAAATAAAAAAATATTGTTACGAGTTGCAGGACTCAAATTAAAATGCCGTTGGAATTGTTATACAGTTTATAAGAAATATACAAATACGTATAACACAAGTACAAATATAACCAAGCGCAATAAGTCCAAACGTAATGTAGAAGATCGTAATTCAAATACATGCGCAAAGTCTGTCATTAAATAGATTACCGAATGTACACTAGTCTTGCCTCATCCGAGAATCACACCTGGCTAATGATGCCATAAAAGATTACAATACACAATGGACTGGTTTACTAATTCAAATTTTAAACACAAAGTAACCAAAAGAAGTACATACATAACTTCACGCCAGGTCCCTTGCGGGGTAGGCACGAACAACAGAGCGCCATTGAGGCTTATTCTTACACACCTCACTTGCTTCTTTGACATTCATAGCTCTTGTCATGCACGCTCGTCTGTTCTTAAGTCTCCTGACATCATCTTTGCTAGTACATAATCAATTTGATCATGGAAGTTGTGTCGTGGCCTTCCGCAGCTTCTGCATCCATCCACTTTTGCATTGTATCCGTGTAGTCATCATACATTATTTCTACATGCCCGAACCACCGGAGCATTCCTTTCCTTACCTTCACCCCGACACTCTCTTTAGACTAACTCTCTTTCTTACTTCAAAAGAAGTACAAATGCCAAAAAGGTAATAAAACGTGTTTCTACAGGGCTTATTATGCTAGGCGTTTATAGTAGGTCTACAGTTCTCGTAGCTTAATGGTTAAGGTACGCATATATCAATCCCACTATCCCACGATATCCAATTGTATCAACGGTCTTTAAAAGACCTCATGGTTTGGTCTAAATCTGCCGCCTTCATAGATTTGTATTATAAATATGACAAGTATCAAAATAAAATATATTCATGCACCTCCTACTTTATCTCTACACGTGTCAATTAATGTCACTAAGCTGTTCTCCAAAAACAGCCGCATAAGACTGCCTGTCTATTGAAGGAGGGCGAAGTTGCGAAGCGGAGAAACGGAGAAATATGAACTAATAGAATTGCAAAAAAACTTACTTCAATGGCGCATCCTATTGCTCAATATAATATTTCCGCTCCGCTTGAATGGACGGACAGCTTTTGGACTTTAGATTGAAGTTCCCTTAATTTTGAGTTAAAGAAAACGATTCAAGAGTCTCATGAATTAAAAGTTAAAGTTCATTTCCTCAAATTCAATATTTGTTACCTTTTGACATAACTGGTTCTAATTTTCGGTTTTGCCAACGCAAATTCAAAGCTTTAGCAATGAATAGACATCGTTGCCAGAAGGCAGACGGTAACGATCCCATTACAAAGCACAAAGCCTACTTGGCAAAGGGTTGTGTAAATGAACGGTCTGTTGTGGTCTTATCGTTGGTTTGCGTGATACCAGTTCGTTTAATTCGGCTATAGAAGCATAAAGTAATTATTCCTTGTCGTAATTTAAAATGTCATTATTATGACTTTTGGTAGGTATAGTCGCGGTATGAAAAGGTTCGCCAGTTTTCAAATTAATAATATTTAACGCACCGCGAGCACTTGTTACCTTTCAAACTAAGTCACAGAACAGACTGTTTCAAAGAAATTATGTTTAATTTTTTAACAATAAAATTTATAATTACTTAGATCAACGTTATTTGATTTTCTATCTTGACTAAGAAGATTGTTTAGAGATGTAAACCTGTTTATTGTTTTTATCATTTATAATATGTGTAGTGATTATATCCTTTTTTTTCTGATGATTAAAACGATTGGTAGTGTCTATCATTGTCAACATTGCAATTTTTTTTTCAAGTTTCAATATTTTACAAACGCAACATTTATTAAAATGTTGGCAGTATTGTTTCTTGTACTCAAGCAAGCAAAAGTCAAAAAATAAGGTTAAATAGTGACGAACCTTTCATACCGCGACTGTTCATACCAAGATATGTCAATATTTGTTTACAAGGTGTCCTTTGATATCTTGCAAACGTGTAGGAAATTTAATATTTCTCTACGCATAGAATTTGGCTAATGAAATAGATTGAAAAAGCGCGGAAATGTAAAAAATATAGTAACGCAACTTCGAATTACCCTAAAGTGTTTATATACTACAATTAAAAACTTATTTATTTTTGGATTTAGCACCTTTTTCCTGTTGATTTTTCTTGAATTAGGAAATCATGCAAGACAATAACTTCCGCACTTGCTTTGAATGGTTTTATTCATGTTATAAACTCGTTAATGCTAAAACATAATTACACTAAAATTACCGTAATAAGGATAATCAGCGCTGTGTCGAATATAAATGCTAAAAGCTGACTACAAAATTTGTTTGCTGAAAATTCTCAAAATATTCTTTTTCTTTAAAACGCATGTAAGCAATACATAGGTATAAAATGTTTTGATAAAATTACATTGACATTTATAATAAATGCATTGTCACGTGTAAAAGTTTATAAATAATTTGAGTGTCTAATCTCGCGCGTTCAAACAATAAGCTGAAGAGTTTGTTTGTTTGAACGCTAAACTCGGGAACCGCTGGTCCGATTTGAAAAATTATGAATGAATGAATGAATGAATTCTACGCGGACGACGTCGCGGGCACAGCTAGTCTGGGATAATGTCATAGATATAGACTGTTTCACGTAGATAAGAAGAGATGGGTTTAATGCGTTATTTTTAAGATGCGACATTTTTAGTCACGTTAACCATTGATAGGTTAGGTACGTACTTGTATATACCTACATTAATCTGGCTGTGCCTTATTTTATAATACTTGAAATATAACGCTATCGCTCACAACCCACTAAATCTTTAACATAAGTACAAATTAAGCCCCAGCATTAAGCAAACTCTATAAATCAAATTCACCGTAATTCTGTATTCACGTCCTTACTAATGGAAACTGGTTCCTTTGATACCCCTAACATTAGTAGGGTCACTAGGGGACATAAGGAAATTGAAGATTACACGAGTAAATCTAAAAAAAACCTTGAACAATTTATAAAGATGTAAAATAATTAAATCTAATTACGGATAATACTTATGCTTCTAAAAATTTCTACAACATAATATATCGCTATACCTATATTTTAATTTGTAGGAGGTTAAAGCTATTGACCGCATTACACGCATTTGATTTATAGGAAGACAGTCTAGCGAATGTCTATAATTATATCTTAAGGATTGAATACTTGAGGAAATGTATTATTGCACTTGCTCTGTCTTCATTAACATCAATAAGTAATAGTCCTCCCACAGCTGGACTCCCTTTAAAAAAAAGGATAACCTATAGTAGGTTTTTCATTCCGTTGATATTTTTCTTCGCTGTTAGTACGTAATTTGATAAGCCATACATGTTCATTGGAAGTGTTTGAATTTGGATGAAAGAACCAGTGATCCATATATGAACTTGAATCATTTAATGCCTTTGAATACCATCGTTCTTTTTCAGTAGATACTGTAACTTTCAACCAAATTGATTCAATTTGGTTGAAAGTTAATATTCATTGTTCATATTCATCTGTATGTTATATCAGCATTAGATGTTTTTGTTTTATTATACCCTGTATTTCATTGAAATGAAATGTAGAGCGTTAGTTTCTTAGCCAGTGTAGTCTTTTTGAATTATTTTGTATGTAGTTCTCTGGAAACACCTATTTTCTTTTTGATATTTGACAAATCACCACCTGTACTAGTAAGGAAGATTTTTTACATACTATCATTTATTAATTCTCTCTTTCATTTTTCCTTTGAGATTCAACTTTTATAACGTAAGTTCTAACAAATAAAGATTATAATAAGACTACCACTTTTATGGAGCTTTTTTACTGCCTGGGTTCAGGAGACAGGCATACAGCCCATTTAATGGAAAGTGGCTACCATCGCCTACGGACATTTGTAACACCAAAGGTGCTGCCATTCTCTATCTTTCTAGCTGCCATCATCTCTCTCATCTAAATGGAGAACACAACTTAAGAGTATTATGGCGGTATACTCTAGAGCAGGGGTCGTAGCAATCTAGATGGGTAAACACCCCACCACATAGGTGTGGGTTGTTTTGTTGCCTCTTACGACAGGCCGCCCGGCAGCAGGAAATTGTAATCTTTATGCATTCCTGCGCCGATTGAATAAATGAAATAAATATTTTTGTAACGTACGTTTATGATTCATATTTCACTGATACATCGTGGATTAGAAAATATCTTTTTTTGCTTTCAATACGACCACAGAACAGGGATTATTATTATTTGTGGACATAAGCTATATGTAAACTGCTATTAGTATTGATGATATCGTTTATTTTTGTTGCCAAATTTGTTACGCACAGTATTCAATCAATGCAGCAATATCCAAAACAAGAATAACACCGATAGCCGTATCTAAAAGTATCAAGTGTAAAATCACGCTAAGCGGCTTCATTTAACATTGTTCTTTCATAGTCGACCTAGTTTTTTTACATCTATTTTTATTACCACCTATTTTAATGATAGCTCAGCGTTAAATCATAAAATTTATAAAATGCTTTTTTTAATTACGACGCTGTAGAGACGGTAAAAAATACTCGTGCTCTTTTATTAGAACATTGCGCGAATTTTAAATACTGAATTTATTCATTTTTGTAAGCATACCTACTTACTTATTTTAATGTTCACTTCTAAAATTTCGTTTATTTACATGTCGTGGTAGTGTAATAAATATATATATATATCCATAAATTAACCAAATTATAATAAACGAAAATAAATTCCAAAAGTCATATAATACTTGTGTCAAATCTAAGATAGCATTGAGCGATTTGATGAGCACAAATATTATTTTAAAAGTTTAACCCTAAATAGTGATACTGAACGAACTTTTTTAATGGGTGAAGCGATATTATTCCAGTGCCTTGAAGCTACATACCGGAAGCTTCGGTTCTTCTACTGTGTCGTTCCATTGTGACTTACTGATTAAATATATTTTTGCTAATAGTTTTGATAAATGACCGGTTCTTGTCTTACTTTCCATTCACTTGCTATACCATCAGTTGAATTTTGACATTAGATGTATGGAACTTATGTCAAATTTTAATTAATAGTAAGGCAAACGAACGTCCCGTATGATATAGGAACCTGCTATAACACCGCTCTTTCAGACATAAAAGCGGGTTATAATGAATTATAATTAATGCTACGTAAGAGTAGTGTACGTTTAAGACACTTGGGAATAACGCTTATGAAATGTGAGCAACAGTCAAGTGTTTCTTTATGAGTAGCGGTAGTTTAACGACTCAATAACAAAGTGGGCCATGAATAGTTAAGTAACCACACACTTAAGCCTTGGAAATAGACACGAAGAGCTTCCAACTTGAATGTTAGACCTCGTTCGTGTTTGCATATCTGAGTTTAGTGGAGCGAGCGATGCGATTTGCAAGTATGCGAATAATTCAGAGTTGAGATACAAATAGCAGTTTAAATTAAAGAATTTTTCGTAGGAACTTGAAGTGTGATGTTTTGCTGTCGTATTTGATATGATGGTTAATGGCCAGTTCCTATATCTTACTGAATGTTTTTTTAAACCTCTACAGACTCTAGTTTCGTACCCTTTTTTACAACTTAATTTCTAAAAAGCTCTTTAGAGTTTATACACGTTTATTGGTTATATTGATGTTGATTGTTATATGATGATTGTTTATACTTGATATATATATTCAAAATACTAAGACATTGTGCACCTCTAGAATTGTTGAACAAAATCTACACAGCATTATGTCAGTCCATTCTGAGGAACTGAATTTCAGTATGGGGTGGAGCATCTAAAACTATGTTTCTGAAATTGGAAAGAGCTCAAAGGGCTGTGCTAAAAGTCTTGACCAAAAAACATTTTAGATACCCAACCCAACAATTGTTGGCAGAATGTGGGGTGCTTAGTGTACGTCAGCTTTACATTCTTGAACTAATCATAAGAAAACACAGAAATGTCCCTTTACCCGAACCTACCAAACGTCAAACCAAAATAATATGCCCCTGCATCCCACATAGTACTAGTTTTGCCAAACGTCAATTTTATATCATCAGTTGTTTACTGTACAACAAGGTACATGATGCATGTGACATCATAATATATTTAAACAGACGTGAAATCCAAGCAACCACCCAAAAGTGGCTTATGCAACTAGATTATCATAAAACTGAAAACTTATTATATAACATCATATAAATTAACCTTATTATATATATATAATATATATAATAATATAATATATAAATATATATAAAATAAATAATAAATATATAATATAATATAATATCAGCCATAAATTCCACTGCTGGCTCCTCCATTATAGGGAACGACATATACCCCACCTGTCAAGGCGGCAGGTTGACACATCGTTATCTCGATGTGCATTGCATCACATTTTCCTCACCGTTTAGCGCGTGTAATTGTAACAATATCACATTAGATCAGAAAACTGACTAAAGTGCATGCGTCCGTCAGATCGACCACGCCTTCGACTTAGCGCGTCCAACCTACCACACTTATACGACACTATATATATATATATATATATATACAATATTGTATCCTCATTGCACATACACTCAGACACCACACGCACACACACACACACACACACACACACACACACACACACACACACACACACACACACACACACACACACACACACAAGCACATACACACGTAAAGAAGTTAAAATTTATTTTAAAAAATATTTTAGAGATAAATTGTTAAGTTAGTCACACACGTACTTGGTGTTCGCGATACAGGCTAGTCCTAGTGCGGAACCTATGAAAGCAATATTTCTGTGCAATTTTTTGACAATAAATTGATTTTGATTTGATTTTTGATTTTGATATTTGTTATTGTGTGTGACATTAATTGAGTGAATTTTGTGTTATTGTAAATTAATTCATTAAATTAATATAACAAGTTATTCGTAAGGTACACCTCACGAATAACTTATTATATTAATTTATTCTAATTTTAATACTAAACTTATACTAATGTAGAGTGTATCTGTTACATGCTGGTGTTGTGAGGAAGTGAATGTACAGTCTGTGCCTTATGTCTATACCTATAAATATATTACTGACCGTTCATTAACCTTATTATCGGTGAAAATTTGACATAAGCACCATACAGCTTATGTCAAAATTCACCCGGTGGTAGAGCCAATTCGCTTTCCCTGTCGGATTGCCAACGGACTCTGTCGGATTTCTGTTCCTATATCTTACTATACACTCACTTGCTTTACCATAGGTAGAATTTTGATATGAACGGTATGGAACTTATGTCAAATTTTCATATTTTTTTATAGCTAGAGTACAGCAAAAAGGCTGACGGGCCACCCGGTGGAAAACGGTTACCGTCGCCTATGGGTGTTTGCAACATCAGAGATTATCAACGCACTGCCGGCTTCGAAAAATGTTATGACACCCTTTTTGAAAAACTTCATATCGTAGAGCTGTGGCAAAACCTCGGCTGGGAGCTCATTCCAAATCCCCACGTTATGCAAGAAAAACGTTCTAAAGAACCGTTGCGTACATGAGTGAAGCTGCTCAAGGAAGTGGGGGTGAACTCCCAATCGATGGAGAGCGATGCGATGGTAGAAAGAGGACGAAGGCACCATTTTAAACAGTTCTTCGGAACACTCCCCGTTATACAGTCGGTAAAATACGCAAGAGAAGCAAAATGTCTCCTCCACATTTTCGGTAGTAAGGCATATGAACAGTCGGTAAGTAATAGGAACCGGCCGTAAGTTATACTACATTGCTTAATGGTTGCTTACTAGATTATCAGAAAAAATGAAACAGATGTTAAATACATCTGTTTCATTTTTTTACATCACAACAATATACATAGCAGAAATTCATCATGTTCTTTTAAATCCATATTAATCTTTGTGAAAGTTGACTTTGTTTGAATGTTTGTTTGTTTATTCTTCACGGTCTTACTAATGACAGAATTGAGGAGAAAATTTTCATATTGTATTTTTGATAAAATTAACAGTGACTACTATTCTATCCGAAATTGGAAAGTTTTTAAGAGAAAATTCGCGTGAACAGATTTATATAAAACTGGCTGAATCGTGTCCATTTGCTGTTATTCGAGATAAGTCAACATAAAATTGCCCATGGGAAAAACACTCCTTTTGCAAGTCAACACCCATCAGTGAGAACGTTTGGTCTTGGGACTTATTTATTATTTAGTCAGCACACGACAAGAAATCAACGCAGAAATCCGTTTTCCTCGGAATTGATATTTCACATTAAAATAATACAAAATATTGTTAACCACAATCAAATGTGCCTATATCACTGAGGAACAAGGAGTTTAGTCAGTTCAGTAGTTCAAGAATTACTGCCTACAAACACCTGTGCCCATGTAACGATCATCATTGATAAATCAAAAAATAATCAAAATCAAATATAATTTATTTAACACAAGAATAATGTAGTTTTCTACTGGTGAAAGTATTTATTTAAAATCGGTTCAGTAGTTCAAAAGATTACTTCCTACAAACAAACTCAAACTGTATCGCTTTATAATATCATTATAGATAATTGTTATAAAATTTGAAATAATGTTGCGAACGAAGTCACGGGGAATGATTTTGTTGCACAAATTTTTAAGCGTGAAGAACTTCATGTTCTAACTAAAGATCTAGAAATATGTAGGATTTTAATTATAAGAGATAAACGTGTGGTTTAATTATAGAATGGAAAGTTGGTGACTGATTCATAGTAGTATAGACCTACTAGTATGTAGCCTAGAAACTATATTTATTTATATTACGCGATAAATTTCAAAATAGTAGGTATGTTTAGTTGGTGATAATTTTTATAATTATATTATATATTATAATTTAATAATAATGCATCATCATTTAATAAATGTAATTATCTATTACATCTATCTATAAAGAACATATTATGATATGAGTTAGTTACATTAAATTGTAAGTATTTAATTCTGTTCAACTTTTAACCTAGTTAAATTCACATACGCACGAGTTAACTAGGTTAATTTTGTGGCAATTTTAATTTTTCACGGAAGGTCGTGTGGTGCTAATTTAGGCGGAAATTTAATAACTAAAGGTCGACGGGCGTTTTAGCTCAATGGATGGATCTGGTCGGGGGCATGAACCGTTTAGCCGTATTTCAGACCCAGATCTCAATTCTGCTATTACAATATCGTCAGAATGGTCGACTTCTTGCGTCTTAATGATTATACTTTATACGAAAACATCCATTACGATGCCAGTTGTTGACCATTTTGACGAAATTGTAGTTGCAGAATTGAGGTCTCGATGTCTAATTTACTTCTAAATATTTCTAGTATTATCACATGCTGATGGTAAAGTAATGCATCAGTCGAAACATGCACATCGAGATGTCTGATCCATGAATTCCAGTAATCCGCCTCTTCACAAGCCGGGGAATGGATAATACCTATAGGTATTATCCGTTCCCCTAAAATAAGGAGGTCTAAGCACAATCGTAAAATGTTTATGATATTTCTACATCCTTTATTTTTTCTAATCATTTCATGTGTGCTCATATGTTTTATAGAGAGAAACAAAGAAACCTTTATTTGAAGAAATCTTCGTCGATAATCTTATGTTCTGGATTAAATAAATACCTACTTCATGAGTTATATACTTAATAAATATTTCATCAATTTAATAATTAATTAAATAGAATGCGAGAAGAGAACGAAATAGATTAGACTAGTTATATCAACATTTGCCATGCATTTCAAATCTCGTATCCATATGCATATATAGTCCTGAAGGTCGCTGGTATGATTCGGTTCACAAACTACGAATGCCAACAGTACGATATTAGATTTCTAAGAAGTCAAGAGTCCACCGACCTGATGCCCTCGTTTTACTGAATCGATTTGTGTATGTTGTCCTTGCGAGTGACTTCATTATGCAGTATTACGATTCACAAAAGCACTCACGTTTTCCGGTTTATTTGTTTGTAAAGTGGTTTTAGATAGGTTGGGTTTCGAGGCAATATCCCTCCACCTATTAGGAATGTACCTTCAAAATCATTGTTTAGGATCAAACTTAAGAAATGTCTTAATGCTTATTAACACGCACAATGCGATCTTAAAATGACAAAACTACTATATGAATTGAGGAATTTATTTATTATAATTTGGTTAATATATAGATATATGTTATTTGTTTCTTGTGTGTATTATTACAATGATTTTATATTTGTGTGTTATTTAAATTATTGCTTCATTATGTTGTTTCAGTCTGCAATTCATTTACCTTTATTAAACTGCATTATACTGTATATATTGTTGTTGTTATGTTGTATTGTCCACCGTGAATTCACTTTATGGTTCCAGATGGAAGAACAGCTCTAGTCCTTGTTGGCTATTATGGCTATGCTCAGACTGGGTCCAGTTTAGGAATTACTTTGTTTCTATTGTGTATATTTCTATTCGTATCAATTTGTATACTTTGGCAATTAGCACTAGGAGTCAAAAATTATAAAAAACGGCCAATGTAGCGAGTATAATATATGATAACATTCAGGTAATTTATAAAGACCGTCGTAGCGTAACGACTAGCACATTTATGATGTTTATTAATTTACAGTTACTTGATAAAGAAATAAGATAAAAGGGATTTAATCGAGTTAGAAATTGTAAGCGCCTTTGTTATGGTTCAAATAGTTTTTGATTTCTGGTTATGTTTATTATTTTGTTTATAGATGCATTATACTTTATATAGCCTTTGATAAAAAATCACTTGGGTGAAAAAGTGACCGGTAAATTAAGTTTTGAGTTGTGGCAGCGTACCTAATGACTAGAGCACGCGTCCTAATCTCAAAGGGCGCGGGTTCGAATCCTGGTTACGTATGCTCCGCTTAGGCAATTTCATAATGTCACAATCACTACGTGCAAACACTGGTTAAGGAAACAATCATGATAACCGATGTGTCATACCTGCCAAGCCGCATTGGACAAGCGTGACGGATATACTGTCCATTACCCTTGTTGGCAGGCCCGAGCCAGCAGTGGAAGGCTTATGAGCTGTTATTATTTATTTATTTTATAAAGGTGACTTAGAATTTTTTTATTGCACCAGTTTAACAGACACGCGGACGACTTACCTGATGAAAAGCGGTTACTATGACGTATGGACATTTGTACCAATGTGCTTCCGCTCTCTTTAGGAAGACTGGAATCTGGCCATCCCGATTGGTCAATATTCTGCCATCTACAACTTCTATGATTTATGGCTGTGGGTTGTTTTCTTGCCTAATACAACAGACTGCCCGTCCGCAGAATATTAAATTGAATTGTAATTATCTTAAATTCTTGTTATTACGTACTATTAAATACGAGTATCACTTGTTAAATTGTAAAACTATCTCGTTGAAAAACAATACTGCTACATAATACTATCTTAGTTCATTTACTGTTACCCTCATTAGGGCAACTTTCTCTTTAAAATTCATTTTGTATTATTTCTTTAACGTTTTGTCTGCATCTGTCATTTAACTTTGGATGATGAATATTCACCTCATCAATCACAATGTTCCATTATTCTATAATGACAGTGTAGCTGCCACATGTTCTAAGTCTAACTGGTTATGGCCAGGCATGTCACGAGATTTCAAACCACATCGTTGCAGATAGTCTACGCTCGAGATAGCTTTTAGTATTCGCCCCACATAATAGAAACGTTGTCTTATAGAAAACACACTCATCATTCAACTTACTCTGTGTAGTTGAACTAATTCGCATGCAGTATGCCTACGGTCTAAATTATTTACTTGACAGCTTAATATACAGTAGAGTCTCACTAATCCGGCACTAATAAAACTAGGGGATAACGGATTATTAGAAAGTTCGGATTATTGGATTGTGTAGAAAAATTGTGTAAAATTTACATACAATAAAGCATGTTGTACATTTTTTTTCAACTTGAAAACTCCAGGTAAATACGTGCTATTGTTATAGATAATTTCTGAGGTTATACTGATTCCGGTGCGTCAAGTGCGGGACGAGAGTAGGAGACGTGAACGGAGGGTGCCGGATTAGTGAGACTCTACTGTTTATAAGCTTTTTTAGGTTTAAACGAATGAAAGGATCAGAAAACTTAATATTAGAAATAATAAAATAACAGTTGAGGTAGTCTAACAACTTTTTGTTGTGACATTAGGGAGCATAAGGATCTTTTTTTTTTTTTTTTTTTTTTTTTTTTTTTTTTTTTTTTTTTTTTTTTTTTTTAGGCATAAGCATTTAAGTTGAAATAACTAAATTAAAGGCTTAGTTTACGGCATTCGACCAACCGACCAATAAGGTTATCCAACGAGGTAACGTTGCCAGTGTTTTGAGTAGGTTGCCTATAGAAGATGGTGACCTAGGTTCGGTATTCTACTTCCATACGGTCCCAAGATACTATAAGTAGGTAAAGATTTATTTTAAGCGATAAGTGTATTTTAGTTAAATTTAATAATTGTAATTTATACAGTGACCTAGACAAAATAAAAGTATAGACGGAGTTTACTTGAACAAAAGCGTCAAAGGAACTGAAGCATTTTTTAAACTTGTGTGAGTTAGTATATGTGTTCTATTCTACCGTGTTATGAATTAAAACAATCGGGTCTCACTTGCAATATTTATTTGATTGCTTGGTTACAATACAAGTCAATCTATCGCAGCCCTAGAAACGATCCTAAACGGTTATTACTTATCCTAAAAAAAATAAAGAAATATTAAGTTCATATTAATCAGAAAATTCGGGGCTGTATTCCCATACCCGAATTAAAAAGTTCATAAAAGTTAAGTTTTATCTCCAAAAATTATAAAATATAACAAGATCAATTGTTATTATGTTTACATGTGTTGGCTGAAGACCTTGCCATGCCAGCCTCAATGACATCATCCACCGAGCTTTTGTCAGCGTCGGCGGACCAGCCATCCTAGAGCCAAATAGCTTGGTGTGCGACGATGGCAAGAGGCCGGATGGAATGCCACTTATTCCTATAATCACATTATATTAATTTTCAAATATGAATTAAAGGATTTCGATAGCAAATCGTTAGTAACTGAAGTCCTACCTATCATAAGCACCCAAATAAGTAGATAGCAACGCCACACGCTTTATCCGTAATAATTTCATTATTTAATACTAAGTTAAGTTTCTTTAGCCGGTTTAACTTTGAGACCTAGGGGCTGGATTTACATATTTTGTTCTTATGAGAAAATGACTAATTAACAATGAAAAGGAAGAAGATAAAATTGCATAAGATTAGATTATCTAAGTTAGGTATTAAAGGTTTGGAATGGAACCAAATATGTATGTTACCTTTTGTATTTCGTCGGGTAAAAGTATAAAATAGAGACATAAATTTTGAAAGTTCCGTATCGTACTTTTGTTGACAGATGACAACGATATTCATGTCTTGTTTAACAAAAGCCCTATGTTGTCAAGCTCCATGTATTGTTAGCAAAATGTACATACACTAATTTACATAACATTTTGTAACATGTGCTAGCATCAAATATTGAGTAATGATGGACGTAAATGGATCACTGTAGTTTTTATTCGTGGGTACTTTTTTACAACACAGTTCTCGAAAGTGTTGCATAAAGTTGCATATTATAAATGTTCAATGTATAATCTTCAACAATATACAGCAGAGCAGGGTAAAATAAAAAATAATAACTTAAAATTTAAAATCTAAAACTACCTAAATAAGCCTTTATTAATTAAAAATATATTTTTTATATCTGATCCAGCTAATTAAATTAACTTCTTAGACGTGTATAAAAATCAATTGCTGTTCCTGAGTTTAGCTGAAACTCAAAAACGGATTAACCGATTTGAATATTTTTCATGCGTGTTTGAGTAGGTCTCGGCATGGTTTCGATTCACAATTGGATTAGTAGATGGTGCTGAAATCGGGGCCCAGGATTTTGATGAAATTTTTTGAGTGTTTTTGTGTATATTTTATGAGTGGGTTTCGGGATGGTTTAGATTCATAATTTGATTCAGTAGGTGGCGCTAAAATTTTATTTTTCTATTGCAGGATAACGGCTAGTGAAAATATAAATATAGATATAATTTCATTTTTGTTGTTAACATTAGGTAGAGGGCATTATTGCTTACTGACATAAAGACACAAAACTATATATATATTACCTGCCTAATTGCAATTTTATTAACCACAACATTCCTGGCCATGGTTCAACTTATGCCTTATGCTATATAATTCTCACTCAGGGTTTGAGTTACTTAGCTTATATTTTGGGAGGAACAGGCTCGTTTATCCAAGGCTCATTCGCAGGTTTCATCATGATATTTCCCTGCATCAGGTGATTGTAAAAATACATATAAGGTCAAAAAATAGACTATATGGTTTGTGTTTCCCGACCGTCAAACTCACGTCGTCAAAAACGCATGATCGTAATGGCTTCTACCTTTTTTTGTTCACAACAAAAACAAGGAATATCCTAAGAAGACCATTTTTATTCCACCAACGTCATGCCAGCATTTTATAAAAGTAATTCATAGAGCGGACCGATTATCAAGCCATTATGGTGAAGTGAGCTCGACGATATCATTCGGGAATAAACCTTATGAACTCAGTTCCGCCACATCAGTGAGCAGTTTTAAAAATGTATCGTCTATTGTATCACACCTTTAAAGATAAACCGTTATCGTTATAAATGTTAAAAAAAATGTGCATATATAACATTTGCTAAATTATAAGGTTCCGCACAATACTTATACCTATTCTAACTCATTATGAATAAGACATTAGTAGGTACATGTATGTAGTAAATTGATACTGGAAAAACCGTTGCGTGTATTGCGAACAAATTTAAAATGTCGAGTTATTTTAAAACTCAGTACTTAACTATAAACATAATAATATTCACACAATGGCGTGTATAACTGAAATTTAGTAACAGTTGGTAATAAAATTTTATTTATGAGCTGCCGATTATTTAATTTTAGAACGTAAAAGTAGTTTAAAAAAAATAAACAATAATACCATTTTCATATTGTTAAATATGTCTTTACCTGTAGCTCTGACTTTTATGATAGTAACAGAGATCTGAGAAAGTGGCCACCATTTTTTTATCATTGAAAATGTTTAGCACCAATAATTGTTATATATATAATATTATTATATTATAATAATTACTCTTATGATTTCTCGGGTCTTATTATAAATTCTATAAGTCGAATATTATTTTGGGGGAAAATAATGTAATAGCTCAAATTTATTTACAATTTTGAATATTTAAAAAAATAATTTGGATATTTTCAACAGTGTTTCTATTTTTTACTATAATAAAACGATGTAAATAATGAATTAAAAATATTATAAAAACATGCATATTCCTTATTGATTTGACCCTATTGCAGAGCTGAGGTGTAGGTTAGTTAATGTGAGGTGAGATATACTAAATTTGAACTTAACTTCCAGGTGCGCATCCGCGAGTTCTACATCGCGATGCAGCGTTGCCCCTACATCCATGAGATGAAGGAGCGATTGCTTGGCGCGCCGGTTGAGGGGATGGAGCGAGACGCGCGCGACACGGCGCGCGAGCCTCTCGCCCAGCCGCTCGAACATGTGCAGGACCCGCAGGTCGGCACCATCGTCAAAGTGAGACATCGCCACTCATTATACATCACATCACTGCACTGAACATTCTGTTTTCAAGCAAAGAAACACGCCTTACTGCACTGCAAGTTTGGGGGGATATCTTTCTTCTTAGTCATTCTCGGACTAATTAAGTGATTTGAGAGTGTGAACACAGCTTCGCGTCGACGACAATGTGAACCTGTCCCGTATACGTCCCTTTCTCTTTCTCTCTCCCTGGGTCAATTTCAATGTGTCCACGTTATATCTTAACTAATACAAGTGAGTCGGGCAGACTTAGGCCAGCACTAAAAAAATAAGATTCTAGAACCCGATTTCAGCGCTTCAAGTTGCCTCAAGTGAACAATACTTGTAGGATATTGATTGTTTATGTGTTTACGTTGAAAATCCTAATCGTTTGGTGAAATGTGCTTTTTCGAGCAGCCTACATTTTAGCTGGACTCTTGTTCGAAAACTTAATACTGGCTAGATACAAAATTGATTAAAGCCATTAAAAAAAACAGACGATTGGCTGGTTTCACATAGGTCTACTTGATATAAAGTAGTAACCACCGATGCCTATACTACATTACGTATCCTTTTAAACGTCCCTATTAGAAAGAAAGAAAATAGTTTATATGAAGTAAAAGTTACGAAATGAAATTACTTACACATTATTTTGTGAAAATTTGTACGCCACGTTTTCAGCAAACAAGGTTTGCACTTAGCATATTTTGTGCCGGAATTATATCCGACACAACGCTGATTTTTAGTGCAAACTTCTATTGGCGTGAGACTAAAACAAAGACGACAATGACCAAAACAACAATGACAAGAAATATTAAGAAAGTTCTATCCAAATTGTTGTACCCACGCGGAATAAAAGATCTCGAAACCGTAATGTAAAATCTTGTTCAGTGCAGTTTTCACGACATTTTATTACGTTGTTACATTGTTCAAATATTCTTATTCCTTACCTCTTCCTTCATACTATTTTATTATTGTAAATTTGTATTTTTATGTCATTTTCAGCTGAATTCTGACGGGTACGGGTCTCACACGTCGCCGGCGCGTGCGCCGCTCGTCACCGATGAGTGCGAGGCGCCGGCGGATGAGACCGAAGCTCTCACTCCCACAGATGTTATTATCCGGTATCGAACATGCTGCCAACCCGAAACTACACCTAAAAATGCCAAGTAAGAGCCATCACCTTTTTAAATGAATTAATAATCGCCAGACATGTATTTCCACAAGCTAAACGACTTACGATTGTGTTACGAATGAAATAGAATAGACCACTCTAGGGCCGAACCCAGACACCCAGACCATAGTAAATAACGGAGATTTCGTTTAAGTCATTTGCCATGCTAGGAATCCATCCCTAAGCCTCTGCTTTATATGAGGTAGGCGTGAAAAGGCCCCTCAAACACATATCACTCGTTGTTACTCGCCAAGGATTTATATGTATATTAAGAAATTTAAAATGATTAAAGTTTAAATTTTCATATTCCATGAACTCTTTGAAGCTGTAGAAGGTGTGCTCGATAAGCCAATTCTTAGGCCGGAAAGTGTATAAACAAACTACGGGAGAGTTTGATACTTTCCGGTACTTTGTTATATTTCGTGAGACTCATAACATGTGTTACGGGGTAATGTCTGTTCCAAGTTTTATACGAATGTATATATACATCCCTATGCTTCTAATACACGGAATCATGGGTGCTGACGTATATGGTTACTTGATATGTTAATAGGATTAGAATTCCTAATTTTTTGAAATGGTTTTGTGTACTGGAATAAACTTTGTAAGCCACATAGGAGCATACGAGTGGCTCGAAAATTAGCTTTAATCTTCCACAATACATGCGGTTACTGTAAGAGAAATCGATTTATGCAGTCTTATTATAAGTAATGCATTGAAATGCGCTTAGGCCAATATGAATAAGTAAATTTCTTACACAAATATTCCGTTACTTCAGAGTGGCTCGTTGTATATCACTTATAACATAAGCGTAATTTGTGCTTAGCTTGGGGATATACAATTATCGGACGATGAAAAAAAATTTATGATCACGCCTTTAACAGTGACCTTGACCGTTTGATCATCATCAAACACAATCTTAGTCACTGACAATACATTGCCAACAGTGCCAAGTTGTGTAACCTCATGCCATCTATTCTTAACATTATTCTTAGAATCCATTATCTTTACGATGTGTAGGTCTTTATTGTTCAGTATCGTTTTGATCTTGAGACATTCAGATGCGCGTCGATCTACATATCCGCTGCATAAATGTTTACCATTTAGCTTACCTACAAGGTAACATAAACGCCAGATCTAATGAATTAATGCAAAAGGTTGAGCATGTAATCTGAGTTTCAGATATATCGATGAATTATTTATTGTCTTATACTATAATCAATCTTTGCGAGATGAAAATGGCAGGCCGTTGAATTCAGATCTAAAATGTATCATTTTTGTTTCTCAATAGTTAATCATTTACTGCACATAATTTATTATGAAATAATGTTACTATGGAACAATTTGATAATGGCCCAAATAGGGTATATCAAAGATATTATTGGGTGAAGAGCGGGTAGATTTATTCACAAACTTATAAATGATTTATTTGTAAAAGACCCGTCTAAAGTATAATAATATTTAGATTCAATATATTTTTAAGTCCTTTATGAATTTATCATCTTTGATTTGGTATCTTTTAATTTAACAGGCAATTGATTAACTTTTATGGAGGCAAGTTGAAGGCGTCTCATTTCTCTGTCTCTTGTTTCTGTTTGTATGTTTTGACATTTTTGTAAATTTTGTGAAGTCTTCTCTGACTAATTGACGAGGATTTCCATACAATGATAAATGCCAAGAATTTAAGTTCCATTGGAAATCAGGAATCATGAAATATAATTATAACCTAGTATATTTGTCAATAGTAAAATTATAAAAAGAACTCAACTTAAAACCGGACTTAGCGCTCTATTTATCTCGCAAAGCACAAAAGTCCTGAACTATCAAAAGCCTCAATGAATGATTTAAAATATAAAAGCGGAGGAAGCTGTAATCAAAGCACTTCCACGTAGAGTGATCAATCGTTAAATGGAGCCCGCATACCTATTCATACCATTACATATAGGATACATTGTATAAAAGAAGTTTAATTGAAAATAACTTTTGCTGACCTGCAAATACGGTTTTAAACGTTTGATACAATTTTGAACGTTGTATGGTTGTTAAATAACAGTGCTTTAGATTGTACTTTCAAATGTTATTCAATACTTGAAAAGCTAAAATTGATCCAGAGAAAGGAAAAAGATTATTATTCTCTGTCGATGAATGATGACTTATTTGATGCTTGATTCTTATTAGTGACGTCACTGCATCACTATGTAGATCACTATGTCGATTTTCTCCCAAAATCTATCTATATAAACTTAGCATGTTGTGAGAAGAATGAAAGAGTGAAATAGCCATATCAAAACGAATAGACAAATATGACAATTGGATAAGGGTTCCGTATTCTCTAATTTAGCAACAGAACCCTAAAAATATAAAGAATATCGTGCAAAAAGATTGTTTTATAGCATATATTATTTATTATTGTTCAGGAAAATATTTTATTTTGTAAACAATTTTGTTCTACTGATTATAAATGATTAATCACGTGAATTTGTGTTCCGCATTATTTTCGTTATATTCTGTATACGTAATACTTAATAAAACTTTATACCTATCGCTGTTATGTCATTTATAGTTTAAACTTGCAATTAAAATTGTAAAGTTGCGGCGACCATCACGGCTATTATATTTAAATGAATGCGTAGATCTTATATCATGATTATTTTTAGCACAATACAATTAAATAAAGATTCTTCATTTTGAGATTACCTAATAAAATAATATCTATTGTTTATAGTATTGAAAATTATGCTTAAAAAAACAACTTTTTACCAGAGTCATCATCATCATCCGAGCGTTAAATCCCGGTTGCGTTCGGAGCGATCACTCTGACCCCAAGGGTCCGCTTTCCTACTTTTCTTCTCCACTTCCTGCGATCGGCGTACCTTATTTTGAGACCGTTAGTACGCATGTCATCCGTGTTCACAACGTCAAGTCAGCATTTCTTGGGCCTACCACTTCGATCGGGACCTGGCGAAGGCGGCATGGCTAGGACATTTATGCCCCACGTAAATAGCTGGTTCCGTAAAACGATTTTGAACCAGTCTTGCGACAAAATCTTTTGTGTTGTGTTAGGAGGCGTGTATTAACGTTAAATATAGATATTATGCAATACTAAGCCTATTTAGAATGCAGATGGCGATTTTAACGAGTCGCTTTGCACATCACCTCTAATTACAAAGACTAGTTAGCCAGACAACTTACTTCATACGTTGCCATTGTAACAGTTGATGAATTCTAATAGAGCCTGTCACTGTTTCGCAATAGCTCCTTATGTTACTTTTGGCAACATTAGTGGCTATACTTATGGTCATCATAATGTAATAAATGTTACCATATTTGGTTACTATAATAAACGGTACAGTATTATATGAATAAGTATAATTTGAAACGTTTCTCATTTAAATACAATATTGGTAATGTCAACATTGGATGAAAATCCAAACAAATTATTAAATCTAGGAATAATAGGAACAGTTCAGCGACCTTGTACGTATGTAGAAGGTCTGTCTACATTAACTGGGCATGCGCGTTTCTTTCATCCTTTCAGCTATTCATTATGTCCGAAGCTCCTTTTTATATTACGTCTTTACAGCGAGTGTACACGTGCATGTGCAATCTTAGGGTTGTCAGGCAATGCTTAGTTGATATTAGGGGTGGTTGGTGGGTGAGGTTGAGGCCGGGTCAGTGGGTCGCTCGCGCAGCCTCCCAAAGCTCTCCGGGAGAGACGCGCCTCTATCGACCACTTGCCGCCAATTTTGTAGGGTTGTCAAGACATAATGTATTCTTAACAATAATTAATTAAAATTTGTTGTATGTCTCCGTAAATAAAATAAATATTATTTTTACTATTGCTAAGCCGGCAAGAATACTGACGGCTCAGCTCATGGAAAGTGGTCAGCGTTGCCTATATCTTAGCCACAGCGAGCGTAAAGTCAACGCGTTGTCAAGAATGGGATAAAGGGTGGAATAGGGATGATGGAAATGGGGATGAGATGAGATAATATAGAGTGATCAGATAAGAGGAATGGAATGTAAGGGATGGAAAATGGGATCGAAATACAATTTCTGTAGGTACGTACATAGTTCAATAATGATCAATTCCGTCCTTAGGTTTTAGTATACTATATTCGTGAATATTTCTCTATTAATTTGCCGATTAATCTTGTGGCATATAACTCGTGTCATGTTTCTTAAATGCAATGATGAAGAATAAATTAAGCATGACAATGTTTCTCAAAATGTTACGACATATGATTACGTTGTACGTACATACATACATAACTTCACGCCAGGTCCCTTGCGGGGTAGGCACGAACAACAGAGCGCCATACAGGTTTATTGTTACACACTTCACTTGCTTCTTTGATATTCATAGTTCTTGTCATACACGCTGCCATCAAAATAATGTAAACCATGATTTAACATTGTATAAATAACGCTGACTGAAATCAATACGTGTAACAAAAGCGTGTGCTTGTAAAAGGTTTATATGAGATTGAAGATGTTGATCTTAGTTGAAAACAAAAAAAATGTAAGGAGGCTAGAAAGTTAATCGAAAATGGGGTCAGCTAAAGTGCATCTCTGAGCTTCTCCCCACGTAACTGCCGTTATCACAATAGCGTGCACAAATTACGACCCTCGTTTCATTTAAGAGTGTAATTTATATAAAAATAGGGTGCGTTTCGGAGGGACGGTGCCGCCCCTACGACCCATCTCCGAGGCGCGCAGCATCCCTCACTGCGCAACTCTGGGCGCACTCGAGTCGGAGGCACGGTCTCGACGCCGCACCTTCGCACTTCCGGAGCTTTTTGCCTTGAAAGTGCTCCAACGTCCGCTGCCCTGCCCTCATCTATCCTTAACCCTGAAGCACTCCACTATGGACAATTAGTAATTCCTTTTTACCTCGCTTCCTATACGGTTAAAGTGAAGTGATAAATCATGGGGAAGGAAAAGCACCCGCCTCCCGAGGGTGAGGTGAAAGTGGCTACGGTAGACTTAGAAGCTGTCGATAACATGGCTACATTACCTGTCGGCCAGCACCGGCAACAAGGTAGTGATATCGCGATTGCCGAAAAACATAATACGGCGAACAAAGAAATGGAGCTCAAGTGCGTCCAACCGAAGCCCTCCAAAAAGTATGTGAAGTAGTTATAAATCTAAGTAATAAGGAAATTAAACTATCGTAACGTTTAATCGGTATATATTATAATATGATAAAAAGTATCGTTTTATATTATTTAGATTTTTTAATTTAACAGACTCAAAAATCTTAGAATTCACGTAAAATATATGCAAAAAATATATCACGTAATAGTGTTAATTTTTTTTTTTGTTCGCAGAACGTCATTATTCATCATATCCAGTTTCATCTATGCAAAACTTCTAGTGGTAGTATGCATTGCTTACGTGATTAGCGATGTAATCACTCATAACCTACCACTGTATTATTACGAAGGCTTCTTCACCTACCTGTATGGCATAAGCATACTATTTTTATTGTATGTATTCTGCTTTTTGCTTCAAGGTCAGTAATATTACCAAATATGAGCAAAAGTTTTATTATTAAAACCAGTATACCTAATAATAAAAATAATATTGATTACATTTAGAGAGCGCATGCTGCAGTGGCAGTCCTCCAAAACCAAAACCACCACCTAAAGAAAAGAAACCCAAAAAAGAAAAAGAAAAGAAGACCAAAGAGCCTAAAGAAGGCAAAGACGTAAAAGATGGCAAAGATGGTAAAAAAGACGGAAAGAAAGATAAAAAGGATAAGGATAAGGAGAAAGATGGGAAGGACAAAAATACAAAGGAAGCTAAAAAGCAGAGCCAATTTCAAGTGAGTAGATATATTCTTAACTTCAACAGCACATCCATTTTAAACTCATTTTAAAAAACTCGCTTAACCGTATCGTCTTGTGTTAGTTAACCACACATTTGTTTAATATTTTATTCAATTTATGTGATTTTTTAACTTTTTGTAATTGTTCGCACATATCCACAACTTTGTTTGCCTTTCACCAATTATAATCATTACAGAGAAAGCTTCTTTAGGTCCCAACAGACCGCATGAATCCCTTTTTGTTTACGCTGCCTACTTTTTGTTTTTTCCATATCATTTGGGCAGGAGGTGTATCCCCGTAAGATGCGTGATAAAGTTCGTCAACAACAATTGCAATTGCAAATGGCGCAATTGTATGCGTCTGAGCAGGTGAGGTGTAACATCTTGACGCATCCCGCTTGAGTAAATCATGTACCATATCATTATACATTTTTAAGAGAAAGCTTTGGATGTGCTGTTGTAGTTTGATTGTTCATCATAGTGCTTGTGTTTTAGCCGCTGCTGACGTATATATTCAGTTTGCTTCCTTAAGATCTGAGTACATTTCTAAAGAAATTAGAGCTCGAAGTGTGTCTAATGTTTCATTAAAATAAACTCAAATTAACAGAGACCATTAAAGTTTGTAATTCTTCCTGAAGTAGATACTAATTTAGCATAAGCTCGTCCTGACACAAATTTTTTGATTAAAATGTTTCTTTTTTCCATTTCTTAGGCAATGCTAGAAATGATGGGACTCAATATATTTCAAATTAGGCACTTAATTCTTACAATAAAATTACAACCGAGATCTATGTATTCATAGAAGTTAAAATTAATATTTTTTATTTAAATTACAGCAACAAGATATTGTTGAAATGGAAGCGGCACCAGTAGCTCGGCCGATGCGTAGGCGCAAAACATCCCAAAACGATCATAGCCACGGCAGTTTCTTCCTACGGATTGGCGCTATTGGTAAGATTGGTTTCAAATACGCCACCGTATTTCGCAAATTTTATCGTGTTAAAACCACAATATGTATTTACAGCGTTTGGTCTCGGAACTATGATCTACAATGGTTTAGAATTTGGAACGTTTTTCGAATTACCCCTGGACTCTCCATGTTATTTGATTTTGAAAGGGGTTAATCCTGTCTTGCAAATGGTGTTCACATTTATGCAGATGTATTTTATATTTATGAATTCGCGGGTAAGAAATTGAATACATATTTTATAATAATCGTCTTTTAAGAGCACTTTCTTTTTAGATTCACAATTGTTTTCTCATTAAACAGTTGCGAAATAATTACAGATTTTACACATTATTTATCAAATTACTACTAAATCATATCTAGAAATTAATATTAATAGAGGACATATTTTTATTTTCAGCTTAACATCCACCGATTCAAAGTAATAGCTAGATTTGGTTTAATGCATGTTGTCGCTACAAATATTTGTATTTGGATAAGAACTTTGGTTCTTGAATCATTGAAGGAAATAACAGACTACCATGTTAGGAATCCTCATGGCGCTTCTGGAGAAGGAGTTCTAGGAAGTAAGTATATAATATAATGAATCGTCTTCCAGTGCAATTACACTATACAATATACATAAATATCAATATCTACTCATTTACATCAACTTATATTTTTCATATTTCGAAACAATTCTTTATTATTCTCAGAGGTAATCCGAAAACATACCTTAAGACATTCCGGTAAAGTGTTTGGTGCCGCCTCTACTGCTGCTACTACTATTGCATCAACTATCATGAGCACGGCTAAAAGCACCGAAGAGCAATTGTTGAATCTTGTAACCACCACTGCATCTGCTCCTACTACTTCATCATCCACAAGTCAGTATAGCTTGTTTCATAAACGAAAACTAACGATTACATTTGTAACTCTGTCCTTATATCTGTCGTACATATGTGTGATATGCATGCATTGTAAACGTTTTCAACTGTTTTTCAGCAACAACTCCTTCACCATATCATAACATGGGTAACGGGTACTTTCCTAAGTCAAAACTAATCGATACTTTAAAAAGTACTATAGGTTATGATCATTATGATGGCGGTTACAAGCAGTGGCCTAACGATAATCCTTTCACAACTACCACTTTTGCACCACTAACAACAGAGTCAGAAAAAGTGACGCAGACTCAAACTGCTATCTTGGAAGTATTCCCATTCCCTCGAACGTCAACCCTACAAGCGATTTTAAATGCTATGTCCACTATTATGCCAAGCGCAACGTCAGGATCTTTTATGCCCGATAGAGATGAGTGGGGCAATAACGTTGAGACATATCGGGTAGACGAACCACCGCATTATCCAGGTTTGTCGTTGGAGTGTCGTATTGAGTCTTCATACCCAGCCGTTGCACTTTTTATTTGCAGTTTGTTTAGTATTTTTTAAGTTATCTTAATCTTTTTTCGTAGTCAAATAAGTGTCACAATTTGCACATCATTCAAATCGGACATTTAACATTGATGTTGATGCATGAATTTTTAATCATAAGTTTTATAATTATATTTAAAACATAAAAGAATTACTAATTTTCTGTACTTGAACTTTATTTCGAAAATTTCTTTTGCAGATAACAAGTCCACAGAAATATTTGAATCATTTGATTCCTTGAATCCGGCGGCTTTGATTGCAAACATTGACAATGCTACAGTGTGTGGAAGAAATCCAATTATGGGCACTATCGTATCTGATTCCGCGCCTTATCTCTATCCATTCATCATTGAATACTCTCTCATTGGAGCTGCCGTCATTTACGTTATGTGGAAGCATATTGGCCGCTATCCAAGGTAAAATTAACGTTCAGGCATGAACGAAGAATACTAAAGAAAGACAATTGAAAAGAAGATAATTAGGACTATCACTTTCAAGTCAGAAAGATCAAAAGTCTTCCTGAATCAGGAAAGAAAAATACTAAGAAATGATAAGCGTCCAGTAAAAAAGAAACTCGTAACATGCTCTAACATATTCCTGCAATTCAGTGGATTGAAGTTTGAAAAATATGTTTTATATAACAAGACGTTGACTGAAAGTTTTAATTTTCTATCAAAACAAGAACGGACTGGTGATGCTAGCTCTATCGCAAGAGTGTGTTACTGGACGATTATCATTTGTTACTATTATTCTTTCATGATTCAGGAACATTATTTACACAAATATAATAAAATATTATAATAGTTACGAATAAAAATCTACGATCAACCAAATTATAGCAGATGTGCCCAGAGGGCCGATTGCTTTTCCGTGTGAGATATGAACTATAATCTTTTAGACATGGGTAGCAGAATCACGAATTACTCTAAAAGTAATTTAATTTTTAGATTCTTTCCTGTGTTAGTTAGTTCTTATATTATTTTTACTGAATGGAATATTTTTTTACTAATTCATTAAAAGTACATCTTTAATAAGCAAGTCAAAAGTAAATTAATATTTTAGTATTTCACGCCATTATCCATTTTAGTAGTAAACACGCTAGAAATTCCCAGCAACCCTATATATTATTAACATTAGAGCATGATTAGATTGGCAATCAATAATGAGAAAAGACGTGGGTCGCTGACCTGAGCACACGCATTTGGTTGCAGCGTGGCCAACGATGAAGATCTGGAAAGACGTCTGGAAGCTGTTCTCTCCCGCAGGGCTGCAGCGTTGGCGGCAGCTCAGCGCGGCAACCGCGTTGACTGCGCTGGTGCTTCCAAGGGACTTTTCTGCGGACTGCTGCTTCTGGTTGCTTCTCTCATCTGCTTGATTCTTTTCTTCGTCCTGATAAGACATCAAGAATTGAAGAGACTCTCAATTTACTTGGCCGACGTATCACACTGTGCTCTAATGGTTTTGTCGATATTGGCAATTTTGATTGGATTTATTCGGTAAGCGTGTTTGAATGATTGATCAATTTGAATTATACCTGTTTATTTTATTGTGATTGTAGAAAAGTTGCTTGGTTATGTAATGATATTCTTACTAACTTTATTTATTTTATTTTTCTTATTCCTACTTATCCTTATGATAATTCCGATTGTATCCTGTCCTTATGTATTCTGTCCTTTTCCTATTGTTTGGGCTCCGTTTTTGTTTGCACCCTCGTTGTGCTAATGTACGTTTCTGTCATTGATGATTTCACCATTCATACCTGAATTTGTTTTTATTTTCCTGTTTTTTTTTATTAAATTTCTCTTATCGTTTACCACTTTTGGTTGATCTTATATCGTGTGAGTAGAGGTCGTGTTATGAAATGGAGCTGCAGCCCTCCTTCCTGTACCGAGCCTATTCGCAGGGTGCAATCACTGAAGTTCCGTTCAGAAGAACAATCGGATCTGAATGACATCTTACTGCGTGTGTCTGCATTTGGCCTCTTCCTGTACGCTGTATTCAGCGTAATTGCTGGTGGGATGGGTGCATTCACTCACGAACCAAACCTGCTCGTCATGATTACCGGGTGCCTGAGTGTGCTGCAGGTGAATAACTACTTTTTAGTACGTTGAATAATAATAATATACTAACAAAATCAGTAGACTGCTACGATTTGTAAAACGTGAATTAAATAGTAAAAAAATCCATGCTTTGCCATATATTGAGATGTATTGTTTTACTCCTTCATGTTCAGTTTAGTTTGATATTATAGATATCTTTGGTTTTGTTTGCACAAGTTTCCGCAGTAACTACATATCTATTTTGCTTGGATAAAACATTCTAAGAAATTCACTTCCTCCAAAAATGTAGCAATGCAGTATTCTTTGTTGTCAATATTTAAACAATTACATTAACATGTTATCCCATAATTGGTTTTATGATTAAGTCTTCGTAACTCCAGTTTTTCTGTTATTTTATGTTTAATCAGGATTATCTTTACGCAACACAGGTGGTTCTACAGCTTCTTTTTATCGCTGATGTCTCACGTCGTCGAGTGCACCTTCCAGAACAAGAGCGAAGCAAACCCGCTCGTCAAGCTGTTACCTTCTTGCTCATTTGCAACGTAACCATGTGGCTGATTTACACTTTTGAGGCGCAGAAGGTTCTGGCTAACCCGGTGAGTGTTCATTAATATTCATATTTGAAGTTTGATATCGTCTCAAAGTATACAAAATGAAGGAGGTTATGACATATTGTATAACGATAAAAGTATCTGTATAGCCGTGAATGTCAATTATCCAATTAAAAATTATCTGAAACTTTGCATAATTTTGTAACTTAATTAAGTTTGTATTGTACCCAGAAAAAACAAGAGTTCACTTTAGAAAATAAACCAACTGGAGGCACGTCTTATAATTTCGTACTGGTTAATTTCCGTTTTCAGGTTCAACTGGACTTCTACGGGTTCGTCGCTTGGTCCCTCGTGCAACGGTTCACTCTTCCGCTTTGTATTTTCCATCGCTTCCATTCAGCTGTCACTTTAGCTGAAATATGGAAAACGACGTACAAAGCGCGTTTGGAGTGAACTCTGACGTCCCGGAATTATATTGAATTACTCCAATCATCAATGACATCATCCTAGCAAGGAAGATCACTAGCGATTTCGTCCTTATCCGGGACAGCAATATTTGTAATACTTAGGAAGATTTTTGCTGCTAATTTTGAAATCATCTCAATATTTCATAAAGTGTTAGCATAGGATTGTGTGACGAATTTAGATCAAAATCATTCGCATTTCAAGATGTAGAAGGAATGTAATTGCTATCCCGGAATAAAATGTAGATTACGCGGTGTTACACTGATACCTACAGTTAGTACGTTTATTACTTACATTGAGCAGTTCCTGTGAGTTTCCATTTCTTTCACATTCCATAGAACAAAGCAGTTTTCGATACAAATTAGGTTTCTTGTAAGACTGACTATGGAGACTTTAAAGTGACCAAACATACATATTTTCAGCTCATTTTCGTTGATAAACGTAAACAATATTGCTCAGATTTCGGATTTCTATATTTGCGTATTTAATGTTTCGATGAGAGAATTTTATAGAAATAATTGAACGAATCAAGATATAGTGAAAATTCCCAGTTGTGATGAGTTCCCTCCTTTGTTAGAAATAACTTGTGTGCCATGGTTTTAGGGTTAAGGCTTCATCAAAATTTGACAATATTTTAAAATTATTTTCTAGTTGCGAAATCTTAAAATTCTTGCATATTAAATTATGTGAGCGAGAAACGTGTAAATTTATGATTATATTTCATAAATACGACTTCTGAGATATTTTTCCAATATAAAGTAAATTGCATAATTTAATTGTTGTGATTATCTACTTAGATACTATATTACCCGATTTACAACAAGCCAACAAAATCTTAATATAAGCAAGTAGAGATGTCATGAAAATTTAACATATGAAATTAAACTTAGGTAAGTAGTACGTAATCGTGAAGAATATCTGATAAATGTACTTAAATATAGGAGATGACTAGATGGCATGCTGCTTAATTAAGCTACAAAACGTTGCTTGATACGGATCATTTGGGTATTTCTGTTTAATCTTTGTTGAAAGGGGCCATAAGAAAAAACTTACTTCTTCATGAACATCGCACAATGTTTCCAGGTCTGATGTTTACAATTTCAGAGAATTATAAAATATATAAAATTAAATGTTTAGTAATTATATTAAAGCAATGGTATCAATATATGGATAAAACAGGTCCACAAAAGAAGTTGTGTGAGCTGGGCGTCAGACTATGATTTTATAGCCTCTTTTTTCGTGAGCAAATAAGTGAGAAAAACTGAAAACCCGATCGAAAAAAGATTGTGATTTTTGTTGGTGTTTTGGGTTTTCTCGATTTAATCATTGACCCACAATTCTTACTTCAGATTGAGTTTACACCCAGAACACACAAATTTTGTCTATGGACCTGTGTAATCGTAAAAACTGGTCAAAAGCCTTGTCTATAAAACCTTAAGGTTAACAATAAGTTTTCGGCGATTTCTATGTTATATTGCGTTCTATTTTCTCAATGGTATTTCCATAATGTTTTTAATCGTGCAATCTATTTTTATATGCTGACTTATTTACATAAACACTCGAACAACGTTACCAAATTATGGTGACGCAAAATATCATTTTGATATTACGGATTTTGTATAAAATAGATTATATTCTATTATTTATGTGAAAAAATAAATATCTATTTAATATTTATTAATTATAAATTATCTTTTAAGATTATATTGGTAAATTATTGCAGTAGAATGCGAGAATGTTGTGTGCTTTTTGAGAAAGTTGAGTGGAAGTTAGTTTACGAATTGTTTAAATATTTTAACGTTTATAATTAGTAATTTATTATTAATGCTGAAGGTTAGATTAAAATACTGGTAAGTTCCCTTTTTTGGTTTGAAGTATTAATCCAGAGTAAAGAAAAAAACTCGTTCGTGATTCTGCGTACTTTAATTAATGTACGACTAGTCACAGTCACCAAAGTTAGAGATGGGTAACTATTGTAAAAACCAGCTACATAACGGTTGTTCACAATTAGCCACAGATAAGTTGTCCATCAACTCACCAGTTGGCTAATGATTGTCGAATAAAACCGTAAACCAGGGGCGGTAAAATTTGGTATCCTTATTAGCATATAATTTCAGACAGCGGTAAAAAATAATGTCGTTAACTTACCGTTAATTCTAGCCATTTTACCAGTAAAAAAAATATAACGTTAATTCTATTTTTATTGCTAATTTTACCGTTATAATTTAATGATAATATTTTCAAGCCTTGACGTAAACTGTCATGTTTACAGCTTAAGCAACAGCCGGCGGCTATCAGTTAGCACGACATTTACAAAAACCATCAGTTTGTTTTTCAGCTGGCTATTGAACCACCATATTAATATTAGCCGGATGGTTAAGGTTTTGCAAATCTATTGTTACCCATCGCTAACCAGCGTTATGGCTTGTTTTATCACTGCCGATTTTTAAACGTAAATAGCGATTTGTTAGTAAGTCCTTTGATAAAACTATACTATTTCTAACTTGTTCAATTTTGTAGGTAATATTTACTGTGTACCTTAATGTTTGGAACAAATGTACCGTTTGTAACTAGGTTTTAACGACTTAATATTAATATCATACCTACGTGGTTAATCGATCAGTGTTATATAGAGATACCAAAAATTTGGCAATTCTACTTTAAAAATGTCGAATAATATATTATGTAAATGTCTATTTGAATAAATTAAATAATACTTTATTGTGAGTTTCAATACTTTTGTCTAATAAAATAACTGATACCCACAAATATGTAGTATACCTATGTACAAGTTTTTTTTCGTTTAGAAGCTTAGATTTTCAAAAATATGCTTTAAAAGGATTTTTCAAAATTCGATTTTTTTGGGAGATACAGCGGATTTTGTGACTGCCTAAACCTAAACCGGCCGAGTGATTAATCGCTCTGAACTACGAGCTTCTGCTGCTTCAAAAGCAGGCAGAACAGCTCGTTTAGAAGAAAGAACTTCACAAAATCTCGATTTTGAGAAAGAAGAAGATCCAATCTATGGATATGGGATCGCCGATTAATCCAAAATGAGTATTAAATATTAGTATCTGAGTTATTCTACTGGAAATCTTTCTCAAACTTCAAACGTATTTTTCTCAAAACTCCTTTTGTTGAGGTGGTTGACACGATACCTGATTCCTTTGAAATTTTGTGAGAATCTTCTTTATACATCTCTTTATCACTTGGACCTTGGATTTTGTAAAAAATGATTTCAAGTATTTTTAAAAATTTGTAAAGGTCGAAAAACAGGGGTAAAAAAAAATTTCAAGTGGACGCCATTTAGTGATTTTTTTTCGGTCAAGTCCAAGATATAGCGACATCTTTACTAATTCAAAGTAACTACTAGTACTAGTTAAAAGTCGTGGTAGCGTAATGGCTAGCGCACCTTAATCAAAGGGCGCGGGTTCGATCCTGGCCGAACGCAGGCACCTCTTATGCCCGGTTTCAATATCGCAAAAACGATACGATGGCGTCGTCACGGAAGTCCACGGAAGGCCACTGAAAAGCGGCCGAAACGTCGGACAAACCAAAATAAAATAAATTACCGCGCTTAAAACCGTTAAAACGTAGTTTATTATGTGTACAAGTCGCGAAAACTTAAGAAAATATTAAGGCTTTATAGATGAAGTTTTTTTGCCTGCATTAGCGGCTAATACTATATTAATATTGACATTACAGTGACACTGGACACTGACATTAGTTTAGTGATCTCTGACTTTTCATTTCCAATTTCTTGGTAATTCATTTAATCAGTGAGATAGATTTTTATAAAACAAATTATGATTTAAACTTGAAAGGAATATTTTAAGCAAAATTTTCATTATTTTACAAAATGACTATCGGTTCCTCCACCATGTTATTGCGTTGTAGTTTGTTGTTGTTGTGTCTTACGTGTGTTCAACCGACAGAGGATACTCGCGACAATGTACACAACAGTCATGTTACTGAGTACAACAGCCGGTTTTCGGTTTGGCCGTCGATACATAATGCGGCAACAGCACATTTTCTGAGAAATCGCCGGGATGCTCAGGGACAAAACAACACTAAGCCCAATATTGAGAATGGGCAAACTGAAGGTGGTGTGGTTCAGATAGAGCACCCTCTTGCAAAAACACCCCAGTTAGTAATATCTACGGCAGGCAACAAAAATGTATCTACGGTGTTGCTGAAGTGAACTCTAGCAAACCAATTAATGGAACACAATCAGGTAATATAGCTTTCGTCAAATATTTTAGTTTATTCAAATTGGAAAGCTCCTAAATTCATGTTTTCCATGTAGATGATTGAAGTAGGATTGTAGGAGAATATACAATAACAATAATTAGGGTCTTCTCCTTAAGAATTAGCCTTTTATTTAATAGAAAAAATTAAGCATAAAGTTATGAAAATAACTTCTAAAAGTAGTACATCTTTCAGAGACAATGGACATCAACAGAAAACTTGATGCTTGCTAATAATAGAGTTTTAGATCCAAGTTTCATACAAAGCATGCTATGTTTAGCATATTTTAACTGTTCATTTTTGTATTTCACAAGGTTTTATCCCTGCAGGAATAGAGAAAGAATAAAATTTCCTATGGTCAGGTTGTCTGTCGTAGTGACAAAAACACTCCACAGCCAAGTGGTAGGGTATTTGCCTGTATGGATGGCTACCACACCTAGTCTAGAGTATGCCACCATAACAATCTTGACTTGTGTTCCAGCATTAGTGTCCAGGTCTCAGCCTCCGTTTAGATAGCAGCAGCACATTGGTGACACCTTTGGTGAAACAACAATATCTGTCATTATAGTATGTCTTGTAGAGAGAACTATCAAAATATCAATTTTAACATTACACTCCAGTAATCTGGCCCCTGTCTAATCTGGTACCCTCTGTAATGCAACATGCCTATCACTCTTTATAAAATTTATTTCCATTTAGTAATATAAATAATTTATATTATTTTTTGTGAGTTCTACAGCATTAACAATGTTAATTTTATAATGAAACTGGCTGACGCAGCGAACTTCGTATTGTTTAACCAAGTAACATCAAACTGCACATGGTATGCAATTTGATTGAAATCGGTTAAGTAGTTTAGGAGTCCATTGCAGACAAACAGTGTGACACATAATCTTCTAATATATAAAATTCTCGTGTCACAGTTTTCGTTGCCATACTCCTCCGAAACGGCTTGACCGATTTGATGAAATTTTGTGCTTATCCGGTATCTATGAGAATCGTCAACATCTATTTTCATCCCTAAATGTTAGTAGTCTACCTAAATTTATTTTTATTTTTAACAAAATTTTAATTTCTATTTTTTATGATACAAATACAAAAATACATAAACCCTAAATGTTAACCTTGCACAAACCCTATTTTACGGCAGGACGAATCTGCGGACAGCTAGTTTATGTATATTAAGATCTAAGCTCTCCTGTTTAATTTAGAAAATTCCAAACAAGTGTTATATACATGGATTATATATTATTGTATGATTTGTAGTTCAGATAGAATGTTGATCACTGATTTATAAATTGTGAGATTACAAGGTACTCTTTAAAATGAAAAATCCAGACTATAGGATCTGTAGCTGTACTCTGTAATATGATCAATTCAATAGTCTGACACTGCCCTGCAAAACTTTGTCAGATTATGGAGAGCCCACTGTATTTTATTTTCTAAGTGTCTTTCAATATTGTTTATATTATTTTAAATGTTTAAATATTAAAATGTAGTGGTTTAGTTTCTACTGCATTAGTTCTTCCCTAGAATATCACAAGAATTTAGAAACATGTTATAATTTGCTTTTGAAAAACCATACTATGCCACTATGTGTTATAAAAGCAATATTAAATAGTTTATTTAGTCATGATTTTCCTCATAGTATGTTTCCTTATATTTGTTTAACTTTTTCCTGATATATATTGTTTAAATATGTTATATTGTGGTATAAGTGGTGGCTGCTCGCAGACTGAGGTGGTTATAATGTCAGCCCATAAATGTCCCACTGCTGGGCTCGGGCCCCCCATTATAGGGGGAACAGACAGTACACCTGCCACACTTGTTCAGGGCGGCTTGGCAGGTTTGACACATCGGTTATCTCGATGTGCAGGTTGCATCACAATGTTTTCCTTCACCGTTGTTAGCACGTGGTAATTGTAACAATATGCACATTAGATCAGAAAACTGACTAAGAGGTGCATTCGTTTCGGTCAGGATCGAACCCACACCCTTCGATTTAGGGGCGCATGTGCTAACCATTACGCTACCACGACTGAGGTGGTTGCAGTAGTGAAACTACATTGTCCCAATGTGTATGGTGTCTTTTTTCCGTCTTACGAAATGAAACCCTTATATACTACATTATTGCTATGTGTTCAAATACTTAAAATATTGTGCGCTGGCCTCTTACAATAAACAATATGAATGCTTACATACTACAATATAAAAAATGTGAGCTCATTATTGTATGTAATTTCTTACTAGAATATGTTAGCTATGGTATCAAGTAAATTCTTTCTATGTAAGCTAAAATTATATATATCATAATAATGGCTGATAAACAGACCACTGCCGGGTTTGGGCCTTCCCATTTTAAGACAAGTAAAGTCTTGAATGTTTAGGTTTTTCAAGATGTTTTTTCCCTATTGGTAGTATGTGATTTTAGCAGTGCATATTGCTCAGGTCAGAAAAGATGCAGTGATTCATGTATTCTGTCTGAAATTTCAACCCAGATATATTAGCCCTAGACCTTTTCTGGCTTCATAATTGTATGCAATTAAATCCCACTAAATTTTAGTGTTAGGTTCATACACAGACAACATTTTGTGTCTAATATTTTAAATGGACCTTGAACTCCTGAACTTAATTCCACTTACGAAAAAAGACCATTAATGAATATACTTACCATATTATTAAATATATTTAGAATTAATTGAAGGCTGAAACTTGCTTGGATTGTAATCCGAACCAGTTATCTGTACAATTATATTTTAAACTAAAAAATGGAAAACTCAAAGGATGGACTATTAAAGTAGATAATCCTGTCATTAAATTGTGTGATAAGCATTAATATATAAAGAAAATACTCTATTAATGGTGATAAGTAATAAACACTATGAATTCAAAATTCCTAAAATTATTAATTGAAATCAAATGATAAAACTATGATTCTTATCATTATTGGTTTCTGATTTAAACACATATTTTTCATTAAGTCAAATTTTGAGTGTGATGTAAGAGGTAATACTTTACTTTTTGAATAGAAAAAAAGAAACATTAATTAATTTACTTGATCTTGAAACTGAACTTTGATTTTAAACTGAACTCTTTCATAAAAAGTATTATCTTAGTTATCTAAGTTATTTAGTGATTATGTACAGGGGCCAATAAGGCAGTGTATACAAATAGTACATTGTTTTAACACAGTCCTGGAAATTGGTTCTAAGAAGGTGAACTTGTTTTGAAGAAGTTTCTATGAATCATTATGCAGTTGCTTTAGGAATTTCAGTATCCAAGCCCAATGTCTGCTCTCCTACTTAATTACCCTCTTTACTCAGGTTTGATATTCCATACATAACATAAATTAAATCCATATTATCCAATTGGCCAGGATCTATCAGATATAGCATGACTACATATTTGTTGCCCATGTGGGTGTATCTCTGTAATTTATGTAAAAATTCAAGAGAATAGTATTAACCAAACAAGTATAATCTAAAGTTTCAGGCAATGCAACGGCCCCACCTTCAACACTTACAACAACACCTCATACAGTCTCAAATGATACAGTTGCAGCTAAGATTGGCAGTGAGACAGAAAAACCACCAGCAAAAGAAATAGACTTAAACAACCCTGGAGTATTGAAGAGGGCCTTCATTGTCTTTGGAGGTTTTGCCCTTTTAGCAGTTGCCTATTTTATATTTTATAAGTAAGTTATTTTTTCATATTTCATATTTTAAAGTAAATTGAGAGTGTAATTTTGTTGTCTAGTTTGTTATTTTATATCAGTTATATGTATTTGTCAATCAGTTTGATTAGTGTGTGAGTAAATGTTAGCAAATACAAAAAATATATTTTAATTTAGGATTTGGTTTTAATTAAGAAACCAATTGGAATTAAAATACAATGTGAAAGTAAAATTTAGTCCACATCAAACTTTATGACTTTTAAAAGTAAAAAAGCCATAGAATTTGTAGCTAAAGAGCTACAAAGGATTAGTTTATTTTTATGAAATCTGTTTATTCTTAAGTCTTCTGTTACTAAAAAACGGCCACTAACTACATTTAATTGGTTTTACCTACAAACAACCATACACAATAAACCCATTACATATATCATTGGAAGATACTAAGATATAGAAAAATACCACAATATCAGTCAATTTTCTTCCCTTTAATGAGGTAAATAAAAGTAGTATTCTATAATTTTGTTTTAAGAGTTTTTGATTTGGCTACTGTAACATGTACAGTTTGGGTATGAAAATGTTCGCCAGTTTCCAAATTGATTGGTTTAACATTCCGCAAGCACATGATACCTTTTCAAACTAAATAACAGAACAGACTGTTCCATTGAAAATTATGTTGAACTATTTGATAACAAAGTTGAAAATTGCTTAGATCAAAGTGGTTTGATTTTCTATCTTGTCTAAGAAGATTTATCCTTTTGATTGGTTTTATGTTAAGCATAGTGATTAGATTTCTGTATTTTTTATTGTTTAACATTTTTTTTAACATTGCAATGTTCATTTTTACGTTTATCTATTTTATAAAACGTTTTATATCTATTTATATGTATCCTATTTTATACGTCTATTAAAATGTTGGCAGTATTGTTCTTTGTACTTGTGCAAGCAAAAATCGATTTCAAGGTGAACATTTTCATTCCGCGACTGTATATCAGATTCGTATCCTGTGAATAATGTTAGTATTATTTTAGAAATAAAACATATTCTAAGTTTGAAAAACACATATTACAGTTTGTTGCAAGTAAGATTCTCTCGGATAGAAAATTATCCTATTTATGTGTGTATGCTAAATATCATTATAATGGGTCCTTTATCAAGAATTGCAGAAGACTAAAACTAAAATGTGATCAAAATTATTTTAGCATTTTGGACCCAGGATTTTAATATCAAAATTGCCACTGATCTATTATAAATATAGAGAATATTTAACAGACTCATTTTAACACAGTTTTATTTTTGTATATGATTGTAAATTAACGATTTTTATTATTATTTACAGAAGAAAAGGTAAAACCAATAATTCAAACAATAGTCACAGTGGGACAAATGATACAAACCAATTTAGATATGGCGTTCTTCAATCTTCTGACGACAGAAGGGATAACATGGAACTATCAAGAGTTCCACTGACAATGGAATCAGATGATGAGGAAGAGGAAGATTTAGAAATATTTGACTTGGAACAAAAGAAAAAGTCATTGTCATATGTAAATTTGCCTTTAAATGATGAAGATATAGTTCTAACTCCATCAGATGACAGAAATGAAAGGGAAAATCTCTTGTTAGACATTGAAAGTGCTAACTCAGATGCATTGATCAACTGGAGCAGTAACAGCAATAACAAATCAATATTATAATTATAATGGTGAGCATTTTGATTACATTGAGGAAATTTGCTTATAAAGTCTAAATTTCTTAAGTGATGACTGTATGACTTCAAATACAAATGATAAATGAAATGACATTTAATAATGTAAAGAGTGTGATGTTTCACATATAGATTATATACGATCTTTCAGATGCTAAAATCGAGACTATATTATAGTAAAAAGCAAATGAAAGGAGTTTCTGGACATTTTAAAAATTCTACATGAAATTCAAAAGCATTCATATGCAATACATCAAAAAATGCATCTTTAAATTAAGGTTTCTTTACCAGTTACCTATAAATATTGCTAATAAAAATCGAGTTTTTGGAAGTAATGATATACTTGCATTAGGTTAAAAGGAACTTTGAATTATTCAGAAATGTCTAAAGCAAAATTTACTCATTCCTTTGGTTTCGCGGTATGTAATTTACTTTTTAAATTCGAACCATATAAGATTATAAATTTGATTTAATGATACCAGTATTTTTTTATAAATGCCTGTCTCGAGATTTTAGTTAACTGACTCTGTTTTTTATTAAATAATAATGTACAGTTTATTATTGTGTCCTTTGAATAAAGGAAAAACGGGAGCAGTGCAAGAACAATTTTTGCTGTAAGCAATATTGGAATAGTTTGTCATTCTTTACAATTTATTGTTATACATCTTTGACACGGAGAAAATAACTCATGAGCTTTTGAAAAATTTACATTGTTTATGTGACTTTGCTAAATATAAATTTTATAAGGCCAGTGAATAGTGGGTGAGTGAGTTTGTTAAAAATGTTTTGTGTGATATTATATTATTGCAATGTGATAAGATTATGCATGAATGCATACTATGCATTTAAATTTGATTGATTTCCTATTATTCGTGTTTCTCACTTACTACTGGTGGAAAGTGTGTTTGTCGCTTCAATAAATTTTAAATTACTACCGCTAATGAAAGATGATGTATAGAGTAAGATAAAAACCAGTAGATAGTGAGTATAATTATTTTAAATAAAAAATACATTTTTAAAAATAAAAACAATTTAGAGATTATCACTCTCTTATTTATTACGAATATTTGTGGACTCCAGACTACTTTGACAAAGCTGAATGATTTGTATGTATGTACAGTCGTGGTATGAAAAGGTTCATCACTTTACAGTTGACTTTTGCTTATATGTGTATAATAAACAGTACGGCCCACATTTGAATAAATGTTACGTTTATAAAGTATAAAAATGTGAATAAAGAAAATTGCAATGTTGACAATGACAAACACTGAGATTAAAATCATAAGAAACCAAGAACATACAATCACTACATATGCTTATCATAAATATTAAAATCAATGAAATGGTTTTACATCTTTAACAATCTTTTACGACATTATTAAAAATCGAATAACATTTTTCTAAATAATTTTAAACTTTATTGTCAAACAGTTAAACATACTTTTCTGTGGAACAGTCTGTTCTGTACTTAATTTCAAAAGGTAGTATGTGCTCGCGGAACGTTAAATGAATTGATTTTAAAACTGGCGTACCTTTTGATACCACGACTGTGCATGTTTGAACGCGATAATCTCAAGGAATATTGGACAATGTGAATATTTTATTGAGTTAAAACTTCCATTTATTAATGTTCACGCTCCATCACAGAAGTGTGTATGTCACATGCGAGTACGCTCGGTTCTATATTCATCAAAATTCGATTGCCATAGAACTCATGAACAGGCAAAAACTTAGTGAAACCTCAAAACATAGTTCATAATATAATAAAAATTCTATACAATACATAACACGTATTTACATCTTAGCACGCACTTTGTTAATAAACATCGCTAATGGTCCATTGCACGATACAAGGTTGACCTTCACAAGAGATTTAAATGTTTCATCAGATTCGGTAAACAGTGAAAAGTACTGACATCATGCTATGATTCAGTTATAATTTGCTTATATACAAACATATTTACAGTTTGTGGTAAAGAGTAAACTGAATTGAGCTTTGCGTTCTTTCAAAGACGGTCTATGTTTCTTTGATAATTAAACGACTTAAGCAATTAACTGATAAGCGCCATGTTAACCGTTTGTAATCAGTTTTCACCTAGTATAGGAATTCTGTTTATTTATTTATCCTATTAATATTGTTATAAACATTATCGTAGATATATTTCTATAGCTTTTTGTTTTAAGTCATATTACTGTACTTATGCTAAGTCGTTTTATAATTAACTGTTGTATTAGTCATGTTTTAAAAACTAAGGTAAATACTGACCAGTACATAAACACATCAATTTCTGATAACACTTTATAGGTACCTATATGAAATTGCACATAGTATGCTCTAGATTGAGTAGTTTTTTGATATTCATATATTCTTAAATTAATGCTTTTCCATAAATATAAAACAAAAAATAGTGGATGTTCTTTATCACTATGGAAACTCACTTTGCTTGGATTAACATGTACTTAGACAGATTTTTTTCCAAAATGTGCTTTTATATACCAATCTAAATTCTTACAAGCCTCAATTTAAGACATAACTATTGGCACCTATCAATAAAGTTCATTTATTTTTAATGTAGGTACTTTTATTTAAAAGATTATATATTATATTGCTTTTAAAATGTTCGTAGAAAATGTTTTAATTATAATTACCAATATTATTTGAGAATTTTTTATACTTCTTCATGTGGTAAAAGTAATGTACATTGTACATAGTTTTGCTAATATTATAAGATAAAAGAACATTTTTTATTAATTATTATATACCAACAGCCTTTTTAAACTGCATACATATCTGTTACTGCAAGTTGTCTTAACATTTCGTTTTTATAAATATTTTAAAGTGCCATTTGTGAAAAAAGTATTTATTGATTTTGTCTCAAATTAGCCTCTTTGCCTTCATTTTTAATATTAAAAAATAACTTGATGTTTAAGTTCTAATTATTTCAATAGCCAAACTAATGTCGGGTTTTTGAACTTATTGTCTATTCACCTACTCGTTAAAGTTTGACATAAACTCATTACAAACAATGTAAAGTTTTGAAAAAGGGTGTAAGGTAGTAAGATATGATTAGTATGTGATATAAAGAACCATTACTAGCGACATTCAGCGAATAAGATAAAACTCACTACCAAGGCAACAATTTAAAGTATTGGGATTGTCATTCCGAATACTCTTCTTGTATGATTCTACGTAAACTGCCATTTATTTATTTTATAAATTACTGTATTTACTTGTTTATCTGGGCTCCAAGTTTGCTCTTACAGTAGGGACGCGGACACATTACAATAAATTCGTATATCTTTTTAATTTAGTAGAAGGCAGATTTAACATTTCACCCGGAATCTTATTAAAGAAGCGTATACCAACCCCCAAGAAAGAGGACAATACTTTTTGTAATCTAAAAGATGGCAATATCAGTCTATTACGATGCCTGGTGTTGAAATTGTGAACATCCTTATACTGCCTGTAGGCACTCAAATAATTACGAATATAAATTATATGATTAAAATTACAGGCGCTAAAATACCGTCTTATCATATAACTTTTAAAATATAATAATATCAAATGATTTTAATTACATTTCAAACAATAATTAATGAGCTATTTGTCTTATACTTATGACGTCATAGTCATAGTGTAAGCACGCTTTTGGTTGCAACGTTTTGTAATTTTATAGAAGTATGTCGGTTGATTTGACAGTCCCTTGCTGCACCATAATGGTTTCTCTTTGGTGTTTTGTTGTAGCATATAACAAGAATGATGTAATTATGATGCCAGTGGTCGACCATTCTGATTGTTGTATAAAATAAAAAATATTTAATTAATATCTTCTATATTAATATTTTCGTTAGCACATCCGTTATAAGCTTTGGCAGAGAGAAGAGAGAGCATAGATAACATTTTTGTCTTTGGTAAAGCGCGAATTAAATGTTTGGATACATTGACATGAAATTTATCGTTCGGATACGACACTGTTATTTATTGTAATAGCAAACTCTGAGGCCCTGATGCTGTACATAAATATGCATTTTAACCCGTTCTAATATTTAAGTAGATTTTTTAAATACCTATTTAATCTAAGGAACATACACAATGTTATATATAGATAGCATTATATTGCTCGTCAAAATAAGCAAAAACAATAAATTCTAAATTACAACACTTTAAATCAAACTGCCTGTAATTAAGTATCATCGAATATTAATAAGCTTTATGTAATATGTTTTTATTTTAGACTTTTACAGATTTAATAGTGTAAGATTATTTTTCGATGTAATTCATCAACAAAGAATAGTGTTATTCGATATAATTTAGCAATTGATGTGACGTCGTGCTTGCATTATTAGACTGCTTTAATACGTTTTACACAAAATGTATTCACAGTTCTTTAAACGTATTTGCGATTTTGCGTTGTGCAAGGCGCTAATCGTATTTAAGGATGTTAAATGCGTTTAGTGTTTCTTAAATGAATTTAAGGAAAGTTATGCAAGCGGCTCTAAAACTATGACAGTGAAATATTGTATTTTGTGTACTTTTAGATACTTTATCCTATAAACAATTATTTCCGCGATATAGGTATCCGAATCCGTATAGATTGATAAATCTGTGAATTAGTTGTCAAATAATACTATTCATAGTTGGTCTATTGTTTAATCCATATAATTATATGTTATATCTAGAACTGACGGTGATGATTGCGTCAAGCAATAAAAAATATTCCAATGCTAAGTGATGAATGATGAGTGTTTTCTTTGTTCTCGTAATTTACAAATATTAGTTGCACTTTTTAACAAACCTTCATAAAACAATGTCATTATTATTTTTGAAGTAATACTTCATTTGGCGCGTTAGGGAAAAATGATGACAGTAAATTTTTACGATGCGCGCGCACACCGTCACGAAAAACCGACACCCTGAAGTTAGCTATAGTCAACATTTTAGTTTTTTAACCGACTTCAAAAAAATGAGGAGGTTCTCAATTCGTCGGGATCTTTTTTTTGTTTTTTTTATGTATGTATGTTCACGGATTACTCCGAGATTTATGATCCGATTTACGTGATTGAGTGATTTAGTTTGATGCGGAATAGTTGCCATTTGGTCCCCTAAAAATTTAACATTGTTTGGCTCAGTAGTATTCATTTTACGATCATTTTTTGTTCCCGTTTCTTGGGACCTATATTTTTTAAGAAGCGCGGCACCTTTCGTAGGGCTATCCATACATAGCTAGACACTAAAAAGTAACAAATAAAATAAACTTCGTTTAAAAAAACCGCCTTAAAAGTATAAAATAACTTATTAGGTTTGGTTCGTGGCTTAAGGTTGTTCAAATTCCTTGTTAATTAAAAAAAAGCTTTGCGTTCTCGAAAACTTTTTGTAGTTACGGTGAAGTGTGGGTGATTCCTATAATCGTCAGATAAATGTCAAGTAGTGTTACTTACGGTCTAGCTACGATCTTAGCCTTAGCGACCGGGTGACTGACGACTCGTGGACATGCTTCATACATCTTAATATTTTTCTTTGTGTAGCTCGTCGTGTCGTGTTTAGCTGTCGCTCGTCGACAAGGCCGTAGAAGGACAGTTAATGCCATATAAAAAAAATCAGGTGCCACGGCCGGACCTGCTGAAACCTGATCGGCATAACGCGAGTATTTTAATTCAAACGCTCGCTACTAAAATACTGGCGATAGTCCGAAGGGATAGGTTTTAATGATATGATTAATTAAAGTAAGACACAAAAACCAGTTCTGCGAATATTGCAAGCATTTTATCATTTAATTTGTATTACGTTGTACATAACTTTGCATTCAAGAAATTGTCTATGTACAGACTATTAATATCGTATTAGAAGAATATTAAAAATAACAACCACTCAGCACAAAATGTAAGTTACTACACTCTATAATAATTATTTGGACTAAAATGACCGCTGCGATCCAATTTTTATGTTGCAAGGAGGATAGTGTAGTAGGCCACATTGATAAGTTAGTTGTCCAAGTAGAATCAACGACTCACACAAGAGTATATATAGAGAGAGACATCTAATGAATAAAATGGAACTAATCACCAAAGCAAAACCAAGTACTGGGGCTTTAATTTCTAGGATCTTCTTCTATGGTAAATTTTACTTCATAATCCAATGTTAGGTATATACATTATAAAGTAAGTATAACGAAGGAAACTTAAAGTTTAATGTATTCTACCTATAGTTTCTTAAGACTATATGTAGAATAGTGAGCCTAGGTCATCGAAATCAATGGGTAATGTCCTATCCTAAATCCTAAAGGCTGGCACGTTACCTCGCTGGATCGCCATACTGCTCCGTAGTCTGAGGTAGGAACCAGCCTTTCAATCACCCGAAGAGTTAAAAAATAATATATTAAGATAGCATGTTACAAAACATAATATGTAATGTTAATAACTAGTATAACTTTTTATTAGAAAAAATAAACAACTAAAAATCATGTGCTATTTGATACATATCCATACTTTGTAAGTTCTACGTAATTAGATCTGAATATACTCTTAATGCAAAGTTATGTAGTACTGTTAGCAATTTTGTATACATTGTTTATATATAAACAACATTTTCGTGTTCTTTTGAGTTGATTATCACAACCTTAAAGCTTTTGACTGTGATAATAGATGAGAGAATAAGTAAAATTATTGTAAAAAGTACATGCTATATTTTTTTAATATTCCAACTATGTAGTTTACATGTGTGTAAAACTTAATTGTAATGAGTTTTAAGCTCTCTGTTGCTTATTTAGTTTGTAACTAATATGGCTAAATTAGATATTAATTGAGGCAAATCGAAGGCGAGTTCTATGTATAGGCTGTTGTCATTGGTAGACTAGTCTACTGGATGCATCGAATGCATATCGCTGCCTCCTTGCCTCCACTATGCAGCAGCCACTTTTCGCACGTCGCTGCAGACGTCCTTTTATTACTTATGGCTGCATACACACAGGTAACAACCGGTTTGTTGGCTTTTTTGATTCTTAAGTACAGTTCGCTGAACAATCATAAAATATGGTTAGATTCCTATGTTGCCGTCATACAGTGGATTACTGGCGAAGGTCAACGACTTTGCTTTACATGGTTGGTTCTGTGTGTACGCGTACCAAATGGTGTTGGAGAACTTTACTCTGATTTTTAATTATCTGAACTAAAATGACAGCCGCGATCGGACTTTTTTGTTGTTGCCATGGAGGCTAGAGGTATAAGGAGGACTATCTAGTATGGGGGATCAGTTGAAAAAGTGTCCACCTGTGAACAGCAAATTATGGTTCGAAAACTCGTCTAAATAGCGCTAGTGTAGGAAAAGGAAATGATATGAATTTAGCAGTTATAAACGAAGTGAAGTGTGCTGGGTTGAAATTATTACGATTTATTATATCATAATCTCAACTATTATTTTTTAATTTCATTATTAATTAATTATTAAATTGTTTATTAATTTTATTTAATTAAATTATTATATATATTCTACCATAAGGAGATATGCAATAGTTACATTTTCGTAAAATCCACGGTGACAAAGAGAAGTCTTTCTTTCCTTCTTTAATCTAGTATCCTACTCTAAATATTTGTGACGCTATTTTTAAATACTTTCCATTTGCTATTATGGCGCCATTTTAATTTGCTGCCCTTCAGTGGACACTTTAATATATTGAGATGGTTTTCCTTACCTCTAGCCTCCATGGTTGTCGCAAATTTGTAGTAACTCACCCTATGAATTGAATCCTATAGAAGTTCTGTAGAGTTCAACTCGGTGATGGGTTGTTGAGACAACTCACTCGCGAATCAAAAAAAGGTCTACTGATCGCAACTGTCATTTTAGTCCAGGTAACTAAAAATCAAAGCATAGTTTACTCTAGCGTTTACGAACGCTATCTGGAAGAAACCTTATGTATTGTTCCACTATTTGAAATTGGTGGCCCAGCATTACGATGTGAGTCTACGTCCATTATCGGGAAACTTTATGTATATGTTTTATCATGACAGTTTTTTTACTGTCAATCTACGTTAATTGTTTGGGATTGCAATTAACGCTATCCCTTAAGAGAGCAGCAGCGCATTTGTCGCACCTTTGGTGTTGCAAATGTCCATAGGCGATGGTAACCGCTTTCCATCAAGGGGGCCGCCTGCCTGTCTGCTGAACTCCTGCAATAAAAAAATGCATAGAAAACCATAAAAAATCAGTAAGTGGTCTATGCACGTATTTCTTATGATTTACTTTTAATAACTTCTTTAGTCATACAGAAGTTATTCTACTTTTAAATCACCAAACGTTAAATTTTTTTTAATTAGTTGAAAACGTTGAATTGTTTTAAAATTTGTATATAACTAATGGTCGGTTCCTATATCTAATTTTTCATGAACTTGCCGTACCTTCGCGATCGGTTAATTTTTGACGTTTCTTGTTTCCAAATTCTTATATCAAAGTTTAACCGAGAGTAAGGCAAATGAACGGTTGGTAAGACACAGGATCCGGCTATGAATGTGGCATAAATTTTATGGTTCCTATATACGATTTAGTTCTTAATCGGCTTCTGTAAATGTTGGTACAATATAATTTGTATTATAACGAAGCAATTCTCGTTATAATACAAATACGAAAACAGTTCAAGGACAAAGGTTAAGTATAAAATAAATATTATACTCGCCTTCTGTTTGTCAGAATCATCTCTTGTTGCTTTGTACACTTAACTAATTGATATAAGTCTATCGCCTATATAATTAGGTATCTATACTTATAAAGAGAGATTGTTTTCTTATTCATAAAGATGATGTTTTATAAGTTTACTGTTGTTTTTATTTCAATCCCTTTTTATAATTTACATTTATTTATTAATTCCGCAATACTTATTCGCATTACCATGGCTATGTGTTTGCTGTGCTGTGGCCACATCTGCGTTAGTATTAAGGATTTAGTCTGATCGAACGAGTGTTATTTAATGTGTTAAAAAATAACGCCGTTAACGCCTACCGCCATAGACACATTAGTGTATATACCTTCATAAGTCTGTCAATATTTATCGCAGCTCAAATACTGCATTAAACCCATCGCCATTCTGCGTGAAGCGGCCTATATGTGAAATATTATCGCAGAAGAAGCCGTACCTTTAGAGAATTCAATGTCGACGCAAAAAAATGTAATTCTTCGCCATCTCTGCATAAGTTATTGGTGTCCAAGCTTCTAAATAGAAAAACTAAAATCAAGATCTGTAAAACCGTCATACGGCCCCTCCTGATGTATGGGTGGGACGCTTGGACCCTTGCCCTCGAAGGGGAGAACCAGCTTTTAGTAGCAGAAAGGAAGGTTCTCCGTAAGATTCTGGGCCCAACCAAAAGAGAGGATGGTAGCTGAAGGGTCCGAAGCAACCTCGAAATTGAGAATCTCGTGGGCGAGCCTAAGATAATAGGAGAAATAAAAGCTCACCGCCTCCGATGGCTCGGTCACGTAGAACGGATGGGAGAGGATCGCAGCGTGAGGAAAGCATATCTGGGACAGCCGGTAGGTCGGCCGTCCTAAATATCGCTGGAAAGACAGAGTAGAGGCTGACCTGTCGGAGCTAGGAGCCAGTAATTGGCAAGAAACTGCACAGGAGCGAGAAAAGTGGCATGCTCTCGTTTCGGAGGCCAAGATCCACTTTGGATCGCTGAGCCAACGGAGTAGGTAAGTAAGTAAGTAAGTATCTAGCTTATCTCTATTTATTAATACCTTCCATAAATACAATATTATAGAATGAGATAAAAAATGTACTATGGCCTGACCCAGGATGTACGCCAGCTTTGTGTTGAGTTTCATTCATATATGTTAAGTAGCGTTCATGTGTGCACACTCCGAAAAAGATTAATTTTACAGAATAAACAAAATGTAAGATGCATTTTTAGTAGATAATTTTACGATAAACAATTTTTATAATGACCTCTATCTATTGACTTCCGAGCAATAGGTCGCAAGATATTTGCGAAAAACTGATTTTCGTGACTTTTTGACCTTAATAACTTTTTTACCGGCACGATATCAATGTCGATTTTTGACATTTTTATGACAACGCCGTAATAAAGATACAAAAATGATTACTATTTAAGAATCGGTGCACGTATGCAGCATATGACTGTGTTCTTGCTAACGGACCTACGTACACCAAATTTATCTTTTCTAATATAGACTTGTCTTCTCCTCCTCCGCCTCCCAGGACACGCGGTGTTTGTCGAACTACCGCTTTCCCGTAACCCTGGTTTATGACGGAGGAGGGGACAACGAGGGCTTCAGCGGATATGCCTAACTCGGCTGGTAATAGCATTCCTTGCTTGCGGTGCTAGTGCCACCCCATGTGGCAAATCTCTGACTCCAGGGGCGTAGCCAGAGGGGTTTTTTGGAGGATTTCAACCCTCATTCCCCGAATGGGAGTTACCCGGCTGAACGTTAGTTATGTAAATAGTGCACGCATTGTTTCGAACGGTTTGGTAATTTTTTTAGCATAAATACTAGTGTCATTTTATGCAAATTATGTTGTTTTATTTCATGGAAACCCCCCCTCCCCCCAAATTAAAACTTGGGCTGTGCCCGTGTCACACTCCCAACCACGTTTTAGTCCTATGTAGTGATCTTTAATAAATCATGAACTGTGAAACTCATAATTTTTTTTGCCTAAAAAGATTTAAAAAAAGACAAAAGCAGTACCTAGGTATATATTTACTTTTTTTTTTCAATAATACAGTAGTTTCGTTTCAACCGGAGCTTGTAGGTAGTTAGCTAACAAGTATAGTGAATTTTATTTCAGTCTCGTACATTTGTTCAACGCACGTACGGGCTTGTCTGTCTGCGATATTGAGATAAACGAACCGGCAGATTGGCTACGAACGCCAGACAAAACCAACTTTTGTATTACCTACCGTTACGTGGCCTACGTAGGTAGGTACCTATTTGTTATAAAAATATCGGTACAACTTCCACTTCAATGTACGTTCACTACGTAATACTTGTACGCATATGAATGTGAGTTTGTCTTATAATTTGGTTATCATATTTTCATGTTTTTATATCTATAGATATAATAAAATTGTAGAGGTACAATTTCTGTACAATGAAAAAAATGCTAAAAACCAGGCTTGATAAGCAATGCTAAAAGTCAGGGGGATGTAAAAAGTGAAATAAAACTAATTTAGAATTTTCAATTTTTTTGTTTCTCTGTCTGTTTGTACCAGCTAATCTCCGAAACGACTGGACTGATTTAAATGAAATTTTGTATGGTGGTAGCTTATATCCCTGGTCAACATATAGAATACTTTTGATCCCGAAAAATTTAAGGATAGTTAAAAAGCTTTAATTACTTAAACAACAGACTGAAAGTAATTTCTCTGCAACGTAGCATAATAGAAGCGGAGATTTTGACAGGGTGTGGTGTCGGTGAGACAGCTTTATTTTATACATATAATATATAAAGCTGATACGTTTGTTTTGTTTGCTTGAACGCGCTAATCTCAGAAACTACTAATTTGAATTTATTTTAAATAAGATAGCCCATTTATCGAGGAAGGTTATAATCTATAAACCATCACGCTAAGAGCAATAGGAGCGGAGCACCAATGAAGAATGTTTCAAAATCTTTACTAAAATCGTTAATTTTTTAAACTATTCCACGCGAACGAAGTCGCGGGCAGAAGCTAGTAAATGTATAAACCGATAATTGTATTATGAAATAAGTTACCTAATAAGTCAAACCCTCTATTTTTGATTTTAGAACAAGCTAATAAAAAATCGAATATAAACAGAATTTTCATATTGTTACGCCTTACAGAGACGGTGTATTGCCACCTGCTACGAGCTTGCCAAACACTTCATCAACTTTCATTAATTTCTTCACACTTTCAAAACCTGTTTTTAATATATGGTGATCAGTAAAATGTTTTTTACTAATTTAGTCATCTCCATATAAGCATTAATGGAACGAAAACACCACAGAATACTATTTATATGAATTCTTACTTCGTTATTCGGTATTTTCTTATATTTCTTTCTAATAAGGCTCGGCCACGAAGATTCATGATTTCGAGGCTGGTTCGGGCACTCCACCTACCTTCCTCTCGCTGTGTTACATCGAACTGCCTTTCCAATATTAAGACGGTTCTCTTCTTTGAGATTGAGCGTCCAAACTTTCTGGGCCGTATAACGGTTCTATAAAGGTTTATTTTGTTTTTCCTCCTTAGAAGCCGGGACACCAATATTTTATGTTGTTGCGGGGCTGTCCAACACCTTAGGACGTTTCATATATTGTTTTCTGTTTCTACGAGTATAATATACATGAAGGTTCTGGCATGACATGCTAATTTCTGTACCGGAGTATTTACACATGGCCGCAAAGAAATATTCATTTATGAACTCTGTTGGATGAATATATTGACTGACAACGCCATGAAACGTATTAAAAATGCAAATATCCTCTCCCCCTTTACCGTAGAGATGGGCAACATTTAAAAATAACAGATAACACATCCACAAAATGAGCGGAAATAAACACGTAAAGGCACCCCATGATGAAAACAAGAACGCTTGCAATTTACACTGATGCTTTTATGAACCTACATATAGTTATGTAAGGATTTATACTGCACGTGATATTTATACTAGGATACGCCTGCGTTTCTGTTTGCAATGAATTATGAATTTTGAGGAATATCGTGATAATATATATTGGGCATTTTAAATCTCTTATATCATGTTCAGACACTGTTAAAATAGGCTAATAATACTAACACATGGGTATATAATTAACTAGAAACGCATGGCAAATAAATTCAAATAATAAGGTTAAGATAGTAAGGGCATTCGTAGATCACCGTGGCCGCGCCGCCAGTCTGTAGCTAGGCGCTACCGTGCCGCTGCCGCACATTGTAATACTGTATTGGAGACATAAGAAATTATTTTGCCAGTAAAATGACATTATGAAATAAAAATATTTCCTTTTTATTTTAATAGACTGATTATTGTCAGTTCTTATATCTAATCTTATATTTTTTTACCTAAACTAGAGGTTTTTATCCCCTTTCACTCGCGTGACTTTCAAATACGTATCCTGTGGAGATTATCCATTTTAGAGGCACGTACCTGTCTTTATTACTAAAATCAGATATAACAAGTTCCGAATATGAGGTAAATATTACGGAATTTGGCATATCATGGTGTTTTTATGGCATAAAATAAAAGAAATCCGACAAGTGTGTCGATCTATGCGCAGTGAAGGTTTTCCAAACCATCGATTCTTTTTAATTTTGTTATGGAACTCAAAAAAGCATACAGCGTAGCCCATAATATAAAAAAAATCGGCATGTTTTGTTTACATTCATTTTCATTCTGTGTTTTTGTATAATCAAACATCCGAATAAATCCATCCGGTTTCATAATTCTATGGATTATAAATTCAAAACGTACAAACACCCGTCCATGAAACTTTATATTATGTTTAGGTTTATGTGTAAGGATGAGTGGGTGATGTGGAGATAAATTATGTGTCTATATGCTTAGATGTGGCTACATTTTTTAAGAATGACTTGCCAACGTTGCCTGCAGGGAAAGATGCAATGATCATATAAGGTATGAACGAAATGGAAGAATCATTAATGAGAAAGGTAAATAAATTAATTTAGAAGAATTGTAATTTAGATAAATTATACGGTTTAGATATTGAAGATGTTAAAGCTTAAATAGTGGGAGTTTAGCGACGCATTGATAATAAGGGTAGATAGGTTATTAAGGTACAGAAATAAAATAGTATTGCCTTTTTATAATAAATAATAAATCATCATCAAAAAAATGTATTACATTTTTTTTATTGAAAATTTGCATAAATGGTTATATTTCCACTTAAAAATGGGACTAATTGCTTATGATAATAATTATAACTATCATAACCTGCAAGTATTTTGTCATTTACGTATTTGACAAAATAACATCAATAAATAATTTTGATCAAATTTCGTCCATTGATCGGCCACTGGTAGAAATTATTTATTGCCTACAAAGGCTAGTTAATATATACAGTGTACTTCAAAGGACTTAAACCATTGTGTTCTTTACGAAAATCTGCGAGTTACCTTTGTGCCCAAAGAGGCAATTAAACAAAACATTTATAAACGACCAATGGCTTTACTAAAATATTATTTCAGCCTATTCCATGTGTACGTAGCTTTACAGTTGCTAGGGTTGTACTGATCTCAGTGCGTGGTGTAAGTAAAAAGAGTCTGTAGTTCACTATTATCATAATGTTCATTGTTTGTCTTTGGTTGATTATTTTGGTAACAAACTTTCGATTTTTGCAATAAATGATGTTATATATTACTTAACTTAAATACTTGACATCTAAAGTAGCATACAATACAACTAATAAGCTTTAATTAATTAGGTTGTTTTATTTATTAATTGTACTAGATTATTATTAATTAATCTAAAATATTATTAAATTCTAAAAATGCCGAGTCTGGACATTGAAGCTATTAAAAAAAAGTGGAATAGATGCTGTATGATGGATTTTTTTATGATTCTTGTCTGTTTGTTCGGGATTTACGTCAACATTACTCGGCCGATTTCAAAGCGGTTTTCGCTATCGACACCAATAATGTCCCGGGAATTTTTCTGGGAGCGATTTTGTAGTTGTTTGGGTGCGTCAAAATGTATTTATTACGACACAGTTTTCACTAAAACGACAGCTTTCATATTTTTTAATAATGCTGCTGTGCTTTGTGTCATGGGAATGTCACGGGAATTTCAAGTCAAGTGGACGAAGTCGCGCGCATATCATGGTAAATTCTAAAATTAGATATTATCTGAGGTAAAGAATGTCAATCTAAAACACACGATCTAACTGAAATTTTATTCAAAAATTTATCTCTTAAGATGAAACAAGCTAGTTGTAAGCTGAAGAGACGGGGGAAAGAAAGGATTTTACATTTTATAGTGAATCAACTAATATATGTTGGGGCTCAGTTTGGATAGACTTAGGCGCTTAGCCTACCAAGTAAGAAACTTCCCAGTATTTCAATCTTTGTTTCCATGGCTGTTCCCTAAAAAATATACGTAATTAATAATATTTATAATAATTTATTTTACACAGCAGGAAATATGATATAAATAAAATCAAGTATTGTATTTTGAGAAACGCGATTTTTGCGTTTTGTACACATAATAAAAGCTACGTTTTCATGATTTTAGGTGCGGTATTTTGTATGATTATTATTTTTATTTCGACGTTTCGGCCACTTTTCCGTTATCAAGGATAATGTAATGTGGCCGTAACGTCGAAATAAAAACATAAATAAAACGATGCGCTTAACACTGTTAAAATTTATTTCTGTACGTGTGAATGCAACTCCTCGAAATATGGACTTAGTTAATAATATAGTAACTATACAATAAAAGTTTAATTTAAACTGAATATTTACAATTAAGTTAATCGTTTACAATACGTAGCCAATTATTTGACAGGCCTATGAATTAGGTTAGCTTTTAAAACACAGGAGCTCCTTTGACTTGAATCAATGTCAGCGGAGGGTTGCGTGGGTCCCAGGGCCGGAGGGCTGGGCAGGTCCGGGCGGAAATGAAAAATAAACACGTGCGGACGGAGCATGGCGCCTGCGGAAAATGAATGCTGTCGCGAATCGCACTTCCACATTTACAATTATGATCTGAAACAATTGATTAAAGACTTTGCACAGTTCTTTTCATTTTATCTAAAATGTAACACTTATATTTTCATCATCACCGTCCATCCGTCTTTATGTCTAATCGCTTATTAGTATTGTCTTTCTCTGTTCTTGTAACAGTTGTTTTTATAAAACTAATAGGTCTATATGTATGAAATTTGACAGAAAGGTGAAATCTGTGAAAAAACCCATAACTTAGAGCTGTTTACCGTAAATGCGTGATGGTTTTATGAGTAGGTGGAGACATAAGATTCAAAGTGATGAACACTGTGCCACTCCCTCATCTTTTTACTTTTAAGTCGTTCCGTCACTGTTGAGCATTCCTCGCGATTTTGTTGACAGTGAATAATTGCTCTACTCCGATAGATTAGTTTTAAGCACGGTGGGGGCCAAACATATCAATATGTCCAACTGGTCAACAACTTGGTCAATCCACCTTGTTTGGGCCACTTCGTAATTCTCCCTTATTCAAGGACAAGCAGACAGACGTGCGCCGGTTTGTTCTCTCCCCGCCCCCACCGCATCGCACCCCGCGGACGCCCGCACGCACAGGTTAAACGCGACATTGCACCCCGCAACGCGATCAGTGGCTTTTATAACGTTCCCGCTAAAACCTGTGTCGCGTGCGCAGCCCTTATTCACACAACTAAATTCAAACTTCATTCGCGAGTGGTATTCAGCACATACGAATCATCATACCAGGCCTGGTAAAGGCAACGTGGCGACGAGACAACCGTGAGTACTGTTTTGATCTGCTAATTTTTGAATCGTGGACAATAACGACGTGGCTACACTCTTTCACCGCCATTCCGCATTTTTTTTATTGAGGGCCTTTGGCCTCTTCGCCCCCACACACCTATTCGGAGATCTACCACGAGGGTCACTTGCCTTTAACTTTTGTAATGACCACAAGTCTCTCCATATTGATTGAGATCGTGCGGTCTATGTGGCTAAAGTACTTCAGCACTCCCCTTTCTCGAAATTATAAATTATCAGGAGGGTTAATCTGAAAAGAATCAAGTGATACATAAAATGCTTTGTACGAAGGTTAATTTAAATACTTTCCATTTGGTCCTTTTTCAGGGGTTGAAATATCTACGATAGAAGAAGCAGTCACAGTACGATAAACGCAGTTGAAATAAGAGGCTTCGAGAACTATATGTGTTAACTTCAATGATATGATAAGGAATACTGTGTGATAAGGGAACGTTGTGGATTGAAAGAAGATGTAATAACAAAAGTTGAAAAAGGAATGTTAAGTTAGTGTAAATATGTAGAATGAATGGATAAAAGTAAAATGAACCGAGATGTTCACATTATGATCAAATATCAGAAGTTTTAAAGAGGGGTGAGGTAAAAAGCATGTCAAATAAACGTGCATGTATGAAGAGGTTAATGAAAGTAGTTTAAGCGAAAGTTGTTTGTCAGGATCATCAGAACTGGAGATCCATATTGCCTACCCTCATGGGAAACAGGCGTGATAATATGTATGTATGTATATATAGTCTTTCTATCACATTTACGTTTGTGATTATATTTATAAATTAGGTACTAGCGGACGGAACGCATTCATGTCAAACTAAATTAATTAGTACTATTATTCGATTGATTACCCACGCGCCTTGTAACTGATATTGAATTAATTACGCCTTTCTATAACCCTGCACATATCAATTAGACGTTGTATGTGTTATGTACACGGAAAGGACAAAAGCTTAATTATTATCAATGCCTATCAGATTAGACTGACGAAAAACAGTGGCGCAACATTTATCAAAAACAACAGCTTCTGACTGTGGCTTCACTCGCGTTAATGTAAATTTTGTAGACAGAGCCAGACCGGCCGTTGGGAATCCCACGTCCTCTAACCAACTCCCTATGTCTAGGTCAAAAAATAAAATAATACCCGTAACCCCATCTAGCGAAATTGGTACTAGCCACTAGAGAAACACATTAAAATTGCGTTGTCAGTGTCGTTGCTATGATGATGTATTTTGTAATGAATTGCAACGGCATATTATAGTACATCGTAATATTTACTATTATAGCTGCAAGTTGCCATATGTGCACAAAAATTTTTTAATCATTTAAGCAAGCAGCTACAATTATTATGTAAGTATATGGTTCAGAAAGATAAGGGTCTGCCAGGGTTGGTAGAAGGCCACTGTTTTTGGGGGTATCGGTGGAATCACCTCTACTGTGCGAAGTGGTACGGCCCTGCTTCCCTGGATTTAGTACCAAATAGGCGCACTAAAATGTCAGAAGAGTTTAACTACGTTATATATCCCTGGCATCTTAGATATATGATCTCATAGGGATCCAGGTAGGTTTAGTGGGTAGTTTGTTCGGCCTCATCCTATAACGGACGAGATCCCGTTTGCTACTTGGTGCAAGAGACCCACACACAAGCGCGCGTCACTGGGTGGCGCTTTTGGTCTTCCCATGTATCAAGACCTATGTGTGTGTGTGTGTGTAACAAGAAAAGACATTACCCCTGAGTTAACAAAAAAAAGGTCAGAGTGGTGAAACCAAATATCTTGCATAAAATTCAATATGCCTTGGCATAAAAGCGAAGGAAGGACCGAGGGATTTAGTGGGTACCTTTGACTGCCGTGTGGCAATAGCGCTTTTTGTTAGCGGTGTTAGTGCCATCTCGACCTGGCAAATCCCACATACCGGCCACGAATTTTCCCCACGAGTGGCTCATGGTCCTCAATCGGATTTCCCCTCTTTAAAAGATACCATCTCAAAAAATGAATTTAATGTGTCTCTCAAAATGCGGGGGTAGATACAAAATGGCACCGGAAGCAATGAAATAAGCTTTTCATTATCTGTGGAACATCTTTTATCACAGCTCATCGAATTTTATGTTACTCGATGGAGTAATTTAGGTAAAACATTATAATTATAATGGTTTTTGTTAGAGTAAATTGCCTAAATTTTAAATTCCCTACTGAGACATAAATACCATTGTATTACATAAATTGGCTATCGAAATAAGTTTATCTCAAATTTGTATGTTAAGTTGGTAGTATCTTTACTAGTTCCAAGTCCGACCTTAGAATAATCTTGTAGCTATTTGTCCTAGAGGACCTGAAGGAGCAGCTTTTGTCGACACATGTCTAGACTTACTGGGAAGGTACAGCATCAATTTGTCCTTTATTTTATCGCTTGCCAAATTCGTAACAGGAATCTGTTTTACGAGTAAGCTTCGAGATTCATAGTCTAGAGTCTAGAGCATAGACGCAAGGTCACGAGGCTAACTGTCTTTTATCGGATACATTTCGGGGAGTGTTCTTTAGAATTATACGAGCTGATTCCTCATCCCCATTATACCATCGGACAACCAGACGCACCGGTTTGCGCCCCCGTTATGGTGGAAACACCACCAGTCATAACGAAGCCTTCATTTTTGCTGGTGCGCTCTGCCGAAGAGTAAATAATTTGCCGGAGTCTGTTTTTCCTGATAACTACAATCTTGAAGTCTTGAAGTCACGAGTGAATGGGTATCTTTTAGGTAAGCGTGCTCCATTTTAGACTGAGTTATCACTTAATATAGGTGAAACAGTGGTCAAACGCTAACCTTCCATAAATAAAAACATAATTCTATCTTTCAGTTTATAGCAACCAATAGGAAACTCTCCCATTATAAATAAAACGAAAAAATTAACTCCAAGGTTGATTTAAAAGAAAAGCAATTGTGTAAGTTTTACCAATTTGCCAGAATAAAGAGGGAATTCAATCAAAGTTGGCTGAAACACAAACTGAAAGAGTTGCGGCCCACCCACCTTTGCCAACAACAGGTAGTTTTCAATCGACGAATGTATACATTGGGTATGGCTGTTGATATGTTGCAGAAAGAAAAAGAACACAGAAAGCCTTATCTTATATGCCGTTAAAATAGCATGGCACTTCGTGGAAGCTGGAGTTCTTTATGGATTCGATTTGTGACTAGTTTTCTATATCTTACCGACCGTTCATTTGCTTTACTATCGGTTAAAATGTGACATATTATTATGCTCCTTAAAAGTAATGTGAAAATTCAGCCGATGGATACGGAAGTAAATGAATAGTATAGGAATCGACCATACGATTTTATATATATATGAAAGAACAGACGGGTTGTATGGAAGAGATCGCTCTAAAGCGATAAGGCCGCCCTTTGTTCCTGCCTTGTCACGAAATGACTGTAAATGATTTACTTTATGTGTACCTATGTCGCGAACAATAAAGTATTTTCTGTCTTCTATCTATCTAACAGACGTTAAAAAATCTAGTCATCTAACTTTTGAGATATAATCGCTGGAATATTTTTATTAACTTCTTAAGCAATAAAATTAATACTCTATTTAATACCTTTCACTTGTGCCAGTTCATGACTTCATAAGTAGGTGCGCTCATACAAACTCTATGAGGCTGCGGCGTTCTGTAAGTTTATAAAAAGTATCTCAGTTGATGTGACTGTCCGCTCCCTGTACTTTGAAAAGGAAAGCTCAAAAAGCGGGTATCACATTATTCAATTAGCATAGCGTCAGGTGAGCTTAGATTTCGCTTCTCTCTGCGTATTCTACCGACTGTATAACGAGGAGTGTTCTAAAGAACTGTTTAATAGCGCCTTCATCCTCTTTTTATCATCGCACCACTCGCCATCGGTTGAGCGATCATCCCCACTACCTTGAGCCGCTTCACTCACGCACGCATAGGTTCTGTAGAACGTTTCTTTGCGTACCGTGGGGATTTTGAATGAGCTCCTAGGTTTTCCCACAGCGCTATGATATGGAGTTTTTCAAAAAAAGGGTGTCATAAAATACTTCGAGACTGGCAGCGCGTTGGTAACATCTCTGGTGTTGCAAACGTCCATAGGCGACTGTAATCGCTTTCCATCTGGTGGGCCGTCAGCCTGTCTGCTGTACTCCAACTATAAAAAAAGCTAGTGTGTTAAAATTGGATGGTTTAAGGCAGATAGGCAGTGATCCAATCTATTGCGATCGTATGGGTTCTGCCACGCTTACTCATCTAATACACTATGCATGCAACCCGAAGGATTCTGTATGGTTCTTAATGAAGCTTTCAAACTTACTGTAACTCAATATGAATAAGACCGTTACAGTTTATACATACTTATGGCAAAAGTATATCAAAACATTTTTTTAAATCATGTGGTTTATTTTATAATGCCGAGTAAGTAAAAGCTGAATCCTCTTAGAAAATGAAGATTGAATCGACCAGGGATAACGAGATAGTGGTCGAGGGAGGCGCATTAAAATTAACTTTTCCATTTTGCCTGCCTCTTAAGCCCCTCACTGAATGGAAACTTGATTCTGTACAGCGCTTAACAGTGCCTTGATGGTTTCCACTCATGTACCAATAAAGCATTAGCTTTGCGAAACTAATTTGGCCGTTTAAGGGTAGTAAAGCTTTTGCAAAATTATACAAATCAACTAAATTGAATGAATTTGGTCTAATGACACAGATCCGTAAAACGTTCAAGTTTATATTTATATGGATCACTTTGGTGGGTTCATCCAAATGGAAAAACAGGAATGAACAAATCGGCTTTATGATTATACTAGCGATCCCGGCAGATGTCCTCTGCCTTAAAAAATGCAGGACCCGATTCTTATTGTCAATCCGGGGATGCAGTCAATCATATATAAAAAAAGTTATCAAAATCGGCCCAGAAGATTAGGAGGACCCTAGAAGCCATTCCCAGCGCCTCCTACCGGTTCAAATTGTGAATCTAAATCATTCGGGAATTCACTCAAACACACAAATAAATTCTCGTAGATATATTTCTACGATTCATTTTTATTTATATAGGTAGATTAGTTATCCATATTTTATATTCTGCTTATGAAGCAGAGTATAATACTTACATACTTATAATACTTCTTTAAAAATTCTATTCGGTGTATCTATCTTTAGAGGTCTTCAGGTAGAAGTGAAACAATGTTGTGTGTTTGAATTGCAGTTCAGGAATGCATATCTATTTGGTAAAAATACCGATTAATAGTTTACAATAGAGCACACACTTAGCTGCTAAACAAAATATAATATTTAATAATAATAATACGCGCACTCGAGAGTTGACATGTGTCGCGGTGAGGTGAGGCGAGGTGTGCGCGGAGGTAAACACGTGGGGCCCGACAGGAGCAGCGCGCTACGCGTTTGCCGATCATTTGTGAGCGGCCGCCGTGGTGATTGGACGTCTGCGGCTACAGGGCTCCCCCTCAAGCGAAGCGTACCGGTGGTTTGACTCGACGTCCGCTGCGGGTGTGAAAATTTTCTGTGCCAACTGCCTTTTTCAAGGCATCCGTATGGTCGTCACACATTGTCTATTTCAAGACACCCGTATGGTCAATACACACTGTCGTTTTCAAGGCACCCCTATGGTCGATGCACACTGTCTTTTTCAAGGCACCCGTATGGTCACTACACACTGCCTTTTTCAAGGCACCCGTATGGTCACTACACACTGCCTTTTTCAAGGCACCCGTATGGTCACTACACACTGCCTTTTTCAAGGCATCCGTGTGGTCACTACACACTGCCTTTTTCAAGGCAACCATGTTTCCGCAACGATCTTTACTGCAAACTGCCATATTGTCTGAGCTTGATCGGCTAAACAGACGAGCAGAGTTTTCTATCCTGCAGGAATTTTGTTTCGAGATGATCCTTTCTTCAGAAGGTGGTTTTCTTGCGGGGTCACCACTTTAGAGGTCTTCAGGTAGAAGTGAAACAATGTTGTGTGTTTGAATTGCAGTTCAGGAATGCATATCTATTTTTTTTTTTTTTTTGGAGCTGATTCAGCTGAATAGCCGCAGATGGCTGTTTCAGCGATACCGGGCTTTGGGGGCTTCCCGACTCCGTGGGAGCGGAGGCGTTCAGCCCGGAAGCAGCACGCTCGAGGAGGCACCTCCTGTGAGGTTCGACCTCGGCTCGACCGCTGCGGGGGATTGACTCTATATTGGAAACAGGCCGCAAAGGGCTGAATGAGCTAGGCCAATAGGCTGAAGTGAAAAATTTGGGGACTTGTTATCGACTCCGCCGGCGGAGCCGATCCTAGTCTATCGTTACTACCGCTTCGCAACGTGTTATAGCTGGAGGAGAAGAAGCGGCGGAAGAAACTCTCCAGCAACACGCCTAAGCTAATCTTGTATGGCTACTTGTGTCTGTAATGAGTATGGATTGGTGGGGTCTTACGATTGTGTAAGGGGATTCGAGCCGGGGGCTCTCCGGCGTCTGTTGTGTCTGCGTCTGTTATGCCAGGCTGATGTTCTGAGCCTCGGGGGGTTCATAATCGCGATTTGACGTGTGATTTCGTCAGGCTCGTCAATTAGTATATTGCGAGGCCTGCGTTTGCTCGTGGGAGCGTTTGGGGTGGGTTTATAGTTGACCGTTTCCGTCACCAGAGGGTTCGGGTGATGGGGGGCGAGGTCAAAGAATTTGCGTGATAGTGAAGTAATATAGTCTTTGATGGAGGGAAGCTCCAGATCGCGATGCAAGTCGGCGAGCCGCATATAGCGCGGGCCGTCGACTGCAGCGCGTAAAAAGTGATTCTGGATTCTTTGCAGTCTCCAGATGTTAACGTCGCTGGCGTGGCCAAAGACCACACTCGCATAGGTCAGGATGGGGCGGATGCAAGTTTTGTAAAGAGTCATCTTATTTCTAAGACTCATCTTACTCTTCTTGCCTATCATCGGATAGAGTCGGCCGAGGATCCAGTATGCTCTGTTCCCGACCGCTCTGGTATGCTTGTGGAAGTACAAGCCTCTGTCTAGGATTACCCCAAGATATTTGACTTCGTTAGCCCAGGGGATAACTTGGTCGAATAACTTGATGGGCATAAGTTGGTTGGAGGGGCGGGTATTGGGTGAGAGGCAGCTGCGGGAGAACATGATGGCTGCACTCTTCTCGGGATTCAGCTCAATCCGCCATCTACGGAACCAGTCGCCTAGTTCTTTGACGGCGGTGTTGAGCTGTTTGCAGATTCTGTATCTGCTGGGGTCGCTGCTGAAAATGGCGGTGTCATCCGCATATAGGGCTAGCTGGGTATGGGGATGCCGTGGCATGTCGCTGGTGAACAGCGTGAATAGTAGGGGGGAGAGCGCGGAGCCCTGGGGGACTCCTGCTGAGATGGTATGAGAGGAGGAGCGGGTGCCCTCCACTCGGAATCTGAATTTACGGTCTTTGAGGAAGTCCCGTAGAATGAGGACGAGTCGGTCTGGCACACCGAGCTGATACAGCTTGTATATCAGCCCGTTGTGCCAAACTTTATCGAAAGCTTTCGCGACGTCGAAGAAAACTGCGCCTGTCGGCCAGGGTCTTCGTCCGCCGCGTTGAAAGTGAGAGAGGACGTGCTCCGTGATGCGGAGCACTTGTTGCGGGCAAGAGTGTCTAGCTCGAAAGCCGAACTGCTCGTGGGGGATGAGATTATTGCTGAAGGCAAAATCACTCAATCTAGTGAGGAGGACTCGCTCATACAGTTTACCCAGTGAACTGAGTAGACTGATGGGGCGGTAACTAGAGGGCTTTGAGGCCGATTTGCCTGGTTTGCGGATGCCGATGACCTCCGCTTCTTTCCAGGCCTTGGGAAATTGGCAGTTACTTATGGCGGCATTGAAGATGCTTACCATAATTAAGATAAGATGGGCAGGGAGGATTTTTAGAAGCTTATGGCTGATTCCGTCATTGCCTGGGGCCTTGCGGGGCTTTAGGGCTTTGATGAAATCCTGTACTTCCTCTACCGTGACCGGTTCGAGTGTGGTTTCCGCCGGGAGGGAGGACCTATATTCGACCTCGGCGTCTACCTCCGATAGGTGAGACGGGTCGTTATTGGTGGTATTGGGGGAGCATTGGAGCTCGAGACTTTCGGCGAGGCATTCCGCCTTTTCGTCGTCATCAAACGCTTTGGTATTATCGGGTCTCACGAGAGGTGGCATACTCGAGAGGGTTTCTGCTTTTAGAGATCTCGCCAGTCGCCAGTAAGCCTGGTGAGTTGGGGAGATCTCCTCTAACAGTCGGTCCCAACGTTGGTTCCTGACTTCCTGTACACGGAGTCTGACTTGACGTTGGAGTGCCCTGTAGTGGGCTTTATTCTCCAAAGAGGGGAAGCTGCCGTAGGCTCTGAATGCTGCCCTCTTTTCCCTCAGCAGGTCTCTGACGTCGTCCGGGAGTGGCAGTCGGTGGTCCTCGAGAGGTACCTGCCGAGTGGACTCCCGTACCACGCTTTGGAGGTGGCTGGTGAGGGCTTCGATGGCAACATCGTTGTCCTGGGCGCAAGTGATCGGGTCTGGGATTCGGTCCAAGTCCGGGGAACTTGTTGTTGCCAGCAAGTCTCGGACTTTGGGCCAGTCTATGACGGGTTTCGTCGGTGGTGTCGAGTCAGTCGGGGGGCCTAACTGGAGTACGACCGGCAAGTGGTCGGAGTCTAAGTCGTCCCGTGTTTCGATAGAGCGAAACTGAAGAGAGACTCCCCTCAGTAGCACTATATCGAGAACGCTCGGGCTATGTAAGTCCGGTCTGTCCGGGTATCTTGTCGGGGTCAAGGGGGCGAGAATGCCAAAGAGGAGCCTGTCCGAGAGGCGGAGAAGCTCCTTGCCTTTGGCGTTTTCTATAGGGCAGTTCCAAGAGGGGTGTTTGCAGTTTAGGTCCCCGGCTATTATGACCGCGGAACCTAGACTGAATAGGGCGTTTAAGTCGTCTTCTAAGATGGGCTTCTGACATTTTAAGTATGCTGAAACTATGACAATGGGCTGATGGCCTGTCATCGATAGTTTGCAGGCGGAGACTTCTAGTTCCTCTAGAGGGGGGGTATCAATGGGGATGCAGTGCAAGGACCGCTTGTAATAGATAAGTGTCCCTCCGCCTTGGGAGGTTAACCTATCGTGCCTGATCAGGTTGTAGTTAGCGATACGGGGATCTCTAACGCTCGGCTTTAAGAAAGTCTCTTGCACTAGGAGAATATCTATATTATCGGTGACCAGGAAGTCGTGAACCAAGTCGCGTTGATTTCTAAGACCGTTGGCGTTATATGTAGCCAAAGTCAATGAGCGGGGTTTTTCCCTACTTGTGGTAGCCATTAGAAAGGTAAATTAGGGCATGTTGAGCAGGATTTTCACCAGCGGGCCGTGTTTCATGGCGATCCGCAGATGGTCCTGCAAGGTGGTGGCGGTTCTGTATTTTTCCGCGAGGACGGATACCTCCTCCATGTCGAAGGGAAGCGACTTGGCAAACTGTATTGCCAAGGCGAGATCCTCCGACAGGGAAGAGGGAGCGTCTGAGCGGGGTGGGGCAGCGGCGGGTTGCGGCTGGGGTTTGGGTAGGGGCATCGGAGCTCTAGCCTGGGAAGGCAGAGCGGGAAATCCTGTCCAAGCGTTGAACGCCGGGAGAGGTGCAGGCACGAATGCCGGACGTTTTGGGGCGGCCTTGGAGGCTGGGGGAGAACGCTTAGCGTTCTTTTTGAATTTGGGGGCGGCCGGGCATCCGCGGTAGTTAGCGGGATGACCGGTTTTCCCGCAGAGAATGCAGGCCGGAGGGTCGGGAGAATCCCGGGTCCTCGTGCAGTCACTGGTCCCGTGATCCCCGAGACACTTGACGCATCTCGGGCGGGAGTGGCAGTGATTTGCCGAGTGCCCGTAAAGTTGGCAGCGGTGGCATTGCCGGGGGGCTTGGTTGTTGTAGGGCCGCTCGAAGCGGAGATTAGTAAGGCCACAGACGCTCTTCAGGTTGAAGATTGCCTTGCCTTGTTCTGAGCGATCAAGGATGACTAGCACCATGTTATATGGTGTTCTATCAGAGTTACCTTTATGCATGTGGTGTACTTCATGCACAGGGAGGTTTTGGGATTGGAGATCTTCTAAGATATAGGAGGTCTCAAGCTCCTGTGAAAGGCCGCGTATGACGACGCGAAGGCGCTTCTCTTCTTCGAGAGCGTATGTGTAATAATTGACATTTCTGTCAATTAGAAGGCGGGTTAGGGCCCGATGGTCGGCCGGGGTCTGCACGGTGACTTTGATACCGTGCTGGATATCACGTGCTTCTTTCAGCACGATGTTGTGGGCGGGAAGTGAGGTTAAGACATCTCGCCAGAGATGCTTGTCTCTAATGATAAGAGGGGGCGGGGGTCGCTCGCGGCGGGGCTGGCTGTCGGCCTTGGTTTTAGCCTGTTTGGGCTCTTTGTCGGTGTGTCCGTGAGGCGAGCTGTTAAGCAGCCGCTTCTTGGACTTGCGATTGGTGACGACTTTGAAGCCATCGTCGTCACCAGATTGGGCGGTGAGATCAATCTCCATGTCGCTATCAGGCGCGGCTGAGTCGACAGCGGGAGAGATGGTAATGGCGGGGGCTGGGGAGGGTGCGGGCGCGGCCGCGGTTGGGGTGGCCAAAGTGGCCGATGGGGTGGTAGCCTTTGTGGCTTTTTGGGTCGCGGGGGCCTTAGGGGCCACGGGGGCAGCGGCTTTAGGAGCCACGGTAGGTGCGGCCTTAGGGGCTTTCGGGGGCGGCGCGGAAGACGCGGCTTTCGCGGGGGTCGCGGTGGTAGCCGGAGATGGAGGGATTATTTCCATCATGGGAAGTAATCCCCTCATCTCCTGACAGTACCAAGATTTGAGAGCCGGGTCACGACTCTCAAGTAGACGGAGGGTTTGAACCCACCAATCCTGTGGTGTAGCCATCCCTCAGGCGGGAGCAGCCCGAGGGATTTGTGTGTATGTGTGTTTCCTAGTCCCCCTGCCGGGTGTAGGCAGGGGGGTGCGCCCTCTGGTGAGCCCTAAGCTTGTAGCCCCTTTGCCGATCTTATTGTGCAAAGGGGTCCCTAACTGCTTTGTGGGTAGACAGAACCACAAAGAATAGGAAGTAAGGAGGAGGTAACCTAGGACGGATTTGGAGATACCTGGGGTCGGCAAGGGTACTCCCCCTGTGCCGGTGGTTCCACGCCAACTTCCGGGTTCACCGTTTCCCTGAAGGGGAACCGGCGGGCGCCCGGGTCACGCCCCAACTAGGTTCGTTAGCACCGTTAGGTGTCCCCTAGCTGACCTAGTGACAATTAAAATTGGGTAAACAATTAAATTGCCACGAGGGTTCGCGCAAACGAACTACGCGGGTGTGGGGTGGAAACAAAACCCCGCGTCAGAGCGCAATGAAAATTGCGATGACGCAACCTGGTGTGTGTAAATAACGACCGACCAAAAAGGTGTGTGTATTATACGACCGACTAACAAAGTGTGTATATCGACCGTATTGAAATTCCGAATATCGGGTGGGCGAGCCAGAATGACGTCACTGTGTGCGGACACGTCCGCACGGTGCGAGCGCCGAGACCGGAATCCGATTTTTGTGCATATCTATTTGGTAAAAATACCGATTAATATTTTACAATAGAGCACACACTTAGCTGCTAAACAAAATATAATATTTAATAATAATAATAAGCGCACTCGAGAGTTGACATGTGTCGCGGTGAGGTGAGGCGAGGTGTGCGCGGAGGTAAACACGTGGGGCCCGACAGGGGCAGCGCGCTACGCGTTTGCCGATCATTTGTGAGCGGCCGCCGTGGTGATCGGACGTCTGCGGCTACATATCTAAACATGTTTTTGTTGTTCGAAAGCATTATACTTTCGCAGGTACCATACGTACTTGGAAAGAAATTGCCTCGAATGTTCGCAATACATTACAAAATGAAGCAGTCATAAAAAAGTTTCTAGACTTGCAACGCATTCCCAAGGCTGTACTATTGAAAATATTTATAATTGATTATTACCACTTTCCAACCGGTGCGGTGGATTATCTGCTTTTTTCAGGCATGAAAACGTTATACATGTAAACAATAAAATAAAAACCAACCCAACCTCACGAATACAGTCTTCTAACACATTGCTTTTCTGACCACGGACAAGAATCGGAATAGTTTGATTTATAATGTAGCCTTCGTACCCATGTCACACTTTTTTACGATAAATGTATAATCTTCAGTCCACGTGACGGGTACGAAATCGGAGTAAATTTTATGTTGTGCCTATGATGGCAATATAAAATGTTTAGACTTATAAAAGGGTAGTGAATTATTTTCTACGAAATCTTAGCTATGCCTTTGTTACATGGGTAGGTACACATGCTGAAGAATAGTGTGTTAATAATAACACTTACTTTATAACGTAATTGAGAGCAAAGGACGAACTTAACATTCAAGAAGAATGTATGATTGATACTATTTTTTTCTTGTAAAACTTCGTAAAATTATTTTGTGATTGTATTTCCCTTAAATGTATGATGAAAGAATGACTAAACAGATATACAATGCAAAAGTGGATGGATGCAGAAGTCGCGGAAGGCCACGACACACCTTCCATGATCAAATTGATCGTGTACTAGCAGAAGGTGATGTCAGGAGCCTTAAGAACAGACGAGCGTCCATGACAAGAACTATGAATGTCAAAGAAGCAAGTGAGGTGTGTAAGAATAAGCCTAAATGGCGCTCTGTTGTTCGTGCCTACCCCGCAAGGGACCTGGCGTGAAGTTATGTATGTATGTATTTATTTCCCTTATACTACTAGACTTAGTTTATCATGGAATATAATTAAAATGTGTGTGTGTCGTCTTACATTGCCCAAAATTATTGTTAAAAATATCTTTCTTCTAGATCTTATCTTTCTTCTTCTTTTATCCAACGAAATGCTACAATTGGATTTAAAACGTAATATAAACTAGTTTAAGAAATCCGGACGGACCCACAAACATTACATGTCTGTTTTCTATAGATTTTTCAAATGATTCGTATTTTACAAAAAAATCGTAACAAACTCCCCAAATTTTGGAAAATAAGTTCCACTTCTCACCTGACAACATTAGTCAATTCGATAACCTTGGAAATATCGAAATTAAATTTCATGTTTTTACTAAGAAATCATGAAAAAGGTGATAAGTTTTTCGTTGAAATAACGTCACATCCTTATCCTTTCCTCTTTTAAAATAGTTTTGACACATTTTAATAGCGCTGAACGGTATAAAGATTTTTTCGTGAGAGCTCCAGCCAGTAAAGTAGTCAAAACGACACTAACAGGCGTGACCGGCGTGAGGAGCGAGTGCACCAAATTTGGTGCACTGTTTTTGGTGCCGTTTTTGTGCAATTGATGCGTGATCTAAACGTTTATATGATCTAAGCATAGGGTTTACCCCGTTATCAATAGTAGGTGTTACGTCACGTACATAGAACAAAATTTTCTTCGAGAATCTCCTTAGGAAACTATTTCAAGAAAACAGAATGCCAAAATTCGACATTAGTAATCTTACATACAATAAGGTGACATTTTATAAGGCTTCCATTTATTATAAAAATGTCTAAAAAACCTTAAAGATGAGAAATTGATAGTCATTATTCAAAGTTAAATTTCATTATGAGTGCAGGTTTTCTAAACAAAGCGTTTAAGATGCAAAGTGAACAAAATATACCTCAGTAAAATCGGGATTAACTAACGCCGAGCAAAAACAAGAAAAAAAATTGTATTTAAATAAATGTTTATCGCATTACACACGTTAGTGTACCTTGCGGCTAATGAGTAATCATTCCGCCATTTGCTCGGCCAGTCGAACCAGAAAACTGTAAATAAATTGGCACGGTATGCTCGTTATTTTTCGTTTTACCTGCTTCAGTAAACACAACACAATATTTTCTTATTTTCTTACGATTTATGTCGTTACATACGTAAAATATTTCATTTTCGTGGATATATAAAACGCTAATGGTTAAATTTCAATATTTCCATCTATGTAAGTATATGCTGAAAACAACTCGTAATAAGTAGAACAAAGATTGAAATCTAATTTAAATAGTAAGTGCTTGACAGTTCGCGTACAATCGAAGGCTCGAGTATTACCTCTTATTTTGTCTTTTGGTTATGTAATCCTAAAAAAGTTTGGATCTAGTTGAAACCAATGTTTATTTAAAGCTGTTTTAAGCTTTACTATCATAATTTTCTTCTTCATAATTCATAAATTAGAGGAGTTATAAGTTATAGTTCCAATAGTTGAAAAACAGTAACAAACATAGACACGTGGAGAGACGGACTAAAAAATTTCCGCATCTTGAAGACACAACATTACAACCTAATCTAAAAGTACGAAGTGTTCAATTATACAGTTCTTATTGTGCCTCTTAAGTAAGTTGTTCACGTGTTCTTTGTTTATGATTAGTATATTGTTGAAAAGGACTACATTAATAATTATGTATATAAAATACCTACGAATATATAGCTACGGTTTACTTGTGCGTATACTTCTTATCTAATACCAGGACACAAAAAGGGCAAGAGTTATCTTAAAGAAGCCTACTCCTAAATTATGCCTCTATCATATTAAATCTCTTATCCCTCCAATAACATGAAGTGAAATCGATACGTGATCGGCCGGGATTGTCGATTGCGGTCCTCGGGTGCCCTCTTTATGATACCCGATGTCCAGTTTTTGTGCCAGACCAATATGTTGCCTGTTCAATTGTACGGAAGTAAGTACTTTGGTATCCCATCTCGACTTTTGCTGAAAATCAAAATGAAATTTAGTTTTGTTGCGGATAAGGGATGTTGACTCAAATACAAGAACATTTGTGGAGATACTTTCGTATATTGTGGACCCTTGTTGATATACTAGTAGTAATCTGCCCAATTTTTTAGGTCACCCTGTAATTTACCTTATCTTTCCTTTCGCTTCTTTTGAAAAGAAATTTTGTTGATGGACTCTTGTTATTGGTAATATTGTTCTAGTGAATCTATTCCATTCTAATATATAAATATAGAATTGTTTATTTTTTATTTTTCTTCAAGTCCGATCAAGCTTCATAGACACTATTATATTTATGTGTGATAGATAATAAGAAAGCTGTAACCAATTCATCATTAATAAATTATTAAAGTATAAAACTGGGTCAAGTATGCATCAATTACACACAATAAAGGAGTCCTCAGAGATAACGCATTCTGTTTTTATTTTTTGACTACAGAACTCTAAAAGTGTAAATCCATGTCTTATAAATATATTTTATACATAAATGTACTTAACGAATCGTTAACCAATTATTTCTTGAAACTGTATTTCAGGCTTTATCTTGACATTTTTCAGAATATTTATCAAGTCAGATAAAAAGTCACACAAAGTAGAAATCACATGATTTTTGAAAGATCTTCAAAAATCATATGACTTAACAGAAATATTTTAATTTTCGGTCTTAAATTTCGTTTACAGTGATTTTTTGTAATTGTAATTTTCTTTACGACTTATTTGCAACAATTGTACAGCGGTATACACTTTATACTTTGAAATCTTGAGAATAATAGCTGTACATCAAAATGCGGATATTATGACTATAACGATCAAAGGAGTGCCTATAAAAATATTTTTCATCTAAAGTTTGAAAATATACAAATGTATGCAATAATCGTAACAAAAACCATAAGACTGCCGCCGACAGCTACGTTTACTTCGCAATAAACGGTATAAAGACAGTCTCACCAATGAAAATAGGTGGCACATTGTGCGACAAGTCGTCGCAAACTGCTATTATGATGGACAAAAATAGTTGGGCAAAGTTGGGCAACTTGGGAACTAACGACCCTCGTTATTGCCTTAGTTGGGTAATATTTTTGTAGCGTCACAAAGATGGGCGATTTTTGTTATGACATATTATTGTATTGCTGACAAATTGATCGCGTTTCATCAAATTGTTTCCTTGTTTAAAGGCGTAGTTATTTTCCTTTTAATGTCTCTGAAAATAATATTTTTTTAAATTTCCTGCTACACCATTCTAATTAAGCTGTTTATTAAATAACCAGTTATCGTGAATTTTGGTTTAAATGTAATTTTGATGTCGAGTATGAATATGGGACCCTTTTTTATTATTAGGTATATAAAACAATCTAGTTTACTTGAAGTTTTTGCAAACTACATTGAATGTCTTTTTTCATTGTATAGTTTGATGTTTTGTTATAAAAAGTAGGATACTTTTGGGGGTTTATTTCTGGCCCTGCATATATTATAAAGATACTCCTTAGCCCTTAGCAACGAGATATCTCTCGAGATAATACTTACAGATAATATTATTAATCCCGAAAGATACAAGAGTTCCAGTAAGATCCCTCTAGTAACACAATAATGGTTAGATGTAAAATTTATTAATAGTCTGTCTTCAATGAATCAATCAATTTTCGTTTTTTTTAATGATATTTTATAAATCTAATAATCTTCTCATTCAAATTCAAAAGTTTTTATTCAAAACAAGTTCCACTGGAGAACACTTTTTGAAGGTCATACATATAGGTTAAAATTTAATTTTACTTCCTAGTCTATGTACACCGCTTCGCAACGTGTTATTGCTGTTAAGGAGAAGAAGCGGCAAGAAACTCCCCAGCAACTAGACGTAGCTAAACATTGTTTTTCTTTATATTTGTTGTTCTATTTATATTTCAGTTCTTTTTTTAAGTTTTATACAGAATTATGTTACAGAATGGCTTTTGAAGAATTAATGGAGTTGTAGCAAACAGTGCATATTCAATAAGACAGAACGCAATAAAAGGATAGAAAATATTTCTTCTCTTTGGATATTAGGACTGGCGAAAACCAAAAACAGAATATTAAGATTTCTTACGCCCCTATTCCACCTGTGTATTATGGTGTTAGTGAGTGTGACCAAGTGCGATTTATAGCGTCAAAAATAATGCTTATATAAATTACCTACGTTTAAACATGAGTTATCTGTCAATATTTAACGTCATTAACTGTGTCGTATCTCAAATAACGCATTAAACTCCTCCTTGATACAGTTGCTAAAATTAACTTTATCCCAAGTGTAGTAGGAGTATTGAACAAAATAGGTTTTAAAGCGGTATTTATATTATATAATTTGCAGAGGGCTAAATCTGGTGCGCTAGCGAGTGTACAAGATGAGCAAGCGTGGCAGAGCTCATGCGATCGCACCAGATCGGATCACTAAGTGCCTAACTGTCTTTACACTATCCAATTTAACACGTTACTTCACCTAGTGCTCCGCAAATTGGATAATATATCATCATGATCCGAGCGTTAAATCCCGGTAGCGTTCGGACCGTTCATTTCGACGCCCAGGGTCCGCTTTTCTACTTTTACTACTCCACTTCGTGCGGTCTTCAGCATCCTCCGTTTTGAGACCGTCGTACGCATGTCATCCTTCACATTATCAAGCCAACATTTCTTGGGCCTTGCCCTTTGACCAGGACCTGGTGGAGGCGGCATGGCAAGACATTTGTTCCCCAAAAAATTAGCCGGTCTCTGTAAAACGTACCTGCGTAAGCGAGACACTTGCATTTTGTCTGCTATGTCATGGACATGAAGAATGCCACGGATGCGGGAGTTCCTGGTCCGGCTTTCTGCGTCACTCCACATATCCATCGCAGCATATTGGATATTATAATACGCGTTTGTACGTACCAAATTTCAATTTAATTTCTCAATCTATTAAATGACTGCCAATAAACCTTGAGTATTTAATCCCGAGAGCAAAGTTAATTAAACTGACCTATCGCTCACACCATACTACCCTATCAAATAGAGCATAAAATATTTTGAATTTCAATTAGTATGTGAACAACCCTTTGCGGGGTCATGTCATATTACAAAAGGACAACGCGGATGCCCGCTATATTGGGCTGAGCTAATTAAATACGTAAGCTGTTTTACAGTGGTAACAAATTTTTTTAATAAATTCTAAATTTCTAATTTTGAAAAATTACTTTCAGTGTTAATTGTGAAGTTTCAAACTGATTGTCATGAATGAGCATTGACTTAATACAGATGTGAAGATAGTGTTACTGAATGTTTTAAAGAAATATGTCTTGGTTATAGAGGATCAGGTTATATTACTTAAGATTAGAAAAAAAATATATTTGTTTATGGAAAACACTAGATTTATTTAAATTCTGGCATTTTATTTTTTTCTACAATGTTCCTGGCAGTTCAAATATCAAAAATAGGGTATTCAAATCAAATGGACATGCCAGTCGTACAGAGGGACGAAATTATCATTTTGTGCCAATTAGTTTTGTTTTGGTAACCATCTATGATGGACATTTACACCTTTAATGAAAAATCCTATATTGCAATGTTAATTAATTTGGCTAGAGATTTCAGAACTTCTATTGAAGTCTTATGAATAAAAAGTGAGCACATATATTAAATTTAATTCTAAAATTTGTTTGAGACCCTTGTAAAAATTTTACCATATAGGAAATGAAAGAAGAAGCTTTAATCTTTTTTGTTAAATAATTTAATTATAAATGATTTCCTAATACCTTAAATTATCGTCCAATGTGACACAGGCCCCGAGGGACGGCGGGAATAGATAAAATTGCATCGGATTAATTTGCGTACCTGTTCGAACGATCCAACCCTGGCCATGACAGCCTTTGTAGCGTCAGATACGCGCGGACTTCATTACTAAACCCTATCCTCCATGAGGGACCCTCCTATAAAAATTAATCTCGGATTCATCTTACGACCTTACCTTTTTCTTATTTTATTTTAGTTCAGATGGCACAACTTTTATGACTGAATGTTATATTCCACTTGAGAGGAGGTCTACTTAGAAGTAAGTATATCGTTTTAAATTATCGCAAAGTTCTTGGGTTTAGCCAGTGATATCTTGTTCGAATCGACCTCTTTAGTTTATTTATTTTTGAAGTTTGACATTTGTCGCACTTTGTTCTTTTGTTTTTTCGACACTCTGTATTTATCCTTGCATTGTATCGTGTCGTTGAAAAATACATATTAATATATAAGAAAATTCTCTTGTTTCTTTGTTTATGATCCCATCTGAGTTTCAGCTAAATTGTAAGTCTAGGACTCTAAACAGTTGTATTATTGTGACAACCGAATTAATCATACTTCACTATTTTGAGATTTAACATCCAAATATATAATTGTAATTTACAACAATCAATATCTCACAATTAGTGGTCGAAATTTGACCATAATTAATTTAAATTATAAGTTTGAACATTTTAAGGTTCTGTTGTCAAAAACGATACTTTTATAATTTGAATTCAACAATAAACAAAAGAATATGCGTATATGTGTCAAATTCATGGTAGTGTGTTGTTCATGTATTTTTTATGTATAATTTAAATAATATTAGGATCCTGCACTCCTTCTCTATATAAACTATAAGTGTGCGAGATTTCATACATCTCCGTCCGCGCAATTTTCATTAAAAGGGGTACAAAATTTTTGCTTCACGAATTAATTTTTTTTTTTTTATTGCAAGATCAAACAGAGACTTGATGAAGGTACATCGTATGACATTGCAACAAAGTTACAATGCGTGCTTCTTTAAGCTAATGTATAATGGGAACAAAATTTTATGGCATATTCTAGACCAGGTGTACATCATCGCAATGTAATCTGTGTTTTTGTCTTAGAACCGGCGCAAATTATTTTTTTCCGATAATATAAACATATTGTAATATAAAACCGTTGCATATAGAACCGTGTTGACTTCTTTAATTCGGTATCTCTATTTTCTATCGTACATACATCACACAATAGCTACATTTACATGTATGTTCTGTATCAATTAAATGCCGTCTTGTTTTTTTAGGTGTATTATTCTGTTCAACAGCACAATAAACACACAAAATTATTTCAACGTTCATATGTATTTGGAGGAATGAGTAAGTAAACAATAGAAACAAACTCCGAAACACATTGTTATTTTCCCAAACATTGCGATAATATAGAGACAAGTCGCAAAGTTAGATTCCCCAGCGTATCAGTTCAGCCGGTCAGCGTGGGGAAAGTGAGCTGTTTTAAAGGAAAACAAGGGTTATCCCTGATCTGCTGATCGGTGCCCATCTCACGAACACACTTTGTTAAGAAAACACCAAACGCCCCTTTGAAGCAAGCAGACGTTTTTCAATGCATATCTTGAACAGAATTATTGATAACTACATCCTGCTCCGTGCAATAGATTTGCCCTTTTGACTCTTTGATTTGGAACCAGATGTGTTTCTTTTTAGGGTTCGGTATTCACATGCTAAAAATGGAACTATAAAAATTCGTCTGTCTATCTGTTCATCTTTTCCGCGGACTATGTATGTGATAAGCAATTTTCTCAAAATTTATATTATATAGTTCAAATTGGAACAAAAGTTTGTTTGTGTTACTATCTTGCTTAAAAAGGGATATTACAATATTGAAGAATATTTAAATATCAAAAACTGCATTTACGTGCTTGCTTCAGCCTTTTGTACTATTTTCTGTAGAAAGTTTATATTTTGTACAATATGTAAGGAATCTATGGAGATCGGTCGCAGTATGAATTCTTAGTATGTCATTAGTGTGACGGTAATAATATTTTTTGTTTGTTACAACTCTATTCATTCTTTAAAAGTAATTGTAATACAACTACTATGTGTTTAAAAAAAGAGCCTGAGATAATATATAAATAATTATTATGAAAAGACATTTTTTAGTTCACGTGTTGCTGGGGAGTTTCTTGCTTTTCTCTCTTCTTCTTTAAACAGTGATAACACGTTTCAAGTAGTGTACATAGAACAGGAAGTAGGTTTAAATTTTGACTCATATGTATCACTTGCAAAAGTGTTCTCCAGTGGAACTTATATTAAATAAAAACTTTTGAATTTGAATACAAATCTAAATAAGAAATAAAAAACATCAACACACATAACACTGTATCGTTTAACAGATATTAAAAACTATATAATGTTTTAAAGATTTTTTAAGCCAGAAGTTAGAGAATCAATATTATTTTCCAAAATCGTATCTAATGTTAGTAAGTAAAATGTAAAATGAGGGACATTTTACTTTTGAAGTACATGGTGGAAAATTCTAAACAAAAAAACAATGTTAGGTATAGTTTAATAAATTAACTTAAGGGAAATTTGTTCGAACATATTTGTACTTTATAAGTAAAATTGTGGCTGTTTACACATCATAATTACATAATAGGCGGTTGAATAGGTTCTGGAATAATGTGATAGTTTTTTTCTCGTCGACATTTTTCTTGCTATATTAGGATTTCGTAGCCAGACAACATGTACACTAGACGTTTGTTATTTGGTTAACTCCGACCTATTTGGTCACAGCCTCTTTATTTCCTTTTTTCTTTCGCTACATCTGTCACTATGTAATGTGACATAGTCTACCGTTCGTAGTGCGTCTGGTGCGGGGAGCTATCCTGCAAGTCCTTTCCTTCTTTCTTATTCCTGTTACTGCCCGCGCCACCAATATTTCTAAGGAACCTTCACTGTGCGTGGTACGGATGCCCACTTATCCAATTTTTATTATTCCTCGAAAGATTTCTATTTCCGTTCACCAAGGGGAAAACGTAAACAAACCGGATTTCAAATGAACAAAAAGTCTAATGTGTTTTGCGAAGTTTCAGTCTGTAAATAATTATACCAGGAGTTTCTCGTGAAAAGAAATCAAATGGCAGTCTCGTAACTTTACCTTTCACGTATATTGGTATAATAAATATTCTAATCTAAGTAAAGTACCCCTTGTAACTGAAAAGTTGAATTTGTGTTGAACTTGAGTCATTTTTCAGCAACAGTAACAAACTCCCCTCCATCTCCCTTCCCATTGCGTTTCTGTGAACGTTTCGATTTCCGAATTTCTTATCCTTCATTCATTAGCAAGTTCAATCAGAGGGCCGCAGGCTGCGGTTATTTATTACCTTGCATCGGCCCTCACAATTACGCCAGAAGGAAAAACTTTCTCCATTACCAGTCCAGTCGGAGGGAAGGCTTTCATAGAAGAAAAAATAAATTGTACACGGCAACGTGTGGTACGTAATGGATTTCGGAGTTAGGTTTCGATTTCGTTTCGGCTATTGTGTAGAATCAATAAGCGTTGAACCATTGCAGGTTGAGTCCTGTAGTTACGGTTTAAGACTGCACGCAAGGGGTATTTTATACACTAATGTATTTTATTCACGTCATTCATTCTTCTGTTATTGAGTCTAAGCCTTTGCTCGCCTAGATCACTGGAGCCTCGTTTTCAGTTTCTGGCATGCCAAGTGGCCGCGGTGATGAAGCAACTCACAAAGCATTGTGCGTCTGGATGGCTATTAGATCTGGTCTAAAGTATTCCGCTATAACAACCTTAATTTGTGTTCTGGCATTAGTGATCAGATTCCAGACCCGCTTTCGAGTCGAAGCATCTCGGTCATATTTTTTATTTTATTTATAATTTTATTTCAGGAAAACATGTCCCATAGTAGTAATACATATGACATTATTCAAATTATACATTATACAGATTAAAATTAATACATATAATTTAAAAAGTTACACATACGTACATACATACATATATAGCAAATGTATTGTGTGTTTGTGGTAAGTGTGCCTTTTTTAAACTGCTATAAGACAACCTTCCTTTGCGTCAGCCGAAGAATTCTATTGAATTTGACTTAGTAAACTTGAATGTTCTTGGAATACGAGTTCAACACGAAAAAGTGTAGAAAGAATAGTTTTATTTGACTTGACTTTATGTTGTTGTCGAAGACTCACACTTACGGGTTTGGGCGAGGCCTTCACATGGCGAGGTGCTCGAGCCGGTGGCATTCCTTGAGGAGCTCCTAGGGAGTTTACTCGCTGGATGTTGCATGAGAGGGGATGAATCTGATGATGTCGCAATGGCGACACAATGAACTTATCAGAACGGCGACGGTAATATAAAGCCGAAAAGAAGATATCCGGGACGGATCGCGGTAAAAAAAAAGAATAGTGTATATGTAGGTGTAGTGTAGAATATTTTTTTTCATTTGCAGACAAACACACTATATTGTTTTTATAAAAAGAATATTCCTAAAGTTATAAAATAATGTACAAGACTAATATCACACACAGTCAAGTTTTTGACATGACATAAATCAGGGAATGCAATCATAGCACGCGTCATCTCTTCAGAAAGAACATAAATCGCGGTGCTGTGTTGAAGGGTACTTTTATTAAATTTCAATGTGTAGACTCGTCTTCGAATTGTCGGCACACCTGTCGGCTGAATTACGATCTACGTGCCCGGCACTTACTATAACCGTTAAATCTCGCTACGTAGCCTACGGAGGATGTGTGTCTGGATTACAAGATTACCTAGTTTATTTATAAAGAGACGGTATTTAAAATTCGTTTATAATCTTCTTTTAGATTTATATTGCTTTTTGACGCGCTTACGAAACGAAGTAAGATTAATATTTAAGGTTCATTAGCTATGATGTCATTGAATGGACGAAGAATATTAAGCGCTTGTATAGACGGAACCGCAGATATTTACTTCTGGCATTCTGTGAATGTCTAACGCTAGCGAAAGTTCGGCAGCAGACAGGGCAAGTTATTAGCCCCAGGAAGTTAAAATTATTTTTTTACTCCATCACCCATTTTCTTTATTTCTAAAATAAAACTAAATATTAGCCTGGAGTTTCGTCGTGATGATCATTCACCCTCGTCAGCGCAATCAAGTAATAAACAACAATACCAATACCCTAAGTTACTTTCATTCTTAAAGAAAAGGTTACATATAATTACTTACTCCGTTGGCTCAGCCACCAAAAATCCGTCTTGGCCTCCGAAACGAAAGCATGCCACTTTTCTCTGCATTGTGCGGGTTGCCAATTATTGCCTCTTAGTTCAGACAGCTCAGTCTCTACTCTATCCTTCCAGCGACATTTGGAACGACCGACCGGACGCCGACCCAAATATACTTTCCTCACGCTGCGATCCTTTCCTACCCGTTCTACTTGACCGAGTCAGCGGAGGTGGTGAGCTTTTATTTCTCCCATTATGTTAGGCTCGGCCACGAGATTCTCAATTTCGAGGTTGGTTCGGACCCTCCAGCAACCATCCCCTCCTTGTTGGACCCAGAAACTTATGAAGAACCTTCTTTTCCGCTACTAAAAGCTAGTTCTCCTCCTTGAGGGTAAGCGTCCAAGCTTCGCACCCATACATCAGGATGGGCCGTATGACGGTTATTACTGTACAAGTTGGTCACTTATAATTACTTTAATTTAATTAACTCGTCTTATTCTTACTGCATAAATGATAAAGCATTTACTTTGTTGCCTTATTCGAGGAAAGAATATAAAGGCGTCGTAATTCTGCCGACCTTCTGAAGAAACTGTAAGGAACATATAATGGCGTCGACCGGAGGCCACCTGCGCTGGAAATGTTATTATCTCATTAGAGGATCCCTTTTCGTTCCCTCAATTTGTAACAAACAAACGGAATTTTAATATTATTCTCGTAAAGCCTTGTGTTGTGCGTAATCCCAAGGCATTTTGTCGTTAATGTTTCGCTGCATAAACAGAAGGATGTTTCAGACATTTATTGTGCTCGGTTTGTCTTGTGCTATAATATCAAAGTTGGTTAATTGCTTTTATTTCATTTTCCATTTTGTAGTTGAAATAATTTCTGTTTCAAACATTAAAAGGAAACTTTGTTACAATTAAACATATGAATATTGTAACGAGTCGCGAAACTCTAATTAAAATGCTGCTAGAATGACTAGGTATAGACTTTATTAGAAGTATACAAACACATTTAACATAGATACAAATGTAACCGAACACATCAAGTCCAAACGTAATAATAAGAAGGTCGTAATTCAATAAAACGCGCAAAGTCCGTCACTTATTAGATTCCCCATTAGTACACGCTTCTCGCTTCGCTTGTGGTTCTCGATCGACTGCTCCTCCCTCGATCGGACCTTGGATTTATACCTCAGGAATACAAATGTGCCCGTATTTAATCCGCCACACTTGGCTAATGACCCGGCCGCAAAGGCCATAAACGTGTACAATAAAACCATGGACTGTTCTCTCGAATAATTAGTCAACGCCTGCCAATAAATAAGTGAACAACAGAAAACGATCATAATAGGGTAATAAAAATGTGTTTTTACACATATGTAGGTGTGAATTTGTTTGTGTCGGCGCCTAGGTTGTAACAATATTGTATTGTAGAGTCCATATTGCTCCTCGCCAATTTTTTACTGCTTTTTTTTGGAGCCCATTCAGGGAGTAGCTTGTCACCGTCTGCCCATTTATTCTATGTTTCCCATAGTCCAGATCCCTAGTTCCACTAGCAGTTCATCCTAATTGTGCGGTACATTTCTCAATCCCTACAATAGTCTTACACTAACCAGGGCTTGTCCTTGGGTTCATTACGGTGTAGACTGGGATAATCGCCGATCAGTGTCATGCCACATATACTTTAAGTTTGTCAAGGGACCTCTATTTGTTGGCCTTTACATGGCCCCCACGTAAGCTCTCCAAAAATCCGGGCTATTTCCGTTGTAGATATAAAATAACTGTTTTTATACTCAAAGATATTAAATGTAAATGAAGTTAAAGATGGAGAGTTCCTTTGAAGACGATATCTGTTATAGAAAAATACATTTTTTATGCCAGATCCAGAATTCATCCGAAAGGTTATAAGTTTTGTTATTTCAAAATAACCACGGCGAATTTGATAATTCAATATACGTGAAGGCAAATGATACGAAAACTTGGGATAATTAAACGCAAATGCTAGTCCTTGATGGTCGGGAATGTGCTTCGCGTCTCATATTCGCACTTATTTACATTTAATTTGGGAGAATGTGCACAGAGATAACCCGTTTACACGCAAACTGTACAGAAATTGAATTTAGTATATTTCAAATTTAAAGGGCTTGGTTTAAAATTGTTTTGTATAAAAAAGAAAAATGTTCACACATAGAGCTTTAAGGGTGATTACCTAAAAGAACAGTTAAGGAATTATCTAAATGGAGGTCCTTAAGGCGCATAAAAACTTTATATCGCTTTTACTGGCTAGATAAAAAAAAGGATATATTTTATTTTGATATTAAGGATAAATTTTGTTTGCTCTTTTTTCGTATAATTTCAAATAGAAATTATCTAATTTTTTTATATGTTAAATCAGAATTTCGTTCCAATTAGTATACCATTTCACACAGCGTCTACTAGGCGCTTCTGGAGGTTGGTATTTCGCTCACGCAATACCACATTTAAGAAGATACAAAATTGACTGAATTGGCTTACAACAAAGCTGAATTTTATGAATGTTAACAATAATATAATATATCATATAGACCTAATAGTTACGATAAATTATTGAAGATAGAATGACGTATTTATAAAGGTTCTGATTTTGTCATTTGTTTATGTGTCGAATGCTGAAAAATGTATTGAATAATTGTTTTATAATAACGTACTTTAATTCTACTCGACTTCATTTACAAGGGTTCTTTGTGAAACTATCATTGTATTGTATTCACAGGCGTTGCAATTTCAATGGCAATATTTCTTGGGTCCCCCTCCATCGAGATTTACTCGCATCCAGATAGGGCCTCGCTGAAGTGGACGGTATGGTCGCTCGGACGGAGATAACAATGCAATTTACACTGCGGACGTCTGAAAGAATTGGGTATGAATATACGATTGTACGAAGGGAAATGCGCATTCAAAACTAATACAGATACACCAATGCATGAAATTCTTTGAAATTTGCGATCCTTAAGTAGTGAATATTATTATTTTTTGTCGAAAATTGGCAAAACAATATATCGCCTGCTACCTTTATATATATATATATATATATATATATATATATATATATTTTATATTTATATATATATATATATATATATATATATATATATATATTCCTTGACGTATCCGTCAACGGCGAACCCTGTCAAGTCCGACTGTGCGAACGCAGGTGACTAGAGAAACCAAATATGGTTTACACCATATAATTGATAGATTTAGGCAGGTTATTTAATAGTCTACGTATTACCTGTCCACCTTTTTCCTCGTTATCAACAATAAACTTTTTTTAATAAGAATATTTATGTTAATTTAATTTTAAATTTCATTCATTTTGTACATCACTATGTGGTAGAATGTACTGTCCATCTACAATCGTATAGCACCTCTATAAACTACATTCTTGCAAAAATAAAGATATTGTAGATATAAAGATATTGATAAAACGAAAAAGCAACACTAAAAAAGAAAAGATACACATATAAATCTATAGGACTAATCTTATGAGAGAATGAGATAGAATATTTTATATTCAATAATATAAATAAACACTATGCTCATACACATAGCGTTGGATGGGTTTGAAGTGAAACTTCTTTAGAATCGTCATTTGAAAAGTCGATGGAACGAAAAAGAGATAATAAAAAGAGATAAACATATATATAAAGAGGACTACGTCTGCGAGAGAATGAGATAGAATCCCTATTAATACTATAAATGTGATAGTAACTCTGTCTGTCTGTTACGCTTTCATGGAAAAACTACTGGAACGATTTGGCTAAAACTCACTACAATATAATTTTAATACCAACATTATCTACTACAAGAGATACTTTTTATTTTAGATAGGGGGATAGATTTATGTAAAGGTTATCCCAGATAGCGGGATATGTTTTTTTGTGATTTTCCATTTACGTCATTTTAGTTGTTTGGTAATTTTGATAGAATTGGTTAGTTTTGGTAGTTCTAAGCGTTGTAGATATAATTATGTTCGCCTGTATATTCTCTGAAGCTTCACTTATAATGCATGTGTACTGCAAACACACACCTTCTTTATATAATACATTCATAATGCTACATACAGCGTATAAAAAAGAAGCTTTATAAAATGACATCCAAAACCAATTATGTTGAACATTAAGCATATGTTTCCGTGATTCGCAAAAGGTATTTTTTTTTAATAATTCTAACGTCTCGTCCAATTCCCTTTAACATTGTTAACTGGGTTGATTTCCTCGTAACGCGAGCGCGACGTTTTCCGCTTATCTACGTGGAAACGTAAATGTTGCTGGCGTCATGTTCCGCTTGCCAACCGTATGCCAAGCGGGCAAATTGAGTGTCGCGCGACTACAGAGCGACAAATACGCGACATTTTAAATTGAACGTAGGATGCACTTGTGTATTAGGAATATCTTAAGTTTTACCTTATGCATTTTTGTATATAAATTTTTATTTTGGAAATATATTATCAGCGCAGGAACGGAGTTAGAATATAATTTGCTGCAGCCGGGCGGCCTGTCGTATGATGCGACAAGACAACCTATTAAGTGGTAGGATATTTGCCCGTCTAGAAGGCTACCACCCCTGGTCTAGAGTATACCGCCAATACAACCTTGAGGTGTGTTCCGGAATGAGTGACAAGGTTCCAGTCTCATTGCGATGTTAACCACTTCTCATCAGGTGGACCGCCCGCCTTTCTGCTGAACTCATGTAATAAAAAAATATAATGTTCCTACTGAGATATATGATATGATAAATAAAACGATATGTTTCCAATGTTGGCTTGATTGGCTTGTCTGAAGCTGTAGTATTTTAGATAACTTAATAACAATTTATGTATAAGATTGTACTGGACAGAAAAGTATGTCCAGAAGACCGCTCTGGATGAGGATGGTGTTCGAAATACGAACCAATGCTGTGATCACAGCTAGCAACAAAAAGTTAATAAGCAATATTAAGTAGACCAAGTCGTGAATATTAATTATAATACGATTTAAATAACAAGTCTTAGAAAAATATGCAAAACATTATAAACTATATTGGTATAACGTTAGTGTTGGAAAATGTACCTTTTCATACCATATAATATTAATTTCATCAGTAATATAATCTTAACGAAATCCTTTGGGTGCCACGTAGTGTAAGATGTAACGTACCGTTCAAATATAAAATGAGGGTAGTGTGAAACCTGAAGCGCACCCGCGTCCAGTTCACATTTGACGTTTATGAGGGTAAACTAACATCACGTTGTGTAATTCAATTTATCTATAAAACAAGCCCTCCGATTTTATTACCAGCCATGCATTTACCGTTTTATGTACACCTGTTACAATACGCCAACTATATGAACGACAATTTGGTAGCAGTGTAGCAAATTTTTGGCCTAGTTCTTTATAGGCCTAGACGATTTATTGGAATGAAGTTCTTTTACGCAGCTTACAGTAAACTATCAGAATACGTTACGTAAGGAAAAAGCGTCATGCTCTTTCCTTATAGGTGACCTTTACGAGTAACTTAAAGTACAGGGGTCCTCTGCTCGCCTGGAGGTCGGATCACTAGAAGTGGACATAACGCCTTTTCTTTACGTGTAAATTTCTGTCAGTTCACTCTACTGTAATCTGTGTAAAAGAACTTCGAAAATACTAACCTACTCGTTAATTTTGCAAACGTGTGTGTTAATTGATGAATGTGTAAATAATCATACCGGTACACAGTATATTGATTCCCTTTCGTTAGTTAAAACTTATATATTCAAAAGTGCTCTCTGCAATGAAGTCGTCATTCTAGTTGTTAAAATGAGAAACTCAACATAGTTTACAACAAAGAATATTCTACGCTGTCAACTCGCTGATAATAATCCAGTTCTCAATAGTTTGTTAGAAATCCTTCTGTCGCATTTTAAAGGACTCAAGATTCCACACAATAGTACTTCAAATTTTCATTTCAACGACAACCTCTTATCTGTTTTATTGTAAAAAAAGCTTAAACAAGATTTTCCGAGGTAAAATTTTATTTACAACGAATGCGAAAGCCTTTCACCAAATCATCCGCAAAGTGTCCATTGTGTCTAACAGAAAGACCCCTGACCGAGTGTATCTTTCAAAGTAATTTATTTTTCGTAAACCGTCCACGTTTTGTTATTTTAATAAAGCATTGCTCTTTGTTTTGGCTCATATTCATAATAGATTCGCAGTAAATTAATAATTGGTTCGTTATTCTTATACTTCCCTCTATTCCATCTTAAAGACTGGAAATGCGTTGGCTACGTCTTTGATGTTATAAACGTCTATTTATGAAATGAAATTGATATATTTATCAGCAACATCTCGGTACATATTTCGCCTTATAAAGGCATACAAAATATTTATATTGAAAATAACTGTGATTATTGTATAAACATACAGTCATATAGGTCATAATAATCAGTTCTTATCAAGTAGACCGTTTGCATGATTGGCAGCTTTGTAATATACTGAATTAATGTTTACCCATCTATTAGTATAGATGAACTTATAATAATAAATTCCGTATCCTCAGTACTCCTGTATCCAGGTCTGTGAAATAGTAAACTGCAAGAGAATATTTTGCGTTGGTACAGCTTCGTTTTATGGAAACTGGCTGGTTGTGATGAGAAGCGTATAGACTATAGTGACCTTTTTATCTTAGTGGGCCGCTTGCATGCTTTTAACAATACATATATAAAGGAAAGCAAATTTGTTGTTGCGCTTTAAGCAAATCACCTAAGGAAGCCCATTTTACTGACACGTGTGACGTGTAGGAGCAACATGTAACGACTGCCAAGTTTCGAGGAATTGGGGAAAAGTAAAAATTGCAATCTATAAATTGCGTACCTATACACTACAATTAGAAAATGGCGGCTTTCTTTTTCAAAAAAGTATAGCTTATTATTATATAAAGTACATACATTAGTACGTACATAATAATTATATTTTGTATAAAGGTATGTGTAAAAATAAATCCTTAGTTTAAAAGAAAACAATATTAAAAGTGGCTATTAAACTGAATTGTATATAAAAGGGGGAAAGCTAAAAAGCCATATTTTAAATTAAATACCAGAAAATTTCAATGTTCAACAATTCATAAACATATTCGACATCAAAAGAGCTCTTTGAATAATAAAGCGTTTATAAACAACATTATACACAAACATAATGAAATCAAAACGCTTTTACATAAAGAACGCTCAAATACAAATAATTATCCGGATGACAATATACTCATTTGCATTTTCCTCATTATTTTTTATGTTCCACATGCCACCTGAAATCCTTAAGTCTGGCAGCCCATAATCATCGAGTCAAAGCGTATGATAGGTGGGGGAATCCCCACAGCTAAATTATTCCGAGTCACGTACAGACTCGAGTGTGCATGGCTTCAGCTTTGTGTTGAAAATTTAATTACCGTAGAACAAGTTGTGGTCCGACCAGATCTAAATAGTTTAAAACCATGTACTCACCTGCAAGTAACCTTGGAGTTACTGTAGCAAAAATCATATTGTGAACGTGGTTCGCTAGACCACAGCGAGCGACGAACGACGCGCTCGCAACGAGCTGACAATAAGCATTTAGGATGACCTTCTAGGTGGAGGAGCGAGAGACGGATTTCTTCTCAATTTCAAAGGAAGATCTTCCTCCTAGGCTATTGTTATGCTTGGCAGGCGGCGTTGAATGCATCGGTGAAATTCCGCAAAAAGGGCGCTCCCAGTACGCTCGCAAGCCACATACGCACTAAAATCGCGTTACTGCAATAATATGCGCTTTGGTAAAAACTTCTTTAAATATTAAATATCTAGGCGAGGGTAAATAATTAAATAATAAAAAACTACACCTGCGTAATATATGACGAGTTTTAAAAAAATAACAAAAGGACATCAAAGTTCCATATTTAAACATTTGTGTTGTGGCAAGAAACAAAATTTTGCAGCCACAATAAAAAAAAAATCGGTGGAGATTCCTATAGCTCGGTTAGAGCTTGGCTTCAGTGAATGGCTGGTTAGTCATCCTGAGTGAAGACCGTTTCATGCGTGAAGTTACGGCTTTTCCTCAGAGCAGGAACGGAAAAGAATACTCATTCCTGTGACCGAGCGGCCTATCATAAGAGGCAACAAAACAAACCACAGCCAGGTGGTTGGGCTACCACCCCTAGCATGCATAACAACTTTGAGTTGTATTCTGGCATCAGTGGCCAGGTTCTAGTTTCTCCTTCAAGACCGGTAACACATTGGCAGGACCTCTTGTATTGCCAATGTCCTTAGGCGACAGTAACCACTTTCCATCACAGTTGGACCGTCAGCCTGTATGCTGTGCTTCAGCAATAAAAAATAATACGGTTACAGCTCGCTGATGAGTACTCAGCTTAAAGAATGCACCCGTAAAAATGTTGTCCAATAGCTAATTACCAGAAGCAAGCTAGGTTGGTTTCCTACGGCGTAAGCTTTGCCTTGGCGTCATTTGTGAGATTTTTCTTTGAGCTTTTATTCAAGAAAAACGGAGTTTTTATTAAGATACTTGAAATAATTAAAATTTAATATTATTACAGTTTCTGTATTGGATGCTATAAAAGGCAGATAATTACGTACCAATCTGTGCTGACTATTTCTCCCGTATTTGCTTTGACGTATTTTCTTGATGTATTTTTTAACCCTTTTTCAAGAAAAATACATTATTTTTAATTAAGATAATTGAAAGATTTATTGTTTTATATTGTATTCAATTTGGATATTATGCTTGATAATATATATAAAATATTAGCCTTCCTAAAATGACATAAGATCCCACATTTAAAAAAAGTTATGGCCCATAGAAGTGTCTGGTAACTGTATATCTTTGTTTATAACAATATCATATATGACACATGTATTAACTAGCCTTCCTACTTTGACATAAGTTAGCATAGTTTTTGTCCAACTTTGATACCTGCTACCTGAAAAACGGCCCTGCTATCACCTAAACGAGTATCCATTCTTTTATAATAAAAATAATAATGTCAGCCCATAAATGACCTACTGCTAGGCTCGGGCCTCCTATTAAAGGGCAACGGACAGTATACCCGCCACGCTTGTCCAAGGCGGCTTGGCAGGTTTGACACATCGGTTATCTCGATGTGTAGGTTGCATCACGATGTTTTCCTTCACCGTTTTTAGCATATGGTAATTGTAACATGATGCACATTAGATCAGAAAACTGACTAAGAGGTGCATGCGTTTCGGTTAGGATCGAACCAGCACCCTTCGAATTAGGGGCGCGTGCGCCAACCATTACGCTACCACGACTTCTTTTATAAGTTTATGTTAAACTACCGATCTTAAAAAAATCATCTTTCCTAAAATCACGTAAGTTTGGGGTGACTTAAACTATATTGTCGTATCTCATTAACAGCCGTTATCAATAGATTGGGAAGTGTAATTGGCGTCGGTTAGAACTTAAACCATAACTCGGTTCTAAGTTTGTCGAAGAGTAACTAGCGCCGTGGCTTTAGTCCATGCCGACCCCCAACCGAGTTTTGAACCAAGTGACGGTGTCTACCCACAGTATTCGAGGGTAGCGTTTATTTATTCTACATAAAGTTAGTTACGGGTTCCGCTTAGTTTACTTAATAAATTGCACGACTGCTCTATGCTTTATATCATGTTATCCACAATTTCGTCTGTAATTAAGTTTTTGAATGAAGCAAAAATACCACTGTAACCCTGATGTTGAAATGAAGTACTTTTAAGCGGATTACATTAGAGTGAAATGGCACAAATTGTCACTTAAGAAAAAAGCTTTATGCTTCCCGAAGCATTATTAAGGTAATTCGTTCCGGACGTGAGTCACCGGAACGCATAATTTTGTTTTTTCTTTATTTCTTCACAAAAGCCTAAATCTAGATCAGATCCAAAACTTGAAGAATTGTGAATTGTCCATAAAATTGTTCATTCTTTATTTCAACTTCTCTAATATTGTTTTCAGAGTCAAAAAGTGGACTTGACTTCCATTAGGTCGGCCGTCTGCCTGTTTGCTGATCTCAGATTTAAAAAAGACTGCCAGGTAGTTGAAAGCCCTATTGTCTCGTCGCCTAATACGCTTGTTACACCAGGAACGAAGCCAACGCGTTGCTCGACTTTTGGGTGGGTAGGAGGGGTGGTGTAAAAAGGATGGGATATTAAAAACGATGGTATAGACGCCTCATAAAGGAGGAATATGATAGAGGGGACACCGGGGAATTAAAGATTAAATTAATACACATGTAATCTATAATATTATAAAAATGCCGTGTCTATGTTCTAAGCCAGAGTATAACTATACTCTCTTGGCATATTTAATTAAAATCCATTCAGCCGTTTTGATGTGAAAAGGTAACAAAAAAAGTTACTTTCGAGTTTATAATTTAAAGTGTGGATGTATATATAGTTTTTAAAACAAGTCTTTTATCGTTAAAGCAATTCAACTATCAAATGCACTACCACTAAATAAACATCACGCAACACACAATCATTACCTTTCTTTATCAGGTTATTTAAGATATTATCTCGAGCTATAATGTTTTTGTTTACTTTTTTGTATATAATATAATATGTGTATTTATGCCTGTATATATATATAAATATATCTATATATATAGACAACGTGTAAAGTAGTACTTGAATAACTATGTATTCTTGTTTATATTTTTTAAATTATCTATACAGTACATTAATTGATGAACTAAATTATTTTACGGGTGGTGGTTTAGCAACTATCGACTTTTGTTGTCCTTTTTGTACCCATTCAAAGGTAGCTGCGGGCGATAAGATTGTATTTGTATATTAATGTTCTTGATTTTGTGTAGCATTTTTGTACACAAAGTAATAATTATTCTATTCTATACGTTTTTTGCATATTTCCAATTAAATACAAAATATATAGTCTAAAACAGAGACTGTTAATGTTCCATTTTATGGCCAGTAGAATAGAAGAAGGAAACTATCCAGCCCTTGATGTAACCAGGATGAATAATATCAGCCATTAACAAAAAGTTAGACGGGATTTCAATAAAATAATTATAAGAATGAAATTCAAAATTATAAATTATTTTTATATCATACATAGGATAAAGAAATTATATTTTGTTAAAATTTACATATTATCTAATTATATACAATAATTAATAATTGTCTTTTTTAATGTACAATCAAACTTAATTTCCATGATAAATTTAGAAAAATTCATGTAAAATTAGAAAGTAGTAGATGAAAAAATGTGTGCCACACGTAAGAAGTGAAACTTCTTTATAACCTTATTTTCCAAAAAATGATCTACTATATGCAATTTTAAAGAAATTGATTTAATAATTAAAGCCGTGAAAAGAAAAAGATGGCGCTTAACGGAAAAATTGTAATGCGTAACCGAAAAATGTGACGCGTAACCGAAAAACGTGACGTTTTTTTACAACGCCAATAAAGAAGTTTCACTTCAATAACAATATATTTTAATAATATATTATTTTAATATGTAGATGTGTTAAAAGTAAAATACCAAACAGTGTTGACAAATGAGTGTTATTGAAAAGTTTTTGTGGCAAATGTAAGCACATTTTTCTGTTACAATGTTGTCAATCAGTCACCGCCAGTGTACGTATTTCCTTTTCCACTTTTCTCCTTACTTTGCTGATTTGATTGAAAACTTCCTTACACGCACCTGCGCCGCCCCGGATCTATGTGTACTTTCCTAAAATGTATGACAGTTGTATTCATAGTTATATACCATAGATTACACAATTTATTTTTGACACTGATTAAAATCATCGTATGTATTTATTTGATATTTGTTTGGTAAGTTTTCATCGGTAAAGTATTAACGTATACGAGTTGTATTTTGGTTGTTTGGATTTTATTGTAATAATACATATAATAATAATAATATGTTATTGTACGGTTTAACATAATATATCGTTTAATATATAATATACAACGTTTAATATTTCACAAAATAAATTTTGGTATTCAAACTATGATCAGAAAATATTACCCGTCCTTGGAATATCATGATATTTAAATGTACGTAGATATATATATATAATATATATACATTTATCTATAACATTCAGTAGATATGTATTTGCATGTTATGTATGTACATATCTATTTAAACTGTGAAAAGTCTATATATATTTCATTTATATAGTTGTTACTAGGATGTAAGTAATCGTACCATGTATTATATGTTGTCCACCATTGCCATTATAATCTCAATACTTTCCTAGGGTTGTCTGGAAGAGATCGCTTTTTAGCGGTAAATCGCCGTTTTTGCATAATTAAACATAGTTTTAGTCTCAAAGTCATTTTTATATTGTTGTATACAATATATAGTTAGTCATTGAGAGAATTTAAAATTCGTAATGCATCATTATTTTTAAAATACAAAAAACGGTAGAAGACTAATATAACAAAGAGATTAAAAGCCTTAATTAGAACAAAACGAATTAAAAATAAAAACAAAATAACTTACCTCATTAAAGTTACGTACGTAATAGCCAAAAATTTCACCCACCTTTAAAGGCCCATCGGGCCACCCGTGAGAGTTAAGCACGGGTTAAAATTGTTGGCTTAAATTCGTTTATTCGTCCCCACTTGAAAGTGGGGTGAGTCAACGAACGTTACAATTGGTCCCTGGACGACCTGAGTTTCAAGTTAACTGGCAAAGGTTCATCCTAGCAATCGCTGACTGAATTCGGTAAATGTGTACAATTATCCCGACTTTTGCCGGCTTCCTATGTCGTACTTTCCATTCGTTTCCTTTAGTACTCATTAAAATGTGACATAATCTCTATAATGTCACGTATATAAATTATTTTATTGCTGAAAGCAAGATTACAACTTTGAGTACCACGGCCGTCTTAAGCATAGTGGATATGAGTACGAAAGTCAATTGGTGCCAACCTTTTTTTTTGTTTGTTATTTGTTGCTGGCAATTTCAAGTTTAATTTAAAAATAGTATTTAATAAGAAAACGGTTTTAAAAAAATCTATATTTTTTACGGTGTAAAGCTTGTTTGTTTATGGTTAAATAACGGTTAAAAGTAGCAGATTATGCATGATATTGTATTTTCAAGTGCAAGGCGATCAGCTTGCGTCCGGTTGCCACGCATTCCTTGCAACCCCGGGTAATGACTGCCCTCTTGAGTACTCCATCAACGTAATAAATTCTCGCAATACAGTAAATATATAATACCTCTGGAGATGCATTTTTAGAACATCTATAGGATATACGTTTTTCATTATATTATGTAGCAGCTAAGATTTCTGGATGTATGTACATCCTAAAGTTTAATAAAAAAATTATATACAAGAATAGTAAAAAACTTATCGTCTTATTTTGTACTCCTTTCTACAGAAGCCAAGCCTAGCTTCTACGTAGATTGTGTCACTTCATGTAACGAGGTAATTATTGTAGACGCACCACTCCGGTAAACAACGGCCATAAATACATCGGTACCAACAAAGATTAGTTATTAGTGCAGCTATTGATCATGGCAACTTTAACATCTATCTTTAAAATATATGTAGGTGTCAGTAGAAACAACCGCCCACGTTCTGCTGGGTTTCTGAGGGTTGGCAAATTTTAGGGTATCAAGTAGCCTTCGGAAACATCTAGAAGTTGTTGGACTTACTGAAGGAGCTGGACTAGATAGAGTATCCGCTCTACGCACGCGGTTACGCCGTTGAGTTGCGGAAACCAGCCGGTGCAGGTGAAGAAGATGAACTTCATACAAGTAATTTCAATTTCTAACAATGATTTGGTAAAATAATGGATAATAAGATATTGAAACCCGACATTAAAAAGTAGGTACATTTCAAGCCAATATTACACAGTTCATTTCTGTCTTTCAATTTGGATGAATCAACAAGCAAAGGGATCCATATAAACATAAACTTGAATCATTCAATGTTATTGAATGCCATTGTGTCGAAAGGACCGTTCTGCTCCTTCACCATTTCAATTTATTTCAATCAAAATTTTCCGTTTTAAATGTGTAATTTAAGAAGTTTGATTACAAAACCTTTACATTTTTTATAGAGTTTTGATTTTTAAATAGGTCTTTAACTGGTTTCAGAAATAAGTAGACTTCTCAAAACACAACAGATTCTTAAACAAATTATTAATAAAAAGGTAAATATTTAAATTGATTCCAGGAAAATAAGGGAAGGAAAAATACACATAACAAAAGGACGTAACGTCTAAAATAAACTCGGTTACAAAGCAAATTGTAATTTTATAGGTATCCGGCCGCGGTTTGTAAATACTTGTTACCGAAATTGTGTTTGTCTTATTTTGTTACGGCCATCTCTGGGGTTCAAAGTTTGCACCTAATTCCACGTTTTCGAGTTAAATTTAGTTTACTCAATGCAGTTAAATCATTCAAGAATTCTTTTAGATTTTCTTTTGAATATTTAGCAAATTTTGTTGTAGAAATGCTGGCGTGACGTCATGGAGGTCCACATGCGAACGGTTTCAAAACAAAGATGCAGAAGATCACGTTAAGTGGAGAAGAAATAGTAGGAAGACGGACCCCAGCGTTCGAAGAGAACTTGTTGAATATAACTGGGATTTAACGTTCAGATTATGCACTTTTTGTTTTAGTTAAAATAAACATTTCACCTCAGCTAAGCCACGTAAACTTTGATCTTATATTCAATCAATATATAAATTATCATTTAGCAATTTCGTGACAAATCTTTTACATCGATATCAAACGGATCAAACATGAGACGCGAGTTAGTGATTATCACCATGGTTATAACATAAGAATTTCTAATAAAGTTTTAGCCTCAAATCGAAAATCACACTGGCGAAATCGCGAGCATAGCTTAAGAATTAAATAATAACGCGAACATTATAACAATTTAGAAAAATCAAGGTATTCGGTATTAAACGTTCAAAATAGGTTGAGTTCTAAGAATTTCTGAGTTTCCATAAAAGTTTATGGAAACTCTCATCACCGCAAACTTCTTAATAAATTCACTCAGCTGAGATTGAAATGTCGCTGCATTAAGAACAGGCGTGGGGCTACAAAGAGGTGCCATTTGAAAGCCATTCCTTCATCTATCAGAGTGACACGCAATCAAACAATACAATAAAACTTCTCTTCCGAAAAATACTTGAAAATAATTTCCCCATTTAAATTCAGAAGGGGAGGTCTGTGTCGAGTTTGCCGCTAACAAAGGTTTCACAGCGTGAAGGTAGTAATCGTTGCAACCTGTTATTAAATTCTCAGTAAATTCAATAAGAATTATTTAGCTTAAAAACCTCATAATAATATGTTTATTTTATAAACATATATTTACGAAACATTTTTTGAATGTAAATATTTATGGTATTGCAGAATACAATATAAACCAACCAAAAAAATGGTTCATACGCAACGTTAATAATCAATTTACAACTAAATGTCGTAAAGAAGCAACAGACTTATTATTTCACATTTAATTTTTTCCAGTACAAATTAAAATATTCGTTTAATTGTGGTTATCTTTTATATTCAAAGTAATTCGAAAAGCATAGGATAAATATTAGTTCAAATTGTTTCAAATATGATTTTTACCGGAATACACATTACCGTAAATGCGAAGTTAATAAAAATGTTGTTTTACTGGTGTTTATTTAACCACGAGAAAGGTGCTTTTTCTCTATTGTACTCAAGAAAAAGTTGGAACAACAAAATTAAGCGGGCACTTCGAGGAGTTTTAAAGAAAGGAGAGTTTTTGTAATAACTTAATTTGTCGTGCAAGAAATCAATCTTTTAAAAAGCATTGAAAAATAATGGTTTATTCCTATGCATGAATGTTTTTAATATCTGCTATTACTCGTAACTCATAACATGTTTGGAGCACGAAGTATTTTTTTATTGCTCGAGATCTGAGGTGGCTGACGGACCACCTCATGGAAATTAATTACAGTAGCCTATTCGCATTTGCAACACTAGAAGAGCTACTGATATGTCCCTGACCTCAAAATAATTTAATAACAAATTTCTGTCCCTGCAGGAACGGAGAAAGAATACAATTTCCTGCGGCCAGGTGGCCTGTCGAAAGAAGCGACATAACAACCCACAGCCAGGTGGTAGGGTATTTTCCCAACTGGATGGCTACCACCCTGGTCTAGAGTATACCGCCTTAACAACCTTGGTTTCTGTTCCGGCATTAGTGACCAGGTTCCAGTCTCCAGAGAGCAGCAGCGCGTTTGTAGCATCTTTGGTGTGGCAAATCCATAGGCTATGGTAACCGCTTTCCATCAAGTGGGCCTTCTGCCTGTCTGCTGAACTTATGCAATAAAAAAAACACTATCATTAAAAAAAAACTACATAGCAGCGCCGTGGGAAAACATAGGCATGTGAATCAAAACACCGCATATGCAAATCATCCCTAACAAGTAAAACAATAAACCGAACTATCAGAATAATTGTTACCAGCAGTAGCGTTGCGTCGAACATGAAAGTCCTCGGAGGCTAGTTAACACAACACACTATTGAGCTCAGAGTGGAACAAGCCTCCTGTGGTTTCAGAGGTTCATGGCGAGAGATAATCGATGCTCTATGCAAATGAACTTCGAAAAGGTGTTAGGGCAGTAGTAAGATATACAAGTTTGAAAAGTCGATCTATTAAGCTAAGATAATAATTTTGTAGATTTCCAAAATTATTTAGTTTATACATTGTAATAATAAACTAAATAATTTTGCATAATATGAATCCGTAGGTATTATAGTGCCTTATTAGTAAGACCATACTTATTGACTAACGTAGTACTTTTAGTAGTATCATATATCGGTTAGGCAGTTTTTCAAACGTAATATTAGATGTTGTTCCAATTACCATGTGCTAGCTGTAAATAAACTTGCACATTCAGCGGCCCAATTCGCTATTACTATATTGTCAAAATCGTTAGACACTATCGTCTCAATCGCAAGTTTGTCTGATTTCGGTATTCTGTTAACTCCAAGGGCGTACCCGTGGCACGCCACTCTATCTTTATAAATATTTATAACCGAGAACTCGTACAATAAAATATTAAATTTTTTGACATTTTTTAATGTTCATTTAGGCTAACGCCAATTATGCTCATGGTAATACCAATTTTTTCTACTATTATTTTGCCGCGATGATATTCAAAAGCCATTTTGGATTTAGTAGAATACGAATATTAGACACTACCGCAATGGAATCGCGGTTTAAATATCTTCACAACGCTAACGTATTGAAAAAGCGGAATTGGGGCCCAGGTTACTCATATGTGGGCCACTATGCGTCTTACGAGCGTACGACGAGCGTGGTAGTGTATATTTTTTCCTCTAAAATGAACAGGCTCTGTATTCAAATGGCATTAACGCGAAATGAATAGAATAGAAAATGTATGGGAATAATATATCGTTGCGCTAAGTATCAGTGATTTCCGTACATTTTTATTCTATTAATTTAGCTCCAATGCCAGTTGTCTACTGGGCAGCGGAAACCAGCATTGGTATATTTACGGTCTACTAATTTAGATGTATCATGGTACACCCATTTAATCATTTTAATTTTGCGAACACAAATACCTATCGTACTCCTATTTTTCATGTGCATATTTAAGGACATAAAATTAGCGGCTCTTTTCAATAAATACAAAACCGCAGCAATCATGACGTAAGTAACGTGAGACGAAACGTTTAGCTCAATTCTAAATTTTATTATTATTTAAGATTCATCTTTTTTAATCTTCTATCTTCTTTTTAACTTACTAACTGGGCACATTTCTATAATAACTATCCAGTAAACAAGAAACTGTTACAGCTTATTACAAATTTATTAAAGAAACTTGTCCATTACAGTTTCTAGAATACTTCCTCGACTTTAAAGTCACTACATTATCCGTTGAATTTTGCTTTTTTGTAAGATCTTCCTAACTTACTAAGTGGCATACGGTAGGATAACTAACAATACGTCTTGAGACTGGAGGAATATCCAGACCCAGTAAAGTTTCATGGAATGTTTTGTATTTATTATTCAGTAGCCGATGTCCAACGAGTGAGTTTGAGTATTGAAGGTTTTGTCTTATTCTAACAAGAAAGACATCTACTATAAAATTGATCATTTTAGTTGAGCTATTGTTTTACCACTGCTAGAAAATGGACATTACTTGTATGGAGTTTATATACAATTTAATCATCAGTAGATGTAAGTAGTTAGTAATGCATGGTCAGATATAGAAACTGGGTTTTCAGGTGGATATGTTGCTTTCCTGTGTATAATAAAAATATTATAAGTAATTGAATACTCAAAATGATTAGACGCTAAAGAGACTTCAATTGTCGATTTCGTACACACGTATTCAAGTAGTTATTGCACTGGTGGTTTTTTTTACAACTAGAGTACATTAGATAGACTAACATCCATCTGATATAAAGTTCTTGATTTCGCCTATAGACATTTGCAAGATTAGAGGTGTTTCCAATGTACTGCTGGCTCCGAAGTATTTCAAGTCTATCAATTAAAGCGAGGCTTATTATATGACGGCGCAGCGGCTGCAACAAGCTCTGGGTAATTGTTGCGGCAGTTAAAATGTACATTTTTAGTATTCGGTAGTCAATTGATAAAATCGGGGAATGCTTATATATTATTTTTAATGATCATCTACCTAAGTGTAAGCTTGTACGTGCGTGCCTCTTGTTGTTTAAAATTCGAACACGAGATTATATTTAGGGCCGCTTGCATAAGGTTGTATAAATTTATTTAAAAACACAAAACGTGTTTAACACCCTTAAATACAATTAGCGTCTTGTACAACGCAAAATTGGCCGCTAAATATGTTTAAAGACTGTCAATACGTTTTGTGTAAAACGTATTTAGGCAGTTTAATAAGATTAACTAATTTTATTAAAAGGCGATCGTTATGCAAGTGTTCCTTAGTTTGAATACCTAGAAGGTTAAAAATATATAAATAAATTTTTGCGGTCTTATGTAAATGAAAGAAGAGTAAAATTTTTACTCATATACGCTGATACTGAACTCGGCGCTCTGTTTACATTCAATTTGCTTGCGGCGTTGTCATCACATAATTTGTTTTTCATTTGCAATTCACATGTGGTAAGTGAATTAGATGCTAATTTATAAAAATAATGGAATATCCAAAATTATAACCATATAATAATTGTGGGCTTAAATTTGTTTGACAATAGATAAGTTGTTAATGGATGAGTGAGCTTGGTTTATTGTGAACATTCATGGCAAAAATGTATAATATATCTAATAATATCTTAAGCAATTAGAAGAAAGAAAGAAAGAAAATTATTAATACCGATTGTTTAAAAACGAATAATCTTTGTCAGTCGACGTAGAAATTTTCTACAGAATGTATTTATTACAAAAAATGCACAGTTTTGTCTGTATTCGTCATATTTGTATGGATGCCCTTTTGCATAAAAAGTGATTCTTATTTTTGTTGGCTTTGCTGTATTTTCCTCATAACCCTCAATGGTTCAGCAGCTAAGACACATACTTAATATTCTAATGATGTGGGTTTGAGTCTTATAGAAAATACGCCCAGTGTAAACAGTTCTTCGTAATATCATAATTACAGAAATGCGTAATAAATATTACTAGCTGGTTGTACAATCTGTTAGTAATTATATTCATATAGTTTTGTAGCTGTCTATCTTCAGTTACCTGGAAAGAATAACACTTTTCGCTACTCATAAATGAGTCTATAAAATGAAGAGAAAAGAACTTCATCAGGTTTCAAAGTATTAGACTAGTCGTTATAAAATTCCTAACTTTAATATAATAAATTATGTAGTTTAGAAAAATGATTACACCATAATATTTGAAATTACGATAAACTACCCACAATTTTCATATAATATATTACAGTACATAATATCTTTTATTCCCTTTAATAAATTAAAGGGCGGTCTCCCCTAGGAATAAGAAGCAATTAGACGGTGCGTCTGCGTTACTAGAAAATAAAATAGAAAAGCCGATTATTGTTCGAATACGTCGATTGCTGTCTGCAGCATCAATACACGTTCAACATTTATTATTAAAAGAAACTATTTGTAGCAGACGTACTTAGCATGTAAGTCTCTCTGATAGATATTTTATTTGTTTACATTGTTCGTCAAACGATCTTTAAAATCGTTTCATATTTTGTTTAAAATAAATTTGTCACTGTTCTAATTCGTTTTATTTAGGTAAAACATTGTTTGATTGTTGTAAGACTTTAAGCTTCCAAAATATTATTTTCTGACCATTTACCCGTTGGCTTATGTATGTTGGTCACGGATCTGTTGTTCTAAAGTATTGGATGTTCATGTTGGAGTTAAGTAATTGCTTTTTTTTAATATAAAGTAGATATAACTAGCGGCCCTGGCAAACGTTGTCCTGATCTGAAAAAATGAAAATCTAGGACCCGATCCCAGCGCCATCTACCGGTTTCAACGGAGTAAAAAGTATCCTATGTCCGTTTCTTTGTTCTAAGCTACCTCCCCCACTAATTTTCAGCCAAATCGGTACAGCCGTTCTTGAGTTATAAATACTGTAACTAACACGACTTTCTCTTATACATATAGAAGATTATACGTAAATTTAAAAAAATAGGCAAGTAAATAAATATGGGAGGAAATTTAATTTAAAAACATGTAATTGATATTTCATCTGAAATATTAACTTGTTAATTTTTTACCTGACATACTCTGTTACAGTGACATTGGCCGAATCAGCGCCAGTAGCGTTGAAGCCAAATCACCAAAAATAGAATAGAATAGAGCTTGTTAATTTATTTATAATATTTTTACCTAAAACCTATTCCAGGTGTGGAAGCAGACCGTTGAATGTCAATGTTCCATCATAACTTGCTTCGTTCCCCATGCGTCTCTAGTGCATATTGAATCTGAAATAAACCATCTCGGAGGGGAGAACGGGTGGCTACAATAGTGAGAATGACAGCCTCAGCCCGCATTGAAGCCTCTCAGGTGGTACCCCGGTACCTTTTTATTATTTACATCGCATTTTCAACGAGTGTTTGCTTTGAGCTTTACTTTGATTTCGGGAAAGAGGCGGTGTGATCTGAATACGTCCTAGAACGCTCCTGGGACGTGGTTACTATCCCGTTTTTATGGTAAGTGCTTGCGTTGTGTTAGCGGAGTTTTTAGTGTTAGAATGTGCGCGCTACTTACGTAAGGATTTTTGTTTGCAGGAACTGAAATAGCTTTTTGTGTAACTTCTTGCTGTATTATAGAGTAGGGTTTCCACGCAGCTACCGTTGGTTTCTCTTTAATTCCACAATCTATACTTCCTGAAATGTAGTTTTTTCATAAAATGAGGTAATATAAAATAAAAATCACTTCACAGTTGAATTCTACATTATGTTTTACAGTAAATGTCATCAATGAAAAAAATTGCGATTTTACCATTGCATAACAGTAGGCACGCTATATGAGGGTCGCTAAAAGTTCACGACACTATTGATTGACTCGCCGACATTCCAAGTTTTAATTCCACAATCTATTTTAAAGCTCTTATAGTACCCAACTATAAAAGTAATATACCTATAACCGTCGGGCTTCATCTGCAATAATGTTATGGTTATTGACTGTGGCTAAACGAGTCTTATTTATACCGTTAAAATAACGCTATTAACGAATAACTGTATTAGTACGAGTATATACATACGTTATAAATGGCGACAGACGTTACAGACGAGCGTGCATGACAAGAGCTATGAATGTCAAAGAAGCAAGTGAGATGTGTAAGAATAAGCCTGAATTGCGCTCAGTTGTTCGTGCCTACCCCGCAAGGGACCTGGCGTGAAGTTATGTATGGATGTATACAGCGTGTTTCAGACCTTACGACAATAAATTAGACCACGTTTTCTTCATGACGTACTCTGCCAAATTCAAAACGAATCAAGGTAGCTTCTTTGGTTTAGCCACTGACCTCATTTTTCATTTCAGAATTTTACAACAACATGTATCAGTTATTGTGTCTAAATCGTAGGTTAGTGACCAATGTATCATGTTGCCAGCTCGTCTCTTCATCATTAACGCGGAAGTTGTTCATTCTTACGCACTCGCTCGCGAACAATATTTACAAGATGTTCTGTTTTATTCCTTTTTTATCGTAATTAATTTGTTCGTAATTGTTTTTTTTAACATTACGGTTGATTTAATAGTGCCAAAACTTTGTATGGTGTCAGACTGCTAAGATTATGATTATTGTCATTTGAAATGAAACACGTAGTATATATGGCAATGTTTAACGTCGTTAACAATATTAAGAATATCACATCATAAACAACGTATTAAACCCATCGCAATATCTGCGTGAAATAGCCTATATCTAGGACATAATGCCAAATGGTGTTTATTTTGCATTAGACACGGTCTTAACAGATGTTGGAATTACAATTATAATGTTAATAGATTAATGTGTGCTAGCCATATTGGCGTGCAAAGTTATTCTTATGATGATGAAGCAATAAGTTAAGAGTAAGTTACTCTTAGAGGTTAGATAGATATCGAACTGTATAAAATCTTGTTAACTGAAATAAGCTTCTATCATTAATGATATCTCAAATTAACACTTTTTCGTAACAGCGGCGTGTTTTTTCATACAAAGTTACCGAAAGTTTCAGGACAGCTTATCGTTAATTTGTATAATATCTGTACCTAGAATTATTTGTACATATTTAGGAGAGTTTCATTATATATCTATAGGCTGCTGATCCGACTCGAATGATCATATGATCGGGACACAGGCCTATCAAATTTATGTGAGTGAAGGATAGAAATTGCACAACAAGAGATATTTAATAGTTATAAAAAAATTCACACCATTTTAAGACGAGGAAAATATATGTGACAAAGTCAATCAATCGTTTATAGGTGTTCTTAACACAGTTCTAGCCTATAAGTTCTCCGTAATTGTATACAATAGAGAGCTATAGAATTATCTATATAGTTTCAAGATAGTAAACATCGTGACGTATGACGGCCGGTTAATCGATAGTTTTTTGCTGTTTCCAATACAGTTCTAGCTTATAAGTTCTCTGTTATGGTGTACAATAAAGAGATACGGAACTATCTATAGTTGCAAAACTTTATATAGGGCATCAAATTAAGACAAACGTTTATAAGTTTCTAACGCGATAACAACATTCAAACTTCCTTGTACTCACATGAACAATTTCAAAATCAGTGAACATATTCAACGAATTAAATTGAATTAGGGTAGACGCGTGAAATGATGCAGTTATTTATAACGTACGAGAGTTAAAACTTGGCTCTGAAACAGGATGTTAAATTTCAAATGAATTGTCGTCTCGTAAATGTCTCGCAGACGGAAGACTGGCATAAACATGGTAATAAAATAACTTAAACAATAATGTGGTATATTTCCAGTAGATAATATACAAAGGACAACTCTCAGACCGATAACAGACACCCAGACTAGAGTAAATAATAAAAAGTGTATGAAAATTATACATACATACAAAACTTCACGCCAGGTCCCTTGCGGGGTAGGCACGAACAACAGAGCGCCATTAGGCCATTCTTACACACCTCACTTGCTTCTTTGACATTCATAGCTCTTGTCATGCACGCTCGTCTGTTCTTAAGACTCCTGACATCACCTTCTGCTAGTACATGATCAATTTGATCATGGAAGATGTGTCCTGGCCTTCCGCGACTTCTGCATCCATCCACTTTTGCATTGTATTTCTGTTTAGTCATTCTTCCATCATTCATTCTTTCCATATGACCGAACCACCAGAGCATTCCTTTCTTTGCCTTCACTCCGACACTCCTTCAGACCTAAGTACTCTATGAAAATTATCCTGCCGGAAATCGAACTCAACGCTGTATTCTATTGAATCAAGCGAGTCAAAGCTTACACCAGTAGGCCACATATATTATACAATATAATTTAATAAATTAACTAAAATTTATGGGCTCAGTCATAATAATGTTCCTTCCATATCTTACGCCGAATTTAGCATTTTCGGAGAAGAACAGTTGTAAAAAAAACGACTTCAAAGTAAATATAACTAAAAAGCAATAAATAAGTATCTTCTACAAAAATAAAATACCTATTTTCTGGTTTTTGCAGTTGGTGCTAAGTAAAATCTAAATTTCATTAGTTACACAACAACAAATCTTAAGTATTAGGTAGGTACATACTTGTTCAAAATATTTTATTCGTGTTGCTTTTGAAGTTAGTTGTGAATTTCTTAAATTTATTTACAATATTTTTAATTTGACTAGTTGAAGCTAAACATGACGTGACTGGTGTATCTTCGTAATCCATTGGCCAATATTAACGAATGGTAAAAATCGTTTCATAACTGACGAATTCAGATACATTTTTCGTGCGATTTATTGTCGTCAATCTGAACACATTAGCATTTACTCAACTTCGCATAAAGTACGAAATTGTGCTCCAACGCGTCACAATTATTGTCAAAGAACATATTAAACGAGTGTAACGTGTTCACGCTCTAATGAACAACGGTAAAATTGTTTTTTAGAAACTAGTATCTAGAGCCAAAATTAGTTATTAAACATAAGTTTGGGTAGGACAAGAAAACACTTACCACCATCTGTATTGTGTGATAATTAATAATTCAAATATAGTATTTTAAGCTCGATTTGAACCTGGATAATAAACAATATGGAATCAATGAAATGGAATTTAAAATCCATATCTATACTTAATTATTATAAAAAAAATTGAGTAAGTATATTTTACATACATACATAACTACACGCCAGGTCCCTTGCGGGGTAGGCACGAACAACAGACGCCATTTATGCTTATTCTTACACACCTCACTTGCTTCTTTGACATTCATAGCTCTTGTCATGCACGCTCGCCTGTTCTTAAGGCTCCTGACATCACCTTTCGCTAGTACACGATCAATTTGATCATGGAAGAATGAAGGATGGAAGATCATGAAGGTGTGGCCTTCCGCGACTTCTGCATCCATCCACTTTTGCATTGTATATCTGTTTAGCCATTCTTCCATCATTCATTCTTTTTACAGATTTATAAATTATATTAAACTGGAGTTTTCCCCGCGGATGCGCTGCGGATCAAGCCCAGTGCATACCTTTTGTTCTTAAGATCAAGCATTATACAGATTACATTGTATTAAATTGTGTTGTTAGTACTATTGGCCCCCGTAAGTATCTATATCCATTTTCGGTATTAAAACTACATAAGTACAAAATTACAGCAAAACCGATCTTCTCTACTCCAGTAGTTTTTCCGTGAAGCTAACACTTTAGACAGATCAAGTTACTATCGCATTCTTTTTATCGATGATATTTTTAAATCTATAAACCTGTGAATTGATTGGCCTCACATACAAACTTTATTTTAACCCGTTCTAGTTTTATTTATCTATCCTCCGCGTATCTGTATTCTAAAGTACATAAGTGACCAAAATGACAAAATTAACAAAAATGACCGAATTGACCAAATGACGAAAATGGTAATCACAAAAGTCCCGATTCTACTTTCTCGGATAACATTTACATAAAATAAAATATAAAATAAAAAAAAACTCTCAAAATCTATCCCATTATCCGGGATCAAAAGTATCGTTTGTTCACACGCGACATTAAAATTACATGTATACCAAAATTCAGCCAAACCGGTCTTAACAGTTTTTCGATGAAAGCGTAACAGACAGACAGAGTTACTTTCGCATTTAAAATATTAATCGGGATGTATTTACTTTCATGTATTTTTTTTTGTTATTGTGGTACAGAAGTCCTACTATCACCCTACCTAATGGAAAATGGTTACTGTCGCGTCACCCATGGACTATTGTACTAGAAATGTTTTACCGAGAAGAAATTTGATGACACCTTTTTAATTTTAGATACTGTTGAGGATAGAGAGCACCCCCCTAACCGTGCTGCCGGAGTACAACTACCCCGCGCCCCGCATACCGCCGAAGTCCAGACATAGCACGATTAGCAGCTAAGCGTCGGACGATTGATGGCACATTAAGGGCAGCCCGGAAGGTGAAATATACTTTCTTTCTAGTACTCTCTTTTACATGTATATAGTTATATAAACTTGTGTCTCTTTTTTCTGTCCTGAAAAAGACGTTTTACCTTAAAAGGCAGTTTCTGTACATCGGCCTCTGAAATTACAAAAAGCTTGCGGTCGACGCCGACGCTGTAATAAGTAAAATTTCGTCGACCACTTTACGCTTGTCTACAGATGAAGTGGTTCATGACTATTAATAAAATTCAACCTAAATACTTGTCGTTTCAAAGAACTTCAATTAAGTAGGGTAGTAGATAGAAAAAATAAAAAGATAAATTGCTTATCTAATTGTATATCATTCGAAAAGTACTTAGAGTATTCAAAAGACGATTATCTTGCGGTTCAGTTCAAATTTATTGCTTTTATGTTATCAAAATTTTTATATATAAAAGTGTTACAATATTTTTATAAAGGTTATAAATTATAAAGTTCCAAGTGCAATCTACTGTGACTTCATTATTGTTCTAAACAAGCGGAGCACCTCACTATTTGTGTACCAGTTTTGTTTCGTGTTTAAATATGGTACTAATTAGATTCACATCTTAATTTATGTTTTTCTACAGACAGACGTAATATATATAAAATAGGTAAATGACAAATATTTTTATTGTGTCTCTGTCTTATTGAATATGCACTGTTTGCTACAACTCCATTAATTCTTCAAAAATCAATGTGTGTTACAGAATGACAATTCAACGACCTTTACAAAAACTAAGGATATTTGATATGACTCAATATTGCGGATAGGTAAAGTTAGTATGCTATAATTGAACATTCCTGAGTTATTAACTCAGTTTGGAAAATACCTTGTACCTAAATAATTATGATCGTTTGAATTAAACAATCGTTTTGACCCATTATAGTTATACAAAAGATTTTATAGTCTATATGGTATGTTTGAGATCCATCTATTAATTTTCTTACAAAGTTTTCTTATCCGTACAGGAACGGAGAAGTAATGCAATTTCTGCAGCCGGGCGGTATATCGTAATAGGTGACAAAAGAACCCACAGCCAGGTGGTAGGGTATTTTCCCGTCTGGATGACTATCACCCCTAGTCTAGGTACGCCGTCATAACTACTTTGAGTTGTGTTCCGACATTAGTGAACAGGTTCCAGTCTGCCTTTAGAGTGGCACCACATTGACAGCACCTTTGGTGTTACAATGTCGACAGAGGGTTGGTAGTTGCTTCCCATCAGGTTGGTCATCTGCCTGTCTACTGATCTCATGCAATAAAAAAAACAAATACGATTTATTAAAAAAAATCTGTGTCCTCATTTAGTTTTTGTAACGTATTTAAAATATCAAATCTAAAATAAAAAAGAATCCAAAAAACGGTATTGCTAAATTATTTTTATTTTATTTAAACTAAGTCATGCCAAAGAACATTTTTAAAAGTCATACATAAATATTTAAGGGTTAAAAAAGGTAATATAGCCAGTGCGGTGCAAAGTGCTATTGCTTTTATAAAGAGAAGAAAGTACCAAAAAATTTCAAGTCCACGACCAGATAAGACTTTTCTGATTTTATCTTTCTTTCTGTTTCACGTAGAGGAAATTCTGTTATGTAAAGTAACTATTTGATTCTATCAGATTTCAGTTAATTTTCCAAATTAAACTAAGCTGGAAATCGGCTATTCCCAAAGGCATTTCTCACGCCCCTTCCACTTATCTCTTTCCGATTAGAAGACGAAATAAATTTTATTACGGGCAACGAAAAACAAAAGGTCGTTGCAGGGCAACTTTTGAAGATTAATTCCAACGATAAAATTTCACGCTTGAAACGAAGTAACTAGCACCGGAGGCATTGTAGAGATACAGAGAGGGTTCATAGAATTCTTAGAAATGATAAGAAAAGTTATAAACTTTGAAACCGAACCATTGAACATAATATATGAAGATGAGATCAAACGTGGTCTCAAAATAAGGGATGCCGTAGATCTTTCGAAGTGGAGAAGAAAAAGTAGAAAAACGGATCCCGGGTTTCGTAGCAAAGGCCCTGAACGCAACCGGGATTTAACGTTCGAATCATAATTTCAAACGTACAAACTTAATTAGGGTTTAATATATCGCGAGCGAAGCCACAGACAAAGTTAGTATATAGAAACCTTCCTTGAGCAATTATCTAACTGATGGTGAAAACCGCTTAAATTTTTTTGCGTGTAGGAAGATATATGTATTAACAGACAGAGACAGAAAGCGACTATTTTATCTACACTAAAATTATAAAGACGAAAGATTTGAATGTTGGTATGTTTGTAACGAATAAACTCAAAAAGTACTAGACCGATTTCAAAAATTCTTTCACCGTTAGACTGCTACATTATCTCTGTGCAACGTAGGCTATATACTCGTATATACGTTTATCCCAAAATGTTTCAAAAATAAGTGTCACCTGTGCGAAGCCGGACTGCTCACTAATACTATGTAAAAATATACTAATAGAGTCATTGATTTTTTTGAGTTCCACAGCACATCAGTAATCATACCTGTGACCTGTCTTTGATGTTGCAATTATCCATAGGCGAAGTAACCACTTCCCATCAAGCAACTTATTAATTAATCTCTGTGTTCATCTTTAGTAATGTTTAAAACTGTACTAAAAGCAATTTTATTTCCAGTAAAGTAAGAACCTTTCGATTGTCAGTTTCACGGTTTAATTTGGCTCTAAGGACATCCGAGGGGTCCTGAGGCCCACGGGACTGTCTTTTACGGTTTTCTTTCAAGCGCTGCTTTAATGTCCGCTAAGGAGCATTTTATCTTTTTAGTTTCGCCTGTCCAAAGGAAAAGGGTTCATTTACTCACTGACACACTTCTGATAGCGGAAAAAGATAAACCCATTTCAGTTTTATCAAGTTTTTTCCGCTTACCCGGATTAAGCGGACATTTCACTGTATAAGGGAATGGATGTATGGAGCGACGAATGTGACATTTACGGAGAGAATAAAAGTATTATACGGTTTGGTATGGACCATCTTCATGTTTTATTAGTGGGGAATGACCAACTGAAATTAGTGGGGGGCTGGCGCCGTGAAGACGTATCACGCTGCTGCTATTTATAAGATATAAAATTGCCTTTACTTCTAATAAGACGGTGGAAAATCATATCAACGGGTGAAAGAATAGTTATTTCAACTGACATTTTGTGAGAAATTGATTTAGACTTCAAGATATTGCAGTGGAAAATTATGGGTGTTAGTTTCTTGAGAAGTCCATTTTATTTGTGTTATTGTAAAGTCGTCTTATCGTCGGTTGAATGAAAATTTTCAGTACTAATGACGTCACTAAAACGTCACATTTGCGACAGAGATTGATGTAATATAATGGTTTTATTAAGTACTAATATATCACCTCAGGAAATATTAATAATCTAGTTTGTAAAATGAAATCTATCTAGACGGCTTCTGTGGTTGAGCGGTCTAAGACTTTGCCGGTCTTGTAAATTTCGGAAACCTATTTTCTCCATTATTTACTATGGTCTGGGTGTCTGGATCGGCCCCAGAGTAGTCCGTTGTATATAACTTATAATACAAGCGTAACTTGCTTAATTTGGGTATATACAATACGTGTATTTGTCTGCCGACTATAAAAAAAATGACATGTATTCATATTTTGCTTTTCGAATACAGTACAATGAAAGTTCAAATTAATATTTCAATATTTAAAAAAAAAAAATACAATTACAATTGTTTTGGATATTGCTCATAGCGTAACCACCAATTATACTCTTTTTTGTTACATTATTACTATAATTTTTTTCCTGTTTGTTAGCAAGAAAGTACATATTAGATAAATAGCTTTTTATTTATGCAATGTTTGGGTCATTGGAAATTATTAACTTTTTTCTTGGCATATTTTCAAAATGTTGCTAGAAACAAATAGTCTTTCGCCTGTGAATATTTTATTGAAGAATTGAGGTAATGATCTCGTGCTGCGAATAAGATCGTTATGTATATCATTCTGTAATGTGAAAGGAGGAAATTTTTGTTAGGTACTTGTTATGTGAATTACTGAATCGTAAATAGGTTTATTAGTAATTCTTTGACATTATTATAATATTAAATTATCTTGTTTATCAGTCATCATATTTATTTGACATACAAAATATATAATGTTGTGATTGAATATATTGTGTTATAAAAAACATAGCTGTGTTGAATATTGTACATACATATATCGCAACGTTATCTTTATATATTTATAAATACTACTAGTCGCCCATTGGTCGAAATTCAACCATAATATACTTTAAATTATATTTGAACATTATCAAGGTTCTGTTATCAAAGACTACACTAATACTTCTATTATCACAGATTTAGCCAAGGCTGCACTGGCTCTATGCGTGTGTCATATGTGTTTTTTTTTATTGATTTAATGTATTTTTTGTGCATAGTTTAAATAAAATATTAGTATTCTGGGTTCTTCTCTATATAACTATAACTGTGCGAAATTTTATACTCCTCCGTCCGGGCAATTTGCGTAGAAAGGGGTACAAAGTTTTTGCTACATGTATTAATATAATCATTAGACGTGTATCGAATAAAAAACAATAATTTCATAGATTCATTTTATACTCATAATATATGAATATAATATCTTTTCAAATTCAAAAACCAAATAAAGTAGGTCCCTAATAAGATATATATGGACTGAGTCAAATAATTGTTTTATTTATTTTAACTGGAAAAGGGTTCCGTCTGACACCAAGCTTTATCTATATTTTTAATGTATTTACGGAAATGAGGAACAGACAGCAAAAGGGAGCACGTAATGAGAAAATGAGAATTGGATTTCCTTTGTCAGTACCCGATTTAACACTACTATACCAACAAAGTTATAAATAATTGACCGGGTAGTAGCTAAGATTTTGTTATTTATTGATTACCCAAGTAAACGTCTGCCGTGATCTATAAGTTTTAACAGTGTAATAAATAAAATATATCAATGACAGATCTGGTCAATTACTTTCAAAGTTTTTTAGTATTTTCAAAATTGTCTGCCACAAAGTAAACTGCGCGATAATGGTCAGCCATTCTTATTTTCCGATAATAATAAGCATATATTTTCAAAATTTAAAACGGCAGACGTGGTCGAATGGATTTAAAATTCGTCAAAAATCGATACCTGTCTTACCTCAGCGCTCGTCGCGTCCACCACTTTGAGCTTAGTGAGTCCTCACATCATGCATGGTAGGTATAGGGGCTCAATGTACAAAACCTCAGGTCTGGTCACATACAGGTAGCCGTTCACGGGCTCTTAAATTACACACATAGTACTGTATTATTTGAGTAGCCCACAAACTACTAGGTATAGATAGATAGAGATATTTGTAAAAGAGAAAGAAAATATTGAAATGTTCATTTAAATACCTAGCATAAAAAACTCATAACAAAAGGTTTTAAAATTAAACTCAATTCTATCACGATCTTACACGGCACATTGTGTCTGTCATTTTCAAAAATTAATCCTAATAAAGCCCCCGAAATTATTCTATACGAGGAGGGATCCATTGTCATCACGTCGCCATTTTGGAGAATAGCCGATAATGGAAGCAATTAAAATGTATGGAGGCTTAACTGCAATGCCCTGCGCCGAAATTAATTTATAGCAAACCAAAATAACCCCCATTTACAGGCCACTCCTGCTCTTACTTTGGCGGAGGCGTGTTTAGGTTTTGCTGATATCATAGCTCTCGTCATTCAATTATGAACTGGTGACATTAGACGAACAAGTACTCAATTATCAGTCCTAATTGGCTCTCGCATAGCTGTGTTAGGCGTTTAGCTAGTTGGAGATAAATTCAATGGATTTAATGTATATATACTAAGTATTACAAATTTCTTAAGATTTTATATATTTATGAAGATTGATCAGAAAATATTTGACAATATTAAAGTTATTAACATGGAAGAAGAATACTTTTTTCTATGGTATTATGTCTATTTTAAAAGCTTTCTATTAACTTGCAATGGATGTATGTAAGTTCGGGTGGAATCTTGCAAGTTAAATTTGACCAACTTCTCGGTTTCCGATTGAGCTGAAATTTTGCACGCATATGTATATCCTGTGAAATGCAATAATGTGGTACCATGGAGCTGATCTGATGATGGAGTCGGAAGGTGGTCATAGGAACTCCTGTACTAAACTAGATAGACCCGTCGTGTTTGAGCTCATTTTACTTGTCTTGGCTAGCACTCTGCTGCTACATGATATCCAGGATCTCATAAGCTTGTATTTTCTTACAAAAGCTTTTATGTCTATAGTTTTGCATCAAAGTTGTCTTTTCTTCTCCTTATAGAATTGCTTTTCGATTTGCCATCTACTCAGGGACTCCCGATTTATGATGAGTGATATCTATACCTGATGTCTCTATTGGAATTAATTGTAGTATTGATATTAAGTAAGAAATTCGATCATTTGTCGGGTTTGAAGTTAAATAAAGTAGTTTTAAAATAGTTTTCATTTTTAAAGACGATCAATAGATCTCTAATACATAACGCAATTGAGACAAGGTTTTTCTACTATTTATCAAACTTTGTATGTATGTAAACTAGTATAATTAGTATATTTTTGTGATGTAGCAAAAAGGAGGAAGTAAGCAATTTTTTAAATTATTTTTAAATATATTGTTATTTTATATTAATTTCATATATTATTATTAATAAGATATCAAGAACGCAAATGGTTACAATATATACCCTTATTGAATCCTTCAATATCATATGCAATAAAAAATTAGAAGTGAGTTGTGTTACGTTTTGGGTTTTATGGTAATTTTCCCCAGCCGGTATCAATTTGTCACCCTAAACTGCTAATTTGACCCTTCACACCTCCCTCTCCTCGAACAATTAGTGGCTGTACCATACTCGAGTGTTTTTATATTGCCTAACATGCACAAAATTGGGTTGTTCAGTCTGTACGGTCTTATATTTTAAAGATATATTTTTAAATTTTTGGAAAGCTAGTAATCATGAAAATATTATTTGGTATAACTTGATATATAAGACGTAATACTTGAAATATATTTGTAGCTTAAAAACAAGATTATGTTTTATTTAAGTAATAATTTACTAGTGAAATTTACATAAAATTTCTTAGGTATATATATAAGTACGTTAATTCTAGTGAATTAGGGATAGTTCCTTATCCGTGCAGGACCGGAGAAATAATACAATTCCCTGCGGCCGGGCGGCCTGTTGTTAGATGTGACAAAGTAGCCCACAGTCAGGTGGTAGGGTATTTATCTATCTGGATGACTACCACCCCTGATCTATAACCGCTTTCCATCACGTGGGCGTCTGCTTATTCGCTGAAATCATCCAATAAAAAACATTTTTACAGTTATCATTATATGGAGTACTCCTTCCTGAGAGGAAATAAGAATACGTAGCACCAATGTTATACGTCGAAACATTGTTACAGTGATGCTGTAAGAAAACTGAACCTGTCTCTCTAATTTATTATCATTCAACGAATAAGAACTAAGAAAAATATTATAAGTTACATTTTTCTTTAGAGAGCGTACCATATGTATATAAACAGATACTTATGATTTCTGCAGAATGCTATATTTTTATAGGGTACGATTTTTAAGTTTACTGGTGAAGTTATGCAAAAATATCCAAACAAAAAAATAAAGCACCTTAACTATCCCCGACGAGTACATTATTAATACGAATTTAAATACCGTTTTCATTTTCTCTTCAAGAAAAATACCAAGATGAAAAGATCTCGATGAATTATTAATAAAACACTCAATAAGGCAAAAGATGCGTCGCTATCAAAGGTAAGTCAATACTTATTTTCATAGCGAAGCAATTAGGGGAAAGCAGGACCAACAGCGCAACTGATAGGGGCCCGTGTTCGAAAGCACCGTAATTCTATTAAATGATTAAATAATTCAGGCAAGTTCAAAGGAGATGCGCTTTCACAAGCAAAACGAAGCAAATAAGTCTATAAATAGAAGAGGGTTGAAAAAAGTGGACGCATAGCCCTGAATGTGGTTAATGTAGTGCTGGTTTATATCGATGCTCTGATTTATGTTTAAACTGTTCAAGATGCTACAGCTAAATATAATGCTGTTCCTTTAACTAAAAATACTCACATTATTGACCCCAAAAGCAAATAGCTAATACTACAATACTCGTAAACAAAATCATTTGATTGTTTACTTAATTGTTTCCTCATTTTATTGTGAATGAAGTTTTTTTTATAAAAACTAGCGACCCGCCTCGGCTTCGCACGGGTGCAATGCTGATACAAAATTAAATACACTACAGAAAAACTATGAACGTTGTATATAAAAACATAGCGGCCGCTCCGACTTTGCACGGCATCACTACATAGAAACCTCTAAAATTAGCAATGTTGCCTTAGTATTATACATATAAACCTTCCTCTTGAATCACTCTATCTATTGGAAAAAACCACATCAAAATTCGTTGGTAGTTTTAAAGATTTAAGCGCACATAGGATATAGGACAGAAAAGGCGACTTTGTTTATACTATGTAGTGATGATGATGATAGTGATGATGATGATGATGATGATGTAATGTTAAAATATTTTTGAAACTCAATTGTATAGAATATGTTATAATTATATACCGAAGATGATTCGAAAGTATCAGAACATAACGGTTCTTTATTAAGCAAAAATTGATGTTATTGCTTGTTAAATCTATTAATTAAATTCAGTATTTCATAATGGTATCGAAAGTAAATACTTATGTATATTCCCAACACCATGAATAAACAAATGTCCAAACAAAGTAAATATAACTTTATCTTATGTATGTCGATTAACAATTTCTTAAGTTTTTGACTAGTACAAATAATTAAAGCTACGTTTCCGCGATCACAGCTACTGACAAATGGCCGAAACGCTGAAATAAAAATCGATTCAAATTGATTAAAACCACTTGTCCGTTGCGATTCATTTTCCACTTATCCGTTGCCATTCGTTTTTCCACTTGTCCGTTGCGATTTGTTTTTCCACTTGTCCGTTGCGATTTATTGCCCACTTATCCGTTGCCATTCGTTTTTCCACTTGTCCGTTGCGATTTGTTTTTCCACTTGTCCGTTGCGATTCATTTTCCACTTATCCGTTGCCATTCGTTTTTCCACTTGTCCGTTGCGATTAGTTTTTCCAATTTTCCGTTGCGATTCATTTTCCACTTATCCGTTGCCATTCGTTTTTCCACTTGTCCGTTGCGATTTGTTTTTCCACTTGTCCGTTGCGATTCATTTTCCACTTATCCGTTGCCATTCGTTTTTCCACTTGTCCGTTGCGATTTGTTTTTCCAATTTTCCGTTGCGATTCATTTTCCACTTATCCGTTGCCATTCGTTTTTCCACTTGTCCGTTGCGATTTGTTTTTCCACTTGTCCGTTGCGATTCATTTTCCACTTATCCGTTGCCATTCGTTTTTCCACTTGTCCGTTGCGATTTGTTTTTCCACTTGTCCGTTGCAATTCATTTTCCACTTATCCGTTACCATTCGTTTTTCCACTTGTCCGTTGCGATTTGTTTTTCCACTTGTCCGTTGCGATTCATTTTCCATAAGTTATTTTAGATACGATTGAAGTATAATTGGGGTAAGTTGCTTTTGGGAACAACTAGCCCCGTCAGGGAAGCGCCGAATGATGTTTGTATATCCAATACGTGCAATGTTATAGAATTGTTTAAAAAAATATTTAAGAAGTAAGATACTCTAATAAAGTCACTACCATTTGGGCAAATTACGCATGAATTAGTTCATAACAAACAGAGATCGACCAAAGAGTTTGAAGTCGAAAAAAATAGGTTCGTGGTCTTTTGCTAGCTACGTGTACATAGCCACTTAACCGCAGTCACCGGAGTAACTAAATTGGCTGCTCACACAGCACATCGGCTTACTTTTTCACGGTGCATTTCAATTATGTTGAAGTTGTTATCTCTTTTCCTTAGAAACTTATTATTGTCGGACAAATTGCTCCGGAAACTTCGAGGCCCGCTTTCCCCTATATATAAATGTGAACACCTTATGTTTTGCCAGTTTTCCAAATAAATACAATAGTTTTTGAGATATGGAGGCTTAAAGATTTCAGTAAAAAATTGGTTGCGTAACTCTGGCAAACAACTTTTAGGTTATTTTTAGTAACGAAAACAGTAGGCGCGTTGAGATAGATTAACAAAGCGTCCCTTTATGATATTTTCCAAAAGCGATTGAAAAAAATCCTCACGTATCATAAAAATATATTTAGTTAGTTATAATAGTTTGACGGTGTCTGGCATAGTATTTCGGAAGTGGATTTTCCGCTCTTTTATCAAAACTTTCGTTATATACTCTGGTCTGGGTGTTTGGGATCGGTTCCACAGTGGTCCGTTGTATATTACCCATAACGCAAGCGTAGGTTGTTATATACTTCATCATTCTATTGTGTCATGTCATACATACATTACAATCGATAAAGTATTAAATCGATAAAATCTGATTAGCACAAATTGGGAAGGCTGATTGAGTGTAAATATTTATCCATATCGATCGACATTCGGTTAGTGACTATTAAAATTGGCGAATCGACATTCGATTGATATCGATAATCTGCTGACCATGGTAATTAAACTTTTTGAAACTTTTGGTAAATACTACTATTCTAAATATATATGACATCGGAATACATTGCCAAATGCAAAATAACATAATAAGACAATGCGAGGAAGTGTAGCAGGGCTTAGTTAAACGACAAAATATATTTTATTTAAATGAAGCTTTCATTATCGAATAGTCATTACTCTTACTATATGGTCGACTTATTTATACAGGGTTATAAGCCTGCCCTGTATGTACCAGATAAGCTTCTAACTCTGCATAAAAATTTAACTATTACTAAATTTCATATAAAGTCGTGGTAGCGTAGTGGTTGGCACACGCGTCCCAAGCTCAAAGGGCACGCATAGGCAGTTTTCTCACCGAATATTTATATTGTTACAATTGCTAAGTGCTAACTCCCGTGAAGAAAAACATCGTGATGAAATCTACAACACATCAACATGACCAATGTGTTGAACCTGTCCAGCCACTTTGGACAAGCGTGGTGGGTATACTGTCCATTTTCCTATTGTGGGAGGTCCGAGCCCAGTAGTAGGATGTTTACAGACTGTTATTACATTTATTATTATATATTTATTATTATACATTTTGCTAGTTGTTAATTTGTTAATCGATACTTCTGTAATAAATTAACTGCTCGTCCCTATACTAAATCGCTGTGCAACGGCTTTCAAATGAAGGGGCCTTTCGTGGTGCAATAAGGCGCACATCACAAATTAGAGCAATTTAACTTTTGAACGTGTCTCCTGACGTGGTACGAGTAACGGGGATAAGTTAACTATATGAAAATATATTGTAGTTTACTATGCTTGGAAAGGTAATATAAATTATAATTTAGATAATTTAATGTGTATATTTATTTCTTGAATTAGTTATTTATGTATCTATTGCCTCTTTTTACTGCACCACCTACATCGCCACACTAGTAAAGAAATTCCTGTAATTAAGTTTTGCCTGGAAGAGATCGCTTTAAGTGATATGGCCGCCTACTATACTGCTTAGAAAATATTGTTTATTATAAATATGCTTTGTTTTTGTAATTGGATATCTTGGTGTGCAATCTATTTAAATCGTAAACTCACTACACCTGCACACACTTCATCCTTTTATGATAACTCTTTCACAGTGCAGGCTGTCAAACTTTGGAATGCGCTGCCTCTTACTGTCAGAGAGGCCAAAACATCGCCTACATTCAAGAACGCACTCAGAAAACACTACTTTTCCTTAAATAATTATGCCTAATTCTTATATTATAGGCTATTTAATATATATGTATGTATGTATTTAATTTATAAACTAGTTTAAGTATGTATATTTTTTATTTATAAATTATTTAGTTAAAGTATGTTTATTTATGTTATTTGATATTTAATAATCTGCACCACCTACATCGCCAGATTAGATTAAATTATTCCTTAAGTTAGGTTGCCTGGAAGAGATTGCTTTCAGCGATAAGGCCGCCTTTTGTTTCTACCATGACAATATTGTAATTGTATATTTTGAAATTGTGTATTTGGTGAGCAATGGAGTGAATATTTTAGTGAAATGTATGATAATATCTCGGATGCTGGCACCACGACTAAGTCTGTGACCGACCTCGAGGAGTCAGCATCCGAGATCACTTTGGAAGAGATCGAATGGTCGATAAGAAGTCTGAAAAATGGAAAGGCAGCAGGAATCGATAGTGTGTCTGCTGAGATGATCAAATATGGTGGAACCTGCGTCCGGGACGCTTTCCTGTCCTTATGCAACTTGTGTTGGAGGACGGGAAAGGTTCCCGAGGACTGGAGGCGCGCTGTCATCGTGCCCTTGTATAAAGGCAAGGGGTCACGTATGGAGTGCGCCAGCTACAGGGCCATCAGTTTGATCAGCACAGCATCTAAAGTGTATGCGAAGATTATTGAAAGGAGAATGAGAGTGGTATCCGATGGATTACTGTGGGATGCACAAGGGGGCTTCAGAAATGGAAGGGGATGTATGGATCAAGTTTTCTCGCTCCGCAATATCGTGGAGAAGCAACTGGCTATGGGCCGGAAGGTTTTCTGCGGTTTTGTGGATCTAGAGAAAGCATTTGACAGGGTTGTGCGGAAGGACCTCTGGGACATATTGCCCGGATGTGGGATTAATGGCCAATTGCTGCGTGCTGTGCAGTCCACTTACGAGGACTGTATGGCATGCGTGCGGGTGGACGGCAGCCTGTCACCCTGGTTTGTCGTCAATATTGGCGTCCGACAGGGCTGCGTGCTGTCGGCTTTGCTGTTCATCCTTTATCTGGACAATTGTCTCCAGAGATTAAGATTGATGGATGTTGGGGTAAGGATGGGTGATCTAGTTGTTAGCACTTTGCTTTATGCAGATGATGCCGTGCTTTTAGCCGAATCGCCATCGGAACTGCAAACACTAGTCACAATGATGAAAGATGACTGTCAGGCGAGAGGCTTACATTTGAATGCGAAGAAAACAAAGGTTATGGTGTTTGAAAGAGAAACAACCAGAACGAATGCAAGGATAATAGTCGATGATGTTATGCTGGAACAAGTGAATGAGTTTGCATATCTTGGATGTGATTTTAGCAGGGATGGAAGGTACACCGCTGACATAGAAAGAAGAGTAAATTTGGGGAATAGTGTGAATGGAGCGTTAGGTAAACTTCTAGGCGCTAAGAACCTCAGCCAGAAGGCCCAGCTTGCCATACATAACGCGGTGCTGGTACCTACGCTCACGTATGGAAGCGAGAGTTGGGTATGGAACAGAGAGCATGAAAGTAGAGTAAACGCTGTCGAGATGCGAGCACTGCGCAAAATCTGCGGAGTGACGCTCGCGGACCGCGTTCGTAATACCGAAGTAAGAAAGAGAGTCGGTCTAAAAGAGAGTGTCGGGGTAAAGGTAAGGAAAGGAATGCTCCGGTGGTTCGGGCATGTGGAAAGAATGTATGATGAAAGAATGACTAAACAGATATACAATGCAAAAGTGGATGGATGCAGAAGTCGCGGAAGGCCACGACACACCTTCCATGATCAAATTGATCATGTATTAGCAGAAGGTGATGTCAGGAGCCTTAAGAATAGACGAGCGTGCATGACAAGAGCTATGAATGTCAAAGAAGCAAGTGAGGTATGTAAGAATAAGCCTGTATGGCACTCTGTTGTTCGTGCCTACTCCGCAAGGGACCTGGCGTGAAGTTATGTATGTATGTATGTATGTAATGAAGTGTTATCCATCTATCTATCTATTTAGCTTTTATGAAATTTTAACATCAGTGTATATTGAAGTCGTAAAAGCTTAGTAACTTACGTACTCGCGTTTTGAATTTCGAATCTTACTAAGGTTGGTGTGCATAGACATTAAACAGATGGTTAAAATATGATATTCGCTAAAATACACGCCTAAACATGGATTATTTTATTTTAACTGGCGGTTAAATGTCTATGTACACCAGTCTTATTAAGGCAGTTGTAATAAAACCTACATATCGTGAGTACTGGTGTGTGATCCACCAATCTGTATTGAACAAGAGCGGCGGTTATATACTGTTCCTTCTCCTAAAAAAATGCGGAGGCCCGAGCCAAGCAGTGGAACGTTATTACACTGATATTTTGATTGTATACCTATTTGTTTCACTTCTACAACTTGACTGCTTTTGGTGTTACACTTAAATATAAATTAAATAAGTTGAAACAAAATTATAATTAACGTTATAAGGTATTGTTTTCTTTCTTTTAATTCTTAAGTTTTAGCACTAATAGTAATGTTGCGATCTAGGCGCCGACAAAAACACATTTTATTTTATTTACACCTGCATATCTGTAAAAACACATTTTATTACTGTTCGAAATTTGGACTTCTTTTATTTACTTTGTATCTAAAATTTGTGATTAGAAAACACCCCATTGTATCGTAATCTTAAACTATGGCAGTCGTTAGCCAGGTGCTACGGATTTGAAGTACAAACTGATTCTTGAAAATTAAGTCCACGCGGCCGGACGGACGTATTGCATCTGTGCAGTATAAAGCAATGACCCGATGGAGGGACGAGGCAGTCGAGCGATAACCACGAGCGAAGCAAGACGTGTGTACTACAATCGGGTATCTTTTAGTGATGGATTTTGTGCGTTTTATGGAATTACGACTTTCTGCATTACGTTTGGACTTGTTGTGTTCGGTTATATTTGTACCTGTGTTATACGTGTTTGTATAGTTCTAATAAACTCTATAGTAATTCTAACGGCATTTTAATTCGAGTCTCGCGACTCGTAACAGTAATGTTCTCAATATCAAAGTACGCTTTAGTTCTTAATTCATAGTTTGACTATGTATATCACTTTGAATGGATAACGCTTACATGTATCGTAATAATAGCTTTACGCTGGTCAATAGAGCCTTAATGAAAGCCTGCCATACCGGCTAGCTCGATATAATCGTAGCGATTAGACTCAAACGCGGTTTCCATTCAGTATCGGGTAGGACTAACTAGTAAATAATTTCCTGAAGCGCCTCTGATGATTACCTATTATCAACATAAAAATATGTTGATACAGTAGGTTATTAAGATAATAATGACAGCCCATAAACGTCCCACAATAGAAACCACAGAACAAGTGTATGACAGCATTGTAAATAGTAGAGTTTATCGCTAGACGAGGACGTATAACACCATAAAATAGCAGAAGTGTTAAAGAGAGGTCAGGTAAAAAGCATCTCAAACAAACGTGCATATATGAATGGTTTAATAAAAGTAGATGACGCCGAAGTTATTTGTCAGGATCGTCATAAGTAGAGATCCATAATTCTTGCCTACACCCATAGGAAACAGTATGTATGTATAAACCACTGCTGGGCTCGGGCCTCCCACTATAGACGAATAAAAGGTAAAATTAACTAATTACTAGTATTGTATAGAAATAAATCTGTGGATATTTTAGGCTCCTAAACCTACTTAAAAATAATTGATTATACTTAACTTGAAGAAGCCTGAAATATTCACTGATCTTTTTCTACACATCAATTAGTTACAATAATTACTTGGACTATAATAACAGTTAACAAGATTAGATAATAATTAAAACATATCAACACCAGGGCATAAACGTACCAACAGTCTGGGCCTTATTATTTCTGTAGAAGTTTCGTAGTTGCTTTTGCCAAGGGGAAATTTTCGGAACCTCGTAAATAATTATTGATTGGAAACATTCATAGTAATTTCAGATAAAAATGCAATTTTGATCTATATCTAACTGTTTCAATGAAACACTTTGAGCCATTTCGGAATCTATATAACACGAATTTTTAGATAGACTGATAGACAAAAAAATTAAACTGATATTTATATACATGCTAATTATCACTCTTGTTTGTTGCCCTTAGTCACAGACGATTGATCTCCACCTTCTACGATCTTGACATACATCTTTTGCTTCATCTACTTTTAATAATCTCATTATAATATAAGCACATTTATCATAAGCTTTTATTATACGAGTATAAACATAGGCGGTCCATAGATACGTAATTATCTACGGACCGCCTAACTATAATTAATGTATATAGGTATACATAATATAAATAACATTTTTAATTAATGATATTCATTTATTTTTAAATTACAGACAGACATAAATTTATTTGTAAATAGATGGTAAATTATTGCTATTGCAAAAAATTGTGTTATTAATTTAATTATTTCTCGAACCATTTCTATCAAAGGATGGTCTGCAACAGCCTCGAGCGAGATACCACAGTAATTAGTCGAGTTTTTCTTTGGTATCAGGGCACAAACATCCATTCAAAAACAGATAAAAGATTTTATCTTCCGCTCGCCGATCGTTGATGTAAATAACAAACTCGTTTTTGTCGGGCTTTATTAAAGAAAAAAGAGGAAATGATTCCATAATTTCTTATAACAATATGAATACAACCATTGGCAAGGAAAATATTTATCTTTTTATAAAAAAATATTTCCTGGATACAGTATTATATAATTAGGCGACTTGTTGCTGATAAGGGCAAAAGTACATCTTTATAATTTTTGAAGTGATTACTTCTTATGGGAGGGTAAACCGCTTCGTTACGTAATGCGTTACGGCGCCAGTCTGTCTGGCATCCCTTTCTTTCACGTTAGATTAGTTAAAGTTATCTCTTATTTCGGGCGTCCCGAGACGCACACCGTCTTTTATTTATTATTGCCTGAAGCAGCAAGAGGTAGATGAACTGGATGGAAAGTGGTTACTGACGCCTAAGGGTGTTAGCAACATTACGGTTTTAAGTGCAGTAATTTATTTAATTTTTATTATTCCGATGTTTCGGCCACTCTGCAGTAGCTAGCCGTGATCACGGAAGACAAAGATGTAAGGTGTCAATGAGTATTTTTAAAGTTTTATTTAGCATAATATATAATAAAAATCAAATAAATTACCGCACTTTAAACCGTTAAGACGTATATACTAGCGAATGCAAAAACTTAAGAAAATATTAAGCGTTGCCAACACGTGGCAGACTTCCACGATTTTTCTGACTCTGAGCTCATGCTATAGCATAAAGGGAAAACCATGGTGGGAAGGTGACCCCAAGTCATTGTAGTATGAGAAATAAACGTTCTACCTTGCCAAGGCCAAACCTATGTAATGAATTTTAGCTAAGTCCTGTCTTGACTGATACCAAATGAGGAAGGTTTTGTGGCAGTTAAAAAAAGGCATATTTTATTAGCGATTAAGAATGTTCTCAAAAACACATTTTTTTTAAATGATACGTTTACAATACAATAGCTACTGAACGGATTGGTTACAAATGACCAAGTTTAAAAGAGTTCAGACATTAATGTAGTAATTGGAAACTTCATCTGAAGCAAGGAGGAAAGTTTAATTTGGGTACACAATGGCAATTTTAAAGTTGGCTGTTACGCAATTCAAAGTGGATTTCGGAATTAATTCGATTTTTGTTGAACTCCACCGGCTGGATAGAGTTTTTACAGATTTAACTTTCAATCCTAAAAGTTTGCCTTCCTTTGTTGTAAAGGGTTTTTCTTAATTAAACCATTGTGCTGTCTTGAATAAACTCTTTTAGTTTTATTCCGTTCAAAGAAATGAACATGAAATAAAATAACCGCTTATCTAAACGTCTGACATTTTTATGGTCCTTGGTCTGTAGACATACATGTATATGTTATATATGTATGTCTTTCAAGACCACGGGCCATAAAAATGGCTCGGACTTTTGGAGGGCTTGCGTGGGGGCATGGGGAGGCCAACACGTAGAGGCCCCTTGACAAATTTAATGAAAATGTGGCGTGACACTGACCGGCGGTTATCCCTGTCTACGCCATATAATAATGCACCCAAGGACAAGCCCCGGCCAGTGTAGGACTATTGTGGGAGATGAGGACAAAAAGTACCGGGCTGTTGGGGTGAACTGTTAGTGGTACTAGCGGTCTGGGAATATGAGGACTATGCGTCTGCCCGTCGCAATGTTCAGGGAACATGGAAAAATGGGCAGACGGTGACTCGCCATTCCCTGCATGGGCCCCTAAAAATGCCATAAAAGGCAGGGGCAACATGGGTGTGAGTGGCTAAGGGGTGTAGAGAGGTGGGCTGCAGGTTCACCGAAGCTACTTCCGACGTTAGGCCATTTATCACTTCCACCCCTGGAGCTTGAGTCTTAACTCTAGCGATCTCCACTCCGTGCCGGCTGGTTAAGGCAAGCACGGAGGCGGGGGCCTTGTCTTGGCCCCCGGAGTCAGGTACGAGGTGTCGCCACTCACCTAAGGCTTCGCCACAAAGCCCCCCTGCGGGTGTATTTATATTATTATTATAGTGATAATAATAGTAATACAGTTATATGACTATTATTTAGTTGATTTGTGTTTTTGCCGCAACGAAATCCTTTGTAAAATTTTCATTCTCTTTTGTCTCTGTATCATCATCCGAGCGTTACATCCGGGTTCCGTTCGAAGCGTTCACTCCGACGCCGAGGGTCCGCTTTCCTACTTTTTCTACTCCACTTCTCGCCGTCTGTAGCATCCCCCGTTTTGAGACCATTGGTACGCATGTCATCCTTCACAACGTCAATCCAACATTTCTTGGGACTTCCCCTTCAACCGGGACCTGGCGGAGGCGGCATGGCTGGATATTGTTTCCCACAAAATTAGCCGGTCTCCGTAAAACGTGGCCGTACTAGCGGAAGCGACACTCTTCAAGTTTGTCTGCTATGTCACGGACATGAAGACTGCCGCGGATGCGGGAGTTCCTAACACGGTATTTTCGCGTCACTCCACACATCCAACGCAGCACATTGATCTCCGTGACACGCAGTTTATGTTCTATTCTCGTTTTTCACGACTAGTATACATAATTAAAACTTTGTTTTAACGGTTTGAACCGTGGCATATTATTTAATTTTAATTTCGCCTGGTGTGGAATTATTGAAGTGATAACTTCTTATGGGAGGGTAAACCGCTTCGTTACGTAACGCGTTAGTTCTATTTGTCTAACACATGATATGTGACGTAAAACCTTCATGCTTTGCAATGATGTAATGTCTACCATGACAGTATCTTAAGGGCTCAGCGGAAGATCAGCGCTGGTTTTAAAAGACCAACAATGCTAAGACTGTTTCCCTTTTCAGGTCAAGATTATTTTATGTTAGTTTTAAATTTGATAACAATTATACCTACACTATGCAATGTAATTTGCCCTTAAAAAAACAATTTCTTTCTAAAATAAAAGTTAATAATTTCAAGCCAATCAATTTCCTACTGACATTAAAATTTTACAGCCGATCTAACCCTGACCGAAAATAAAGCTTACAAAAGGGTTAACCCTTATACGTAAGTAAAAGCCTTCGGTACTCATAGTAACCGTATATAAGGACATCAGTCCCCCGTAGGCCATAAATCCACACGTATTTAATGAGTTTCCTCAGTCGTTAAGCGTCAGTCCCCTGGCAATAATGTACCGCTATCATCGTACGCTATTATCTAGAATGACGCTCGAACATATGTGACGATGTTGTAAATAAATTTCGGTTTATTTTTGCAGATATTTTTTTGTTATTACTACGACAAAGGAAGGTCGTGGTAATAAGAGCGTAAAGTGTAGTAATAAAATGGATCGATCGCCTTAATTTCATTGATATCTTTTTGATAGTGGCGTCACTCGTCTGCAGTTTAAAGCTGTAAACCGTGGTAATTAATTATCCTATATTCTAGGATAAAAAGTATCATCCGTTTAAACAAAATTTACATACCAATAGGTTCATTTCTAAGCAAGACCCACTGTTAGAATATGATAAATACAATCGCCAATGCCAAATGTCATTGTTAGCAATTATCCTAACGTTAAATCGGAAGCGTCAGCTTCGGAGCCCAGAATCCGCTTTTCTTTTTTTTGCGTAATTTTTAACACGCTTGTATTTGTTTGTATGTGTCAATCTTTGTGTCAAATATCCTTCTTAATTCTTCGCAGAATACACCGTAAATTTATTTGAATGATTAAATCTCTAGTTTATTATCAAGAAATTAAATAAATATTATATTTGGACGTTCACCACATTTTGTATAACAGACTTTGCAGTCGAATAGCCTAAGCATTGTCCTGTCTACTTGATGGGAACATGTGTGGGAGTCCTAAATAGTAATGTTGGCAAGGTAAATTTTGTAAGCACACTTGTTATCGGTTGGTAGTCTGGGATTGGCTAAAGAGATGTCTGTTGTATATTAGTCACTAGTAAAATAGCACTCGAATGATAAAATAATTTTCTAAATCAGTCCACTATTTTTAGAGTTAATTCGTTACAAACTTACGAAAATACAAATCTTTCCTCTTTATAATATTAGTATAGATAACGCAGGTGTCAATAGTTAACGTTTTTAATCTACTATAATTTATTATTTTTTATTTATTTTGTAATCTGAAATATTTTGTTCAAAATATTATACACATACGCCTTTATATTACACTAGCTGTGCCCGCGACGCCGTCCACGTGGAATTTGTTTTCGAAGCCCCCCCGATTTTGAAATATTTTTCATTGCTGCTCCGCTCTTATTGGTCTTAGCGTGATGATATATAGCCTATAGTCTTTCTCGATAAATGGGCTATCCAACACTGAAATAATTTTTCAAATCAGACCAGAAGCTGAGATTAGCGCGTTTAGAAAAACAAACAAACTGTTCAGCTTTATATATTAGTATAAGATATAAGATAAATTCCATCTATATCTTTATGGTTTAATCCGTCCGAAGTTTGTATCTGTACAGTTAAGATATTAAGCCTAGAATAATAGGACCTTTCCATAGGTATTTAAGTGGCTGAATCAAAATGATTGTCTCTTGACAATTAGACGTCTAAGTGGGGTTTCGTATTCAGTCCCTCGCCGTTGTCTGCCTCACAGCCTCTCCTTTTGATCTATTTAGTAGCGCGTTCGTAAGCTATTTAGTTATAAATAAGCCTTTTATTTGAAGGCATTTGAAAGGGGGACTTCACGAATGTTATTAATGAAATCAAAGACAAAACACCTTCCTTAGAAAAGGGACTGATTAATGAGGTATGAAGGAATGCGAAATGGGTATTTTATTAATATCTTTGATTTATATTTCCAAATGATTAGAGCGTCGTTTCTCAACCTGGGGTCACGATCTAGTCGCAGGCCTTTCGCAGGGGGTCGCAGTGAGTTTAAAAAAATAAGACCCCTATCTATACAAATACAAATCATAGGTATAAATAAACTATTAATTAAGGTATTATTATAATTCTGTTGTGAGAGTTTTTACTTAACTTTCTGATTGTGTTGTGGTACGCCACATAAAAAACGTTGAGAAACGATGGAATAGCGTTATATTTGATATTGCTATTGATGATATAAATATGTATATGAAATCTATATGCCCGTAAGCCAAGTAGACATACTGTACTATATAATATAAATCATGTCTAATATATTAGTGATCGCATTTGAGCGATAAGACTATTGTAATATTTACACTATTTTTGTTTTCTTAATATATTGCCAATAAAAAAAAATCCGAAAAAAGAAGAGAGACAGATGATCGTAATGACCGTTTCCTATATCTTAATATTCATTCATATGCCTTACCATTGCTTGAATTTTGACATTACTCGTATGGAGCTTATGTTCAATTTTAATCGATAGTAAGACAAATGAACGGTCGGTAAGTTATAGAAATCGGCTATTGGTAATAACCACTTAAATGAATGTGCGGTGCTTTTTTATGCTCTAAATACTGAGCAAACGGCTGTTAATCTTCATATTATACTTCTACAATGAATTCAATAAATAAAAAACTTAAAATGCAAAACTGTATCCAAAAATCTTATATTCACAGATCCCAAAATGCCCGAAGCCCGCCAATCCTCTGATTAAGTCGAGAGATTCCTCTTAAGCCAGATTAAAAGTTTCCCTACCTCATCGAGGAATGCATGAGCTTATTAAATATTAATTGATATTTGATTAGCAAAAGGAAACTCAAAGAATGTCTTTGTTCGAGATTATTGAACGAAGAAAACTTGTACGCGTCGAATAAATTGAAATTTGATTAAAAATTAGGTTTGAAAAGATAATATCTGCTAAATTTAATTAGCGATAGATAATTAAATTTATTATACAAACCATTTATTTCAGAACATAAATGTATTAATACAGATTGATGGCGACTTCGTTCGTGTATATTCCTTTCTTTAAAGTACCTAAACAACGTTTGTAAATCCAAAACAGTTAAGGAGGAACGAAATATGAAGGAGTTCGTAACATTCTCCCATTTTTCTTCAAAAAGGGAGACGTACCAACTTTCTCAATGGTCGTTGAAGTAATCCAGTAGAAGTTTGTGCATTAATAAAAACAAATTCTTTATACATACTAAAAGTGACATACAAAAGAAGATTTAATCTCTAAAGCGCACAACTGGATTGAATTGATACAAAGACAAAAAAATAATTGAGTGAAATAAGTATTTAGTCATAGAAAATGACCAAATACTGTTAACAATTTTTTTCCCAAAACATTCTTGCTCGTTGCAGTATAAAATTAAAATTGACATTTTGTAGCGCTTGTACTGCCCCAGTGCTCCTGTGGGAACGACGGGAACGATTTATTTTATTTCTCGATTAAGGGCCTACAACAGATTTTATGTCGACATTATAATATATGCGTTTAATCGTTTTATCGACATCACACGACGATTCACAACATGAAAAGCCTACTATCATTCCCTATTGTGATAGTAATAGACTTTTCTGACGTTTAACAGTTACGTTTTGACACCTGATACTTGAAATTGTTTAAATATATATTTGCCGATTAGTCATACATAATAAACGTTAAATATTATGTGTCATACATTCAAATTCACCTAAACGTAGTTTAAATAATGTGTAACAGTCGTTAAAACGTCTGAATATAACTGTCAGTTTTCTTATATTTAATTGAATAGGGTTACCTTGACACAGAGTAGAAAAACTAAGCAAGACGTTTTTAGACGTCAAAATTAAAGTAATTATTTACTACAATTTAAGGATGGTGCTAGTTATATATTTCTAATAACGATCTGATGTACAAGCTATATGTAATAGGTATTTATGAAACTTTTCACAGTCACACTACATCGTATCATTACATCAGTTTTAGAAGATATTCGAATAAGGCTCAGTACGCACTGTCGTTATCGAATGTATTAAAAACCATCTGTTATTATTTCTTTGAATGCAATATTTTGTGAAGCATTTACAATCATTTACATATTTTTTTGGTTTGCCAATAAATTTATCCAATGATATCAGTTATAGCAATAAGTAGAGTAATAATTGAATTATTAAAGCAAGTATTTTAACTGTGGGCCGCATTATGCATCAATTAACTCGTTAAGTAATTAATGATCGGGAATAGTAAATTAAATGAATGGCTCCGTACATCATTGAAATTCACTGAACAACGGCAGTATAATGATTGTACATTCGATAATATTTAAAATTATGCAATCGGTAATTTTGTTGACTATATTGAAGAACAAATTTTAATGTTTTAAAATTATTTAATCTACCTATTTCTTTAACAAATATTGTTCTTTTTAATTAAATTCATAACTAAATAATTTCAAGAAAAAATTAGTAATTCAAAACAAGTTAACATTTAAAACCATAGTAAAACACCGAAAATATCCTGTTCTGAATATTTGTATTTCTGTTCAAAATTTTTGCTTGTTTCTTTTTTACAGATTGAGAATTGACCGTTATTAAATTTGATGTATATGATGTGTAAATATGTTACATTTTATAAAATTTTGATGACGAGGATGAACATAGGACAATTTTTAACCCTTAAAATAATATAGTATTGCCAGATTATAAAGGATTTGAAATCAACAAGAGTTTTCACTCTGGGCACGGGGAAGGTTATAGCGGAAAACTTGGCGACTAAAGAAAGTAAATGAATATAAATCATTTATAATAACATGCATTTTACTTTGTTATATAAATAATAATAGCCCATAAATGTCCCACTGCTGGGCTTGGGCCTCTCATTGTTGAAGAACGGACAGTATACCCACTACGCTGGTCCAAAGCAGCTTGGCAGGTTTGACACGTCGATTAAATCGATGTGCAGGATGCATCACGTTTTCCTTCACCGTTGTTGGTATGTGGTAATTGTAACAATATGCACATTACGTCAGAAAACTCCCTGAGTGTTGCATGCGTTCCGACTAGGATCGAATACACACCCTTTGTGTTTGGGACGTGTACTTTTTAGAAATTATTGTACTGTCTGGTAGAAATATCATTTTAATTTTCATCAAATTTTGGGCTTACTTGAAACCTACCGTCCATGCCGTTAAATTTGGTTGCACAGACCTAACGAACCATATTATTGTCGTCAAGTCACAGCATGCTATGTTATCTAAAACTCTGATTTTAGATGTAACAATAAATTAAAGCTTATATTTGTACAAAATATAATAATTCATTTATGACAAAACAAAGATTAATTTACAATTCTTATTAAATAGTGATAAGTAATAATAAGCAGACAGGATACAATAAAAGCCGTGATGATATAAGATTCTTCCTTTATTGAACTTGCACGTACTGAAGGTGGATACCAAACATGTTGCGTTAATATATTAAGCGCCTGTAGGATAAGTAGTACTGGCAATCATAAACAAAATTGCCCTTTGAAATGAACAGGCGTTACTTAACAATTAGTAAAAGTTTTGATCGCCGTTAAATCGATCTTGTAGACGGTATTATGTGCTAGTAAGCACTTACTATCAGATGGGTGTTATATTCGTTTCCTTACCTGCATAATAAAACCATTGATCCTATTGTAATTCTCCAATTGACCTGAAAAAATTAGTCTTAGCAATTGAAGGAAACTTAACTTTTGATGTAAAATAATTATAAAAGAGAGACGACGCGATGACAAGCTACTTGACTTACTTAACTTCCGAAAGTCGATTTGTACGACGATTGCGATCGCAATTTGAAAATCTAACGCACTGACGACATTAGTGCCAGCAATGTAAGTAAGGACGCAAGCGCGAGGCCATTATTACTCTGTGTAATATTCAAAACAGCGCACCGTTATGTGTGCTATTTTGAACTACGCGCTGTTCCCGCCATATTCTACTGGTGCGAAAACACCAACTATCAAAAACCGAATTACAGTTCGGTACAGTTTCGACACACACATCCAAGGCGGATACACAACATTTCTGGTAAACTCAAACTCGGGTCTTGCGCCTGCTGCTTGATTGGCGATTGAAATTATATATCTAGTGTGTGAGCAGTGATTAAAAGTGTATAAGTCATAAGTATTCCTTTAATACCTGTCCATGCTAAAGAGGGACATACACCAGGCAATATGACTCAATCAACACATCAACATAACAACACACAATACATACCATCAATATTTAAATCATTTATCATTAATATTAAAATTCATGAACTCCTTCAAGCTATAGAATGTGCTTCCCGATTCACCACTTCTTAAGGTGGCAAGTGAATGCATTTAAACTGCCGCATTTTTTTCAGTAACGTATTGCAAAAATCAAACTTTCCGGCAGTTTAAACTCATTTACTTGCCGCTTTAGGAAGTGGCTTATTCTTAAGAAGTCCCATAACAGGCGTTAGTGTTAAAGGTTATGCAAAATAACCTTCAGCACTAACGCCTGTTATGCGACCAACCCTATAATAAAGTACTGAAAATAATCAAACTCTCCGGCAGTTTAAACGCATTCACTGCCCGTCTTAAGAATCGGGAACATATTCTGTAGTTACAAGGCATTCATGGACTTTAATATTGATGATAAATATGTAAGTCCGAATAATTGTAAATTTCCAAATAACATTTGTTTCGTCAAAGTAAAAGGCACTAGGACATAAGACTATTCAAAAAGGTGTAAATAGATATCCACGGGCGACAGTAACCCCTTACCGTGGTGGATCGTCTGCCTAGTTTCAATAAAGAAATGCTGTCGTATTATGCATATTAAGGAGCAATCTTCTTATCTATCGCCTTCATATGAGAAGAAACATGACAATTTGAAAAAACATGTTTTTTGTTAGGTACTCATAACCACCGCGATCAAAGTCTAATATTATCTATATGACCGTATTAATTTATTTTGACATAAAAGTTTTTTTTATGTCATAAATATTAAATTTATTAGCCAAAACAATTTATTATCGTAAAGTAGTATAATAAATCCTAGATTAATTAAAACTTGAAATTTCCAAAACACCGTCATTTTGGGACAGTAGTTAATTGTCCCGTCAGACATTCGGACAGAGAGTGCGTAATTACGAAACCTGTGGTTAGATTCTGCTGTGCAATAAATCGTTCGACGCAATTACGCCTGCAATATTCCGGGTAGTGAAAGATTGCTGACGGCACAAGCATGGGACCACTTTAAGGCGTATATTTAGTATATTAAGCCAAACAATTCAATGTAAAGGAGCGGGTCTTGCTTAATTTATAATAGCAATAGACATCCTCTTGCTGGGCTCGGGTCTGCTCATTATTGAATAATAAATAGTATAATAGTACATGTCCACATACATATCACCCAGTAACCAGATGGAAAAGGAAGTTAACAAAAGAATTGCTTGCGGTTGGAAAAAGTACTGGTCTCTCAAAAAAATAATGAAAAGCAAAGAGTTGAGTATATGCATTAAACGGAAAACGTTCAACACTTGCATCCTCCCATGTTTGACATATGGATGTGAAACTTGGTCGCTCATCCAAAGCCAACGTGAAAAACTTGCCAAGTGCCAACGTTCGATGGAAAGGAGTATGTTGGGAATAAAGCTCAGCGACAAAATCACCTCAACCGAGATACGACAGGAATCCAAAGTTCCTGACATACTCACCCGAATCGACCACCTAAAACGGGGCTAGACAGGACACATGTTACAGTGTAGAGTAAACAAATGGAGCCAACAGGTCACGTTATGGTATATGGTATGGTATCCAAGGGATGGTGCAAGACAACGAAAACGTCCGCTAAGAAGATGGGAAGATGATCTTCGCCTGGCCCTGGGACCGTATTGGACAAGAGTCCCGGCAGACAGCAATGGAAGCAGTTGGAGGAGGCCTATGTCAAGCGAGTGAGCGGGGCCCACGCCTGCCAGGGAATGCGGAGCCGGGTAGCCTATTCCCGTAGCCCTGGCATAAGGCGCAGGACGGAACACCCAGGGGTTTTAGTGGGTATCCCTAACTGGGGAGTGGCAATAGCGTGGCACCGGTTCTGACCGGGCACGCTAGTGCCACCCCCGATCTGGCGAATCCCACACTGTCTCACCGAGTCGCGAGCATCCCCCAGGCTTCTGTGCCTGTCGCGGCTTAGTCCTCAAACGGATTTCCCCTGGCCAAAAAAAAAAAAAAGGCCTATGTCAAGCGACACACCGAGCTAAGAGACATTTTATAAAGCATGAGATTAACAAAGATAAACTAGCTCGGAACAAACGGCTACATCATCATCATCATCAGTACATGTCCGCCATGCTCGTTCATATCTTAATTGACGGGATTGACATACCGGTAATTTCGATGTGAGGAATTCCTCACAATATTTAGCTTCATTGTCAGCAATTATTAGTAACGTAACAATATGCACTTTACGGATCACATAAATATATCAGAATCTGGTATAGATATTTGGGAGTTACATTTTAAGTAGAGGAGGAGTGAAATGGGAAGAGAAAAAGGAATGCTTGCTTCTTTTGCAATTGCTATGCTTAGGAAATGTGTAGTTCTTGAGATTTTCGTTTTTTGATAAACATAACCTCACTTATTTTTTCACTCATATTTCACTTACAGTATTGGTCCAAAGTTCAGAAATCTGATAAAAAAACCACGTATACTGTTAAATGACCACGCATACTGTTAATAAGAGGGTTCTAGATGGCAGCTCTCTCTTACTTTTACGTATAAAAAGCACAAAAGAAAATTGCATCAATCATCATTTTAGATGAAGTAATTTAAAAAATTTAAAGCCTTCATAAGTAACTTTATGTTGAAAAGCTTCTACAGATATTACGTACGTAAGGTACGAGGAATCGATAGCAGTGATATCTAGCGAGCATACTTACATACATTCATACTTACATACCTTAGAACAATAAAGTACTAGGCTTGTCAGTCATAACAGTACTCCATGATACCATTCTATCTCACACTACTCTGAAGTTCTAAACACGTAATGTTCGTATTTGCCTCCAGTTAGCTTCGCAAGGTTTTATCTCGAACAGAAAGTTGTATGGTTAATTAACCCGAAAAGCTCTCAAGATTTCTCGGCACGTCACGCCCCTGGCAACGTGTTACGTAGGTACTATATACTTACTATTAGTTTTTCCTAGTAAAGCCACTATCGTACGTGTATAATCTCATACGCTTATATGCTTAGTGGTTTAAAAAATTATGCTACTCAAGACTTTTTGTGCTGCTATAACTATGTTTTTAAGAATATACCCACCCTATCTAATCATGTAGGGTAGATAAGTAGATAACAATCAAGATTTAAAAAAATATACAAGCTAAAAGTAAATTAATGGAGTTTGGTGGTAATACAATCAATTTTCTTTATAATTAAACTAAAAGTTAATTTTAAAAATAAATGAACAAAAGTATACTACAAATAAAGCTATATCTACTTACAAAATAACAAATCTATAAATAAAAATTCACTCCAAACCGCTGTCGGCGGGAAGCGTGCCCAAAATGCTGGCCGCCTTTCCGTTTTGGATGGCAACGATGATGCCTAGTACTTACTGTTCTCCTTCGTCTGATTTATCAAGAAGAGCAAGGCGAAAGAGCGCGACAGGTGTGCTGTAATTTTTCCGTCGGGTCACCGATCTCTTAAAATACATTACTTAATATAGCAAACTACAGACACGAGGATGTCATAAATTTAAAATACTTATCTGCTTAGGATGCTGAAAATTTTGGAAATTTCTCTCTGCATTTTAAAAATGCTGACAGGAGTGACACAGTTGCAAGATAACATTTGGGAAACATCGCAAGGTGTTACCCATTTTTCAGTCACGCCTCAGTTCAGTCCGTTTCTATCTGCCACCATTTTTGGGAATATATGACTATAATATTTTTTGCTTGCTCCCGGTTGTTTTAGAACGAATGAGTGCGCAGACAATTTACCGATATGATGGGAACGTATCAATTTATGATGGAGTATAAAAAATATGTTTTCCTCCGCATAATTTTTCATGTCCCTTTGTCTCTTTCGAATATAGGTTTTTGGGTAGAATAGCTATAATGTTTATTTACCTAAAGACGACTTTAAAATTTATATTAACTAACTAAAGTATTTTTAGTAGGTAGGTATATATATTTCAAAATAAATTACTTACTTGTAAACTAATTGCAAGATAAATAAATTTTTTATAAAATTATTTTAATTACTGTTTAATAATAATTTAAATGTTTACAATGTTACGTCATGATATAATAATAACTACCTTTTACAAAATCAACAAAGGTTTAACGATTTTTAAGACGAAATAAGTATGTTACTTGATTTAAATAAATACTCTATTTATATAATATGAGTGTGTAAACAACAGAATAATGTAAGATTTTAGGTTTTTGCTTGAGGCTGGTGTGCACCGAAATTTAACCAACGGTTAACCAAAAATAATTACTGTTTTTCCATAAATTTTTGGTGGTTATCTTATTTTAACCATCGGTTAAAAGTCGGTGCACACCAGCCTGAGTAAGGCTACCTAAGCTCCAAATTACATCAGGAAGAAAAAGGCGATTAAAAAAAATATATAACACGGGTGGAGATGATACGTTATTTATATGTACCTACTAAAAAAATACTTACTTAGCTTATTTTGCTTTGGTATTGTAAAATTAGCCATCTAAAGTTCTAAACATTACATAGCTAAACGCTTTGAGTTAAGCGGCGAGTTACATTTAAAAGTTTTGTAGAATTCCACGCGGTTCACAGAAAAGAATGTTTAAAACGTTGCCATCAGCATTTTGCGGGTAACCGTTTGACCTTATTTCAAAAAGTTTTCCCTTCAAGTAAGATTGATGTTTGTGGAAAAATACTTTTAGGATGAGAAGAAAAAACTTGGACCTTCGGATTCTTAAGAAGGCGGATATAGTCTAACTTAAGGAAAAAGATGTGGGTACTGAAAATTCAAAGTTAACAAGTTATTTTTAAAAACTTGGTTACTTACACATACAAGCATCGCTCGCGCTATAAGAACCGGTAGCTGTAAGATTTCGGGCCAACAGCATAAAGTCAAAACTGTAAAATTTATATACATACATGTCTGAGGATGGATAGATAACTCTTTAGCGTACTTCAAAGCCTTATCCTTAAAATGCGATCTCTCCCAGGCAACCCTACGCCAAGGCTGACAGATTATTAATATTGACGGTAGTGCAATTTATAAATAAAATTAGTCCCACCAGTGAGTTAAGATTTGCCCATTTTAGGGAAACAGGTGACGTGCTTATAATGCTTGTCTGAGGCAGGTTAACGGAATTTATTTATCGGAAATGTAAGTTGTTGAGGATAGAGAGCACCCCTCATGACCCGCCTGCTGGAGTACACCTACCCCGCGCCCCGTATACCGCTCATAGCTCATGCAGCTAGCGGCTAGGTATCGGATGGGACATGCAATATAGTAAGTGGCCTTGAAGGCTGAAAATCATCAACCTGCCAGCAGTTAGGAAGGCAGGCTGACATGCGCCGATAGACAGATCCAAACGGCGGCGTCCTGGAAGCCACCCATTACGATCTCTCCACGTCTTTGCAAGGGACGCTAGGAGGCATAGCCCTCTCAGGATAAACTAAATATGTTGCTTGGAAGTATCTTTCGCCGCTTCTTCTCTCACAGCCATTACATGTTGCAAAACGGCAGTGAGATAGTATAAGTCGCCGCGGATCTCCAATCCCGGTCTCCCAGATTCCTGCCCCTCGGGCTTCGTGTCACACGTTAACCGTTATTAATTAGTTCATTGTTGTCTCCCTTTGGCTGGCATCATTAGATTCAACCCCTCTCATGGCAACAGTCTAGCTGAAGTGAAGTCCCCTAGAGAGCTCCCTTGAGCAGACCGTCCCGGGCTCTAGCGCCATCTTTTAGAGAAGGCACTCGCGCTATAAGACCCGGTAGCTGTAAGATCTTCAGGCCAACAGCATAAAGTCAAGTCCATATAAAACAATAAAAAGCTGAAAATCAGTCTGTCATCACTTTTCTACTACGTTACGATCATTCACCATTATATTCTCGCTGTAATCATCTATGTATAATTTTAAACTAATAATTAATGTTTGTAAATATCAAAATAATAAATAATACAGTCCATATCGAGTCTTATTTGGAAGAAGCAACTGCTACCCACGTAAGTAATGTAATTATATACAGGTATCCTCTTGTTGTTATCTTCATCGTCATCACGAAGTAAATACAACAATTTGTACGTCAGAACGTAGATACGAACTTACATAATTTAAATTAATTGCGACTGTCTTGCCCAATGAAATAGTTGAATAATTAATTGATCATCAAAGTAACACAGAATACTAATTAACAAAATTTAAGCAAAACAATATTATAGGTGCATTGCTTACAGCGATCTCTTCCTTGCCATCGTCAATCTAAACTAATGGTCAGTTCCTATATCTTCTTGTCATATATACAAATGAATGTTTGTCTATATGTCCTTTATAGAGCCGTAAACTATATACATTTGATTATGTAATGATCTTTAGCAAAGTAGTTGTGCTTGAGCCAGAGAAGGTTTCTGAGTTGGTTCACAATTGGACCCGGCAGGTGGCGCTGCTGTCGGCATATCGATTGAAGCTTTTCCGGACAGGACAACGTCTGCCGGACAGCTAGTCTATATTATATAATAATAAGATTATTGTTCATTCACTTACCTCAGCATCAGTTGAATTGTATTACTTTACACATTACATTACTTGTATGGCTTATGTCAAAATTTACCATAGAAGGCAAATGAACGATCGGTAAAATATAGGAAACGGCCATAAGCTGGCAGAACTTACCAAGTGTAAACGCAATTTATCTCTAACCAAAAATGCAAGAAAGGCAACATTGTTAAAAGAAACTAGTTCAATTTTATATGGATAATGGCAGAAAGCGTTCACAAGTTGTTTCATCTCGTGGCGATCACGTACAGTGGCGTCAGCGCAGCGTGGCGCGTGTCCGACGCAATTTGATGATATTACGTGCGACACATGTTTCAGCGTGTATTTTTCAATCTTATATCAGCCTGATTCGCACCCCTCTATTGATTTACAAAGGTCTATTTTCTAAACGACCAACACAAGCGTACGTGAGGACAATTTCGACAGCAATCATAGATCCCCAAAATAATGTAATACATTCACCAATGAGTTAGTTATTTTTGTTAAAGCCTTCTAGTTCTAGTCAAAGTACAATCATGAAGTGAAAGTGAATCTCTTAATTCCGGAGTTTTAGATCGTTTGGATTATTTTTACCAAACTGGGTTTTATAGGTAATCAAAACATTACAATTACTTTATGTAGTATTCTGGCTTGAATAAATGTAATTACAATGTTTTCTATGCACATTGAACAACTGTTTGTAGCAACGTAGGTTTCTTAATTTATTTGAATAATAGTAAATATTATCAATATTAGTTCAGTCCTTTCTTGTAGACTAGTATTATGACTTGAATTGACTTTTTTGATTTTGACTTCAATGCCTTTGGCATTTATTTTGCCAATGTCGCCGTAAATACGAAAAATGACAGGTGAACTAGTGTAGAAAATTAAACTCTATAAAACAAATTTTGACCGGTACATTATACTGTACGGTTTTCTGTATACCTGTACTGTAGACAGACAAAATACATATAAGTTAGACTAACTACACTAAAGGTAAATGTTATTACACTGGTATTTTATGTTTAATTTTCCTCTCGGCCACGGGATTACCTGATATAAGATTGTGCTAAATTCAGTAAAACCATTACATAAAGTTTTCACGTTTAAATTTATGGCGAACATTAAAAAATCCTATATTCAAATGAAACTGAATCCATAGCACAGCGTAGCATATATAGTTTCAATAACGATGGTGAAATTGTATACAATTTATCTCGGAAGGCAGGTGAATTTCCGTTAATGCCTGTCTAATATAAGGCACATGGTTGATGTAAGCACAGTCAAAGACCATTATTGCTATTAGCATTCTCTTAAAAAGCAAAATGTAACACAAAAAGCTGTAAATAAATGATCAACGTAGCAACTTTCCAATACTTAAGGGAAATAATTCGCATTACGCACATAGGCTTTTAAAAGGAGGGCGACATTTAAACAGCAAAAATAATGTAATGCGATTGTAGTATTCGCCGATACAATCACAAAGGGTTCTCTGAAACCTTTGTGAAGGCGGATTGATAGCCGAAGATGTGCCGATCACAAAGAAGAGAGAAGAATGGAAGCGATCTCAGCATTCGAAGTACGATCTATCAATTTGTTTAATTGGATTCTTTCTTTGTGATTTTTTTCTGTTTGCTAACATCGATTGGAGCTTCGACTTTTAATGTTATTTCTTTTTTGTTGATGTTTACTTATTGTTCTTTCGCAATTTGCTTTGTGAAATTTATTGCAGTGTAATTAAATAAATGATATTTAAGTGTTTCTTTCTAGTCTACAATTGTTGTTATTGATTTTCTAGGACTGGCGTAGTTGTTAGGTGAAAGTGGGTCGCAATTATTTTTATTCAAATCGCTGTAATTATATAATAACATAGCAATAACTTAATTGGCGAACCAACTCCCTTTAATTATTTTTTAGAAGATGTTTAATAAATGTCATTTTTAAGGACTATATGAAAAAATTAAACTACGGTTTTTTATACATTTTTGATAATATATAGATAATCTTTCATTTAATCATATTAATAATTATTTCTCGAATTATTATTTATAAGTTTATTAGTTTAATTGACATAATAGGAAATTAACGGTGTAGAATACTAAAAACATGATTATTTATTAATAAACAAAAGATAACCGTTTATTCTTCCCCAACCCTTAAACAATACCTACTCAAGAATAGCTAACAATATTGTGCTACTTTTGGGTTACATATTTATAAACATAATTTAAAATATTACACTTTATGACAAAACACAATGTCTCAGATTTACAGCACATTTATTAACAGAATAAAAAAGAAACAAGCTACAAAGGAGAAAGGTGCGAAAAGTTATTGTTTGCCGGAATTAGCTGTCCACTGGATTGATGTATCGCTTTTTTTTGTGAAAAATCCGCTAAAATCCCGCGAGATGCGGCGAATGATTGAAAGTGCCCTAATGATTCGAACGTTATCTTGTTATTTCTTTTAAGATAATCTTAAATATTTGTATAAAGAATTTTTAAATAAAAAAAAAGTTATACTAACATTTATTTCGACGTGATATTGCGTTATTTGCTTAATTGTTAAAATTATCATTTTGGTGACTGTTTACAGAAATAATTATTCTTTCTAGTAGCTTTTTTCGTGCAACTTTCGTATACTATTCTGCGGACAATAATATATTTTGTAAGTAAAAAATATTCTTAATTCGTCCCTGTATCTAAAGTGTGTATGTATTACTAAATTTCATGATTCGAAAAGCATTTAACAAACAGATTTAAAGTCAAATTTACATATTATCATAGATTATTTTTTTATAGATAAGGCTCACTTTATCATCAAAAATAGTGGCCTTACTTATAATCGTTTGTTAAATTTTAAGAAACTGCTCAGCAACTGATTAACGAATATCTTACCCATAAACTCCTCTTAAGGATAAGAGGTGGTGGTAAAGTAACTCGTAAATAACTGTCAAAAATGACCAACATCGAGAGGTAGTTTAAGTGACTGCTGAGAGGCAAGAGGGCAAGTTTTATTTGCAACAGCCATTGATTAGGGGCTTAAAAGTCTCTTATTTAAGAGATGGCTAATCCTTTCTTAACGAGATTATTATAAGTAAGGCCCGATGTTTAATTTTAAAATTTATAAGTTTTATTAATTTATTAGCTTTTGCCATTTTTCTTTCTGGTAAACTGTTCAATTACACGTGTATCCTATGAGGACATTTATATTTTACGGCATAACACCAGTCTATGTTCAATTTTATACTATCTAAAGCATATAAATGTATACAAGCGTAGATCACTTCAATTACAAAACTGAATCAAGAATGTCTATACTAAGTTATTTTTACGTTTATGTATAGGTACGAATATTGGTTTTCACTTTTGACTAATAAATATTAACGACACCAAGAAAATTCTTTTTCCATGATAAATTCCATTCATATCTCCACAGTAGTATGCATTGTATCACAGGTCAGTATAGGTTCAACCGTAACTGGAAATTGAATTTGCATGTCAAGTTAACCACTTAGCTACTGACATACCCTAGACTCTGTAATCAGAGGCCAAGCAATACGATATGAGCTATTGCGAATAGTCTTTTGTACATTATCTGGTTGGTTTATTGAATTCTATGTTTAAAAAGATATTCAAATGGATTTAACAAGTTGCATTTTTTATTTGAACTATTTGATCGCAATTTGTGTTTAATTTCTTTTTTTTACTGGAGGTTATAACAACTATGATTTCTCATAACACAAATGACAACCTCTTTGTTTGAGTGATTGCTGAAGGCTTACTTTCCCTGCATATTTTACTGGAACGCAAAGGTGCCGAGTCTGATTTTTAACTTTGCGTTTAACTTCTAGTCTATCATTATGTTGTTTATTATCTTCTGAAAGTGTTGTCGGTAGTTTTAAATATGATATCGTGAATGTGAATGATATGCATTAAAGTCAGTTGTTGTCTAGAACTCGGTGTTTCATTTATGAAAATCACTACATGGTGACAGCGGTGACAAAAACTGTATAAATACTGTGAAAAGTGATACATTATAGCGAAAGTCCGTGATTTGTGCATATGTGCGTATAAATCGTAACGATGGAACACGCGAGACCGCCGCCCGAGTTGAATTTCGAGGGAGGCCCCGTGGCGCGGGCCGACGCCTGGAAGCGGTGGAGGCAACAATTCCAGCTATTTGTAAAGGCATCAGGGACTAATTCTGAATCGTCAGGAGTGCAAGCTAGTCTGCTCGTGAACCTTATAGGGCCAGAAGGTTTTGACGTATATCAAACGTTCATTTTTAAGAATGACACAGAAAAAGACGACGTGGACGTCATTATAAAAAAATTCGATGAGTACTTTGGAACAAAAGTGAATATTACTCTATTGAGATACAACTTTTTTATGCGTAATCAAGACGAGAATGAGTCGATACAAAGTTATGTTACAGCCCTGCGTTTATTAAGCAAAAATTGCGAATTCAGTACATTACGTGATGACCTAATTAAAGATCGAATCGTGTGTGGTATTAGGAATACCACTGTGAGAGATAGATTGCTGAGATGCGAAGACCTCGACTTAGACAAGGCAATTAAGGTTTGCCAAGTTCAAGAAGTGTCACAAGAAAGTAGTATACAGTTGGGCGCAAATGGTGAGTGTTCAAACACAGTACATGTTCACGGGGTGGAACGACGCGTGAGAGGCGGCGCCGGGCGCCAGCGCGGGCGTCGTGGCGGTACGGGCGCTGCGCGGCGCGGAGGCCGCGGCGGCGACAGCGGCGGTGCCGGAGGCGCGCGCCCGCGGCGCGAGTGCCCCGGGTGCGGCGGCTCGCGCTGCGCCGATGATTGTCCCGCACAGTACGTTACTTGTTTTTCTTGCGGACACCGTGGACATTATGCCAGAATGTGTAAGTCGCATTTTTTTCATAATAAAGAAAGTGTTAGAAAAGTATGTGAAATAGAAAACTATGACTCTGTAGTGAATGTGAGCTCGGAGGAAGATGAATTATTTTTTTTGAATATGGTTACTAGTGCCAATAGCCAGGAACAGTGGTCGGAAACTTTGTATTGTTCAAATGGGTCTGAGGTATTTAAGCTCGACTCTGGTGCCGATATCAATGTAATTTCGTATATAAGGTTTAGATCATTAGGGTTCAGTAACGGAATTATAAAGCCGTCTAAAATAAAATTACAGTCGTATTCGGGTAATTTTATACCTATCAAAGGTGTATGTGAGTTAAAGTGGGTCTATAAAAATAAGGTTTTCTATTTGAATTTTGCTATTGCAGATATTGAATGTGCAAGCGTGTTGGGACGGAAATCTTGTGAACAGATGGGCTTGATAAAACGTATTAATACTATTAGACTATCAGATTATTCGGATTTGTTTAGTGGATTAGGGTGTTTGCCGGGAAAATATAGTATTGTAATAGATAAGTCAATACCACCCGTTATTAGCGCGTCTAGAAAAATTCCTTTAGGCTTAAGGGAACGTTTAGCTGACGAACTAAAGAAAATGGAAAATTTAGGGGTGATTAGGAAAGTGTTGCACCCAACGCTGTGGGGCAATCTGCAGCAATCTAAAACTAAAGAAATGTATGATAAACATTGTAAGGCCTTACCCAAACTTAAAATAGGCGATGACGTGATATGTGTAGAAGACAAAAGAAGATGTCACGCTAAGGTAATAGGGGAGGCCGATACACCGCGCTCTTATATCGTACAAAATAAAATAGGTAGCAGATTTAGACGCAATCGTCGTCATCTTATAAAATGCGATACGGGTGATCGTCCATCATCGTCGAACTCCAAGCAGTCATGTCCTTCTGAATACAGTGACACCGAGTTCGAGGATGCGGATTCGGACGTCAGTTGCACAGAGGCTGCCGAAATTCAAAATAAAAACCATAATAACACGGCTGCCTCTGTACAACATAAATTATCAGAAATGCCTCAAAGAAAGGCAAAATTAATAGCGGGAAAGAAGTTAAAGTTAATAAAGGAAAAATAAATAGAAAGAATAGAAGGGGGGTATAGATGATAAATAATACATAACTGTTATATTTAGAACATATGTATAACTTACAAACACATAATACATAAAACCAGATAATATATTATAAGAAACATATAACTTACTAAAGATATATATACATATAAAATTGTTAGTATATTGTAAGACACAGAAATGTATCATGCATGTGTATTTTGATGTCATCCATAAGTATTGTTAGTGTAAGATTGTTTTTATAGTTTATTAGTGTATAAATACTTATATATTGTTTAACTTAATATGGGGGAGATGTTGTGGGTAGTTTTAAATATGATATCGTGAATGTGAATGATATGCATTAAAGTCAGTTGTTGTCTAGAACTCGGTGTTTCATTTATGAAAATCACTACAGAAAGTCTGAGTCTAGCCTCAGAGTTATCTGAATCCGTGAACACTTAATAAAACTTAAAGTAATTTCTTTGAAATTTACAGAGTCTATTTAAAGAAAAGCGTCAAATAAAGTGAAGTGATAACTTCTTATGGGAAGGTAAACCGTTTCGTTACGTAACGCGTTACGGCATCAGTCTCTCTGGTTTCCCTTTCTCTCACGTTCGATTAGTCCAAGTTATCACGACTTCTGTCGGGCGTCCTGAGACGCATACGCTTTTTTATTTTAAACTTGTTTCGTAGACACGTTTTTATTTTAATCTTGTGCGTAAACTTATGTAGTATGCACGTGGTTTGTGCCTAGTATCCAGTGAAAACTATTTCACCTTTTACTGTCCTAATTCGATTATGTAGTAACGTATTGCTGTTGGCAAATATTGACCAATATCGATTTTAAAAAATATCTCATGTCTCTCCTGGTCGGATTTGTACCCTTACCTTATGAGTTTTGATCGGCCTGTGTCCCGATCACTGCGACTATTCTAAAATTGGTTTCCTATAGCCGGCTTAACTATAAGAGCTCGAAGCTCAGTCTTTTTTTATTGCATGAGTTCAGCAGACGGGCAGAAGAGCCGCCTGCCTGTTGCTGATGGAAAGCTGTTAACGCTTATGGACATTTGTAACACCAAAGATGCTACCAAAGTGCTGCCACTCTCTAAATGGGGACTGGAACCTGGCCACTAATACCGAAACACAACTCAAGGTGGTAACAGTGGCACATTCTAAACTAGGGGCGGTAGCCATCCTGACGGGCAAATACGTTTCCACCTGGCTGCGGGTTGTTTTGTCGCCGCTTACGATGGGGCGCAGAAAATTGTATTCCTTTTCCATTCCTGAACGGCTACCTGTCTACCTATTCTGTTCATTTCAGTTTGGGATACAGAATCGAAATTCACGAGAACAGTCGTATAGCCGTAGTTCTTTATAATTTGGAGTTTTTATTTAAACGTGAGTTGTTTTTCCTCATTACTTAAAAGCGGCAAATTTAAAGCAAAAGCCAAAAGTAAAAATTACACCCAGAAGGTCTCAAACAACGAAACTCAACGCATAACAGTGACGACTTCAAAAGTATTCAAAACTTTTTCATATTCTTCATGAACTTTGCGGAAGCTTTGTTTATGCTGGTGTATAAATTGTATTATAGAAACCGACGTTTTTATTAGGGATTCGTCGCTATTTTGGTATGGAATCCTTATTAAATCTCCATACTTATCCATCCCGCTATCTATGGAAGTCACAGATATTTTCTCATAAGGTACTGGGTTTATTATGTATAAAAAGCGACTGGCGGGATCCTTAGGAGCCGTCGTCACGGTCACCTACACGCATAATCCCAATGTGTTTAGGTAGCTTATTTCATTAAAAACCCATGCGTGGTTGTAATTTTCTAGAAGAATTTGGCTGAAAATAGAATTTGGCCGTAAATGTTTTCTTTTTTTTCAATTTTAGAGAAAGCCCCTATTCAATTACATTTTATGCTTTTCCTACTGTTAACATTTGTACCTATAGCTATTTATATATATTAAAATTGCTTTTATTTCTTATTGACTAAATTACTTCAATACTATTTATTTAATACGTTTATCGATATTGAAATAAGAATAGGGGGATGAGGGAAAGGTGGGAAATAGGCCATAGGAACTCATCACTCATCGCATGAAACCGATAGGTCAAAGCTAATCGTTTCACGCCGATGTTCCGTGAGAGCGTGGTATCACACCGATCGGCCGGCCGTAAGAACTGTAACGACTCTCTAGATCTACCACGCTAGACATACATATATAACTATAATAAAGTAAGAAAAGCACTATTAATAGGATATAGGAGAGAAATAAAAAGAAAAATGTTTTACGAGTCTACACGTCGGTGGTGGCCATTTCTCAAAGAGCGCCGAAAGGTATCCTCTAATGACCAAACTTATTCCTTGCTCTAATGTTTCTTTAAACACTTGCCGGACCCATTACCCGCTTTCTAGATAACTTCAAGCCGTATGTTGTTTCTCACGTTAATAGGAAAACTAGGTTTAATCCCCTTGTTTTCCCAGGAAGACTTAGAAAACTTTCCAACTTTTATTTCTTTAGAAAATCTTAGTAATAACACTAACTAGACAGTTGTATGTTCTCTAGCGGCTGCTTGATATCCAGGGGAAATGAATGAATGCATGTTCTTTATTGCTTATATAGACCAAATTAAATAATAAGTATATTATAATATAAAAATAGGTGTTGTCGCCGCCAGCGAAATTTTCCAGAATCCAGAAACTAACCGAAATAAATATAGTTATAGATTATATACAATATATTTACAAAGAAAATTTAAAAGTCAAAGTGTCAGATTTCAAAGACGACAGCTAAGCAGTTTTTTCGAAATTCTATATTGCACGTGAATCGCACCTATATATAGTGTTATATACTCTACATTACAATAAAATTTATAGAGCAGAACTTAGTGAAATGACGTTTAAAGTTTATACCTAACTAATACGGTATATACTTTAATAAAAAAATTATTTATATAAAAATGTACCGATTGTATTGGATCGAGAACTATTTGTTTTCGGTTCCGCAACGAAAAATATGATATCGTAAACTTCACCAATTCAATTATTGGGAGCACAAAAACAGGCTACTGTAAAATAAACCTTTTGATGTTCGCCAACGAGTAAAATGTATTGACATATGAAGAGCGGAGCGCTCGGGGCATTTTTAACCCGTCACTGCAAAATGCACTTAAATAGTAATTTTATCAATGATATTAAAAGCCTTTCATAAAGCATTTTAATCAACCTAACTGGGATAACTTAAAACCGTATATATTTTGGAATTTATTACGATATATTTATCTTTGTTTTATTCTATTTTTATTATATTGAAGCTGATTTGTATAAGTTAACCTTTTTTACATTAATGTGCCGACCAATAACCTGCATCGACAAAAATGATTGGAAGTTATTTTAATTAATGTTTAAATTTTTGTATAGCATGAGTTTAGCAAACAGGCAGATAGATGGTCCGCTTGATGGAAAGCGGTTACCATCGCCTATGGACATTTGCAACACCAAAGGTACTACAAATGCGCTGCTTCTGTCTTAATGGAGACAGTGACCTGGTCACTAATGCCGGAATACAACTCAAGGTTGTTATAATGATATGCTTTAGACAAGGGGTGGTAGTCATCCAGTCGGGCAAATGCCTGGCTGTTGGTGGGTTGTTTTGTCGCCTTTTACGACAGGCCGCCCGGCCGCGAGAAATTGTATTCTTTCTCCGATCCTGCACGGACCAATTTTGGGACCTATCTTGTTTTGTTTTTCTTTTTGCTTTATAGTAAACTAGCTTCTGCCTGCGACTTCGTTCGCATGATTTTTTTTTCAAAAAAAGTATCCTATGTTACTTCTAATACCTCCAAGAATATGTGTACAAAGTTTATGATAATTGGTTGAGTAGTTTTCACGTGAAAGCGTAACAAACAAACTTACATTCACATTTATAATATTAGTAAGGATATTTTAAACTTGTATTAGTTGTCCTAATGCTCATTTTAGATGATTCAAAGAATTGAATTAATTTTGTAAAAGGCGGAGAACTGATAGCGGTACAATACGATGGTATCTATTCAAATATATGCTTATATTCATCCATATTGAAGGCCACAAATGTTCCCTCCAATATTGGCTTAATAAGAAATCTATATCTGTACTTATTATAAATACCACAGTTTGGTAGATGTTTGTTACTCAATCACGGATGAAATTTGGCACAGAGATAGATAAATATAGGTTACGTGCGAAACCACGGGTAGCTAAAAGCTAGTTTATCTATGCGGAGACAATGTATTCGTAGTAGTTTGGGTAACCTTGTCCCTTTTGTTTGGCAGTTAGTTCTCGTTGTATTTCTAAATCGGCGAAACTAAACAGCGCTCTCGGCCGTAACATTAACATTTAACCATTTTGTTAATTTCACACAAAGCGAAACATTAGAGTGTGCCCCGAAACTGAATTTGGCCGCGAGCAAATGGACTGGTCGTTCAGAAACCACAACAGCGAGGCTTGTTTAGTCTAAAACTACAAATGGATATTTCGACATGCTATTAAATGCTTTTATTATAGAATTTGTTATTTGGATACAGTTTATTAATTTGGATTTTCTGGTGTACAGTTTTGAATAATTCAAAACTACATTCAACCATTTGATTTGAAAATACAGCAATTGAGAGTCAATTGAATAATTTATTGTGAAAATGATTTTGGTTGGGAAATTTTTATGTTTATTTTTAGTTTGAACTGAGCACATATTTTTCTTAAATCCTTCTCTTTTTGTATGTCACAGTTTCTTTGAAATTACTGCCTCTATATTAATGAAATTTGGTAGGTGGCCTTTTTTATATAATGTTATAGGTAGTAATACATACATACATAACTTCACGCTAGGTCCCTTGCGGGGTAGGCACGAACAACAGAGTGCCATTCAGGCTTATTCTTACACACCTCACTTGCTTCTTTGACATTCATAGTTCTTATCATGCACGGTCGTCTGTTCTCAAGTCTCCTGACATCACCTGCTAGTACACGATCAATTTCATCATGGAAGGTGTATCGTGGCCTTCCGCGATTTCTGCATCCATCCACTTCTGCATTGTATATCTGTTTAGTCATTCTTTCAACATACATTCTTTCCACATACCCGAACCACCGGAGCATTTCTTTCTTTACCTTAACCCCGTTCTCTTTCAGACCAACTCTCTTTCTTACTTCGGTATTGCGTAGTGCTCGCATCTCGACGGCATTTACTCTACTTTCATGCTCTCTGTTCCATGCCCAACTCTCGCTTGGTTTTAATAGGTAGTAATAGTGTTATTATTTATCAATCATCGTTATCTATTAACTGCACCACCGTCAGTATTAAAAATCTATTAATTCCTGCCAATAGTTGACTGGATGAAATCGCTTTTTAGCGATAAGGCCCGGTTTTACTATCTCTTATCTTTGTCTATTTCTATTTCTCTATGCTTTGTGTACAATAAAGAGTTATCTATCTACGTATATGTATCTATTTATATAGCGTAGTAAAACCGTGTAACATCTAGATATTCGGAGTACTCGCCATACATGTAACTGAACGCTGGTTTTATTCTTCAATGTATTGTACATATTATTATTTCTAAGTATTTTGTGGTGGCGTTAGTCATCGTCACAATATATGTCATGATTTATTTAGTTTCCTAAAGGCGTAAAAACTATCACACCCTTTAACTTTAAACTGAGAATTGGAAAATTTCGAACAAATTGAGAACATTCCAAAAATACTTTAAGGGCCGCTTGCATAAGGTTGCTTAAATTTATTTAAGGAATATAAAATGTATTTTACACCATTAAATACAATTAGCGTGTTGCGCAATGCAAAATTGGCCGCTAAATATGTTTAAAGAACTGTCAATACATTTTGCGTAAAACGTATTTAGGCAGTTTAATATGATTAACTAATTTTATTTAAACGCGAACGTTATGTATGTGGCCCTTAAATAAAATCTGTTTAATGAATAATAATTAAGATTTCACTAATAATAATGTCAGCCTATACACATCCCGCCGCTAGGCTCCAATTTTCCATTTTAAGGGAACGGACGATATACCCTCCATGCTTGTTCAAAGTAGGTTCGCAGGTTTCACACTTCCACTATCTCAATGTCCAAGTTTTATTACAGTGATTTCCTTTATTATTAGCACTTGGTATTTGTAACAACATGCAAACTGGATTTAAAAATTTGCTTGATCGCTGCTTGGTTCCCCCTTAGATAGTACCTAAAAGTACTATTTTTCTTTCCTTCTACATACATCACTGGATAGAAATCTGGGATGTTAGCTACTACAGTAACAAGACATAACCTGAATCTTTTCACTTGTTTACTCGTATCTAAACCCTGTGGGGGCGAACTCTTTGTTATTGTTAGAACTTTATAAAGATACGCTCTTTACAAACAATTTAACATAAATTTTATAGTCAGAACTGCCAGAAATAGAATTAGGTAAAACAACCTCAGGCTACAAATTGTTTTTGTTATAAACCAGAGAGGTGAAATTATCTTTTCTAATTTCCTAAACTTTGCGTTCGGGGAATATAATAAAACTGAAAAAGACTGTATCAAAATATAACTTCTTTTTAGTAAGTCACTACAAATAGCCGTTAATTTTATCATTAAAATTAACGGCTATCTGTGTAAATACGTCATCGTATTTACGTAAAGTCATCATGGTCATGTTTCTGTCTTTGTCTATATACATTAATGAAAAGCAGTCAGATGTATTCGAATTCGAATAATAACTATATATAGAAAAAAATGTAACTTAGGCCCCGACAAAGATAAATTTCACGTATAGATCTGTAAAAGCACATTTTATTACCTGTCGGCATTGGAACTAATTGTAATCCTTTTATGATCGTCTTCTTTTCTTCACTTATTTATTGGCATACGTTTGCAGTTATTGTGGAGAACAGCCTATTGTCCATTTAGGAAGCATCATTAGCCAGGTGTTGCGGATCACAAGTGCAAGCTAATTCTAGGAAATTGTGTCGTCGTTGCCGCGCGGGCAAATTTGCATTTGTGAAGTATAAAACTGCGGCCTGATTGAGAGAGGGGGTAGTTGAGCTACAACTACGATATAGGCGTGACGTGTGTACATTCGGGAATCTAAAAGTGACGGACTTTGCGCGTTTTAATGAATTACGACATTCTGCATTACGTTTGGGATTTCTTGTGTTCTGTTATATTTATACCTCTGTTATACGTGTTTGTATGGTTCTAATAAACTCTATAATAATTCTAACGGCATTTTAATTCGAGTCCTGCTAACTCGTAACAATAATAACATGGTATGATAGCGATAAAGTCAAATCAAAATTCCGGTTAAAAATTCTGAATATTCAGTCACAAAAAATAGGAAAAAATCTATTATGATCCGTTGAGCAGTTTTAGCGACTAGGTTATTTAAGTTTAAGTGCTTTTTACGATCCGGTAATAAAACCATGAAAGCAGTGGATGTCTGTCACTCTTACATGGAATGTACCTTGTGATTTTTTAAATTAATACATTTTTATTTTTCTTTTGTTCTGTTCAAAACAGAATGTTAGGAGAAGAATAATTATTAATATTAATATTTTACAAAATTCCACAATGGCACGTAAATGACATATTAAATTAAATACGTATAAAACTTTTTAGAATGGAACGGACATTTCAATACAACTTTGGAAGACAACATTTAGAACGGCTTCTCTTTTACTATATAATATGAATGACTGGATCAGCCTGTTGTGCTTTTGGATTGAAGCGAGAATTGTTTATTTTTATTTATTTAATTTTAAATTTGCCTATCTCTTTCTCAGTGGGCAGCGCGTTTAATGCTTAAATGTGTATCTTCTGTACTGTACTACTGACTGTACTGACTTGACTTTAAATACTATGAACTTGTTCTATATTAGCATTGTGTATTTTAAAATATTGAAGGATCATGAATTATTATCTTTGAGGGTTCAGTTGTCATTTTGGTGAATATGAATCTCGTGGAATTATTATCTTGGTCCGTCTATCAGTCCGTCTGCCTATGTGTGCCATATACTTTTTTCTCAGTAACTATAAGGTATGTACACAAAAATCTTAGGGGAGGTCACCTTTATTATAATTAAGAAATGGAAAATTTGTTGGTGTGCATAGCTGTAATTAGTATCATTAGCTAGGTTTCTAAAAATCGTAACCCTGTATCTTGATGATTTATTTCAAGCAATACGTGAGAAGATAGGTATGTGTGTGATTATGCTGCAATAAAGATTTTTTCTTCTTATAAAAATCAATCACTGTTTGTTAGTCTCTCAAAACCGGCTTGCTTAATTTTGACGAAATTTTGTTTGTTTTTGAGCGTGTTCCAGGATGATTTAAAATTCGCAATTGGAACCGATATGTGGCACAGAAATGATTTCCAAGATTTGTTGTATGTGTTTAAGTCCCTGGATGGTTTAGATTCACATAGGTGGCGTTGCAATCGGATTCTGGATTTTCAGGTCAGGGCAACGTCTGTCGGACAAATTATATTAGTTTTCATGTTTAATTCTTTTTATACAAAAGATTCCAGGACGAGAAATACTTTGACGTGAAAAACTCTCCAAAAATGACATATCTAGTTGAACTGAATTCTTGGTTGAGGGTTTGTGGTGAAGGAAGGGTCAAGTCTGGATGTGAAATATGAATAGATGTACCCTTTCTTTGTCTCCGTTAGATAACCAAGGACTCGTATTGTCGCTTTACTACATTAATCATTGAAATTGCTCAGTGGTTAGTCCAAAGAGATGTGGAGGGAACGGATTATACGTGCTACTTAGCGAGGAAATTTAATTTGTTTTTAAGTTATCCATCTATCCATTATTTTAAGAGTCCCATAGTCATTTTTGTTTAAACAGAACTCTTAAGAAATCATCATGTCCATTCTTTCATTTTTCTTTCTGTGTGGATTAAATATAACGCAAGTGATTATTTTCAATAATGTTTTTTTTAATTTTGCCAGTATATTTATCTGAAAGTTTGTCTCAAATAGCATTCGAATCGGCTTATTGGATTTAACATCAAGAATAAGAAAGTATTTTTTTAAAGGAACGTGTATGTTACATTTTGATTTGGTTTAAAAGGTTTTTAAGGGTTGTTGAAAATTAAAAAATTAAAATAGACTTTTATAAGATGTGAATTTTCATCTATTTTATTGATGAAAATTTTCAACAGATCAGAATATAAATATTTATTTCTCACGAATAAAATTGCGACCATAGTAAATAGAAAAAAATATTATACAGTTTATAATTTATTAGATATCAAACATTTTAAAACAGCTGTAGTAATTAAGGTCGCTTTCAAACAAACATAAGACTTCAATTTTCATTACATATTACGTCTAATGCCAACACTCGCAGCGTATTTATTGCAACGCAAACAGTCAAAAGTCACGATAAATCAGGAAAATGAGACCGAAATAAAGAGCTGTCGTGAAATAAAAATGGAAGAACTCAATTTCGCAGGGTTAATGGGTTTTGTAAACAGGTAAGGTATCGGTTGAAATGTCGACAGGACCCGGAAATCACGTGTAAAATCTCCATTAAGGACACCTCCGTCTCGCGATGATCCGGGATGAACAGTCATCTATCGGACACGGCCCATAGATAGGGCTCGTGACTTGAATAATACCGACCCAGAGGCTTATACTGCGGTACAAATGAATATCAGATGGAGTGTTGTCGATAAGAATTATTTTAAAAACTAGAAACTTCTTTAGAATCGTTGTGATTTGTAAATCGATGAAACAAAAAAGTGACACCAAAGAGATAAACACATTTATTTTTTAACGTTTTTATTTATTATTTTTATTTTATAATAGGGCTAACAGCTGTAGTTTAGTGTGTAGCTGTAAGGTACAAATATATCTAATGGATAAGCCTCCACATGGAAAAGAAGTTCGTCGAAGAAGCCAAAAAACTGATTCAGGCTTGGCTAAGCAGTCTAACTTACGACGCTACTGAAAATGTCCAAAAATCACCGTCTGAATAGTGTGATACGAAATGCGTAAACACACGCATACACACAAACACACACACACACACACACACACCAACACACACGTCTGCCCGGTGTGGCTTTTAACATCGACTTTGGTCACCAAAATACAGGCTTCGCCTAGTTTGGATCAGTAGGTAATATAAATAATGTAAATGACTTTCTGACAATAAAGATTATTATTATTATTGTTATTATTACATATATCTTATATATAAAATTCTCGTGTCATAATGTTGTTACCATACTCCTCTGAAACGGTTTGACCGATTCTCATGAAATTTGGTGTGCATATTGGGTAGGTCTGATAAAAAAAGATGTTGTCTGATTAGTCAACATCTTTTTTCATCCCCCTAAATGTTTTAAGGGTAGTCCACCTCTATTGTTTTTAATTTTTAGATATTTATTTGATTTTTTTAAGACACAGCATTAAAAAATACATACAACCCTAAATTTTCAACCCTCTACGATCAATTCCTATTTTTTATTTGTTAAATATCGATTGAAGCTTTTCCGGGCAGGACGACGTCTGCCGGGACAGCTAGTATATAATCATTTTTAAAGTTTTATTAACAATACCCTGGCAATGCATTTTTTTTAAATTACACAACTAGTGGCCAGTCGTTTTTGTACATTTTTCGCGCATTGAGTACAGCATTGTGTAGAGGTATAAAAATTGGATATTCACGAACTATTTTATAAACATTCCATAATGTTTTTGTCAAAACTCAATGCGGAACCTTAAAAATGTCGTAGAAGTAAATCCTCAGCGGCAAATGATGTTATCTAAAGAATAAGTAGCTTTCGTTTGCTATATGAGCTGTGAACTTCAGATCCCCTTAAGGAGAATTCTTCATTCATTTGGAAGATATGATACGTTATTGAAGACTGTGGTAGCTTAATAGCTAACGTACTTGTGTCCCAAACTCCATTGAAGCCGGTTCGAATTTTGGCCGGTATAACTAGCATTTCTCAGGCAGTTTTATAACTTGACGTGTATGTACATTTCCACGTACCTAGGTACTGACGGTGCAGGAAAACATCATCAATCCACAATTGATATAACCGATGTATCAAACCCGCCAAGCCGCCTGGGACAAGCTTGGCGCGTATACTCACCAATCTTATTACATACTAAAAAATCTTATTATCAGTTTTATTTAGGTTCAAATTGGACCTATGTTTAATCATCAGTAGTATTGACTCTCTAATCTGTGTTGCACTATGTAAATAAAACTCGTTTTTCATTCTCTGGCAGGCTTAGTCCTTCCTATATGTGTTTATCACTTTTTAGGGTCACTTTTTGGTTTCATCGTGTTTCAAATCACAATGATTCTCAAAAAGTTCACATGAAAGTGAAAGTTTCATTTCAATAAGAATAATTTTATTGCTTATTTTCATGCAAATGCTCCTATTTTTAAGTTCCTGTATGAATATTGTCTTGCCAGAAGACAAATTTTGACTAGACATAATCATTGTCCATAGTTTAGTATATGAAATATATGTTTTGAAATATAGGTTTTGCAGCCGACTCCCTTACAGCGCCGGAGGGCCAGCTAAGGCCTCACCTATATATGCCGTCGAGATGGGGCGCGGCGTGTTCCGCGCGCGCTCACCTCTCCTCCCGTGGGGCGAGTTACAGACCACCCCACGCCTAGAGAGTTTGAAGATGCTGGGGGACAAAAGTAGTCCCCCGGTAGTGGAAGAGGCGTGCCAGGCCCACGCCTGCCAAGGCTGTGGAGAGGCATATACCCGTAGCTGTGGGATAGGGCAAAGGACAGAACACCTAGGGGTGGGTATCCATAACTGGGGAGTGGCAATAGCATGGCACCAGTTTTGACTGGGCATGCTAGTGCCACCCCCGATCAGGCGAATCCCACATTAAGTTGCGAATTATCCTACTAGGCTTCTGCGTCTGTTGCGGCTTAGTCCTGAAACGGATTTCCCCTGGATAAAGAAGACTTCCTTAGAGATATTATGTGCTTAACGTTTTTTGGAAGTAGTAAAAAATTAAAAAGAATTCTTGAAGAAATTACTTTAATTCGAAATTTAAGAAATTACAAACGACGTTTAATATGTGATGATAGAAAGTGGTACTAAAAACAGGGGAGACTGAATTCCAATGTGAATAATTAACTGGAAATATTTTGTGTAGTAATGTCAGAAACCATTACCATCTAGCCGATGTTACGTACTTTCCTTACACAAAAAAAAACCGGATTGGTTGGTGGTACCTTAATGAGAGTTTCTGTAACCCAAAGAAGTCTCAAACTGTTAAATTCATGTTAAAAATAAACGTAAAATTTCGCAATATCACGCTCGGGCCTTAGTTTGAATGACGTTTTGTATAAGCTGTGTGCGGCCGAGCGCAGATTTCTAAGCTTTATTTTTTCAGAGGCAGCTGATGGATTGCTCGGTGTTTTCTTGTGTAATTTCCGGACGCTAATTGCCGCGGGCATCCGTCACGGCTACGGAAAATGAAGAAAAAATCCCTCCCGCACGTCCAGTAATGCCGCCCAGTCCAATTCGGCTATAAATAATTGTCTAAGTTGCTTTCAGTACAGGTGAATGTTTGTGGCGATAGTAAAATAAACGCATCTCAGTCTAGAATGTAAGGCAGTGGGTTATTTTGGTCGAAATAGAACCATTATGCTGCTATTATATCAACATAATTTGTAAAAAGTTGGAAGTCACAAAACTGACAGGAGAAGACGGATATTGAATAATTGAAATTTATCTTTACATGGATCACTTTGGTTGATTCTTCCAAATAAAAAAACAGAAATGAGTCATCTAATGTTGGCTTAAAGCCAAATTTGTATTAGGGCCGATGTTTTAATAACCAGATAAAAGTTATTCAAATAATAAAATATAAGACGGAAAAGTTGAAAATGTCAGATGAATGAATAAAACCATTACATTGTTTCACTTTTGAATTTATTCGGGTTATAATTCATGCGACTGATAACTTTTATTTGATTTGTACTTAGTTAAGTTGATTTGCGAATAAGTGCTTATCATCATTTGGACTACATCCACTATTCGACAACTAATTAAGTAATAATGGAGAGAAATTTTTCAGATGCACGATGATAAGGAACTCGCCAGTTTCTTCAATTGCAGGCTTGCAAAATTTTTAGCACTAAGCTAAAAATTTAGGAAACAGTAGAGTGAATCGTAAGCAGGCTAAACTAGGCTGTTTCCAAGTGTTTATTTTACATTTGAAGTTTCAAGTCCAACAAGTTATATATTTTTTGACAGTAAAACCGATATGTACCAAATGACATAATTTTCATACTTTATTGTTGTGGTGACATAATAGTGATATTCTGTCAGTCGTGTAATACACAGACTATTAAGCCATAAGTAAATAAATCAATTCAAAAATTAAAAATATTCTACTTAAAAGAACAATAATGCCGCAATTATTATAGGGGCGGTCGTAAATGGCTTGTTTAATATATGTAGAATATGTTCTTTGAAACGTGGTTATATTTTATTACACGCTATAGTATTTTTGGCAAAAATGTACGGGTAAGTTAAATTGATTAAAACTTATTTAGAAACAAAAAATTATGTCAAAAGTAAAATAAATGCTTGGAAAGGGTATAGTCTAAGTTTTGCCAAAAAGTAATCAATTTTCTCCGGAATATCATAAAAAGCGAATGTGAATCACTCCACCTCTTCGTTGTCGAATGCAAATAACGTGCTTCACAATTGTGTAAGTACTGAATATCGGATATTTTTAAAAATTCGAGAACGTCGAATTCTTCAAAGAGATCATAAGAAACGCTTTGAGTTTTGGATTCATTTGTGAAAAAATGACATAAATTTCCATTGAGTTGTTTGAAGTTTAATGATATATTTAAAAAAAAGCTCAAAGTGATACAAAGCTTAAATTTTCAACATAAAATTCTAGATTAAAGTAATAATATTAACTGCTACAATCAACCTTATATCTAAGCTATCGCTGATGGTCTTTGGAGTTTAAAAATGATTAAAAAAAATTATACGTCACTACCCTTTACATTAATATTTACATTAATAATCGAGTTAATAATCGACAGACAAACACACACTTTGTATATCCCCAAATTAAGCAAGTTACGCTTGTGTTATGAGTAATATACAATGGACCACACTGGGGCCGATCCCAGACACCCAGACCACGGTAAATAACGGAGAAAATATGTTTCCGGAATTTACTATACCAGGAATCGAACCCGGAGCCTCTGCGTTGCAATAAGGTAGGCCGGCAAAGGCTTAGCTCGCTCAACCACAGAGGCCATCAATACTGCTATCGCACGACCACCGCGCCGCCGCCTCACAAGGCACAGTATATCAGTGCGGTCGTAACATAGTGAGGAGGTGGTGATGATGATGTGATGGTGATGATGATGATGATGGTTTGGTTGCGTTGTCCCGAAATAACTTCGGTTCTCGGCTGTTTTTTAAAAATTGTGGGCGCGCTGTCATAAAACGGCGCGATGTTTTGCTTTGTAAAGATTAATATTGGTTTCGCGCTTAAATGCTTGCTTGTGATGTTGGCACTAATGTCGCCACAATAGTAACAACGCAATGCCGGTGCTATTTGGACAAGCGTTTCTTCTCGACATACTAAAATCCAGGAATTACTAGGCACTATTAAACATTAAGACCAATCCAATCCATCTATCATTTAAAAAATATTTCTCCCATCATACACATAGATTAAGCAGGTCTTTAAAATAATTGAATCAGAAACCGGCTGTAAAGTTTGATGTAAACACTGTCCGTACAGTTTCAACGGAGAGGTTTAAAATATGAATATAAATTGAGAAACTTTAGGGTAACTGAAATCCTCCAGGAACTTTAAAATTATTAACACGACCACGTCACAGATTTACGTTCCATAAATCTGTTTTATTACCGCATGTGAAAGTATTTAAAGGTTTTATTAATTTAATTTAACAAAAGGTTTGTTAGGTTTATTGCTGTTGTTAGCTGAGAAATTTAATTACCTAAATATATTTTGCAGCTATAATTACTTTTAAAGATATAAATTGTGAAACGCATTTATTATTGAAAATATGAAAAAATATAGAATTTTTGAAGTGAAACATATTTAGAAACGTTGTGATTTGGCCCTCGATGAAACGAAAAAGCGATACTAAAAAGAAATAAACACATAAATCTATAGGACTAAGCTTGCGAGAGAATGAGATAGAATACATTATATTTAATTTATATTTAACACTATGCTATACGCATACAGATAGTATTGAAAATGTTTTGAAGAATTTCGTTAATATATTATTTCAAACTTCGTGTTTTAAAGCTGAAATATATTATTACGATATGATATATGAAATGTGACGTCACGAAATTTAGAATCCCTCCCACCCCTTGTCACACTTTGTTTCACTTTTATTGCGTATGAACTGGAACACAAAACTTTTTCTATTAATAGAAGCAGGCAGACAAGCTGACAACCTTCTTCATGGAATGTGGTTACCGTCGCCTATGGACGTTTGCGACACCAAGGGCGTCGAAAGCGCGTTACCTACTTTTATAAAATGTTATATTTTATAACGGCGTTAATTTTTATAACGCCCTTCTTAAACAACCCTTTAACGCATAATACACATTCAGCGCGTTATAAAGATATGCACTTAGATATAAAGTACAAATTTGACTAATCCCGGTTAGGTTTCAAACTCACGTCATTTGAAGGGGATACCACCAGCTTAGCTATTGAAGAAGAAGAAAATTAATAATAATAATCTTTGTAGTAAACAAAATCTATCTTACAGAACAAAATTTAATTTTAAGCTATAAACACATTTTTTACATATATAACATACGCTTCACGTGCTAACTCATTGTGAACAAAAATAGTAGTATTTATTCGCTTTACACTGATAATATTACTGCACTTCCAATTTGTTTGAAATAAAGTACCTACATATCAAAAATAAATAAAAGTTTATTTTTATTAACTACACAAAAAACTATAAACCTAAATCCTTTAATTTAATTGATTTCATACTTATGTAGATGCGAGTTTGAATCGGCACTGACACCACCTTGAGATCAATTTACGTTAGAGTAACTTCCGACTTGAATTCCAAAGGCATACACCAAATATTTTCGCTCCACCAAAATCCGCCACGTAGAACACGGAGCAATAAAACTGAATGCGCCAAGATTCTGATCACGTGTGGGCACGGGAGCAAGCGACGTCGACGGACTGAATTTATTTGAGTTTCCAATCAGTCAGAGACAAAGTGCCTAGGATTCCTTTTATTCACTGAGATTTCTTATGTCACGGTACGTTGTTACCTAGCACCTGTATTTGCCTAAAAAATCGTCTATATTGCTATGTTAATATATTGAATACTAACTGTTCAGTGGTGGCCTAGATGAGTGGTTAGCCCGCCTAGTTGACTAGTAAGTCCCGGGTTTGATATCCGGCAGGATAGATTTCCTAAAAGAACTTTCCAGTGTTTACTCTAGTATATATTTGACAACTGTCCAGATTTGTTTGTGGGTAATTGATAAATCAATTATATAGATTTATCAATTACCCACAAAATAATCTAATTATTATTTAAAAAAAAAATTATAACAAATAATTAAAATGGTAAACAGAATTTTCTGTTCGAGAAGGCTCCTCCGAATTCAGATTAATAAAAAAAAAAGATTTATTGTGATACTATCATTATTTTCACATACCTACCTTTTTGTGTTAAAAATTACTCTATTGTCATTCTTTATAGGCACCAGAAATAAACTTATATGAAATTTTATAATGATTTTTAATTACATTTTAATATATAATACGCTAAATATCTTAAGTGACATGCACAAATACAAAGAAATGCATAAATGAATGTAAGTTTTAATGTATTTGTTCCCAATATAAGTTGCTTTTCAATAAACTTTGTAACAAAGAGTTATTTATTTAGGGTATTGAATAGTTATTTATTTTAAGGAATGAATAAAAAACATCCAGTGGCACATGGAACCAAATTTACGCAGCTGACCAAGGAACGTTGTTTCCGTAGTAATTTATCAAAGGTGTAGTAACTGGGTCAATATCCCACATAATATTTTTTTGGCAAAAAGAAGTCGTACATCATTTTTCCTTGACGGCCAATTTTCTTTTCGTAATTTTATTTCCCACGTTTGATTCGTCAATAAACGCCTCCTGCTCTTTATCATGAAAATGTACGTATATTGTAAAAGAGTGTAGTTGTCAATCAAATCAAATGAAAATCTTAACATTTTACGCAACATCAAGTCGCCTTGATTCTGTATATGTAATAAGTCATAATACATTAATTTATTGTTCATAAGTATTTGATTTTTAATTTGAAAGTAAATTAAAACGAAGAAAAGCATCTAAAGTTTGCATTAAAAATGCTTTTTTTAATAAGCCATTTCCTTTATTACGTACGATTCAAGTCAAAAGTTTTGTTTTTATCCTTTTTTGTTTATTGCCATTAAAATCCTGATATTTCTTATAGTGTTATTACTACTTATATTTTTTGTTATTGGTTTACTTTTTATACGTAAGGACGTATTTATTATACTACTAATATTTTACTTCTGTAATTGAATTTACATTTTTTCTTAAAGTTATGTACGTTATGACTACAGCAGTTTAATATAAATACGTTTTTACGCTATGTTTCTTGTTATAGGATTTTATGTTATACTGTAGCTTCTGTCTGTAATTTCCTCCGTGTGGTGCGGTTTTTTAACTATCCCACGGAAACTCTTTAATGTTTCGGGATCAAAAGTATTCTATATGTTGACCAGGGATATAAGCTACGACCATACAAGTTTCATTTAAATCGGTTCAGCAGTTTAGGAGATTAGCCGGTACAAACAGAGAAACAAAAAAATTGAAAAAAAATCTAAATTAGTTCTATTTCACTTCTTACATCCCCCTGACTCGGTTTTTATCAATTTTTTCATTGTACAGAAATTAGACTTCTACAGTTTTATTATATGTATAGATTGTGTTGTTTAAGCTTTGAAACGTCATATAAAATGTACGACAAACACACATGCTGGTTTGGTATATACGCCTGTGCGCGTGGTTAATCTTTAGAAAATGTTGACAAAAGCAAGCAAAGCGTCCTCTGATGTGAATGTGGGTCACGACTAATAAAATAAAGGCTTTTGTTTGAGGTGAAAACATCGTTAAGGAAGCAATATCGACCTGCTGAACGTGCGTTTAATGACAACGATTGTTTATTGCACAGATAAAATACTGACACAATTTAACGTCACTGGAAACCTTTTATGAGAGTGTTTCACAGTTTACATTTTTTAATTGATGTTTGCATGGGTTTGAGTTTCGTTGCTATTTTGGTAAACACTAAACCCTTATGTCCTCGATATATCCGTCCGTCTGTCTGTTTATGTTTGTCACAGTCATTTTTCTCAGATTCTACTAGGTATTGGGAGGTGAATGCTCGAGCAAGCTAACAACCCGGACATGGGTTGTCTAGACGAAGAGCCACAGGTTTTAGTGGGCATCCCCGACCCGGATAGCAAGAGAACTCTCCCTGCAAGAGTGCTCTTGCTATCTTGTATTAGTTGGAGGAGCGATGTAGAATGCTCCTCATTCTCAAGGGAGATCTTTTGTCGAGACTATTGTTATACCTCGCAGACCAGTTCGAAATTTGTATATACATATTCGTTGTGCCTGTCGGGTTTTTTTGTACAAGCTCCAGCTGAATAATCGTAGATAGCTGTTTCAGCAATACCGAGCTTGGTGGGCTGCCCGTTTCCGTAGGAGCGGAGGCAGTCCTGTGAGGTTCGACCTCGGCTCGACCGCTACTAGGGGGAGATGACTCTATCGAATAAAGCCATAACAATGAAAAGCTGAATGAGTTGAGTGAACAGGCTGAAGTGATACAAGTGGGGACGAGCTATCGATTCCGCCGTCGGAGCCGATCCTAATGTATCTTTACTACCGCTTCGCAAGTATTATAAGTGCGAGAAAATTTTGAGAGAATCGAGTTGAGACGAAGCGGCGGAAATCTGTCAAGGACGGTTTGTGACTTCAATTATTATAGAGCGCCATTTATTGGCTTGTAAGTAAGTAAGACAGAAGAACTTCAAATTTTTAAAAGTGAAACTTATTTAGATTACCTGTGATTTGAAAGTTGATGAAACTAAAAAGAGATAAACATATAATATGGAAAAAATTGAATTTATTTATTCATACTTAAAATTTCGTGATTTAAAGCGTAAATATATTATACAATATAAGTAACATATGAAATGTGACGTCACGAAATGTATACTCTTTCCCACCTCTTCTCACACGTTGCTTCACTTCTAATGCATGTGAAATGCACACACACGAACAATTTTATTTAATTACTCTATAGGTTCGCGTTTGACCGTTATCTCGCGCGATGTGAACGGAAATATGGTCTAAGATGGAGCACGCTTACCTAGAAGGCACCTATTCACACAGGACTTGAAGACACCTATGTTGTAAGTTTCGGAAAAAACAGACTCCAGCAGTGAGTTACTTGTACTTTTTGCGGTGCGTATAATAATGGTGGATTCAAAGCATTTTGTTCGTATAGGTGGTATTTCCATCATATAGCGGTGCCGCATGCCAGACAACATTTTAAAAAGATCAATTGTTGCTAAAATATCTACGGCATTCCAAATATAGACTGATTTTACACAGACATTGTTCATAGTCGTGGTAGCGTAATGGCTAGCGCACACGTCCTAAACTCAAAAGGTCGCGGGTTCGATCCTGGCTGGAACGCATCCACCACTCAGGGTGTTTTCTGACCTCAAGTGCATATTGCTAAAATTACCACGTGTTAACAACGTTGAAGGAAACATCGTGATGCAACCTGCACATCGAGATAACCGATGTGTCAAACCTGCCAAGAAGCCTTAGACAAGCGTGGCGGGGTATAATATCCATCCCCCCTACCGTGGGAGGCCCGAGCCCAGCATGGGACGGTTATGGGCTGTTGTTATATACACAGACATGTATGATTACGAATGCTTCCAAATGTACGAGTGTTTATATTGTATAAAGTCCGAATCATGTGTTGTAAGGATAGACGATGAATGAAAGAAAGATGAACAATAGGCGATGGGATGAAAAGAAAGGAGAGATCGAAGGAGAGTGTGGATTGAGAGCTTGTTGATGTTGTTTAAGAAGATTTATGATTTGTACTTATTTCACCTGCACATACAGTATGAGATAATGTAGTAGCTATACATATATATTACTACATTATCTCATCGAAACATTATATGAAAATTTCGCCCAAAAAGTAGCAGCCAATTTTAATCTGCACGTAATATGACCGATATAACGTCCACGTGAGCGAAAACGATTTTGCGTCTTTAACCGGATTACGGGTTTTATTACTTGCAGCAGAAATATCGTTAGGAAGGCAATTTCGGCGTCAGATATTGGCTATTAGCGCACGAGGTAATGCCTCCTCGATATTCATGTGGGTATAACGACTAGTGTTGCAAAAGACTCGAGTATTCATAAAAAATAGAGATTCTTATACCCGGGCAATTTTTGGAACTATCTATGACTCGAAACATTAGAGAAGATTAGTTTGGAATAAAAAAAAATGTTACCTACGTTAAACGCATACAAAAAAAGAAAAGCATTCTTTATGAAAAAAAATCGCAATTGTTAGATTTAATCCAGAAAGAATAAACTAAATTTTCTAAAGTTACAAACATCGCTTTGCAACGTGTTATCGCTGGTGCAAGAAGTGCTATTGAATAAAATAATACCTACCTCAATAGAATTATTGTTGGAAACTTATTTTACCAGTCATATTTGCCTTATAAAGTGGTTGTTCATACATTAAATAATAGTATTTTAAATTCGTTATTCGTATCCATCCGTCTGTTTCTGTGTTTCACAAAAATATTTTTATATATATGCTTAAATATATATAATGAAATGGAGAAAAAAGTTACTACTGTAAGAATGAATAAATAACTATAACGGAAAAACTACAAGTACCTATTTAATTGAATTTCTAATGTATTTTTATATTTATACATAGAACCTCGTGATAATCAAGCTTGAGAACAGTCTCAAAATTAACGATATTCTCTCAACACTAATAACAATCCAACTGGAGCATATTTTGTTCCTTAGTTCCGAGTTAATGTTACCATTATACAAATTTTGCGAAGGCGATGCTATGCTTTTAGTTACACAGTAGATTGCTTTTAGACAATAAGGCGTTTTTATATTTTCTCAATAGGGTATTTGACAGTCAAATCAACTGATATATTTTTGTCATCTTACAAAATATCATAGTCGTAGAAGTTATGACGTCACAATATTAACGGAGAAATCGCGTATAATTAATACATTGGCCCACAAACTGACCTCAGATTCGGTCTTTTGGTCCATATGCCCTCAAAAATTTTGACCTCAGATTCGTATTCAGCGCATCAAAATACACAAGAATAAATGGGTCTGTCAAAAGTATAAAATATTTTTTTGTGAGCCGGTGTTATTGTATTAATTTTTTAATGCCTCTTTGCTCATTTCATGCTTTTTTATTTAACAATAATCTTAGAATTGTAATAAAACTACGTTTTAACGGTTTTAAGTGCGGTAATTTATTTTATTTAGGTTTATCCGACGTTTCGGCCGCTTTTCAGTTGCCGTGGTCACGGAAGACAAAGATGACATTTGTCGAACGTGTATTGTCAAAGTTTTTATTCAGCCTACCGCCAACTTGTTCATTTTAATTATTTAGTTTTAATTTTGTTTATGGATATTATTTACTCTATGGGAGCCTAATCTAAATTACCACCGCTTCACAACATGTTGTGGCTTGAAGAGAAGAAGCGGCGCAAGAAACTCTTCAGCAAACATGCCTAGTTCTAAAATTTTTTATATAATATTAAAATGAGTGGAAGGATGGAAGGAAGTGGAATTTTATTAATATTATATAAAATTTTTTAGAACTAGGCATGTTTGCTGAAGAGTTTCTTGCGCCGCTTCTTCTCTTCAAGCCACAACATGTTGTGAAGCGGTGGTAATTTAGATTAGGCTCCCATAGAGTAAATAATATCCATAAACAAAATTAAAACTAAATAATTAAAATGAACAAGTTGGCGGTAGGCTGAATAAAAACTTTGACAATACACGTTCGACAAATGTCATCTTTGTCTTCCGTGACCACGGCAACTGAAAAGCGGCCGAAACGTCGGATAAACCTAAATAAAATAAATTACCGCGCTTAAAACCGTTAAAACGTAGTTTTATTATGTGTACAAGTCGCGAAAACTTAAGAAAATATTATTAGAATTGTAAGTTGTATCTTTTAAGCAATTGCAGTATGACGTAATATATACTTTCAAATTATAAGTCCTGGTGGCATGCCATTTTTTACTATTATATCATCGTGCAGGAACGGAGCAAGAATACAATTTCCTGCGGCCGGGCGGCCTGTCGTAAAAGGCGACAAACAACCCACAACCAGGTGGTAGGGTCTTTGCCCGACTAGGTGGCCACCACCACTGGTCTAGAGTATGCCGCTATAACAACCTTGAGTTGTGTTCCAGCATTAGTTGCCAGGTTTCAGTCTCCCTTAAGGGGGCAGCAGCGCATATGTAGCACCTTTGGAGCTGCTAATGTCCATAGGCGAGGGTAACCGCTTTCCATCAAGCCGGCCGTCTGCGTGTCTGTTGAACTTATGCAATAAAAAAAATCGTTCGCCATTGGATAAGCATTCTTTATAATGTTAATGGCTGAAAGAAGAATTCAAATCATTTCACTGACAAATATAAATATTTGGTTTTCGTTTTTTTAAGTATCTAAAAATTTTTTATATACGCCGAAAAAGTGTCTATTTGATATTATTAAATTAGAGTCACGCAATGAAACTATAATTTAATGGCAATTACCTTGGCTGTAAAACTTTGAAGCTCTTAGTATTATTCTGGGAACATTAATTGAATTTGTTCCACGTTTTAACGAGTACTAAAAAGTTTGCAAGGTATTTTATATTGTAATTTAGTGACCGGTATTGATCACCTCTAAGGAGGTCAGGTCCCGATCTCATTAACTTCTTAATTAAGGACCGCGAACGTGCTCGGAGCGCTTAATTTTTAAGTCCATCGAATTTGATACTTTGCTTATACATATATTGTATACTACTACTAAGACACGCGTGCTAACTCCCCTACGCTTGATATAAAATTCCCGCGGGATTCCCTAGATACAAAGTATCGTAGCATTTATAAAAAACTGCCCGGTAACGCATCGTATTGCAGCTGTTTGAAGTAGATCCGATCCGGGATTCCCGGGATAAATATATCACATATTTTATTAAATAAAATTTATTGTTGAACAGTGAAATAACCGTATTGGAATTCGTTTTTTTAATCTGGCCATTTCAAATCATTTACTAAAATTCCCGCGGTGTCGCGGGATAAAAAGTAGAGCAGATTTTAAGTCTAAGGATTCGCTGTCGAACAGCGAAAACTCGAACAGCGAGAAGTCGTGGTAGCGTAATGGCTAGCGCACACATCCTAAACTCAAAGGGCTCGATTGTGGCTGGAGCGCATGTACCGCTTAGGCAGTTTCTGTCCTAATGTGCATATTGTTACATTACCATGTGCTAACCACGGGAAAGAAAAGCATCGTTATGCAACCTGCACATCGAGATAACCGACGTGTCAAACTTACCAAGCCGCCTTGGACAAGCGAGGCGGGTATACTGTCCAATCCCCTACAGTGGGTGGGTTGAGCCTAGCAGTGGGACAGTTATGGGCTGTTATTATAATAATAACTATTATTAATTATAAACATAATTATACAGCGAAAACAAAGCGAAGACAAACCGATAAACAGACAAGAAATGTAAAAAATGCATCTGTACCTATTCTCCGCCGTTTATATAGTCTATTTCAGTTGTTTTTTTAATAGCTACAATGTATGTACAGAAGACACAGCATGCTCAGACTTTTTAATATTAGATGTAAGCGGCGCGGTGCGGTGTATAATTTATTATTGTATATGTTTTAATATTAAGTTATTGTATGTTATATTTTTGCGATGACATAACGAATTGACGTGCATGCGTAAAAAGGAATTTAAATATGTTAGGAGAAAAGTAGGAATAGGTCGAAAGCAGGATATATGATGATTTCAACCTGGGCAAAAAGCAATTTTGAATTACACAGCGAAAGGTCGCGCTGTTTGAACAAGCCAATTAGTGTGGTGTGCCGAAATCTGTCGAGGTTTTGTTTGGTATTTATTTTAATTTGCCCGCTCGATAGGTCTATGGTCCATTGGTGGTTTATAGGAAAGTTTTGGTCCCAACGCAATAATTACACGGAACGGGGCGCTTTCCGTTGCGTGGTGCCCCAGTAATTGCTGCGTGAATATTCAGGACAATAGCCGTGTCCAATCAGTTATGGTAATGAACTGCGCATCGATACGCGGTTGTCGATTTCCGGGGTTTCCCCAAACAATCGACACTTACGATAAATTTTGGCGGGTAAATATATGCATATTCCATACACTATGAAATTGCACTCTACAAAATCGTGAGAAACTTAGAGATAACTACCATATATATTTACTAGAGTTTACCCCGCGGCTATGCCGCGGGTTAACCTCTAGTGCGTGTCTCTTGTTTAAAGAGCAAGTGCTACAGGTTATATTATATTACATTTTTATGTATTTGCCCACGGAATATTCACTTCATTTCATATCGCTAATTATATATACCATCCCCCGTCTATCTGTCAACAAAATAAATTACAAAACTTGACCAAAAAGGCCAAAATGGTCTAAATGACCAAAAGACGACAGTGACCGACATGGCTAAAATGACGGAATAGGCAAAAACGATCGAAAAGGCCAAAATAATCAAAATGGTCAAAATGACCAGAGGCCAAAATGAGCAAAAAGGCCAAAATGACCAAATAGGCCAAAATGACCAAAAAGGTCAAAATGACCAAATAGGCCAAAATGATCAAAAAGGCCAAAATGACCAAATAGGTCAAAATAACCAAATAGGCCAAAATGACCAAATAGGCCAAAATGATCAAAAAGGCCGAAATTACCAAATAGGTCAAAATGACCAAATAGGCCAAAATGACCAAATAGGCCAAAATGACCAAATAGGCCAAAATGACCAAATAGGCCAAAATGACCTGATAGGCCAAAATGACCAAATAGGCCAAAATGACCAAAAAGGTAAATGATCAAAAAGGCCAAAATGACCAAATAGGCCAAAATGACCAAATAGGCCAAAATGACCAAAAAGGAAAAATTACCAAATAGGCCAAAATGACCTAAAAGGCCAAAATGACCTAAAAGGAAAAATTACCAAATAGGCCAAAATGACCAAAAAGGCCAAAATGACCAAATAGGCCAAACTGACCAAAAAGGCCAAAATGACCAAATAGGCCAAAATGACCAAATAGGCCAAAATGACCAAATAGGTCAAAATGATCAAAAAGGCCAAAATTACCAAAAAGGCCAAAATGAAAATTATCCCTTGTCCATCCTCAGTATTTAATTTACATACGTGCCGAATTTCAGCCAAATCGGTCCAGTAGTTTTTCCGTAAAAGCATAACAAACAAACAGACAAATATCATTTTATCCCGGAAACTATCCCATTTTTCGGGATAAAAAGTATCCTATGTTCATCCTCGGTATCGAAAATATATATATACTGAGTTTCAGCCAAATCGGTCCAGTAGTTTTTACGTGAAAACGGAACAGACAGACAGACAGACAGACAGACAGACAGACAGACAGAGTTACTTTCACATTTATAATATTAATAGGGAAAAATAATAGGGATGATTGATTGATGAGTCATGTTTTATAAATATTTTTTTTTATGACTTAGTATTTAAGCAGGTAGAGATGGATATATTGTCTTTTGAGGTACCTGGTGGATTTTTAAAAATAATCAAATTGGTTCACCAAAATTTGTTTGTTTTGTCTGTAGTTATGGTTTGTATTTTTGCATGGTTGAGGTACGTATTTTCGATTATAACTTTGTGTCTACGCAACGGATATTTTGCTGTGCGTCGGGGGCACTTGATTGATTTTTTAAAATTTTCACGAAGCAAAGGCACATTCAGTATTTTAAGTTCATATAAGAAGTGAAGGGGAAAACAAGAAAAGAGGTAAGAGCGATAGGATTGAGAAAGATCAGTACCTTGAGTAGCAAGTTCATTATTAGAAATAATATAGATTACTTGTATTTAATAAGTAAAGCGTTAACAGGAGTAAAAACTGAGGACATAAAATCAGGAAAACAGAGCGCGATCTTAAAAGCGAATGCCTAGTATGTAACTGGGGCTTGATTCTAGAACGATAATGAAGACAGAAACGTGATATCTTCTTTATATTTATATACATAAATATAAAGAGTTAAAAATATTAATAGACAGTGATAAAAATATCATCAAAAGTGATAACAGGGGGGGTAGTTATCACAATCAGAATTGCAGATGTCTTAAAGAATTTCCAGATAAAAATGCCAATACGTGTATGTGTGAAGAGAAGAAGATGCAGTAAAATATGAATTTCAAGATCTTAGCTAGTGGAGATCTATCGTTGCTGCCTACCGCTATGGGAAATAGGCGTGATAACATGTATGTTAGTGTTCAAAATTGTAATCTTTACCACTTTCTATTTTACTAATTTTCAACTGAAAACAAAACCGTTACTGAAATTCACAGTATTATATTTCCCAGTGCAAACATTTGGTTCGATCCCTTGGGCGCCCTTCCGCATAACAACACTAAAGTTATCACACGATTCGTTGAGCTCGCGCTAATGAAATTAACCCCCATTTACTCCGGGAACGAAACGCTGGTAATGAGATGTTTCCACTGTAACTACATACGTGTTAGCCGCCAGGAATTACTGACCTCGTAGTCGTTACACAAATGAAAGTCCATAAATGACTATGCCTTTGTGACCGAATATAAGAAACTGCTATGGTTATATTACACCAAAAAGCTGTACATGAAAGTGTTGTTAGGTAATCTAATAAATGGAAGCTGCACTTAATACTAACATCACAATTTTGTTGTAATAAATGTTCACAAAATTTAGGTACAACATACAAATATGATTAAGATACACTTCTTTTTATTGAAGTATAGGTTCATGTTGGACCACAATCTTGCCTTATGTGGAACAAAGATGTGGTCTAGGATGTAGCACGCTTACCTATTCACACGGGACTTGAAGACACCCAGGTTACAGGTATCGAGATAGACAGACTCCGACAATGAGTTCCACTCCGTTGCTGTGCGTATGATGAAGCTAGATGCAAAGCGCTTCATTCTTATAGGTGGAATATCCACCATATATCGCTGCCGCATGCCGGTGCGTCTGGTTGTCCGATGATGGAAGGGAAATGGCGGACTCTATTATCAATGTAATGTTGTGAACATATATTCAAAACATATCAGACAGGATAATATACGATAAGTATCTATAACCCAGAAAAAATGTAAAGAATGGATTACTAGTAAATGGCTTTAATTACTTGTTTAAGTATCTTAGATATCTGTAGTTATAGAAATGGACCAAAAAATATATAAATTAACTTAATTGTCACACGTTATGTTATAATACGTAACTTTATAATTGGTAAAAATATGAAAATACCTTTTATATTTTTTAAGTTGAGTATCCTAGATCTCTGTACTTTTCTTTTTGTTATTATTTCCTTGTTTATTTATTACTTTTACTATTTTTCTGACATTTGTAGAGGCTTATAAATAGCTTCTCTTTATCTAATTGCTTATCTAGTTTCTTTTATTTTATCTGTTAGCCCCCTAAATAAAATAAAATAAAAACGTTACTGATGAAAAATATTGTACAAGTTCATTCCTTTTTTAAAGTTTTTTTGGCCCATTTCCATAGAAAGTGAAAGAAACTCGTAAAATTGAACCTGCGTAAATTCGACTTTAGATAAAAGTTAAATTTAATTTCGTCTATATAATTATAAAAAAAAACTTGTTTGTTTACTAGCCATAAACATAAAAGTTTACAAAATTGAGTATTCTGAAATCGTCACGCACACGATACAGTTTTACTAAACTTTTAACACGCTTCTGATTCACTAGGCTTGAACAAAGAGCTTTTAGAGCGTTCACAAGTCTTTCTTCGAAGCATTAAAGTTGAACCTTACTTTCCAAGCTGAATGCTAATAATAACTTTTTCGTAGTTCTTTACGTCGTATGGTTCAGTTTGAATTAATATAAATCAATTTATAAATAGTGTAAGTTGCATCGATCTATAGATTCTATCACTCGCTCGGAAAATAACATTTGGACTACCTGCAAGTAGTTTGTTATATACCTATGTATGTTATATATAATATGTATATGACACTTCCGATATATTAAATACACAGAGTATTTAATATATGGGAAGTGTCATGTCACTAGACCAGGCTTGTTTTTAAAAGAATCATAGGTTTAATATATTCTATTTGTTTACAGTTAAACATTCATTTGTGCGATTTCAACATTTTTATTAGAAGTTTAGTTTCTATGAACGTGATTATGTAAGCGACAAAAAACCAACTTCAAATTATAATATTTTTTATGGCCTTATCTTTCTCTCTTTTTTGCTTTCATTCACGTAATTAATACTCGTATAGTAGAATTTATCCTCTTCTATAATATTATAAAATTGTAAAATTGAGGTGGATGTGAAGAGGTGCATGCATTCCGGCTAGGATTCGAACCCACGCCCTTTGAGTTCGGGACGCGTGCGTTAGCCATTACGCCACCACGACTTATATTCTCATAATTTACTCCTCTATATATTGTCTTAACCTATAATTATTTTGACATTTGGACATCTCCAATGTGTAATCGCCAACTCCTTGTCGAAATACTAGAGTATGGGCTCAGAATATGTATAATCAAAGTCTAAGCGGTTTAGGCTTTATAAAAGTTAACATTATTTAGTTCAATAATATTCTATATTTATTGAGGCTGTAAGAGCTTTGAAACTGTTTCACAATAAGATAACAAAAGTTTGGACGTAGCCGAATAATGTATTTGAGATCTAAAGATCCATGACCAACGGAGCGTGAGTAAAAAAGAAACATTTTTGTAAACTCACTGAAACGGAAGTGAAGCTCTTTGAAGGCAGATAATAACATTTCAGGCGCAGACACCACTGTCAGGCCTATGTACAAGATTTGGTAGTTAGAACCTATTCCCAAAGTTACACGACACAATCATTACGTACATAATTTTATAGAAATTTAGATTAGCCCTCTCTGGTAGCTGTGATGGCATAAACTTCTTAAATATAGCGGGAAATCGATCAGTGAGTAAAATAGTTCAACATATCATTTTTTGTATAAAGACGAAAGAAACGTAAATTCATAAGCAACACTGCATCGTCACCAGCCAAAGGCAGTCCAATGCTGAACGTATCTCTTCCGAAGTCTACGCCACGTATCTTGTTAGTTCACTTCTGATTTGCAGCAATCCCACGAGATATTTAAAATGGAATGAATTAAAACTTTAAATATTAGACTAAAATTACTACTTTGGTATTTTTGATAAAAACAATATTTTGTGTTAATACAGAATGGCTATAATCAAGTGGTTAAAATTTTATTGAAACTCTTTAAATTAAACCAAAAAATTATGTAAAGAAATAAGATATCAATATTTTACTTTTCCTAGAAAAAAAATAAAATATTAGCATAAACACGAGTGCAGCTAATGAAATTATTTTAACGTGAATGTAAACTAGTTCTACGAAAGAGAAAACTATATGTTCAAGTGTTTATCTTCCAACAACTGTCCTGAAACTTATCGCCCGACATTCAGAATAGGTGCAAAGGTAGTAAGCGCCCAAGGGCGTTTGTTCTGTCGGCCTTATCGCATAGCGAGGCTTATCCGAATATATGTTTGGCCGGTGTACCGTTTCACTTTAGTAATTATAATGTATGGATAATGTCACATTTACTTAAAGTAAATGTGATGTTTGAAGAATCAAAAGAAATAAAAATATTATATACTAGCTGTACTCGGCAGACCTTAAAAATAAAAATCTAAAACCCGATTGCAGCACCACTTACCTCATTTAATTGTTAGTCTAAACCATTCACAAACACATTTGAAAAACTCACAAAATACATCAAAATCGGTCCCACCGTTTAGGAGTTTAGCGGCGCCACCTACCGCGTCCAATATTGAATCTTAACCATTCCAGGACTCACTTGAACACATACAAAAATAATTTCACCTAAATCCTAGAACCTATTATTATTATTTCTATTTATTTTGACTCACCTTTTAAACTTTCCTTGGACTTCAATCATTTCAAAACCAAAATTAGGCAAATCAGTTCAGCCGTTCTCAAGTTTTATGAGACTAACAAACGTCAATTCATTTTTTATATATATTTATTTATTGATAAATACATATAACTTTTTTATATTGTTTTAAATAAACTGAAACTCAATAACGAAAATTATATATAAAATATAATATAGTTTTACTTCTTTAAATCATGTATTACGTGCAGAAACCTCTACGTCTCAATTACATATATTCATACACAAAACCCTAGTTAAACAGTGTTACGTATTCACACATGGCTAATAAATAATGTGAGTGCGGTTTGCCTACCAGTTTCAATTTAACTTTCGGCCCGACGAGAGTAGTCTGGAAGCGAGTAATGTCACGTCATAAAATTATAGCAAGTTTCCCGCTTCTGAGAGGGGTTAACGTTTTGTAGTACTTTGGAATTATTTTATAGGGATGGTGTTATATTCGAATGGATTTGAGGACGATGTGTATGTAAAAAAATAGACAGTAATATTATTCGTATAACAATATATTAGAAGTCATTGAATTATTAATCTATGAATTTAATGCTTATGAAATAAGTGGGCAATCGCTAAACTATTTTTTTATATTTTGAATTTTAACTGTACGATTTAAGTTAGAATATTTATTTAATACTGAACTAATTACATACCTCGATTTTTCTATTATTTAGTGTACAATTTAAAAGTTATCAGCTTATGTATCAATTTAGACTAAGAAAAAAAACTGAAATTATTTTTGTCATTTTACATATTTACATTAATACAGTCATACATACATTTTAGTGCATAATAAATTTATTAAAAAAACTGGTTCTATTCTGACATTACGATAGATCTGTAACTGTATTGAAAATTCGTTTTATTTAAAAATGTGTCTAATACCGTTTAAAGTATTATAGTACAGTAGTTCGCAAATATATAGTTTATTATACATGACTACTTTTTTTAGATTTGGTCTTTAAGCATATGCTCGTATATATTTGGTTATTAGAAGCAAGCTTCGTAAAGATTGAAGATTTTGTATACATTTTGTACGCCATTTTCTTTTTACTAAATATAATTTAAATCTGACCTTAAATAGTAGATATATTTATTTATACTAAGAAAGTGTCCCATAATACTTTCCTTATTGTCTCTATTAAGGAGAAGACACTTCGTTCGTGTGTTCTTTATTAATGTTAAGCATATTTCACTTCACCTCACTTTGTCTTGATACATATAGTTTTACAACACTAACTTAAAAAGTTTGGTCCTCTTGAGTCTTCTTACTAGGTCTATGTTATCGAGGAGCTGGTTATTCTTGACACTCACATGGTGATGAAACCGTTACTCGACAGCTCCAGCGTGTTTATTAATTGTGCCAGCAAAGAGGTCAATTTTTAGATCCCGATGGAGATCGTCTGGTTTAAAACACCAAGGTGCGTTGACGATAGCCTTAAGTATTTTATTTTGGAACCTTAGTATTATATTTACATTGGTTGGCTTGGTGCAGCCCCATAGATGTGTCCAATAAAACCACACTATCATTAGGATTTGTTTGTTTAGAAGTATTTTATTTGATATCGACGGAACAAAACGTTTTCCTAAAAGCCAGTACATTTTCTTGTAGCGAGGTCTATCGCATGGCGTTTTTTACATATGAGCTTTCCAGTGAAGCTTAGTGGCTAATATCATACCCAAATATTTGGCTGTGTTTTCATATGGTATAATCTCGTCATTTATGTATACTAGATGATAGATCGTTTGTTGGTAAAATCAATATGAATATGGATTTAGGTTAATTTAATTTTATTCGCCATCTTTTCGTCCAATTATAAATTGTATACACGTGTACGTTATTTGATGAAAAAACGCTATTTGGCAATGCAGATTTATCCGGCTAGTGCAGGTAAACAATGGCTAAAAGCCGAAAGCCGCATCGGAATTAAGCCCATTACGGCGGGACCGCAACAATCGGACGATGTTTCCTGTGTAATGCACCGGCCGACCGCTCCGCACGCACTCCACACCGCACCGCGTAATCCGACGAGCTGGTTTTGTAACTTTAATGTAATACGGTAATTACTGTAAAATGTAAAATATTTAAGAAATATTATTTCAATAATTTGGTCTCTAGTTAGGTATCTGTTAGCGTGGTTCAGGAAGGTTCCCAACTGGCAGTGATTTGGGACTCACATATTATTATAATTGTGTATGCTAAGCTATATATATATTTATGTTTAAGTCTTCTCTACAGAAACATGTTAATATGATTTTTAATTATCTGAAATATTTTTGTTCATAATTAATAGTCTGGAAGAATTTAGATTTTACTTAGGGAAACCTTTAAGTACTAGTATATCACAGCCATTTTCCTCAAGAATTACGATGAGTATATAAATTGAATTTAGTAGATAATACGCCCATTTCTTATGAAGCCCTCGATATATATCGAGGGCTTCATAACAAATGGGCGTACAGACAAAAGTACAGTGTTAAAGGGACAAAATTGTGAATAAAACATAACTAGTTGATTGTATAAGGCTGAAATTTGGAATACCCTTCTATTTAGATACACTTGCATACTGGTAAGACTTTATAAATTGTAACATTACATAGATTATAGTAAATAACAAAACAAAATGCATTTTTGTATATACGTCCATTTGTTATGAGGCCCTCGATATGTGTGCGTATGTGTACTCGTATGAGTGTATGCTACAATACAAAATGCTGTAGTAAAGCGAAAACAAAATCGTGAAGAAATCACTGCATATAGGAGGAGTACGGGGAAGTATTATTATTCGTAGCTATAAATTTAAATCCATCCAGGTAGATAACCTCAACATGATACATAAATGCGAGATGATATAAAAATTAAGGGTTCATATGTTTTGCCTTTAAGGCGTGTCAATTTTACTTGAGTTTACTAAATACTACAAATACTACGAGCCTGTTATGTAAGCAGAAAACAAGAAATGTATTAACAAAAATAAATGTCAGCAAATAGGCTAATACTATTTGCTTTCTAAGTGTGAATGAAATAAACAATTACGATTGGTCCAATTCTTATCTTCTTATCGAAAATATACTTATCGACATCCGAGTTTTCAATCCCGGTAGCGTTTGGAGCGTTTGCTTACCTATTTTTTCTTCTCCACGTCTTCGGAGTCTCGTGTTTTGATGACCTTCGAAATTACATTGGTTATAAAAATATATCATAAATGTAACTTTTCATGACCAATTACTTTACTTCCACTAAAGCAAACTTTAAAACCTTATCCTGCGAAAACGAATTCTCCTTTTGTATTATAAAATTCATATAAACATTGAATCTGAATTACTTTCACGTTTCTTATTAATATAGATTACTGTCGGATTTAAGAGCTGATAAAAGTCCATTACCATTAAATAAGAAACTATGAATTAAATAAGTAAGTATGAATAGTGTATATAATTATTATATAATGGGAAAATGTGTATTATTCTTCAACACAATAATAAACTAAATTAATTGTCTTATGAGCTACCGGTGTCCGGCCAACATTATGGTCACGTAGCACCGTAGCTATGTAACGTCGTAGCATAGCTACGACACCGCTACGCCCCGGAGCGGCCGGCCATGACAAATTACCCCCGTCTCTTGTGTGCTGCGTTAATTTTGTGCTGTAAATAGCAATGCCAATTAAAATATTATTTGCTTCGTTTATTTACACGACATTGCATGTATCTGGTTTTTATTTTACTCAGACGTATTAATAAGAGCAGACTATTTGCTGACTGCTAACTAATCTATATAACAGAAGATTATTTAAATCAAATATTTAATGATAGTTTATATATTAAATATAATTTAATATTTATATTACATGAAGAAAGAAAAACAGAGTCTTCGTCGCCAGTTTAGTTAATAATTTCTTTTAAGGTTGTCTGGAAGAGTTCTCTTTTAAAAGTAATCTCATTATGTATTTTTTATAATTGTTTATTTTGGTCAGCAGTAAAGTGTGTTAAAACTGTCGTGTGAACAGGTATAATATATATAATATAGCTCAAACACGAACTTACATAATATAACAAAGGTATCTTGAGTTTTTTATAAGATAAAAAACTTTTTTAGTGTCACGCCGGAAACAGATAATGGATAATGATGCAATGGTTGACTGTTATTAGTATGAACAGAATATTTTAATGACAACAATATATCTGAGTAAATGAAAAGTACTTAAATCAATTGTCAACAAATTTAACCATATATTTTATTAATTTGACAAATGTGAATACAGCCGTTATTAATACTTTAACTATGTGATTTTATGACTATCATCTAATAAGTATATAACTCTTACAATAATTCAAATCGGATTATACAAAATGTAGGTTAATTTACAAACTCAAAAAGACAACTAAAATAATTTCGTAATCTATATGAAGACAGTTAATTGGAATTGAAAATAAAAAATAAAATATGAATGCAACACTAAGCGAAATAAAAACAAAAATCAAACGACAATCAAAACAATAGGACTCGATGCAACAAAGTTTACGTCGGTCCCTATTGATCCATCGGGCGTGGACTAAATATAAAGTTCAATAAAAGTCCCCCATACGATAGAAAGTCCCGGATTTATCGAACTAACCCCATGTAAATAAATAAAGTGGAAGAGCATGCATTTCTTATGAGAAGTAAGACGCCGTAGCTGGAGCGGGTTACAAAAACTATCGATTTCAGTGGGAACATTCTTTAACTCTTATTAACGTTATGAATTTGGCAGACTCGTTTACTAGAATTAAAACACAGACTGGCTGCTATTTAGGGTAAGGTACATTTTGAAACCAAGTTTCCGTTATTTACTCTGATCTGAGTGTTCAAGTTCAGCCCCAGCATTGTCCATTGATAATTATCCTAAAAAGAAACGTAATTTACGTTTAGTTTGTGAATATATAATGTGATTCTTTGTAGATTTATTTATGCCTTATAATGCTGCACTTTTATCATTGTTGGAGGTGTTATTCTAACGATATCTTTATACGGATTCTTAAATTTTTATAGGAAGTTAATAGTAATTACGGGCAACGCTTACGGGCTAACCTCATTCTTGCAGAAAATGAATAAATAATAAAGGTGTTATGAAGTCTATTGTACTTTAAATAACATCACGATATTGTTACGTGAGAGCATGGGTACGTACATGGGATTGTAACATAACACCAGTTTTTAACTAAAAGTTTTTATTGACTTACACAGCCGTACGTGAGTTTTCTCCGCAGGGTTGCCCTACACGCACAACTCCTACACTAAACTGACCACTAAAATTTTCACTAACCTCGTCAGTGTCTTTTTTTAAGCTTCTCTTCCAAGTCTTTCGTATCGCAATTGTCGCTTCGTTGTCTTGAACCAAACTCAAACTGCCCAGTATACGCGCCTTACCCTAATTACGAGTATATACCCGGAAGAATCTTCTTTTCGTTATCTTCTACCGTTTTCTAAAACTTCTTAAACCAACTGGATTGTTCTACGTCAAATATTTTACCTAAATCTAAATATACATAATTGAGTTCCACGTATATAATGAATGACTCATCACGACATCTCAGGAACTATATAATACCTATAGACTTAAAATTTGGCATGGACCTTCCTTTCGCCAAGTAGGGGTCAGAACGGATTTTACGGCACGCGAAGTGGGCGGGTATCAGCTAGTTTATGTATAAATGTGGCTTATGATATAAATGTATTACTTAGTAAAGAACTATTAAATATTCATAATAAGATTTAAAAAGTATTTTAGATCGGAAAAAATATTTTGGTCATGCTATCTATAATCGCGTTAAAACTACCAAAGTATACTAGCTGTGACTGCGACTTCGTCCACGTGGTTAATTTTTGCGAAACTCTAAAAATAAAAAAGGTACTCCTTATAACATCAGCCATCTCCCAGTGGCTGTCTCATCAAAATCGATCCAGCCGTTTCTGAGATAAGCCAGAATATCCAGACAGACAGACAAAAATAAAAAATAAAATATAAATACAAAGCTGTCATATTGACATTATAAACAAACACTTTAATTGTATGTTGTTATTAAATTGCCTTATTCAAAATCAATTGCCATGGACATTGGAGTTCTTCTGAACCTTATATTAATACTCGTATATAGCTGAGGAGTTTGTTTGCTTGTACGCGCTAATCTCAGCAACAACTGGTTTGATTCGAAAAATTCTTTCAGTGTTAGATAGCCCATTTATCGAGAAAGGCTATATATAATCACGCTAAGACCAATGTGAGCGGGGAACCAATAAAGAATGTTTCAAAATTGGGGTCTTCTTAACTTACTTTTTTTAAGAACTATTCCACACGAACGGATTAGCTGGCAAAAGCTAGTGAAGAATATGTGTATGTGTAAACTATGTGTTTACAGTGAATCGAAAAACTGTAAATTATTTTCCCTCTCACACCTTTATTTACGAAGCTAAATTTCATTTCCTAACAACATCTGAGTGGCTATGAATCACACGCGTTAAGCTGTTTTTGGCTGCATTTTTAACTGAAATGTCGTTGGTCCTTGGTTCCACTGCGATTTATCTAAGTCGTAAGTCCAATCAGATTAAAGTACATTTAACTGTCGGTAAAAGTTCAATTTGGGGAAACCGGGAAAAGAAATATGGCGTCAGGTAGCGGGGATTCAATTCAATCAGTTCCCTTGGTGCTTTTCGATGTGATTTGATGAGATTGTTGGAAAAATCAGAATAGAAAAACTTGCGTCTTCGACGTCGGCTAATGGAAATGCTGTGTTGCTGTCGTGTGCCGTCGCCGAATGTGCATCACATAAATACAATCGAAAATAAACATTTACATGTAAAGGGTTTGAATAAATTTCAAGAGTTTTAAAAACATACATTATTTATTCCAGGTTCGATTCCTGGTATCGTAAATTTTGGAAATAATTTTTTTCCATTATTTACTATATAGTCTGGGTTCGGCTAACTTACTTAGCTTGGGAATATACAACTTGTGTGTTTATCTGCCGATTATTATTGCTTTTATTTAATATTTTATTATTTAAAATATTTTTAATACTGTTACGCCGACAAAGACAAATTCACACCTGCTTATCTCTAGAAACCCATTTTATTACCTTTCGGCATTTGGACTTCTTTTGTTTACTTTACGTTTGAAATTTGTGATTAAAAAACAGCCCATTGTGTATTGTAATCTTTTATGGCAGTCATTAGCCAGGTGTGATTCTAGGAAATTCGGTTCATACGGCCGGGCAGACATATTGCATCTGTGCAGTATAAAACACTGCCTCGATTGATGGAGGAGGCCGTGGAGCGATAACCACAAGCAAATAAAGACGTGAGTACTACAATCGGGAATCTTTTAGGGAGGGACTTTGCGCCTTTTATGGAATAACGACCTTCTGACCGTAATGCAGGTTGCAGTTTGGACTTATTTAGTTCGGTTATATTTGTACCAGTGTTATACGTGTTATATATTTGTATAGTTCTAATAAACTCTATAGTAATCCTAGCGGCATTTTAATTCGAGTCCTACAACTCGTAACAATACCGAGTCCGTTAAAACCTTATAAAATGTTACTAACATAATTAACAGAGTTAAACGACATACATAATATAAAGTACTGACTATAAACATTAAACAAATGGTATCTTTTAGGTAATACTTTAAACCGTTTATGTTCTAGTATCGAATGAATTATAGTATCGTTTCGATCAGAACTGAAAAGATCGGACATCAAAAAGGCGTGGTTGGCAGGCTGGTCGATTTGTCAACATCATTGCGGTTATCCCACTGGCGTTCAAATAAATTGGATGGGGTTTAAAGGTGCTTCAATGTATTTGCTAACAAATGAGCCCCAGCTTACATTGACAAAGCACATAAAAATGTTTAGCTAAAAATTGTTTCTCTAGAGCAAATGTAGATGAATTATAATTCATTTGTTATTTACTTGTTGTATCTTTATAACTATTATAAATTTGTAAAGTTATTTCTTTGTATTTAAACTTCTTCTAAACACCTGGACCGATCTCGATGAATTTTATTTGTGTATATTTGAGTAGGTTTCCGGATAGTTTAGATTTAAAATTAGACGCGATAGACGGCGCCCTTGAACTTCAATTAAATAAAATATATTAAAAAATAAATAGAGTAAAAAAATACAAATGATTTCAATTTCGATCGATAGAAAGCGTTGCAGGCGTACGTAACCACAGTCAAATATTTGCATTTGGAAAACTTAAAAAATACTATGATTATTTAAATTACATTTCACACACATTTCTTATTATTTAAGACCTAAAGAATTGTTTTGATAATGAAATGCTATATTATTATATGCAGATTATTCAAATGATTAAATCTATTTATCATTATTGTATTATTTTTAATTAATGATTTGCTTGACATGTAATATTATTATGACATCTAATTTATTTAATTATTATTATAAATCTTTTCAATATAGATATAGTTCTAAGATATGAAAATGGCACGCCTAATAACGCAAAATATACTGAAACAATGCTAAAAAACACATATTTCTAGCAATAAATTATTATTCTATTCTACTATATTCATAATAAATATAATTTACATAAAACTAAAGTTGATAATTTAATTTACACGCTGATATATCAACTGTATGTTTTTCTCAAAACCTATCCTTTGTATTATGTTACAGACAAAACACGGAGCACAGCGTCCATATCGCGTTGTGTATGGGTATTAATTCAGTGCTGAAACATTTAGACCACGTAGCAACCCTTCGGCCACGGATAGAGTCCCCTCTACATGTGTTCTGAATGCGATAAGTATACTGTTTGTATATGGTACTTGTTTTTGTTGGTAAAGTGATAGTGAAGTGTGTTTTTGTACTAGCCAACTAGATCTACACATATTAATATAACAATCTAAATGTAAATTAAACTTAACTTTTAAAAATTCGTTAGTAAATCTATTTTATTCGAATAAAACTAATCATGTAAGTCTGATTTATAACAAATTATAAATATTATGCAGTCATGTTTAATTAAAAAGTAAAATAAAAACTTCAGTAGTATATTTGTAACGGCTCTGTTACAAACTCTGTTGCTGTGTAACAGTTACAATTCAGCAGAAAATGTAAGGGACTAACTAAGGGAATAACTTATAATCGTGAAACTGTCGCCAGTCTTCTCCCTTTTCGCTTCTAGTTCGGTAGCATACTGAGTGCAAATTTAAGCTATTATTTTACAAAATAACTAGCAAGTTCGGCAAAGATAGTCCTGCTCTGAGAAATAAATATCTACGTCCTGATTGCAGGGCCACCTACTGAGTTCAATTTTTGGATATAAACGGGGTCAACCCACAAAAACCAGGGTCCCACAAAATCGCACTACAAAAAAAATCAATTTTACAATCTTTTAGGAACCGGAGCTCAGTGACAGACAGACGAACAGAAGAAATATATATAAAGAATATTTATTTCATTTTATATCTCCAATTCTACCCGACACGCAAGAGTATAAGTAGAGTCAGAGGTTAGTATATACCATCAGGAAATTACCTAATAACCGCAGTGGTTCATCTGAACAAAAATTTTTTGCCACTGAAAGTACCTGGCACAGTTTTATGTAAACCCATAAGTTGGCCGTCATCATTTGTCCCCGAAGCGCTGTTACCGTCTGCCTCGGCGTCCTACGACCATATCTTAGCAACTGCAGGAACTTTACAAATGAACAATTGTAGTCATCCCATTGTCCCCGTGAGTCCGTTTCCATCTTATCTGGGTCAACCAAGTTTTAAATGTAGCTTAATTAAGTGTTGTTGTTTATCAGTCGTGTGAGAGAAGTTATAGTTTAGTCAGTCGAATATACGACGGAGCTTACCTGAACAAAGCGTCAAATGAAGTGAAGCAATTTATACACTTAATGGGTAAACTTATGTTGTCGTGATTTCCGTCTGTGTGGGCAATAGTATTGTATCAAGTGCAAACTATCCCAGCTGTATTATTGCGTACTAATTCGATTATTTAAATTCTCATAACGCACTACAGTGCGATCGGCTTTCTTCAGTTAGATTTACTCCGAGAGGTTACGCTTTGGTTTACATATTTTGATGGTTGGGGTATGTAAATTAATAAACGAACTTGTATGTGGTAAAAATAAATGTTTTTTGGCTATAGATATTTTGTCTGAACTAGCTGTAAAGTCTGTTTTTTATATTAACTTCTGGTTGTAGAAACCTTAATTGAAATTGGTTTTAGTTATACTCCGGTTGTTTATTTACTTTAATAATAAATTGTTAAGTGTGATCAATTAAATTATGAGCTGGATGTTATATAAACTAACAATCTTCAGAATAATTATCAGATATGTGCAATTTGTTAAAATTTTAAACAAACAACAATAACAAAATGATATTCAACCTCATTTCCTTCGGCCATGTCACGTTTCTATAGAAGTTGTATACCAAATGCAATAATGATATGACGGCAGGTCCACATCGAGGATTTTGATTTGAATATAACTTGCAATTCTTTTAAGAAGGCCAATATAAAATTTCAATAAATAAACCAATTATCTTTGTAACTAAACAGCCTATCTACTGTACTCTAGCGATAAAAAAACAATAGTAACACTGTATAGTGATAATATTTTTTTAAAATTATTACATTAAAAAAAATCTTAATTAAGATGGAATATAATAATCATCATAACAATAAAGTACACAATATAATCATCCGACGCGCAAGAGATCCTCTTGATTTACAAAAGATTAATATATTCGCCAAAATGAATTATGTATAAACTATTGTCTCGTACGAAAGCGGGGCACAACAAAAACACGGTCGCGTGTAGGTAGTTGGTAACTTACAACAGGAATTACGTATCTACTTACACGGCCTGATCAAGTACACCTGACTAGCAATAACAATAGTCAGAGTATAAGACCCATATTTAAAACAATCACAGTCATGTTTAAGATAATTACTCAGCTATAATAGAAAGCATCACACCCCTCGACACATCGCGTATTTGAGAATATTTTGGTTAAGATGGATAGCTTCAGAATATTGTTGTAGGATTCGGGAATTAAATGAATTTCAGAATATCTTTAAATAGGACTTATCGAATTTATGATCCAATCGGGTAACATATAACATTTTATCAACTTCACGCATAAACTGGGCTTTATATGGGAGCATTTGTTTTCTATATATAATTATGAAGTAAACACAAAAACTTACTTACCAAAAACCTAAATATGACTTTTCATATTATTTTTAACTTACAAAATTATGGATTATCTACACAAATTTTCGTTCCCAGTTTCACCTGGAAGGTTATCTTAAAGCAAAAAACATATATTTCCTAGGATTACAATGTAACTCCTTGTAAATTTCATTAGGATCCGTGCCGCTGTTTAGCCGAGAAAAGATAACATACACAGCTTCTTACATATTTATTATAAGTATGAATTGATGATATTTTAAATCCTTAAAATTTTAATAAGAATTAACAAAATCAGGTAATATTACAGTATTTGAGACAATAAATAAAAATAAAAAAGGCACTCGTATGATCCGTTTTAGTCAGATGGATGGATTTCTTCATCAGATAGTTTGGTAAGGTGGTAAGATTTAGCTGTGTAATGCGCCACAACATTACCGAGAGTTCCACAACAAACCGGAGGATTTGCGGCCGAGTTGCCATGCTCCACGTTTACTTTATACTACCTATCACCACTGTTTGAATTTATAGTCCTTTTGAAACTATTACTGAATACACGGGACTTTAGGCCACTGATACTCACTAAACTTATTTAGGTTGGAATATATTATTTTAATTTATTCTTGTTAGCGTTTATTTTGAAATACATAGCTTTTTTATTGCAAGAGTTCAGCAGACACGCAGACCGCCTACTTGATGGAAAGCGGTTCCCATCGCCTCTGGACATTTGCAACACCAAAGGTGCTACAAATGCGCTGCTGCTCTCTTAAGGGTGACTAGGAACTGGTCTCTAATGCCGGAACATAAATCAAGGTTGTTACGCGGCATACTCTAGGCCAGGAAAATACTCTACCACCTGGCTATGGGTTGTTTTGTTACCTCTTACGACATATCCGCCCGACCGCAGGAAATTGTATTCGTTCTCCGTTCCTGCAGCTTCTTTTTTTGCTAATAATTCTTATAGAAACTTATTTAATATGTAAAACAGGAACATCCGATGAGATTTTTACTACTATTGAAGTGGACGTTTCTTGCTGTTTTTTATTTGGTAGATAAGAAATAAAAAAAAGCGAGACAAATCAATCAAGACCCTTTACCGTGTTACAAAACTTCGTATCATACTTTTATAAAGTTTTGACGTCACAACCATAACCAGCAAGTAGCGAATTAATCAGTATATGTGTCATTTACTCAATTGACCCAGAGAGTTGAACGACTTAGTCATCGTTTTTGAAACAATTTAGCACTACAAAATTAGGTGTCTTGTGCCTATAAACTACTCTTATACAACATAATGTTGTAATAAAAGACATTATTCTATTGAGAGTATTATCATAAGCTCGTTGGCTTTTATAACCACTCACACATTAGAGGATTACAAGTGAAAGCTTTCTCCGTCTCTAAGAAGAGCTGTAACCGGCTTTTTGACCCTTCCACGGACATAAATAGGTAGTCGAATTATCCGGGTACGAACGTCAATGCAAAATTATAACAACACAACCATAAAGGAAGGAACTAGTTTCAAGACAAAATTAAGGATTAGATGAATGACTGTCCACTTTCTTTTAATAATATAACGACTCATTGACTCTTCAGGTGACCAGAAGGCTGGTGCCTACCTCGGCCAACGGATCAGTATGGCGATCCAGCGAGGAAACGTAGCCAGCCTTCTGGGCACCTTACCCATAGAAGACGGTGATCTGGGCTCAGTATTCTAATTATAGTCTTAAGGGACTATGGGTAGAATACAATACAAATCAGTTCAGTTTTCTTACATTGTATTCAATAGCATGTAATTTTATAATTGTTTTAATAAAATGTTAATAATTACTAAGGAATATATTAATATTATAATCATTATATTATTATTATACATTATTATTATTATAATTATTATAATCAATAATATAACTTTTATGCAACCGCCAGATAACAACACACTGTATATCCCCAAGTTAAGTACCTTACTCTTGTATTATGGACTATGCCTACTGTAAATATATTCTATAAATCATACTAATATAATATATAATAATAATATATATTATAATATAATATAATAATTATAAAGCTGAAGAGTTTGTTTGTTAGTTTGTTTGATTGAACGCGCTAATCTCCGCAACTACTGGTCTGATATGAAAAACTCTTTGAGTGTCAGATAGCACGTTTATCGAGAAAGGCTATAGGCTATATATCATCACGCTAAGACCAATAGGAGTGGAGCACCAATGAAGAATATTTCACAGTCGTGGGGTTTTGAAAACAAATTCCACGCGGACCACGTCGCGAGTACAGCTAGTATTTTATATATTGTATTGTAAACAAATAAAAAAGTATTATTAATAAACAACATGTAATTATGCCATCTGTGAGGTTGAACAGGCTTAGTCTTTGCAGACCTGCCTAACTGCTACGCTAAGGCTCCAGGTTTGATTCCTGGCATTCAAATTTCGGAAATTAATTTAATCCGTTACTTATTATGGTCTGGGTGTGTGGGTCCGGCTCCAGAGTAGTTTGTTGAATATTACCCATAACACAAGTGTAATTTGCTTAATTACGGGATATACAATTAGTGTTTGTCTGCCATTTTTTTTAATATATAAAAGATTATTAAGGGTCGATCCCAGACACCCAGACCATAGTAAGCAACAGAAAGTTCGTTTACGAAATTTATCGTACCAGAAATCGAACCCGAACCCTCTGCCTTCCAGTAAAGTTGGTCAGCAAAGTATTCGCCCTCTCAACTACAAACGCCGTAAAATTTTAATCAATTAATCAATTGAACGATATTCTTACATTATTAAATTGATTGGAATGTCGTAGCCGAATTTATATACTGGCTAATGATGAGAAATGGACATAAGAAGTTCTATAACATTCGTATAATGACAATCTATTTAAACTAAAAACTATAGTAAAACTATAAGCAGCTAAATTTACTAAAGGTAAGTTTAGTTTTAAAAGAGCTTAAAGCATCCCTAAAAGCCAGCATTGTTTGTAGTGAAGACCAGAACTCCCAAAATACACCAAAGTTTGTTAAACAAATAGAATTGGGTTTGATAATCAGAACCCGACCATATTTGTGTAGGCAAGTTTACTAACGCACGCCTCACGTGAGAATCAAAGTGTTCACAGGTAGTTGTGGAAAATGGCTTGTAAATAATAAAAGGATTTCGGGTGTACGCGAAGGGTATTTTTCCTTACATTTTCCTCTAGACGTCTTTTGACTAGTCAATTTTGTCTGTATACAATACAAAAAAAATATTTAAACTAAGTCACTTAGTAGAGTTGGTGATGGTAGACCGCGACGTAAAGACGTCAGGTAAAAAGCATCTCAAATACACGTGCTTCTATAAAGAGTTTAATAAAACTAGATAAAATGAAAGTTATTTGCCAGGATAGTATCACGTGGAGATCCATATTCTCTGCCTACCCCATGGGAAACTGGCGTGATAATGCGTATGCAAGTCACTTATCGTTAATTGTTATTGATGATCAAAGACATATTTAAGAATCATATGATATATGATTCTTAAATAAGTCTTTGATCGAATGTGCGTATTGTTAAACGTGCTGATGTGATATTAGTGATGTATGAAACCTGCTAATCCACTTTGAATAAGCCTAGTCCATTTCAATGTGACCGATACAGAATAAGCCTCATAGAGTCCATTTTCATAAAATCTCTGTCGAGTTAGAAAAATAATTCAAAACCACAGGAGATTTAGGCGTTCGTGATAAAATATATATTTTATTATTAAATCTTCGAATCATATAATGATGACCACTCCCAAATGGCTCATAATAGACCACAAAACCTTCATAGTACAAACATTATAATATCATTAGGTAGATATATTTAAATTGCATAGATTAGAAGCTGGTACAACTTTAAACTTACAGTAAAAGTGCAATAAAACTAAATAAGAGAGCTGTATGAGACTTTGTATATTTGAAAAACAAAGTTGTTCAGCGAAGCAAAATTGTTAGAAAACTTAAAAGCTGGTTAGAATAAAACATACGGGACAACAATCTTACTAAAAGTCTCTAAAATGCATTGTATTTTTTTGCTTTGAGCTTGCTCTCTGAGAATAGAACTGCTACACAATTACGCTTTGAGGGTTTCAAGCGACATTTTATTTATGTTTTCATTTAACTATAAAACATTGTATCTGTAAAAATGACTAACAAGGGAACAAGTAAGCTATTTAGCAAAATAATCTTGATTATTTTTTCAAATATGACTTCGTAGGGTTTATGTATCTAGTCAGTATAAAGTATCTGTGATAAATAATATTCATGATAATCTTCAAGCATTATTGTACAAGAAAACAGTATGATCTTATAGCCTCACATCCTACTGCCACCTGAATTATAGTGCAGGTTTTTGACTAATGCCCGTTTCCGTCAATAACTTCAAGAATCTTACTATTATTTTAATCATGTAGACAAACAAACAGATGAGTCACTCTATAGTAAGTAATGTTAACGTCACCTACGGATATCTGCAACACTGAAACAGCTGACGCGTTGCGTACCTCGTGGAGTATTTAAATACCTATGTATTTACTTTTTCTAAAGTCCCATATTAATGTGCTCTGGATAAGCTAGAGATTATAATTTATTCCACGACTTGTACGGTACGGCAAGGAAGAGCAAGCACCATGTATAGTGGACGTGTACAAGATAGCCGAAAATATGGATGAAGTCCTAATCTTCATCAAAGGTTTCGGTGATAGAATGTTGACGGTGGTACCAATGGAAAAGTTCATCAAAACACTCCCCCCCCCTCATTCTAGAGTTATTTATTTACTGTAAAGAATCAAGAGGCAGCTCTTACTTACTATGAGCGCTCTACTAATAGCTACTTGTCTAAAAGATAGGTCTTTGTAAAAAGAACCTTATGATCTCATGTGCCGTAGTAAGGCACATACTCTTTGTAAATAAATTTGTCATTTTTCTACTTTAAACAAATATATTTTAAATCAATCAAGCCCCTGTATTTTTCAAATAGTAAGACAACATCAGACAACGCGTTGGCAGGCACTCCGTCGAAATTGGAAGAGAAAATAAACAGAAAGTTCACGTACAAGATTACACCTGAGTCTGGTGCGAAAACAACTTTGGAAATAATTTAAGTGGCACGTGCCTGAGTTTAGTTATTTTAAACAAATTTTAAATGTTTATTCTAGACTTTTCTAGCCAAGATAAACATTATAGGTAAATTTGCTTCAAATTTCATAGGCGTAAAATAATTTATTTTTATAATGTGTGAGAGTAATTAAATTATGTAACACAATATATCATATAACTAAACTTCAGGCAAGTAATGATAATATGTAAGCCAAAAAATATAAAAAAAATCAAATCGAAAAATCAATAGTCATAATTACAAATTTGTTATAAAACATTCTAAATAAATTCGCTAATGGATTAAATTGGTAATTTCTGATCTATACCGTAATCTGTACTTAATATACAACGAGTAAAAACATATTATTATCAAACGAGATCTTGTTCTGTTTCCTATATAACAATGAATACAGTAAACATTTCTGTACTAAAATATAGCCCTATTGTTAAGCAAGCCGCGACAAGTCTGGGTCAGTTTCCCGCAGGATGATGAAGGCACGTAATTTACTGCATCCCGGTTACAACGTGACAGATGGCCAGCCGAGTCCCACGCCGCTCACCGCCGAAAGACACGGTCTTGAGCTACGAAGAAATGGAAGTCAAAGCGGATATATTTTGCTGAAACTTGAGACAACGGGTATGAACGCTTAATTTTCTAAAAATTTTACAACACATTTTCTCAAAAAATGCATTTACGGAGCTTGTATATATTGTTCATAAAAGAGGTACCTATTTATGAGAAAAAAACCCATCAAGGAGTTCACATTATGAAAATAAATAAACTGGTCTTAAACCTCCTTGAAAGCGCTTTTAATCAATATATTTGTCTCATTGTGATTCTATACCGAAAATGAGACGTGTTATTTAGTTCCAACGTTCACCACGTGCACGCGGAGCCATTTGGCGAATGCGCGCCATTTTCATATTAGAAACGTCAAAGATTGTTGCGACTTTCCGACTAATATTTTTGAAGTGATAACTTCTTATGGGAGAGTAAACCGCTTCGTTGCGTAACGCGTTGCGGCGCCAGTCTGGGTTCCCTTTCCCTCAAACATACGGCATCGATAGACAGACTCCTTCTCTCTCACACTAATCCACAGCGCTAGCCCTATTTCGGTACTTAAATTAAATAATGATACTAATAATGTACATGCACATCATTCTAATCTACTTATTCAAGATTTGTAACTAAGAATAAAATAGATTTTATAATCAATAAAAGATTTTAGTAATAAACTAAGATTTTCTCAAGTTAAACAATTTCACAATTAAATAGTTCAACTTAGGTTAGTTTAAGTTATCACTTCTGTCGGCCGTTCCGAGACGGACACGTTTTTATTTTATTTATGTTTGTTTCATTACCTATTCTACGGTTTCCTCTCAAATGTGTTGAAAAACGTTGTATGACACATGTGAAGTTGTTTTTACAAACTTGTGACTATGGTAAGCCGTCGATTTCATGTTGACCTTACATCCGTCAACTCATTTGCAAAACACAACTTAACGCACTAGTATCATTAATAACTATTTATGTTTACAAGTAAGCTAATTGGCCGATAGTCCGCCAAATGACATTAAGTTGCCGCTGCTCATAAACATTTGCAATACTAACGTAACCAATTCATTGCTTAATAGAGTTTTTTTTACTTCTTTACGCCCTTTTTCAAACTTTACCTCAGAATATCATTGAATTGATATGACTAAAATTAAGCTACTTCCTCGTGTAAAACAACAAGTATCAAGTATTCATGAATATTAAAGTTTTTTATTAATATTTGAGCACAGAGGCATCAACATAATCCGCACCAATATAACAAAACTCTTAGTCTAATTGTCGGTTTTGACTAATGCTAACACAACAACACACAATTCTTGTTTACAAATTAATATCCTCTTCTATCACATATAATTAATAATATATTATTATTCGAAAATAACTTATTGCTCCCAAGACAAATGACTACCCATTCTTTTTCTGATTCAAGCACACAAATGAGAGTAGGTAGGTAGATTGAATGTTAATAAACTGTGTTATATAAAGCAAATACATAAACAAAGTTCCATTTGAATTTATATCATTAAGTATCGTTGCAGCTTAATATGCAAATACTTGTTTTTACGGATTCAAATGACTTACCAAAATAGTATCCAGATGAGATCAGATTACGTTAATTCAAGTTAAATGGTGTTTCATTGTTTTCAATCTATTTGCATAAAAGCCTTCTCCGATAACGAGTTAACTTCTTTAAATGTGTTTCTTAACTCCGCATTTCAAATCTAAGGCTCATTTACTAAAGTATCCAGAACATCTGCGACCTCATGACTGTTTTAAGAGATTTATCATTTGAGTTACAATTGTCGTTTCTATGTGAAATTTGAAGATATCAATTAATCTTAGTGGTGTCTCTCTTGTAATTTATATAAACGGGTATGATTCATGGAGGTTATAGCTATTATATATAATGTCGTTAGTAGTAAGTATCAGGCGTTATTGAGAACGCTAAGCGCCTAAAATAAACGTATAGTTTTAAGACACACCTTCCACCCATACCTGTATAGTTTAGATCTAATTTTGTAAGCGATTCGAGCGAGCGTAATACGTAAGGTCAATGAGTTCTTTTAAAAATCCATATATTTTGATTTAATATTTGCTTTTGCTCCCAAATGATCAACAAAATATTTACCAACACGTTGTTGTTATGAAAATGTTAAACTTACACGGATACGGATACTAGAACACATGAGAAACCCGATGAAAGCAAAACGATTTCTAGGTTATCATCATCACAAACATCACCACATAGCCCAGTAACTGCAAAGTAAGGATAAGAAAGTAGGAGAGCAGAACCTAGACTCCGAAGCTAAACATAGGACGAACTGAGATTCGACAGAAAAACAATTTTATGTGTATTCACACGCAGTAATAATGAAACAGTGTGACAAGGGTTGGGAGTGATTCTAAATTTTGTGACGTCACACTTCATACATTATATCGTTATAATAGATTTAAGCTTTAAAACACAAAATTTGAGGTAGGTATTAGTGAAAAACTTCAAACCATATCCAACTCTATATGTTTTAGCATAGTGTTTAACGGGCGGTCCTCCCGGCCGCGGGAATCCGCTTCTGAACCGTACTAGACACAATTTAATATAGAAGTTGTATGCTGCATACTATACTGCGCGGTTTCCCACCACGGTTCATAGGCGTGAAAGATACGACCGCCGCATGCAGCGTCAAACCGCCGGTGATAACCGCCCCTTAAAACTACACGGGCGGTTTCCCGCTATTGCGTCATTCTGCACGGGACATTGGAATGAAATATTCGCGAAGTTAACCGATTACTTAACATGGATTTCATGCAAATATTGCGCTTTACTTTATTTTTAATAATTCTATTAATAATAGAGCTGCAAGCGCAGTTATATTGGCGGATCCATGTTGAAATGAACAAAAGACAGCGATAAACTGCAATCCGTGTACTTTCATGGTCTGCAGCAGCTTTGTCGAGCGGATTCCCGCGGCGTGAGAACCACCCGTGTAGTATTAGCCTTACAAGCGGGGTTATGCTAGTCGCGAAAACTTAAGATAAACTATAATGTACTCTATCTCATTATCTCGTAGGCTTAGTCCTTTGTTATGAGTTATTTCTTGTTAGTGGCGCTTTTTCGTTTCATTGACTTTGAAATGACAACGACTCTATAGAAGTTCTACTTTAAAAATAATTGATAATGATATTTACTAGACTGATAATATAATAAACATTTAAGTCATCTCTATAAATAAGCTTCGCGAATTAGTAATTAAGTTTCAATTTACTTTGTAATTATTTACACTTGCAGCCTTTCTATAATGTATTTAATGAATTAACAGCCTTTAATCCATTGCATTATAAATTCCGTTCCATCCGTTTAAGTAAATAGTGCTAATTAAAATATTAAGTTCAGAGAACTCAAAATAAAAATGTTATTCAATCCTCATTTTTTTAATTTCCGGCGCTAAACAAAAAGGGGATTTGATACACAATAAATGAAACAATTTCCTGCTTTCGAATACAATCAAGCGTGAAACAGTTCGTTATTAAAATGCTACTTGCAAAAGCTGTCTTCGTAATTTCATATCCTTTTCCTTGTTTGCTATCGTTTCACAAAAAAAGTCTCAACAGAGTTTCTTTTCTTTCACAGCATAAATTCTATTAGTGTTAAAATGTAGATCAACCGCCGTTCAGAGTTACATTATGTGGGTAACATTTTTAGGCTGTATCATGTTGGGAATAGCTATAAATAGTAATTGCGTTAACAGAATGTTCAGTGTTGCATTGACAATCCCCTCTATCTCTGCGCCTCACGCCTCTCTTGGAGCGAATTATCCAATAAACATGATGAAAATTTAAGCCTACAGACGCTGACGGAACCGTCGAGACGTCGTCTACAGATAATCCTTATACCCGTTTAGTCTCAGGCGGAAATAATACGCAAATTAAACCCAAGTGAAACGCATTTTGTGATTAAAACAATGAATTTCATATAGAACAATAAGAGACAGATATAATCATATTTGAAATGGCTTAGGTGGAAAGATTACTTACGCCTGCCCATATTGTTATTTAGATAGATAGATAACATTTTATTGCTCACCAAGAAAACAAATACAAAAACAAAATGCATAATTACAATACTTTTGGCAAAACAACAGGCGGCCTTATCGCTAAAAGCGATCTCTTCCAGGCAACCTAGCTTAAAAGATATTCATAACTAATCTGGCGATGTAGGTGAGCAGAAAAATATAGGACTATACAATATAAATATACATACACTATTTTATAAATAAATACATATTTAAATATAATATATATACGTATATACAAAACAAGCTAGATAAATATATTTGTTAATATTGTATGTGACCAGCACTTTATATTAACAAATATTTTTGTAATTGATAAATAAGTAAACATAATTATTAATTTATTCTTAGTGCTATAAACTACTCTTTAATTGTAAATAAAATGACATACTATGTTGACACATATACATACTACATTGCGAGCCACGTTACGTAAAGTCACTACTAGAAAAACTGTAACGTCGCTTGGGTCAAAATCATATTAAGGCATTTTTCAATTTGAAACTGCAAGATTTGTACATTTTTCAGAATATGAAAAATAAATCATTTCATTTTGGAAAATAGATCATCTCCAAGCTTTAAAGTGTATGAGTAGAAGTACATGGATAGTCCATAGAAATCAGCCTGCATCAAAAGCAGTAAAGATAAGATATACATACAGTAATATTTCATCTATAATTAAAGCAGGTTAAACAATAGTACATGGCAATGCTAAAGTAAGGCCCAGTTTATTCATTGCTAGGTTCAACCGGAACTGTTACCTAGTTCGCGAACTACGGATGTAAGATCAGGAAATGCGACCATTACTCCACCGGTTATCTGCTAGATAAATCTTGCGGTTTTCTAGTGCAAGGTATTGAATAAGTTCAGCCTTTAAAATATTTCCACTTCCTGGTCTACCTTTACCAAGCTTTTTTGATTCAAGTTCAACAAATTTAAAGAATCGAAAAGCAGAACAGATTTAGTACTCTGAAAGTAATTAATATAATATATGACCAATATTTACGATAAAAAAATATTTTATAATTTTTATTACAATTAGTTCTTGTAAGTTTAGAAACAGGACCACGTAAAATTGAATTATCTTGTCTTACGTAATAATAAGTACCTAATTATACTAATTTCTTTACAAACCGTTTTACCGATTTTGGACTCTTGTAACTTATTCAATATGAATTCCATTCATACGTTTTGTTAATGACATACAGTCATAAGCTTTTGGAAAAATATTAGATGCAAGATTCTTCAAATTGATATCCTCCCATATCGAGCTGTCATTCTCATTTTTAATGAAGTTCTTTCTTTTGGATAAAATTTATTTTCTATTTTGTGGGTAATGACTAATTTTGCCCTATCTTTTTGAAGTGATCGCTTCGTTACGTAACGCGTTACGGTGACAGTCTGTCTGGCTTCCCTTTCTCTCACGCAAGTTATCACGTCCCGAAACGCACAGGTTTTTTTTTTATTGCTGGAGTACAGCAGAGAGGCTGACTGCCCAAATGCGACGAAAAGTGGTAACCGCTTCCTATGAACATTTGCATCACTAAAGGTGCCACCAATGTGTTGCCGGACTCACAAATGGGACTGAAAGTTGGTAAAATCTATCGAAAATAGCTACCCAGTACAAAGCAATAATATTACAATGTACACAATTTGATTAAAGTTATGAACAGTTATAAACAATTCCAACAGTACTCATAAACACTTCCAACCTCAAAAGTTGAGTGCTCGTAAACATAATCTTGAGTCACGAAATTGCTAAGACTGTGCAAATGTATTGTATACATGATACGCGAGCATTGTGTGGTTATTGCGGAGACACAGCTCCTACATGCCCGGTTACAATAAAGCTATAAAAACTTGAAATTACGCCCGGCCTATTGTTGCCTTCTCTGCGTCTCGAGTGCTCTTACGAGTCCTTCCCGCAGACAATATGCATATTCACTATACTCGCCCCCTGTACGTGAGCATACGTTCGTACACTGCACTACAATTTGCGAAGCGTAACGCATGTTGTTATGCTTTTATGTTTGATATAAGATTTTCAATAATATGTAATGTTATGGTTAGTTTGGAAAGATCATAAAATCAGCGTACTCTACTGTAGCGTAGAGTAGTTTTGCAGACAGGCAAACGACCCATCTGATGGAAAGCTGTTACTGTTGCCTATGGACATTAGCAACACGTCAAGAGATGTCGTCAACGAGCTGCCGGCCTCGAAGAAAGGTTCAAGGGAGTGAGTGATGAAAGCCCAGTCCATGGCGAGCGGTGCGGTAATGAGAAGCAGACGAATATGATTTATGTTATTCTCGAAATCAGTAATCTCCAATAGTATTCATACACACACACACACATAACTCCACGTCAGGTCCCTTGCGGGGTAGGCACGAACAACGGAGCGCCATACAGGCTTATTCTTACACACCTCACTTGTTTCTTTGACATTCATAACTTTTGTCATGCACGCTCGTCTGTTCTTAAGGCTCCTGACATCACCTTCTGCGTAAATCATTGTCTTAGACGAGAATCCTTGTAAATTAAAAAGTGTATGTGTATATGAAAATACGTCGCAACATACGACAAAAGCAAAGTAAATAAAATTGTTAAAGCCGACCTATTTGGTCTCCGCCTCTTTGTTTCTTTTTTCTTTCACCACATCTGTCACTATATAATGCGATATAGACTATGTCCGAACGCTGATCGCTGCTTCCGCACAAGCCTCGACGCACTTTGTGTGGTGTGCCGCATTTTACCCGCTTACGTCAAACCGCGTGCGGGAAAGTACCCACTGTACCGTTCCAGCTGTTCTAGTAGTCGAAGGAACCGTAAGACGAGAAGAAAGAATCACGAGGAAGAGATGCTTGCCGCTGCGAAACTTGCATCGTTCGTAGCGTGTCTGGTGCGGCGACCTTTCCTGTAAGTTCTTTCCTTCTCAAAAGAGAAGTGGGATAAAAATCCCCGGTCCCGCTCACGCCATCATTCCTTTTTGGCCTTCAAGCTGCACATTCAAAAATAATATGATATTAACAAATGTAATACTGTACACAAAATGCTGAAGGTCAAGTATAAATAGCCTCTGTATTTTTTGTACGTGCTTTCTAACAGTAGTATTCCAAGGATTATACTGCTAATATGCACGTGAGAAATTTGCCTTGTATTCATGTTTACGGATAATATATGTATTTATATTTAAATGTTAAGGGTCACAAAACAAGCGAATATTTCTTTAATTCTAACTGTATAACTTTTTTGGTGACTGGGCACAGGCACCAAAAAAGTTTTACAAAATTGAAAGTCTATATCTATGATATTATAAAATTCTAAATATATCATATCATGCATTTTGCATGTTATAGTTCTATGCATTTTATAGTTTATTTCCTCATTATTGAAATTCGCATTTATTTAATTCATTTATTTGCTTAAACATGTACAAAATTGATACATTAAATACAATTCAATTTGCTATAAGTGCAAATTCAAAAAAAATAAAAAACATATCAAATAATTATAAAATTAAAAAAAAAATAAATTAATGTCAATCATGATTATTGTCAAAAAATTATCTAAAATTGTTAACAGAGTAAAACATTAACCAACCATTTATTAGTCTTTCTAAAGATTTGCGGCAATATTTAATCTTCTGGAATTGTTATAACCTTTACCGACATAGAGTTTGCATTTTTCTGTAAAGATAATTTGCAGCTGGGGAACAATAATCTATTGTCTGTTTTCGCCCTAAGTTGCCGTGACCGCAATTCGTGATGTCTAGGAAATAATTCGGGATTTTCTTTTACGAACATTGATACTTGTTTTATATACATACAAGGCACAGTTAACAGCTGGAGCCTTTTAAAAAGTGACCTGCATGGTTCTAGATAGTGTGCGCTACTAAGTGCTCGTATACATTTCTTTTGACATCTAAATACTTTGTCTACGTCAGTCGAATTTCCCCACATGAGCAAACCGTATTGGAGGATAGATGCAACATAACCGTGGTATGCTTGAAGAGCTGCTTCTTGGGAAAATGTGTTCTTAATTCTTTTTAGTGCAAATACAAACCTATTTAATCTAGAACAAATATTATCAATCTGTGCCTTCCAATTACATGAGCTATCAATCAGTAGACCCAGAAATTTTACAACTTGCACTTTATCTATATTACTATTTCATATTGATATTAAGTTCATTTATTTATTATTTCTTATGATTGCATATGTTTTTTTTATTTTTTTTTTTTTCATTTAAATCATTAATTTTATTTCATTTTTTTTTTATTTTTTATTTATTTTATTATTTTTTGCATTATTTCCTCAATTTTATATTTCTATGATCCCTTCCATTGCTCGAATTCACTCATGGGACTGTGGGATGTGGCTTCTTTATTTGTAACCATTAGTGCTGCAAATCGAACTACGCCCTTATAATCAATAAACTAAAAATATCATCAAGACTCTCGGGGTTTTCAATTCCCTGTGAAAAATCATATAACAATATGTTTACTAATGGCGAAAACTAAAAAAATATTATGTAACAATTATATGAGTTTCACAGGCTATGAGTTAAAACTCACTCGGGCTTAATGCAATTATTCTCTCTGTAAGAATCTTCCGTTTATGTGGACCATAAATTGTTTCAATACCGTCCGTTCGCTCAGCTTCATTCGAGTAAATTTTATATGACGAGGAAAACTATGTTATTTTTGGAAATAAAAACATGCTATGTTAATGTCTGATGTTCAAATAACTATTGTGTGTATATACATAGGTACACACATATATATTCAAATCTAAGAATAATAAGCATCGAGCAAATTCATTTACACGTTGTCAAGTGATCTTGTGTTCGCTAATTTTGTGGCTTAAATTCACTACTAGTACAGTCCAGTACGTTCAAAGTAAGTCGAGAAACGTGGTCGAAATTGCGAAAGCGTGCGCAACACGATACCAGCCCTGTATTGTTAACGCCAAACACGCCTCAATGTATTTAATTACACCTTATTAAAGCAATAATAGCATGCAATATAAGGAACTTGGAACGATTTTAGTAGGTCAATGTTAGGCAAAATATACTGAAAGCATTTTATTATTAGGTTTGTTTTGTTTTGCATTTTTAAAGCTTTATTTTATTAATAGTTTATACAAAAATATTAATTATGAATGCGGTGATAGCTAGTTGTTGTAGTAATGTAAAATAATTGGTTGGCAATGACTTTATGTGATTTTGATTTGACTTCGTGCAAGAGTTACCGGGTGAAATTGATAAATTGTTTATAAATTAATTGAAGGTCTAGACGGTCAGAGGCATGTACATACATATGGAGATATGCAATATTTGTACATACAGCATAAAATTTTCTCTGCCTCAGTTAAACCCAATTCTTATTAATGAAGTTATTTGAATTTGTTTAAGACAGTACGTTTTTGAGATTTGATGGCTTAGTAGCTAAGACACGTTTCGCACTCCATTCTGTGGATTCAAATCCTAGCATGTACCGTTTAAACAGAATTTTTCACTAGACATTTATTTTGTAACAATTATGATTACAATTTGTGAAACCCTCGTTTCCCCCTTGGTTGAGACTAGTGGATATACCGTCTGCTCTCAAAATGAAAACACCGAGCCTAGTAGTGGGATGCTTTTTAGCTGACATTATACTTACCATTAGTTAGCAACAGATGGCTACGTAAACATTCATATATTATATGAAAGACTAGCAGTCCCGATTTTAGGCCTACATACCGGGTCTAATTGTGAATCGAGACCGCCCCGGGACTCATTCACACACATAGGTATAAAATTTCATCAAAATCGTAGAACCCGATTTCAGTGCCAAGTATTTTGTTTAGATTGATGGGTTACATTATTAAAGTTTTAGTAGGTATCCCTAAGTATATAGCTTATATTAATCAGGGATAATTTAGCATGTGAATAGTGAAAGAATTTTGCGCTAGTTAAAAGAAAACTTCCTCTCCAGTTTTCTCTGTGATAGATTGTCGAGTATACCTTTACCGCTCAATATGAATACAGTAACTTTACTGATCCGATGCATAAAGATTGTGATTGTTCTAGCTTTGTATCCGCATATTATTGTATTTTATATTTTTTTGTACATTGTCTGACCCAAAATCATAAAAAAATGTGTGTAAAGAGAGATATAGTTGCACAACAAATTATTTTTTTTACTTTGCGTATTTGGCAAACGCGGCAATTTTTGGAAATAATATCCATCGCTTATGCATGTTTATAACACCAAGGGCGAAGCCAACGAGTTGCTAGCCTTAGGACAGGAACATGGAAGGTATTGGAGGGATAAGATAAATAATACGGGACAGGAGGGTTATTATGAAAGGGGTGGGATAGAGGGAGCACGTGGGCCATCGAAACCCTCACTCATCCTCGAAACACCTTTGCTCAGGGCTAACCGTTTCACCGGATATTCTGTGAGACCGTGGTATCATTTAAATCAAGACGGCACTAAGAACTATAATTAAACAGGTAATTCCAGCATGGCTTTACCACGTGAGTAAGTAATTTAAAAGTAATATGGCATGGAATATGTAAATATTGACTTAGATATCCCTTAATATCATCAAAGGAGAGTTAAACTTTATCTATATCTAAGCGCTATGATTTGGGTAGAAGCAACCCATATCGTCGTAAAATTCCCGGTGTTCACTAATGAAATAAACTTTCAGGTGAAGTGGAGAAAGTAAGTTATTAATATTCATGGGAGGACCGTTCCGGGGCCCATGTAAATGTTTTATTCGTTAACGAGTCCGAAGGATTAGGGTAATCATGTCACGTCGTATGTTATGCGAAGCCTCGTAAATTAATACACGGTAGTAATCAATTTATGCACGCTATAATCATAGTGAATGTTTTGATTCAAATTAGGTTGTGAAGGAAAATATTATTGCAATGTTACTGTATAGAAGACAGTGTAAGTTGGAAGTAGGCTAAATGAAACTTTAATAATACTCATTGACACTTGTATCTTTATCTTCCGAGATCACGGCTACTAAAAAGTGCCCAAAACGTCGGAATAATAAAATTTGAAATTACCTCGCTTAAGACCGTTAAACGCACTTTTATTACTATGCTACTCGCGACAACTTAGAAAATATTCTGTCATGTGTATTTTTGTTACTATGATAAAATAACCGTACCGAGAAAGTGATAATATTTATATAGGAAATGAAAGATAAGTATGTATATTCACGGCTTGTTAATCCACGTTTCGTCACGTGCCATATTGAGAGCGCCAATAATAAGCTGAGAGAGCATGCAAATGTAAGGATGTCAATTTCGCGAATTCATCAATTTTTAAGGGGACAGAAATGTTTGAATTTTTTTGCCCGTCTGATGGAAACTGGTTACTGCAGAGTATGATGTCTGCAATACTAGAAGTTTCACCGTCCTATTAGACGTGTCACAAATTCTTAATCATATAGGATCAATTACCGTTGGTCGCTGGTTTCGGCATCGGATTGATGTGATGGTCCAATGGACACTCTGGAAACGGCTAAACAGGCATCAGTTCTTACCGTTTACTCTATATGATTGGACAGACCTCAATAATGGGGGATGCAGTAAACCGCATAACATGTACCCCGCACACGTGTCACACGCGTTACATCGGTACTGAATGCTACTATAGTGTATTTTTATGATCAGTATACGTCAGTCGCGTATAGCGTCACGCCAAACGCACCAACGGCGTCTATAAATAGCTACCACCTTGAATCTTGCGCGCTACCCCATGTCGTAGAACAGAGGGATATCTTGCAGGAACTTCCCTCCAGATCATTGTTATACGCAGAAACCAAAATCTACGAAGCGCCAATCATGCTCTTGGTCCTATTTTACCCACACCACTACAATATGGTCTATATTAAGAAAAATGAAATTGAATCCCTTCAATATTGCTAGTACTAAGCTGAAGCCTGATATTACTTCAAATGCACATAGGTGACAATAATAACTTTTACATATAAGGCATTACATATACAAGGGCCGGTAGCCTATTGTAATTCTTCGAATAAAAAAAAATCAGTGCGTTTTGCTCTGAACGCGTAATCTAACACTATAATTCCAAATAACCATAACGAATAGGATGCCACTTAAGAGGTCTACGCCCAACAGGGAACATTTAGCTGACCAAGAAGAAGATAAATATAGGCCACTAACTATTAAACTTAGTCACTTTCATTGTACATTACATACTATGGAGTATGGATAATACAGACATGAACTGAGAGAAAATCCTAAATTTTCCCAACTAGTTATTATATCCAACACTCTAACTAGCATATAAGATTTTTCTTAGTAAATTAAAAATATAAAGGTATACATAATAGTATTTCATTGTTCTATTTAAATATGGTTTTCGTTGTTTAGATCCCTTATTAGGAATCAAAGTAGGTAGATACATTATTGTATACATAATATTCATGAAATCTCAAAACATGTATTAAAGGTACAGATATTAAGGTAACAAAGTCTCCCCCTAACAGTAATAAAAAGTTTAAGAAATATTTACTAAAGGTATATTACACATTATATTCATCTAAGAGAAAACATTACGAATATTAAACAAACTCCTACGACTGTTGGTCTGTAATAAGAAAATTCCTCAGAGATACCCCTTGGTCCCTAGATATGTGATTTTCTGTTTATCCGGCCAGCCCTATTCATATGTTGCTACTTAAACGGCATTTATATTCATATCACCGGGTATTTACATTTCATCCGGGAAGTAATGTAGCGGGTAAGGTTCACCTCTATTTCTAAGGTTTTTCGTTATGGTGTTTTTGGATATAAAATCCTGTTAGGGGGTCGATAAATACCCGATATGGGTATCGATATGTAAATCAGCTTTCTCAAAAAATGTTATGAGCTTTATTAGAGGTTTGTAGCAATTTTAGCAAATTACGGATCCCTTATATACTTTATGACTGATTTTACAATTCTAAATCACTCTGTTTTAGATATGTCACAACTACTCCCATCACAAAGTTGATTGAGTGGAGAGACAAGAAGTTGATAGGCAACTATTGACCAGCTATTCAATGACAAAATTTAAAGTTTCAAACGTCGACGCCGGGTTGCCAGCTTATCGGTTTTCTATCGGATGCATTTTGGAGAGTGTGAATCCGCATTAATCAAACGCAGTGCGTGGGATTATCGCACACTCTAATTATACGGTTCCAGTATATGGTGAACATCCCACCTATACGAACAAAACGCTTCTCGACTACCTTCATTATGCGCACGTTAAAGGAGTGGAACTAACTTCCGGAGTCTGTTTTATCCCAAACCTACAACCTAGGTAAGTGTGCTCAATCTTAGATATATCTCAGCTCGATATCGAACGAGATAACGGTCAAACGCAAATGAATCTGACTTCTATATAGTTGAATGTTGACAAGAAGCTGTATTTTATAAGCAGTTATACTGTTTCTTTTCTTTCACCTTATTCCAGTCATTTGAGGTCGGCAAAATATTTCGTTTTCTTCCATACTCCTCTATTCTGAGATAATTACTTCCCCTGTCACAGCACAGATCATTACGTCGATCATTCTTCATACAATTCAAGCCAATACACCATCATATAGTAAAATCTAAGCACTTGAAGTTGCCATTTGTTTTTTTTTCAACATACAAAGGTTATAAGCTTATACGGGTGACCTTTTCAAAACTCATAATAACTATATTCTTTACCGATTTTTGTTTTAGCTAATAGCTTTCAAATTAGTAAAAAGTGTGCCCTTTGGGGATGTACTTACTCTTACAGAAAATTTTGTACTATGATATGGACAAATCTAAAATAAAAAAACATAGTATATTTAAAAATACTTTCAAAGAATAAGAAGTATAACTGGTTTCCACAAGATTTGACTATTAATTTTAAGTTTTTGTATGGTACTTTACTTCGGGTTCTTAGACAAACAACAAAAACAGTAGAGTAAACTTTGGTCACCTCTACGAAACTTTTATTGTGCTTGGACTGACACGCACTTTGTCAAGATTGTTATATCTAATGATGACATTATTCTTAATTTATTAAAAAAAATATAATCTTTATATTATACGATGTATGAAAATAAGTAGGAAATACACTATACTCGTATAATTTCTTATCATAATATGGTGTATCGCAATAAAATCGATGTGTTCTCGAGGTAGGTTGCGGCGAAGCTTCGGGAAAATGTGAATGTAGCAGAAAGAATTTAATATTGAAACAATAAGAACTTGAAATATTCACTCGGCGAATGTAATATACAGCCATATTAGACAATAACTTACCGACAACCACGCAAAACATATCTGAGGTGCGATACTTAAATTTTATTGGATAATAATAACACAACGTAGATAGATAGGTCCTATAGCTATGCTAGGTATTTTAATTTTAGAGTGAACTGTAACACTACGGTTGACCAGTGGCTTGAAGCATTTGATACATGCATATGCATGTCCTCTATACAGATTAGAACGACAAGGCACTATAAGTGTTTGGGTTGTAGTTACTTGTGCAGGTAAGAGGAAGTAAAGGTATAAAAGAGTATAAAGGTATAAAATAGTACCTTAAAATTGTTGAAGTATAAAGCTCAATGTTTTATATTTTCTTCGGGATGACTTTAGAAATCTCATCATCCATTGCCGGACACTTATGACAGTTGCTACCCCCTGCCAGACACCCTTAAAGTTTAATAAATTATATTTTCGTTATAGTATGAAAGCTAAGTTTTATATATGTTACTTGGGGATCCATAAAAAAATGTTGACTAAATAGCCGGACAGTTTTAATGCTTTTTACATTTTTTCAGACACATTTAAAGTCCGCTGTAGGTGTGAGCGCGAGTGCTTAGCCGATTGAGGTCTTTTAAGATAGCAGACAGATAGAAGAACAGACAGACAAAAATTCTAAAGATTAAATTTTCGGAATCTCCTGGTTCGTATTACCTCACTGTTTTTTTCATATTTTTAAAACGCCAGGTAGAAACTCAAACCATTTACTAATTTATCATGGTATAGATAGATTCTAAACTCTAACTTTTGCTATATTCATTCAAATCAAACCAAGTCTGAAGCAGTAGTCATTTTATGTAAAGAAGGTGCACTTAAACGGAACTTACCTCTATCTGGTAATTGAATTGTTCAAATAGTTCTAACCCGCCTTTCTAGAGGACCATTAGGGGAACGAACTTGGTCATAGAATAGAATGGAAGCTGGAAGGCTAAGCGAATCGAGACCGGTAAAGGATCAAAAATACACATCACAGCAATACTATGGCATCGGCTTCTTTATGGGTGAAATTATTGCAAATCTGTTTAATATTTCATATTGTGTTTTTCAGTTTTCGCGACTAGTACACATCTATACTAATATTATAAAAATGGAAAGTTTGTGAGTTTGTTCATACAAAATCTCGTGAACTACAGAACCGATTTTTAAAATTCTTTCACTAGTGGAAAGGTAAATTATTTTTGATTCACATAGGCTATATTTAATTGTGATTAATTTTTTTTGAAGTGGGCACGGGTTCGTCTGTCAGAATGTAACAGCAATAACTTTTCACGTAGAATTGTGCACATCGTCGTACGAGGCACTACGAGTGCCTGCTAGAACTAAATTAATTAGCGTCTATGGTCCTCAAAACACGTTTGTGAATTAATTAAATGTTGTAGCTTGATTAAACCTTGATTTTCTTGGATGCGTGCATAAGTACGTGCGTGTGAGTGTATTTTTTATGACTTCCAGCAAATTGGCCAAGGATCAGCTATTAATTAATAAAGGTGGCCAAAAAACAACGGAAAAAATAATAATAATAATTGTCTTTTTTATCACTCTCACTATCATTTTGATAATTTAGGTCCCGTATAAATATCCGTGCAGGAACGGGGAAAGAATACAAGTTCCTGCAGCTGGACGGCCTCTCGTAAGAGACGGCTTATCGCTTACAACAATCTCTTCCAGGCAACCTAACTTAAAGATAAATCTGAATTAAAAATTAGGATATTTCTTATTATCTACTTTTTTGGGTGCCTAACCTAATTCATCATATGACATATTATATAGTGTGTAACAGTCAAAGTTCTAATTTCCTTAATAAATCATAAACAAAGGAATAAAATGTATCATGTACATACAAGGCCGTGATAATGGGATTAGTCCGATATTAGTTACAGCGGAACAACGTTAGAAAACCAATTTCGGCTTCGCATATTGCCTATTAACCAGTGATAATATTCTGTTCGTTCTATTATTTTTTCGATGTTGTTCCATTTGATGTTTATTAAGAAGTTATGTAGAGATTATAAGAATCATTTTATTACGTTCAAACAGCTACATCACTGCTGTTGCCGTAATCATATAATCTCTTAAAAAGTAATTAAAAATACGACAGTTGTAGTACTGTATGTCTACGAACTTTTGATGAAGATTTTACGACCGTGCTCTATCTGCGAGCTCTAAATATAAATTTAAAATAGCTGCATTCAAATAATTTCAATGAGCCATTTTAATTTTATTTCAAATGATCAATAATCATCCGCATATAAGACAATTCTTATGTGATGTGTACTGCAACTCTAGGCATAAAAACGTACACACCCAAACTCACTACACGTACATACTTCACTGCGACGTCTTCATGACGTTTATATATCGTTACTTTTACTTGTTTTATATATTTGACTTAGTTTTGATGACATAATTTCGTATAAGCTGGCCTACAAAACAATATCCATTATTGGGCCTTATGCTGTTTAAAAAAAATCGCCTATTGTAATGTATAGGTAAGCTGTGTGATCTTAGTAGTACTTAAATAAATAGAAGTGAAAACTTTGTATCTCAGCGTGGCGGTCGCGCAAGTTCAGTGCTTATTCCCACCCAAAAGTACTATAATACTAATAAGTTTTCACTTAAACAGTTATATTTTTCGTTGTATTTTATTTAATAAAAACCGACATCATATAGTCATATTTTTAGAATACAACTTTTTGAAACATAGTAATAAAAGTAAACGCATACAAAAAACCCATATTTTAGTGTGCACTAGTGTATATGGTAATCAAAGTAGGATGAGGATCGATGTTTATGAATTTTATTAGATGTTTGTGTGTCTATACTAAATATTTTCTGAAATAGTGAAATGTTAACTAATAAATGTGAAGTTGACCAAAAATATATTTGTTATCGCTGACTGACTCATAAAAAAAAATATTACAACGATAAATTATGCTTACTATCACTATTGGCAGCTGAGGGTCCGAACCAACTCCAAAAAGAAACCTCATAGCCGAGCCGACATTATTGGGGAGATATAATCTCACCGTTCCACTGGCTCGGTCATGTAGGAGGATCGGGGAGTGAAGAAAGCATACTTGGTACGACCAGTCGGTCGGCGACCGGTTGGTCGTCCCAAGTATCGCTGGAAGGATTTAGTGGAAGATGACTTGACCGCATTACAAGCTCACAATTGGTAAGACACTGCGCAGGACAGAGGACGGGCGTGCTCTAGTTTCGGAGGTCAAGACTCACTTTGGGTCGCCGAGCCAACGAAGTTAGTTATCATTTTTATTATTCATTCACAAGTAAAGTATTTAAAAGAAAGAAAAATGCTTTATATTGTTTTACACTAATATATTTTTGTCATAACAAATTTCTCGTATAAATGTGCTGCCAGTAGTAAGCCTAGATGTAAGTCCTCATCAAAGGCTGCCAACATAACCGCATTGTATGAAAATAATGGAAAAAATTCAGATTCATGATTTTTATGTGCAAAATGACTATAAAACTGTCACATTACCGAATATTCAAATCTATGCTATGTAAAAAATTATAGTAATAACAGTTAAACCCAACAGATCCCGATTGTACCCAACTAAATTCTCTTACAAAAATATAGCAACTTAGCAAATCTTCAGCGCACCTGTGTTTGAATAATGTTGAACAATTTCCTTACATTATATCTTTAATAAATCACACGAAGTTCCAACTAACGCATTCATAACATATTCTTTCGACGGTACCTATTATTACTTTGTGAAAAAGATGTGGATAATAACTGGACTTGCGTAAAGTAGATATTTTTGTCCAATTCCGCTTGCAGGTGCTTTTATTATACTTTAAAAGAGAAAACATCCATGTTTACACGATATATTGCGTTGATATTCGGTGAATAATTAAAACAACTGGTATAAATATGTAGGAATGTTGACCGCATATTTTCATCACATTCAGCTTGATTAAAAACCACATTGATATTAATAATTAAATACAAAATGCTTTTACTATTATTTATGGGAAGTATAAAACAATTTTCATGTATAATGCAGTATTTGATTGAGAAATTTTAAAGTAGGTATAATAAGTTCTAGAAGTTAATTATAAGAAGTATCGTAAATCATATCTTTGAGCCTAGGTTAACTTTTTAAACAGATAAACTGTTAACAACATAGTAGATTGCTTCACCTTAGTTTTAACATGTTAATAAAAAAGTGGTCTATGAATAAAATAGATATATATGAGTTGTTTTCCGATGCAGCATAATGCTGAGTGGCCAACCTCGTTGACTAATAACTTGACATTCAAGCCTTATTTACGAGTATGTATGTCTTTGTGTTTTATGAATCAGTTTTTTTTTATTATTATACATTTAGGTATGTCCTTGAAGACGGCATAAAAATGTCTCGGATTATTCGAGGATTTGCTTGGGGCCATGGGAAGGCAACACATAGAGGCCCCTTGACAAATTTGATGTTAATGTTACGTGACGCCTGCCGGCAATTATCCCTATCTACACCATATAGTAATGCACCCAAGGACAAACCCCGGTCAGTGTAGGACTACTTTAGGTGTTGAAAACAAAAGGTGCCGGCTGTTAGGATGAACTGTTAGTGAAACTAGGGATCTGGATCTATGGTAACTATGGCGTCTGCCCGTCGCAATTTTCGGGGAAAATGAACAGTCGGTCACTTGTCACTTGACTTATTATTATTTCCCACTTATGTATAGCGTCGTTTTTTTTAGTCAGTAAGTCTTTTTCTTTCTTTCTTTCAAAATTGTTTAATAAATGTGTAAAACTGACCAACTTTTGTTGTAAAATGATTCCTTCTATATATAAGTAACATGTCTTGGAGAAAGAATACTTGGAAAGAGGGATCCTTTTTTAATCAACGACATCTTGAAAATTACTACATTCCTATTGTAGACCAAAGGATGTCACAAGTAATTCTCCTCTCAATGAACAACTAAAATTTCTTTCTTTTTAGAATGAGAAGAATTTCATGACCACAATAACATAATATCTTAGACTAATATATAAAGCTGAAGAGTTTGTACGTTTGTTTGATTGAACGCGTTAATCTTCGGAACTAATGATCTGATTTGAAAATTCTTTCATTGTTAGATAACTTATTTATCGAGGAAGGCTATATATCATCACGCTAAGACCAAGAGGAGCGGAGCAACAATGAAGAATGTTTCAAAATCGGGTGGCTTTGAAAACAAATTCCACGCGGATGACGTCGCGGGCACAGCTAGTATAATATAAAGAGAAGAAATAAATGATAGGAGTACATAACCTTAATTAAGGTTTTACTTAAAATACATTTTCATATAATAAAACGTAACATATGCATACTTAATGATTATTATTTAATTATGTTTATTTTTTATTATAAAAAAAAAAGTTGGGTAAAGTAACATCGTAATAACTTTCCAATAGGTATGACTACGACTAATCTGTAACCGACTATCAAAGAAAAAACATAATGTTATAAATCTTTCTTAGAATTCTTTTTCCATGGGCACAACCAATATTTTGTCAAACGCGTAATATTATAAAATCTAAAAGAAACAATTAGTTTATTCTAAGAACACCAAATATGTATGTAAATTACCCGCAAAATACTTGTTATCATAACAATAAATATTTATAACAATAAAATATGTGAAACATATAAATCAAAGGGTATCCGTCGCATTTTTTGCGGACAGAATTCGAGCTCAAAGGCACCCTTTCCCAAATATTGGTTTTTGTGTTGGCACCACGGCCAGTAAGAGCAAACCCGTGTTTTTCCATTTACAACGGTGCGCACGTCCGCGATATCTTATGTGGAAAGCCTTTCACTATGACGTTTTATAGTGCAACGTCATTAAACTCTGAATATAAAGTGAGGGAATGACAAAACATGAATTAATTTTCAGATATGTCGCATGGTACGATGCACACCCCTATTATTTCATACATACGGAGGCTAGTTCATATATTAAGTTCACCGAACAATTCAGTCTGTACGAACCCTTTTTTGTATGATTGTATACTATTTTTTTATTACTAAGATACAGCAGACTGGCTTACGGACCACCTGATACTAACTGCCTTACTTATAATAATATCGTTAAGAAACGATTAGGCATCTCTTAAGAAATAGAATCAGACCCTGATCAAAGAATATCTTGCGATTACCATCTTATATAGACACGTGCAACACCAAGTGTTATAAACTCTATATTAACTAATTTATAACTAACTTTATTTTTAATATTTAATTGTATCTTTCAAGTTAGTTTAATTTATTCATTATTTTGGAATCGGATCAAATTATATTTAAATCAGACAAAAAATACATATGTATACAGATATACGGAGTTTTAAAATCTTGCAATAGGGTTTTTGTGTCTTGACATTATAACCTATGTGATTTTTTTAAACTTTCATTTATTCATAATAAAATATTCCAAACTATGCAAGCTATTTAAGTATGTGTTATTTTAAGTGATCATCATAAAGCATAGCAGTTCTCTGACTATAAACTTTTGTACGAAATTTTAAATGTTAGATATTCTTAACGGCTGTGTGTACATATAATCGGTATATGCGATAACAACACCCTAAGCGAGGGACGTGAGGAAATTCGCTCAATTATATCACCCCACTCCAGCTTTTTAGCTTATTTATCAATCAATCTCTGATGTGGGTTCGATAAACAACACCTCAATGTCAACATTATGCTGCCGGACCGACAACTCACCAAAATTAATGGACAGAGGACCATTAGTTTATTAATATGAATGAACGCGACGAGTGTTTATTCAAATTTACCTGAAATCAGCAACTCACTCGAAGCCACATTCTAGTCAAATTGTTGTTGCTGGCCAAAGATTATCTCATTGTAATCTATACTAATATTATAAAGAGGTAAAGTTGGTGACGTTGTAGGGGGTAATCTCTGGGTCTAGGAAACCGATTTTAAACATTCTTTTACTGTTCGCAAGCTACGTTAACAGGGAGTTTCATAGGCTATATATATAACATGACGCTCTATAGTCTATACCATGGGAGCGGGACAGAGCGCGGTTGAAACCGAGCCGGGCCGCTAGTTGTCAATAAAATAATTAAAATCTGATATATTAAAGTTAATTAATGGTACTGGTTACCAATAATGCTGTGGTAAGTTAGTGGCTAAATTATCTTCGTCTTAATCCAATGACGTGGAGCTGAATACTGTTCGGGAAGCATAAGCTACATAGGTAGATATTGTTACGAGTTACACAGGACTCGAATCAAAATGCCGTTGGAATTACTATAGAATTTATTAAAACTATACAAACACGTATAACATAAGTACAAATATAACTAGACACTACTAGTACAAACTATACGATCCAATAACACGCGCAAAGTCCGTCACTATATCGCTTAACGAATGTAATACACACGTCTTGCTTGTATCGTAATCGTCGCTTGACTGTCTAACCCCTCCGTTCGGGCTTTGTTTTATAGTAAACTGAGCAATACAACAGAATCGACTGCGTGGGACGAGTTATTTTTCCAAGAAAACGTAATCCGCACACCTGTTTAATTATTCCTGCGAACGGCCAACAAAGTCTAAAACAATAACAATAGGCTGTCTAATTGCAAATTGTAAACACAAAGTAAACAAAAGAACTCCAAATGCGGCAAAGGCAATAAACTGCGTTTTATGACAGACAGGTGTGCCTTCACCTTTGCCGGCATGTAACAATATTTTGACATTGTGTTATAAATATGTCTATATATTGTTACAATCACGTGAACCTAAAGGAAACCTTCCAGTGGAAAATTTTACTTAACGTATGTATCACACCTACTTAACCTGTAACGACTTCTGTATTTACATATCTAACTTCTTCACTTCCCCTTGCTTCCTGTACCAATTTGCTAAAATGTAGCCTTTGCAATCACTGTCGGTTAAAATGTGTGTACACTGTACGTGCACACATTAGAGGTCGTATCGACACGTGGCCAACACGTGTCTATTGGAGAACACGTCATTAGCCGCGCGCCGTCTCTCCCGGGACAAGGAATGAGATCTTTGTCCCTAATATCTAGCGATAACAGAGTGATGAGAAAAAGCGATTCTTATCTGCACTAAAAGTGGTAAAAACTTCTTTTATAATCGAAAGTGAACGATGGTAGCTTAGTAGGCAGGCAACGTTCGAAGTGACACACTCGCGTTTGAAAAGAGGCGTGGGTTCGAATTTTAGCCGGTAAGTACGCACCATTACGGCAGTTTTCTGACTTATGTTAGATTATTGTACTATTTTAACGAATTCAATTACTGTCAGAATAATAATACAGGGTAGTTTGATCAATTACCCCACTACTCTGTTTATTACATCATCGTCAGCCATTCGTAGTCCACTGCCGGACGTAGGCCTCCCCAAGACGGCGCCACTCATCCATGTCCTCTGTTTTCCTCATCCAGCGCCTACCGGTGACCTTGCATGTTCCATCATCACTCGAATATAAGAACGTGCCACGGAACGACGCGATGACCAGAGCGACAATTTCCCGCTCCGAATTTAGATGGGTGCAGAATGTGTCAAATCTGCTACTCCGTCTTCGTTAAACTTGATTGGTATACTGTAAATGCCTCTAATAAAAATAGAGGCCCAAGTAAAGCAAGGGGATGTTATGGGAAGTCATGGTATAGTCAGAATAGAAACGTTTTATTTTGTCATATCGTAATGGGCGTAGATATCGAAGTTCTATTTGAATCATACCACAAGAAGAAGCTATTAAAACTATTCGATTATTACTTGACCATTTATAAACTGAAAAACAAGATTAGTTTAGTAAACAACCGTCTCTTTTTGACGTATCTACCGATAAATGAAGTTGGATTGTTTATCTGTGAGGTCAAAATAAATACATAAAATGCAAGAAAAAAATTTAACTAAGTCTGATAATAAATGCCCGTTTTAAGATTTTTGTGTCGAATAGGCTCAAGGAGTTTCAGTAAAAATGTTAGGCTTAAAACAGGAATAACTATTATCTAAAATTCTATTTTATGTTTCAATTTAATGTCTTGCAGGGTTCATGGGATATGAATAACCTATTATAACCTGGGAAGTTTCTTTCGCCGTTTCTTCTCTCCCAGCCATAACACGTTGCGAAACGGCAGTAAGATAGCGTAGGCCGCCGCGAACCGCCGATCCCGGTCCGCCGGGATCCTTCTTCTCGGGCTTTATATTACCCGTCGCCCGTTCTCAATTAGGTCATTGTGTCGCCCATTGACGGGCATCATCAGATTCATCCCCCTCTCATGGCAACAGTCCAGCCGAGGTAAAACTCCCTAAGGAGCTCCCTCAAGCAAGTTGCCCCCGGGCTCGAGCGCCTTCGCCTTGCGAATGCGCTCGCCCCAAAAACCCCCGTAAAGTTGTGAGGTCTTCGGACCAACAACATTAAGTCAAGTCAAATAAAAAAAACCTATTATAACCTTGTATTCAATAAAATAAATCAATATTTTAGAGATTAACAGTATGGTGTGAGCATCAAGATAATATCTACGTAGTACTATTATAGTGCGAGAGATGCTTTATCTCTATATCTTATGATTTGTACCAACTTTAAAATATGAAAGGGGTGTTGAGTACCACCATACCTTTAAAAGTTTCTGAGGGATGGTAGTAGTATTCTCATTAGTTTGCAATTTAATCATTATTACTGCCGACATAATTCAGATTGGCTAGTCATTAAAGTAATTGCTTTAATGCGTTCCTAATTTCAGGTCACTTAATTACAGAATTAATGTTGTCATTTAGCTAGTCTACGATGATTATGCTCTAACAAGCTAGTCTATTATTTCAGTAATTCATTACCTAGTCAAGGGTTGAATAAAACATTTTTATATTTTTATTTTTTTTATTTTTTACATTTTTATTTTTTCTGTTCAGTTTTTCACGCTTATATTTCGATTATCTGACAAATTTTAAAAGTCTATGCTAATATAAAAGTCACTCTGTTTCTATGTTACCTTCCAAGAGTAAAGTGTTGAATCTTTTAAGGGCTTCCTAAATGGAATACGATACCTCGCTCGCGCATTTTTTTAAGATATACATTTACTGAATTTACTTTTGTAAAAGAAATGTGTACTCCACGAATTTCAACCATAAAATTAGGAAACATACACATGGTTTCATATACATTTCTATATAACAATCAATCCTTGTGAATAACAATTAGTATTTGAAACCTTATCTATCTATGTGAAACATTCGTAGCATAATTTATGAGTTTTGTAGAACAGAGATTTGTTGTAAGTTTTAACATGTGGTACAGCCTAGCTGGATGCATCACTTTGTTAATAGCTGTTAGGGCTAGGTCCATCGATGTGATACCACGCTCTCATAGAATATCGGTATGTAAAGCTTAACATTGAGCTAATCGCGTTTCGTGAGAGTTCCGATGGCTTATTTCCCCCTCCCCTATTCCATCTTCCCTATCTCATCCCCGTATTCAACACCCGTATCCCATCCCCTCTGTCCTATTCCTCCTGTCAGATCCCTCTATTAGTCTCTATCTTAAATCTCTTTATCCCATATTACAAGCTGGCAACGCATTGGCTTCACTCCCGATGTTGTAATATGTTGAGTTGATGTTGAAATATCTATAGGTGACGTTAACCATTTTTCATTTAGGCGAGTCGTCGACAATTCCGCAATGAAAAAATCTTTTGGCCTACATCCGTCAACATAACTATAATTCAAAATAAAGTTGTTAAGTATCAATTACAATTTTTCAGTTTTAGTTTAAAAATATTATTATCAGTTTTTTTAGGTCCAATTGGACCTATGTTTTATCATTGGTCTTATTGACTCTCTAATCTGTGCTGCACAGTGTAAACTTTATGTGTTTACCTCTTTTCGTGTTGCTTTTTAGTTTCATCGAGTTTCAAATCACAACGATTCTAAAGAAATTTTACTTCAAAAAGTAAATTCTGTCAATTCATAGATACAAAAATGTACTCATGCGCAAGTAAGGTAGTGAATTCCATTTAGGTATCCTCTTATAATGTCTTCTGTATAAAGTTTTTATCTTACCAAACATGTAAGGAATATTTGGAAATACATTCCAATATAAATTTTAGTACCACCCTTGACATTATTGAAGTGAAACCTCTTTAGAATCGTTGATTTGAAACTCGATGAGACTAAAAAGCTACACTAAAAAGAGATAAACACATATATTTATAGGACTAAGCTTGCGAGAGAATGAGACAGAATACATTATTTATTTGATCATTTAAAAACTATGCTCATAACGACAGAGTTGAAATGTTTGAAAATTTCGCGTCGTTGTTTCGCGAATACTTCAAACTTAGCGCTAATTAAAATTTTAACTTATGACCATCGAAAAGTGTTCTTCAGTGGAACTTATTTTGACTAAAACTTTTGATTTCGAATACCAATGTTTTTTACCAATAATTAGTGCTTATTCGTACTATGTGACTAGCTGCAGTCCGGTCAATTAGACAAGAAGGTAGACTGTATTTTGGGACAACCAATAATAATACAAAAAGTTCATAACAACTAATAATAACATAAAATAGTCATGGATCAAAATAATATCCTATATATATATATTGTAGTTTAATTAAGCATTTATTCGAATAACCACAAAATAAACAGTCCGAGGGAACTAATATCAACATAATATTTCATTCTGCTTCCCACCACCTATGCCAGATATCGCCGAAATAATAAGAACACTTATGAAGTGACGACGGAAGGCTGCCTTTCCTGAATAATGGCCGCCGACTTCCGGCGATATATTTCCGCTATCTCGCCGCCGGAATGGCGTCCACACTACCGGTTGACCGTTATGAAGTGTTAATCGAGCATTATGTCTGCCAGATGAAAAACTATCATCGGGAAAACCACTCCCGTGGATCATTTTCATAACATAACAATTATAAGGAGAAGACTTTACGAGAAACTTTTTGATTATTTTGAATAAGATCTTGTCAATCCAAAGGTTGCCTGGAAGGGATTGCTTTAAGTAATGAGGCCTTATAGTCTTAAGACAATCAACTTTATTACTATTGTTGGTGTACAATAAAGAGTATTGTTGTTGTTGATATGTGTGCTCATGGCTTTAAGTTTGAGAACATATATAACATTCAAAATAAAAGAATAATAATAAATAATAAATCGGCAGACAAACACACACTGTACATCCCCAAATTAAGCAAGTTACGCTTGTGTTATGGGTAATATAACGGACTACTCTGAGGCCGATCCCAGACGTCCAGACCATAGTTAATAAAGGAGAAAATTCGTTTCCGAAATTTACCATACCAGGCATAGAACCCGGAGCCTCTGGGTTCCAGCGAGTTCGGCAGCCTAAGACTTAGCGCGTTCAACTACAGAGGCCGTCAAAAATAGAATAAATCTATACATGTAATAAAATTATAGAGGTCTAATTTCTGTACAATGAAAAAAATGCCAAAATCCTAGTCAGGGATATAAGAAGTGAAATAGAAGTAATTTAGATTTTTTCAATTTTTTTGTTTCTCTGTTTGTCTGTTCGATTTACACGAAATTTTGTATAGCGGCAACTTATATCCCTGGTCAACATATAGGATACTTTAGATCCCGAAAAATTAAAGAGTTCCCGTGGGATAGTTAAAAAGCCGCACCACGCGGACGAAGTTGCGGGCAGAAACTATTATAAAATAAAATACAAAGCTTAAAATGTACCTTACTTGAATATTTCTTCTTTAACTTTTTTGATAACTTAAAAAAAATGGAAAGCATTAGATATGAAACTTGCACATCGATAATCAATGTGTCAAACCCGCCAATCCATCTTACGTGGCGTAGCTTACTATATAACGCCTGTTTCATCAAAATAATAGGGCCCTTTTTTTTTTTTTGGTAACGCAGGGGGAATGTCTTTTCTTGCGACACCCCCTCGGGCCCGGAAAAATGAAGGGGGGGGGGGACCCGAGGGGAGTGTGGAACTCCCAGCGGTAGGGATCTCCACGCATAACTACCGCTGTTGGCGGTAGTAAGCGCGAGATCCCGTCCGCCAGACTACCCACTAAACCTACCTGCGCCTCTTTCCCACGCTTTTACGGGGCGCCACGAGAACTAGAGCGGTGCTACTACATTCGTGACGCCCCAACGTCTGGCAATCTTCAGGACACCCCGAAGGCAAGGTGCCCTGCTTCATCAACAGGGGAGGAAGTCCGTGGGTTCCCCTGGTCCCCGCGGCCCCCTGTGACGGCACTAAGGGAGGTGGTGTGCGTAGCGACGCCTCCGACCGCCAGTCCGCCGTCGTCGGATGGAGTCTGCATGCGCATCCACCTCCCTGGTCCTTTCCACGGCCTCCTTCAGGGACATTACCGTCTCGCTGAAGGAGGAAACCGCTCCCCATCCGTCCTCACTCGACAGCATGGCTTCGACCAACTGCTGGAGCGAGGACACAGGACCCGTGATACGTTCTAACTGATGACGCTGAGGTCCCCAGGCGGCGCACTCGACCAGCGTATGATACGCCGTATCGCTGGGTGCGCCGCACTCCACACATTCTGGCGTTGGTTCACGCCCCGCTATCTGATGCAGATACTTACCGAAGCACCCATGCCCGGTAAGTATCTGCGTCAGTCTGTACGTTAGGGTCCCGTACTTCCTCGAGACCCAACGTGACAGGTGGGGGCGGACCGCCTCCACCGTCTCTCTTCCTGCTTCTGGGGACCCCAGGTCATCAGCCCATTCTTGGATCAGGGCCTCGGTCGCCAAGACCCTGATCCTCCGTACAACTGCCGGACACGGTCTCTCTCCTCTAGCTCTGGTGTCCTGCCGGTAGCGGTGCACTGCCGCGAGCACCTCCGCCTGGAGCACCCAAGGCGGATCACTTGCGAGCAGTGTCGCCGCTGTCCACGATACTGTCCGGTACCCCCGGATGGCCCGCACCGCCAGGACACTCTGAGAACGTTTCAGAACGGTCCTGTTCTTGCGGTGAAGCGAATCGACCCACACGGGGGCACCGTACAGCGCCATGCTCCGTAGGACACCCATGTACAGCTCTCTACAGACCGCGCCCAGCCCTCCCACATTGGGTAAGAGTTTGGCAATGGCGGCAGTGGCACCTAGCAACCTCGGAGCTAGCTGGGTGAAGTGAGCCCCAAAATTCCATTTTCCGTCTAGGACAAGGCCCAGGTACTTCATCTGGGCCTTTACCGCTACCGCCACTCCCTGGACGGCGACGTGCGTGCCCTGGGGCGGTGGTCTACGTCGTCCGTAGAACATGAGGGCCTCCGTCTTCTCCGCGGAGACCCTCAAGCCTAATTGACGCACTCTTTCTACGACCAACGCCGTCGAGGCGTTGGCTAGTTCCACGGACTCCTCGTAGGTTCCGCCCCGGGCCGTGATGAGAGTGTCGTCGGCATAACATATCACCCCCATCCCGGGCAAGACTGGCTTGCTGAGGAGCCAGTCGTAATCAATATTCCACAGGATCGGACCCAGCACCGAACCCTGTGGAACACCGCACACGACACGTCGCCTACCAGAAATCTGACCAAAACCGCCCTCCCAGAGGATATATCTGTCTTGGAGGTACGCCTTTAACAGTCTGACAAGGTATAGAGGCACTCCCTGAAATCTGAGTGCCTCTAGAATCGTTTCGAAAGGAAGACTGTTGAAGGCATTTTGGATATCCAAAGATACCACCAAGACAGACTCCTTTATGCTCTCCGCCTCCCTCGTGAGGCTCCTTAACGCAAACAGGGCGTCCAGGGTTGAACGCCCCGGCCTGAAACCATATTGAGCCTCCGAGAGTCCAGGCCCATCAGAATCCAGGTGCTGGACGAGGCGGCTCGCCAAGATCTTTTCGAACACTTTCACCACGTCGTCCAGTCATCCAGGCACGATGGGCCTGTAGGCGGAGGGATCTTCGGGAGGGCGGCCCTCTTTCGGGATGAGGCACAGCCGGCCCTCTTTCCACTGCTTCGGAAACTCACCTGCCCTGATGCAGGCGTCAAAGAGTTCCCGAAGCTGGCCGCCTAGATGTTTGGCGGCCAGGAAGAGGACCCGGCCTGGGACCCCGTCCAGTCCCGGTGCCGTTTTCCGGCCCCGGAGTCGATCCAAGGCTATTTCCATTTCCTCCTCGGAGACTGGGGGAGGATCAGTCTCCGTGAGTACATTCTGAGGAGGACACATCCTGGGAGGAGTAAAAGTTCTCGGGTCCGGGAAGAGGCCGTCGACAATTCTATTCAGGACCCCGTCCGGTAGGGACTCCATGACCGGGGTGGAGCAGGCGCGCATTTTCTTGCGCGCCATCCGGTACGGACGTCCCCAGGGGTCCGCGTCCAACGTAGACAAGACTTCTTCCCGTGCCCGGGCCTTCGCTTTACAGATGGCTATCTGAAGAGCCTTGTTCGCTACTCGATACTCCTCCCAACGATGTTCCTCCTCACCTCTGTCCGGAGGATGCCGACGCCGGCAGTTCTTCAGAGACCGGCGAGCCCGAAGGGCTGCCTCCCTCAGACTCCCGATCTCTGCAGTCCACCAGTAAACCGCTTTTTTCCGCCGACGTCGACGCGACCGTGGCATCGAGGCATCGCAGACCCTCGTAAGGGTTCTGCGCATGCCCTCTGCCAGATCCTCCGGACAGGTGTTACTTTCTTGGTTGGTCCAGCCCTGGACGACGGCCATCTCTTCAGCCAGCTCGGGATCGAGCCGGCTGACGGCCCATCGAGGGAGCAGGCCGTGACTACGTGGAGGGTTTGACCCAGTTCTGTCAGGAGGGGGGGAGACCTCGAACCTTATGTAAAGGTGGTCTGACAGAGTCTCCACCTCCTCCTCCACTTTCCAATTCATCACCCTGCGTGCGATCGCATGGGTGGCAAACGACAAATCAATGACGGAGCCACCCCGCGCTCGCACGCAGGTATGGACCGAACCGCGATTCAGAAGGGTCAAACCACTTTGAAGTGCCCACGTTTCCACAGCCAGTTCCCTCAATTCGGTGACAGTGTTTCCCCAGGAGCGGGATTTGGCGTTGAAGTCGCCGAGTACGAACGTCGCCCTCGGCGACTGTCTGCTCACGGCGGCCCTGACAGAATCCAAGAAGAGCTCGAATTCTGCCAGAGGTCGGTTGGGGGAAAAATACACACCTATGAAGGTGTGGTTCCCCCACCCTGCCACCGCGTAACCCCGCCCCCTCTCGATCTCAGTGAGTTGGGTGCCAGCGCCCGAACTGGCCACCACTGCCACTGTGTCGTCCAGGTCCCCAACCCAGTTGCTCTGGGAGGGAACGTAATACGGCTCCGATATTACGGCCAGACCAACCTCCCACTCCGCCATGGACTGCAGGAATAAATCCTGGGCCCCGGCGCAGTGGTTTATGTTTCTTTGCAGGAGTCTAATATGTCGTCCGGGCATGTTATTGGGACATACTAGACTCCGCCTGGTGTCTTCCTACTCTAGGAGGGCCCTAGCCTAGCAGTGTAGGTTTTAAAAGCTAGCTTGATTTCTACTATAGATACAATATTCAAGAAACCATATTTTTGTTATGAGGAAAATTATGAATACTTTAGTATTACATTTTCTTAGTACCTTGCTCCTCTTTTTAACCATTATTAATAAAGGAAAATTCCTTTCGCTGCTTTTATTCTAAGAAACAACAGAAAAAGGTACTAATAATTAAAGCTTACTTGGGAGCATGTTATTAAATTCATAAAGGAAGACTACAAAATAATTTCATTCTTGAAATATGGCTGTTTCTTCGATATTTAAATATGCTTTTTGATAATAACATACAATGTAAATTCCATCGCTAATAAAAATAAAGATAGGATATGAAATTCTAATTAAGCAGATTTGTGTTGTATGCCGCAGGTTCTTTATGACGTTCGAATGTATTGATTTTTGATGACATGAATGGAAAATACGGCATCCGAAGTATGGTTTTATAGTCTGCCGCCGTCATTGTTTTCTCTTCCCTTCACCCACGGCTTTTGTTATTACTCGAAGCTTAGAGCTCCAAACAAAGAACTTTGCAGATGAACAAAGACGTAATTATAAGGAAGGGCTGTACAAGAAAAACCCGCCAGTTTATGTTATTATATCTAATTTTTCAACGAACTCAATTGTGAGATTTTCCCCAAATTGTTACTCGGTTTTACAATGGACGAACAAGGGATAAGATATTATTCTTAAGACAATGCTCCAGTTGTTTTTGAAGGTTTTAATAAAAGAGTTTTGGGATGGCCATGTAAATAAGAACGTTGGGATTCTATTTTTAAACCCCAAGAAACTTTTCATGAATGATATTATCTACAGGAAGTTTTGAAGGAAAATATTAAGATAAAATAAAAGCTGGTTCATCGAAGAAGTCATAAAATCTTTAATGAGACCGTTAAAGCTATACGATTTGGAATGTTGGATGACTAAAATGATACACCAAAAACGTATTTTTTCAAGATCTGACTCACGATAACGCAGATGATTATACTACACTGAATCGAAATTTAAACCCTTGGTTCCATATACGGCGACCACTCCTTTTAGTTCGTCACTATACCATTATATAGTCCCATGTAGACTACACTTATGTCAAATTTCATTCTAATAGGTTTAGCAGTTTCCAAGAAAATTTACTAACATGCAAACATAGACAAACGGACAGACGGACACGACGGAAATATAGATAAGGGTTCGATTTTTACGAAAACCCTATTTGGAATCCTAAAAACATACAGTTAGCTAAAGTTTATATCATAAAGAATTTTAATAAAAAATATTCATAAACCTATCAATGAAGTATTTAAGACAGTAGACTATAATATACTTGCAAGGGTTAATAAACTTTAATTCCTAGGATACTTAACCATATGGCTAGTTCTGCACAATTCTTCCAATTTACGTTACGTGCAGTCTATAATTTACTGTTTTTATATTACCTTACTTCTTCCGTATAATTATATTAAATACGTAGCAGAAATATGTTATAATTAAACCTAATTGAAAACTATCCGCTTGTTTTGTAGGTTGAATGTGGTGTGTCATTAGGAGAATAATATATTTAAAAAATGTCTGGTTACTAATGATCAAATTGAAAGTAGATAGAGGTAGAGAGATATGACCAAGAAATGTCACCTTAACTTTATGCTAATGGTCTTAGAATAAGGACCATACGAATTGCGATGAAAATGTAAGGAAGCGGATCTCGGCTCCAATATGAACGTTCCGAAGTCCGAACGCAACTAGAAGGTGCGCTACGTGCTATACGGTAGTCAGTGATGCGGGTGGAAATTTGAATAGGGAAAGCCGGTTGACGGTTGAGAATTTGGAAAAAAGCCGGTGCCCGATCGGGTTATGAGTTGCTATTTCATCCAATATCCAAGTAGGAAAGCCGCCGAGTGTAAGAGATAGTAATACAGTTACAATATACGAACCAATAATTCATGGCGCTTTCGACTTTTTGGCCGACAGTCGCTAGTTTCCTAGAGGTAGGCTTCTGGTACTGCATTCTGTGCAATTATTTTCTTTGGTACCGCCAAAGAAAATAATAAATCCTGAGCAATATCTATATTACTTGTAGACCCATATAATGAGTTATAATATAGTGTTATAATATTTTTTGGAATATGGAATAGTTTCCAAAAGATACATGCTTATTGAAAATTTACGCCAGAGCAAAGGTCAATTAAAAAAAAATGGTAAATTATGATTTTTATTCTGTAGTTGAGTGGTAAGCCTTTGCGGAATTCACTGAAGCGCATTGACTCCGGGTTAGATTTCTGGTATACTAAATTTCGTAAACAAATTATCAATGTTTACTATATTCTGGATGTCTGGGATCGGGTCCAGAGGGCTCCGTTGTATTTTATTACCCACAACACTTCTTTAGCTCTTGATATACATGTAACGTGGTGGTCTGCCGATATCGTAAAAAAAATTAGGCATTATTATTTAAGATTTCTCCAATCGTGAATTTATAAAAATATGATAATATTGTGTATCAGAGAATACACATAAGCGAAGACACTTGCCTAACTTATTAATGTTAATGAGTCAGAAAATATACAGGCACCAGAACGTTGAGCTCATCTGTCAAAACATTGTTCATTTAACATAATCGAGCTCTACCAACATGAATATTTTGGTTGGCAAAAGTGACGGGAGCTTAAAATGTATGTAAATGCGACCTACTTTCGACTCTTAACATTATGAACATCATACATTACCCGTATGAATATAATATTAAAACATGCCGACAGTCCAAAGGTACACTTGGGTAATTTATAATTCTGTTTGACCAAATCTATGGGCTTGCTGGTACAGTATGCATTGTTTAACACATCAAGCTTGGTGTACTCAGAGTGCGATTGTGGTCATTAACATTAAATCACGGTGATTATTACTAGGGTGAATCAAAAAGTTTTTACAACTGGATATACATATATATAAAACCTTTTTGGGAGAAGTTCGATATTCATATTATAGTGTCAATCATACAATATTTATGTCAATTGTCATTTGTTTTTGTCAGTTTGTTCGCACGTAATAAATTGTTTTTTGCGAAGAGTTGCTAAAAACGCAAAATTATGGCTAAACGTGAGTTACCTATGGTGATAAAATTTCTCAGCTTAAAAAATGTCTACAAAAGATTTTTTTTCGGATATTTAGGGGGTGATGCTGTACCCTATACTCTGGTTAGGTACTGGGTGGTTGAATTTAAAAGAGGTAGATCAAGCTGTAAAGATTGTTATCAGTTGTCATCATTAGCCAGGTGTTGCAGATTGCAATTACAAGCTAATTCTAGGAAATTGGGTTGACGTTGCCGGGCGGGCGGGCACATTTGCGTTTGTAAAGTATAAAATTACGGCCTGATTAAGAGGGGGTCAGTTGAGCTACAATTACGATACGGGCGTGACGTGTGTTATTCGGGAATCTAATTTTACTTTGCGCGTTTTATTGAATTAAGATCTTCTGCATTACGTTTGGATTTGTTGTGTTCGGTAATATGTGTACCTGTGTTATACGTATTTGAATAGTTCTAATAAACTCTATTATTATTCTAACGGTATTTTAATTCGACTCCCGCTAACTCGTAACAATATAATAAATTACTGGTAAAATATTTAAAAAACTCCTTCCTCTTTCAGACCTGTTTTCTGCCAGTAAATAATAACAATATGAGGTAGCACTTGCTGAGTACACTTTATAACTTAATTGTTTTTAAACGACCATTCAATGAAGACTTCGAGTCTTCAAAATTAATAATAGTTACATTAAAATTAATAGTATTCCTAAACTGTTCAATCCAGAATACATTAAAATTACAAATGAAAGTTGACTCCCAAACAACCAATTCGAGTTTGTTAACAAAACAACTGTGAATTCTTTATGTGTGTATGTAAGGGCTTAATTAAACGCCTTCTTGTTAATTAGACTGCAACCGACAATAAGGCTGAAGTTGTAAGACATTAAGATGGGAAGTAATTAAAATATTACCGTACAAAGTTTGAGCTCCTATTTCCTATTAAATGTAAGAACGCGGCTGCGTTGCCTCATGTGAACGTGATAAACTTCTCATAGTAGAAATGAATATGCCATTCAGTTTAGCATGAATGTCTTATACTTAAACATAACTAAATAATATTACTAGTGAAAACGATTTTTACAATTGTTTATATCTTGATACTTAAATAAATTGAGTAAGTACTTAAAAGTTCGCGCACATAGACAATTTTCGTGGAAGTAGGAATCGTGGCCTCTTTCCTTTATCGACTACTAAACCATATGGCACGCTTAATTCCGATACTGACACTATACAAAAATGAGAATTTTACAGGAGTGCCAAAAAACGTTGTTTTAAGCATGAACATCAGTATGTTTACATGGATTATTACAATGCCTACCTAGTGAATATTTCTGTTACTTTTAAACCAGGCTTAGCGCTATTTCAAGCATTTCTTTATATACTTTATGATTCAGGGCATGCAAAACTCGATTTGGATTTTTTTGAATAATAATATCAAGATTGGATTAAGCGCACAATATGAGTGCTTGGTATAAAATTTAATTTTGCACCATACATTTGGAATTATGAAATTTCAGGTAATTTGGTATATACGAGTGGATGGAATAAAAACTCAAGAACATAAAAAACGTTTCTCAAATGTATCTTAACCCTTCAGAGTTTGCTAAAAATATAAAAATAGAACTAATGCTCGTAATAACGACGACGACATTAGTAACTAATATAGTAATTTTGTTAGAAAAGAATTATTTATAACACGTTAATAAACGATATCACGTGTGAATAGAATAAGGACTTGATGTTTTCTTCCGCTTACGGCGTGAGGTCAACAAGTTTGACGTAATTTCTGACGATGTTGTTCAAAGTTTATGTTCTTAGAATGTTCTGCCTGTTTTGTTTTATAGGTGCATATAAATTTCGATAATTTATGAAAATTATAAAATGACTAGACATAGAACTCGTATGTATTTAACCATTATTTTAATTTTTTATAACCATTTACATAAATGGTTATAAAACATTAAAATAATACATATGTAGATTATAGTTTGTAAGCAATCACATATATCCTTATAATCGTATTGTATGTTGTTTTGAATAAATATACAAGTCTTTGTAAAAATTGCTTAAGCAGCAAATGGCTACCAGCTAGAATTTTTGCTATCTATACCTATAAACTTACGATCTTTTCTGTAATAGAGGTAGAATTCACAGATAAGGAAAAGTTCGTTCACCAAATTCGCAATGGCAAGAATCGAACTCGTGACCTCTTCATTCCAATCAGCTAGACTGGCCAAGGGTTAACATTTCTTGTGGCGCTCTACAGTCTACAGTAGAAATCGAGGTGCTTTTACAGAAATTTTATATATTAAATTGTCGGAAAACTGGCAAACGAGTTCACTCGATAGCGAGAGGGGGGTACCAGCGCCCAGGAACACCTGCAATGCCAAGGGAACCCATGCGTTGCCTACCTTGTTTGAATATCTATTTATGCCCTTTTGAAGAGCCTCATGTTGCAATACTGTGAGAAAACCACAGGAGGAAGTTATCATTATCATATCACAGTTTGCTCAAGTATGGCATGGTATATACAGCGTACACCATGCGTGGTGTACGCTGTATATGCCATGCCACTGTGCGCAGTGGATGACTTTCATGTGTCGAGGAAATGTGTGTTTTTAATCTGTGATTATCATCCCTAGTAGAATAATAATTCTTCCATGATATGAGCTTATATCTTTTAAGGGAGAAGTCAGTGCCTTAACTATTTAACTGCCACCACACTGCGTAAGTATGTATATTCGTGTGGACATGGATTATTAATTTTTACACAACTTTCATCTATGTAATTTTTTTAATGACGGTTAATATACCTTCTCGACCGTTTATTTCCCTACAATTGATTAAAATTTGTCATAAGCTCCACACAAGTTTGGGAGGGTTGTATCTCTACCTTCCATATTACAGGATACTCCATAATAATAATATCAAAATTCAACCGATGGTAAGGCAATGGAATGAAAAGTAAGATATAGGAACCGGCCATTAGTGGACAATTGGCAAAATTTTATGAACATACGAAAACTATGGCTCACCGTAGCTTTTAACGTAAGATAAATGACTGCGAGACATTTAAGAACAAAGAAAACCATAAAACAAAGAACAAACATAAATCCGAATGTTAGATAAGAATTCCGAATTCTATCGAACTCCTCTCACGTAATTTTTCCTTTCAGCTCTGAAACAAAAACATTTTCCTTACATCAATATGAAGTCATATTTTTACAATTCCATAATTTTGTTACATTTTTATTTTACCACTTCGGAGTTTTAGGATTTCGGCTTTACATTAAATACTGTACCTACATATAATAACTATAATTTATTTTTAGGGTTCCTATAAAAGTCCTATAAAGGTAAAAAGGAAAACTTATAGTACACTGTCTGTCTACCTGTCTGTATTATGGTATCACTGTCTGTGATTCACACATGATCATCTTCCTATCCCATGTTCGAGATTGGAAATATGTTAGCATCGCCTCTGGTGTTACAAATATCTTTACGGATAATAAGTCATATAATCCGTTAAACAAATACGGATCAATTTCCGTATTTCCGTTTGGTGGTTCCCTGGGATTTTGTTTTCAGGGATGGTATAAAAATGACAAGATAAGAGGATATCAGAAGGATGAGATAAAAGGGATAGAACAGAGGGGCCGGCCGGACTCTCAATTACCACACGGAACACTATTAGCTTACGCCTAATCATTTCACAATGATATTCTGTGAGAGCGTAATATTACACCGATCGATCAAGTGCTGCAAGCTGTAATCAAGTCAATGTTTACCCACTACAGGCGATTCAAAAATGTCATCCAATTATCCATACAAAATTATATAATTGTACACATGTCATGTCTGTAAATTGAAACGATTATAAAAAAACAACTGTAATAAACTATATTAACAATGGAGAACACTACATTTTTTTGTAGTTTCGTGTCTGCTTGTCGGTTTGTCTGTTTGTTCGGGATTCACGTAGAAACTAATGGACCGATTTTGATGCAGTTTTCACTAATCGACAGAAGATGCTTGGACTTAAAATGATTTAAAATGGCCAGGTTGAATAAATATCAAATACCAAAGCGATTTATTCACTGATAGCATTTTATATAATGTGCACACAAATTAGCCTATTCTGACACAGTTCCACCAAATCGAAAGCTTACATTCTTTTTTAAATGCTGCCGTACTTTGTATCCCGGTACTTCCGCGGGAATTTCAGGTCAAGATTGGATGCAGTCGCGGGCATATCCTAATTATTATAATTTAAAAGGTGAATCATTTAACCAATAAATATCCTTATGAGAAAAAATAGCACAAAGATCATAATCGTCGATTTTGACCTTTTACATTCGGGTAAAAAAAAGAAATCAGCAATGTAACAGAGTCCGAAATGAGTGGTGCTTTTATATTCCGGGAGTCGGGGGGGTAAAATAGACAGAGGCCACGTTTGTCCCGATGTTTGCCCACGTGTGCTCTCCCACGAGACACTGTTATTCAGCATTATGCTAATACTGTGAACACACGGCCTATTATTGTTGTTAACTTTTGTGCATGTACTTTTTACGGGAATATTAAACAATGTTTTATGTATTAATTTGATTACATTTTCGACGTTTTATAATTTTTGCAACGGCATTTAATGTGGTCACCTAAATCGATATTTATGTTGGCTTTATTTTAAAAATCAAATACAATCTAAACAAAACTTTCTCTAGCAGCGATAATACCTCTTGTTATATTGTTAAATATAATTTTTGTTTTTTTTTTGTATTAAATTAAGTTCCAGTGCTAAATATTTTTAAAAGTCGTACAATCCGTTAAACAAAATGTCTACTTCATATTTTATGTACACCGCTACGCAACGTGGTAAAGCTATTTTAAGGAATAAACAAAACAAAAAACTTCTTGGCTACATGTCTAGCCAGCACATTTTCTAAAATTTATCCTTTTCTTATTTTTTAATAATGTGTTACATAATTTAATTTTCTGTTTTAATTCAAAGTAATTTAATAAAACTCTGTTTTAACGATTCAAAGTATGGTATTTTGTTTGATTTTTATTCTGACGTTTCGGCCACTTTTTAACCGACTTCAAAAAGGAAGAGGTTTATTATTCGTCAGTATGTATTTTTTTGTATGTTCGTTCCTCGATTTCTCCGTCAACTGTGGACCGATTTTCTAAATTATTCTTTAAATAGAAAGGTTATATATATATACTCTTGAATCTGTCCCCTCGTCACCATGTCAGGATTTGATTAGTGAATTCCAAGGAATTAGGGAAACTCAGGAATATTCTTAGCTTCTACGGAACACACAAACAAAGACAAAGATGTCGAGTGTCAAAGTTGTTGTTTAGCCTTCCGCCAAATGGTTCATATTAATTATTTAATTTTTGTTTATGTTTACGGTTATTTACACTCTATAGGAGCCTAATATAATGTACAATTCAAAATCAAAATAAGTAATTTATTTTGTTTGAAACATGGAACTTTTTGCAAGGTGTTATGCTAAGTGGTACGCTTGAGTACGTGATATAAAATTTTGTATATTGAGTTACAAGCCATTTGTAATTGAAGAGGCGTAGAACAGATCCTCACATTTCCACTTATGAAAAAATCCTTGTATTTTCACGGGCATAAAATGATAAATTGATTAAAACAAATAAGTAAAACCACACCAGCACCACACACACAAAACACCTGTTTTCTGAAACAAATTTACAATTGAAATTGAGGGATCTGAACTAAATTACTCTTAACCGTCTGCAAAATTAGTTTCCGTTGAATTGTTTCAAAAAGACAACTCTATCTATTATAGTAAAATTCAATGGTATTATTCAAACTATCAAAACCACCGAATAACATTGAGTTAAGATTAAATCTGCTATTTCAATGCCTGTTCTTTTGCTTAACAGTTTTCTTGAAATGTTTATCAAAACCAGATTTTTTAAGATTTCATTCCAAATTATTAGCTAAGGATTTTTACATTTTTGACATTGACTGAACCACTAGTTTAGTATGATATGAATAAAACAAATTTCAGACGGTGTAGTCGGTTAGTTATTAACGTTTTATTGTTTTTCTCCAAAATTAGGAAAGGTGGTAATGTGAGGTTTTATTAATTTCGGGGCATGGCCTGTTTATATAGTGGGAAAGTAGAATATAAAAATAATTCATAATGTTTATGCTACAGTAAGATATCATATGAACATATACCAAATAGAATTGTCTCATGGTAGCGACATGACAGACAATCACTGTGTCCGATCATATTCGATTAGATAAATCGATACACGTTGTTGTGCACAATATACTTACAAGCATGTTACAATATAGAGAAGCACGAAATATACATATTTATTTTTATTTTTATTAAATTTAAAATTAATAAAATATTTATCGAGTTTATTCTATGTAGGTATATATTATAATTTACAAATTAAATAATTATTAAATTAAACTTATTCAAATATTCGGGTCGTTATGCCAAAAGGAAGGATTGTGCTGAAAATCAGCATTGTGTCGGATATTATGCCGGCACAGCAATAAGCTGAGTGCAAACCCTGTCTGCTGAAAATGCGGGGTACAAATTCTTAAAATATATATATTTTTTAAGATACAATTACGCCGCTATTTCTACAAATATATTTTTCTTTCCTTCTTTCTTTCTTTTGTTCGTCATCTCCTCAATTCTAAGTATTGAAATTATAGCTAACAGAACATAATTAAACGTATAATTTTGTTTCATTCATCCTCTTTTAAATATACTGAATCCTCATTGATAGTATTTTTAGGTCAACGACAGTTATTATCGGTAAACTCGATCAGTTAAGTGCACATTGTTACCAGATTCAGTCGAAATTCAGCCAATACCACCAATCACTAGTCTGGAATCACGCCAAATTAGAGGTGAAATGGACCAAATAGTTGGATCGTACCTATACTGAACGAGAAAGCTTTCAACTTTTAATGAATAAAGTTGCTTATACTTTGCTTGGCTTTGCGGTTTTATTTTATGTTACATGCGTAATATGTTTTTAGTTAGCTAACTTTTTATTCTTTAAATATGATTTTGTGCGGTTTTTAAGTCTAGCTAAGGGGAAATATACCAGGACGCTAAGTCCCGTATCACAGCTGCTTGGGCCAAGTGGTGTGAGGTGACAGGTGTAATTGGTGACCCTAAAATGCCGGTTAAATTAAACGGACAGGTTGAAGGTGAAGCGTGGCTTGTACTTTAGCGAGATGAGTAAGCTGCGATGGATGTGTGGAGTGATGCGGAAAGACCGTGTCAGGAACTCCCGCATCCGCAGCAGTCTTCATGTCCGTGACATAGCAAACAAACTGCAAGTGTCGCTTACGCTGATACGGCCATATTTTACGGAGACCGGCTAATTATGTGAGGAACAAATGTCTAATCATGCCGCCTCCGCCAAGTCCTGGTTGAAAGGAAAGGCCCAAAAAATATTGACTTGACGCTGTGAAGGATAACATGCATAATTGCATACTAATGGTCTCAAAAGGGGGCATGCTGAAGACCGCGCGAAGTGGAGTAGAAAAAGTAGAAAAGCGGATCCTGAGCGTTGACGTGAACGCTCCGAACGCAATCGGGACTTAACGCTCGGATGATGATGATAAGTCTAGCTAATCTATGTACATGGTCATGTTATTCAATTAAAGAAATACTAACAAATACTTATGTTACATCTAATATTTCCTATAATTACTAGGTATGTATATATATTTTTGGGCAAACGAAATGTAATGAGTTGAATTATCGCTTAAAAAAGCGCTGTACTAGTATTTTTCTACTGCATAATGGGAAACATAAGCTCTATTTGGAAGACGCTAAATCTTAAAGAATACGAAAAAAATAAAATAAGTTATCAATTACCGTAGTCAATTTATATGAATGAATTTTAATTATTAATTACTTATATGAAAACACACAATATGATGAATTCATTCAACATAACTAGATCCACTAACATTATAAAAAATCATCAATTATAAGAGAAATCTTAAAATCACTGTATGCTAATATTTTTAGTCTAAGAATGTATGAAAGCGTATCCGTCTCGTATAACCAGTGAATTGAAATTTGAACTTTATGCTCGTTCTTTAAAGTATAATTTAAATTAAGTTCTTTGAATATATATATGCTTACGGATGTAGCCTAAAAGAATTATATTTATGATAATAAAAGTTAGAGAAGAATTATGTGCGAGAGTATTCCCTGAAGTTTCATTTCAACTACGTGTGAACTGCAAACACACACAATTTTTTTATATTAATTTATGAAACCTTAAGTTTACGCGGCTAAAAAACAGACTAAAGTCCAAAGAAGACCAAAAGCAAAGCAGTGTGAAAGCCTTGTTAAAATCATAAACGTCTGCCCGGATGTGAATCTAAGTTTGTTAGCAATCCCTACAACTCGTCTCGTCCCGACGCCGAACTTCCACTGTGGCCATACAGTTACACATAAACTTCGGTTTATGGGTTTCCTTCATTAGATAGGATTTTGGGTATTATGACTGCTAGCAGTTTTGCTGCAGCACTATTCAATTTTGTTAAACATACTGCCTATTTAAATCATTTTTTGAAGTTATTTTAATTTCGTCACTTCGTATATTCGTGACTTGGTCTTTATACAAGTACTCATATCTTATGGACAAGATCCAAAATATCGAAATGGAATATACACGAAAAAAATTTAAGCTATCGCCTTACTGAGAATTGTGTCGGATTGAAACTGATTTTCATGCGTCGTGACCACTTTAAGCTAGTTCCAGAAAAATCTCACTGGACCTCATCCCTGAGGTAGACTATATCCCTATAGTCTACAAAAGATTTTAAGTCAGAAAATTTACTATGATTCAGTGAAAAATCCCACCGAAATGTTGTTTGTTGGTTGTTTTTAAACTCTTTAAGCAGCTTTTTCAAAAATCCTGAATTTCCTGAGATATAAAATAACGCAAATTTTAAGTCGAACAATTTGCTGGTGCTCAGCGAAAACTGCATCGAAATTGGCCCAGTAGTTTTAACTGGAGAGTCCCGAACAAATACAAAGACAAAAAATATTTATCGTGTCTTCCGTAGTTTATGTAGTCTAACCCAGTTGTCTTTTTTTTTAATACTTTCAATGTGCAGATCCGGCACTTTTACAATTTAATAAAATTATAGATTTTAACCAGGAATGTGCATCTTCTTGATATAGATGTTGTTTTTATATTATGTCACAGGTATCGTTCTAATAGTGAATGCCAATCAAAATCACTTGAATATTACTTTTCCTGCACTTATCTTAATAATGATACCGTTGGCTCCCTTACGAAACTTCCTTCAAAGAGATGCAAGGGGCGCATTGTAAGGTTTCATTAGCCTCAAACAACGAAGAGGCGGTACTCAGCCGTCAAACTGAAGACGACTGAATCACTTCACTCATTGAACCTAATTGACGACTGCATTTAGATGCAAGACTTTTTATATGGTAACGATTTTTATTGATAGGGGGAGAATTTGAAAAAAAAAACAGATACAGTTCCGTAATTAAAGGAATTGGTCAAGTGCGTGTCAGACTACGACTACTATCTTTAAATAATTCCATAGAAGCGATGAACGTACTGTTTTTGTTATATAGCGTCAAAATCCTAAAAATGTATTTAATAAAAAATCAACTGAGTCGAAGGTATCGTTTTAATTTCATCAACTTGATTTTTTTAATATTTTTCCACCTTATAGCACAAACGTTAGACACACATAAACAACGTGTCGCGTTTTTACAAGATCTAACTATTAACAATACCCCCACTACTATTTACATTGATACTAAGGCTGTATGGACTTGTAATGAGGAGGTATGAAAGTCATATGACAAATAGGACGTTAAACTGCAAGATTGGGCTACAAATGTAAATGTAAACCAAAAAATAGATGTATGGATTGTATTAGAGATAATGTTGATTTGTGGTTTAACAGAGCACGTGTGTCAAAATGACGGAGTATGGAAGGAACAGACATATTGCGCCGACCAGAATCAAATGGGAGAAGCCGAAGGAAAAGAAAGACAACGATTTGCATTGAAAATTACTTCCTTTTTTTCTCATTCTTTCTCTTTTTAGTTAATAGTAATATATAGCGCATTTTGAATGGCACTTTCAGTCTATCTTTATTGATATGAATTTTTTAGTTTTTCGTGCAGAAACGGAAAAATAATACAATTTCTTGCGGCCAGACGGCCTGTCGTAAGTATCAACAAAATTGCCCACAGCCAGGTGGCAAAGGTATGTACCCCTCTGGATAGTCATTCAGAGGGATAAATACCACTCCTGGGCTAGATTATGCGTCCATAACAACATTGAGTTGTGTTCTAGCATTAGTGGCCAGGTTTCAGTCTCAATTTAGAGAGAGAGCACCTCTGGTGTTTCAAATGTCGTAGGAAATCGCTTTCCATCCAACAAAAAAATTGCTGTGACTTAAATCGGTAGATAAACGGATGGATATGATAGTATAAGGATCCCATTTGCGAAAATGACTACGTGATCCTCATAGTATTTTATTTGTTTATTACTACCATATCATAAATTTAGATTAATTAAGAGCAAAAATTATCATATTTCCTGAGCTACACTATATAGGATATATTATCTCGATATACACTGTACATCTCCAATTTTACAGGCATGATATGTCAAATTTATTTAAATCGGTTCATAAACAAGGCCGTGAACAAAATAGAATGGAAATCACATTTATAGTTACACTTGTTAAAATATTATGGAAATTTTTGTTTATGAATTAAAGCATTTAGAAACAATAATTTATGATATAATTCTACTTTCCCATAAAAATCAGGAATTCCAACACGAACTTAAGCTTTAAACTCGCTCAACAAGCAAACTCGATTTGCATTCCAATGCTTCCGCTGTAGACTCCTATTATAATGTAAAAATTCATTTCTTTATCTACATGTACGGAATATTTAAGCGTTTATTAATGTTTGACTTTCTTTCCCCCGATCTGGGCTGAAACAAAACTCATAAATATGTAATAGTACTTTGGAGCTCTCTGGTGCGTGTTCTATGTAAAATTTGACGTTAATTTACTTAGAGGATATCCATTGATTATTATTACGTCACGTATATGGAATAATTTATTACTACACTAGCTGCCCCGGCAGACGTCGTCCTGCCCGGAATAGCTTCCATCGACATGCCGATAGCAGCGCCAACTACCGGGTCCAATTTTTAACCAAATCAGAAACCTTCTCTGGCTCATGCACAACAACTATGCTAAACATCTTCACATGATCCAATGTATAGTTTACGATTCTATAAAAGACATACAGAGTGTACAAACTGCTTCACTTTTTATTGGTAGTTTTAATTTTAATTAGCATTAAATAGTTTAATTTAATTCGTATTTGCTAAATTAGCGACATTCTTCGTTCGGGTTAGAATAGTATTTTTTTTCTGTCGCGTGAACCAGTGAGGATAGATATTGCTGCGAGAGTCACTCGCTGCGCTCGTCGTGTACGGACATAGTTCGAAGTCGTTCGTTGTTGAATTCACCTCACAAGAGACTCGTTTCGCATTTTGTGTAAAATATTCGCAATTGTCGCCAACCAGTGCATCAGTGCTGCATCGTCGTCACAAGTGTTGTGAAAATTACTCGCTATAAACAAAATTGTGTTCATGAAGAAAGCAGTCGGCGCCGACCATTGGACTCGAACCTGATCTTTGCCAGGTGAGTGTCAAGTAGGTCACTACTTGTTGTAAGATTTACTCTCACTGGCCAACTCATCGTTTTTCGCATAGAATTGAAAACAATTCGCAATAATACAGTCCGCTTATAACGCTTAGTTACAATCTCAGCATTTGGGATTGTACACAGAGAAACATTTATTTTTATATATAAGATAATTAGCAAAGGTAAAACTGAACACTCCATGTACGTGTAAATCTGTCAAAACAGAAAACCTTCAGTGAAGCATCTACTAACATGTTTAGGTTTTACATATTTTAACGTAGCTGTTAAGATTTCTGCTAATTATGCTTATTTAGTTAAGCAAGTAAGGCAATATATCGAGGGTAAAAATCTTCGTATTATTTTGTACTCCCCTCTCAAGCGCTCGTAACTAGCTCCAGAATGGCGTTAGGGTCATAGCCTCTCACCTACTGGCGCGTCATCCTCATCCACCTGGGTAACATCATAGACGTACCACACAACTAATTACAACTACATTACAATTTGGAGGAATTAAAAAAAATTAAAAATTGCATACAAGTAGAAAGGAATTTCACAGTGCCAGAATAGACGACAAGAAATTACTACCACATTAAAATTTTCTTTAAAACAAAATAGAAAATTCTTGAATGCACACATTGACAAAATAAATAACTATTGATATTTTCAAGGTATGTTATTGACAAGTTAAAACAAAGACAATGAAAGGTATTTTGTGTAGGCGCAAGGTACATTTTACAACACCTGTAATATAAGAACAGCCAATAAATGACTCCCAAATTTATAGGGGAACAGACAGCTTGAAGGGTTTGACGCATCGATTAATTCGATGTACAAGGTTTCATCACGACGTTTTCCTTCACTGACAGCACGCAGTAGTTGTAACATTAACTGTAAAGTAAAATAAATTAATAAAACTAAATGACTTTTTAAAACGACAAGATGGACAACGCGTCAACTCTTTTATGTACAAGTCATGTTTCTTCAAGGCGGCTTGCCGGGTTTGATACGTCGGTTATCTTAATGTATATAGGTTTCATCATTATCTTTTTCCTCACATTCACGTGGTGATTGTAACTATTGTTACGACAGGGACACCGACAAAAGACAAATTCACACCTGTATAATTATAGACATTTTGTTATGTTTTTCGGCACTTGGACTTCTTTTGTTTACTTTGTGTTCAGAATTTGTAATTAGTACTACAGCCCAATGTGTATTGTAATATGTTATGGTAGTCATTAGCCAGGTGTGATTCATGGAAACTCAGTCCAAACGGTCGATTGTGCCGAGACATATTGTATTTGGACAGTATAAAGCAATGCCTCAACGGAGGTGTGAGGCAGTCGAGCGATAAGCACAAGCCAGGCAAGACGTGTCTACTACATTCAGTGAACTATTTAGGGACATACTTTGCGCGTGTTATTATATTTGTACTTGTGTTATAAGTGTTTGTATAGTTCTAAGAAATTCTACAGTAATTCTAACGGCATTTTAATTCGAATCTTGCGACTCGTGACACTATTATTACATGCCAAAACAAACATGATTCAAAATAGCTTTTAATACGACAAGATAGGCAACGCATCAGTTTCTTTAGTATTTGTGAAACAACTTTTGCTAAATAATATGAACAAAAATGTTTTTCACAACATACTAGCCTTAAAATTACTAAAAAAATCTCACCCCTTCCGCTTGACCGCGGCTCATGGGGTCATCGCAATGCGCCTTTTCCAATAATATCGTCATATTTTTCTAACATTGCGATATTGGAATAAAAGGGCGGAAGGGAAAGTTGCACGGAATTAAAGGGGACGCGTACTTGTCATAAATAATAGACGCAATCTGGACTGCCCGGCGCCGGACGCCATTTGATTTCGTCCGTACGTTCCACGCTGCCTGCTCGTTTCATATATTTATTGTTTTAAAGTAAAGGCACGTGTTAATTAAAATTTCAAACAGGGCCTATACTTATTATGTCAGTATGCCAGTATAGTAGTCTAGAGTTTCGTATTCGTACGTATGTTTGAACGTGTTAATTTAGTTTTTGTCGACCTAAAGTACAAATAATAATTTAGGTGAAAGTATTCCCAAATTGTATCTACCTAAAAAAATATATTTTATTTTTCATTGTTGTAATTTTTAGGAGTAAATGTTGTACTTCTTGTTATATTTATGTTTCAATTGAAACCTTAGGCAGGGTCAGCTGAAGAACATAGTCCGGTAGCCTACTGTCGACGACGGCAAAATTTAGGGGCGGTAAAAGTGTCTGCAAAAACGCTTGAACTATGAAGTCTAAAAAATTTTCATTAAACGATTTTCGTTATAAATCTGTATTAATATTAATGTCTTAACTCAATTATATAGTATATATATTTTTACTGATTAACAAAGCTTTTTAAGTTTCGGTGGAGGCGACATTTTTGAGTTTGCCTACGGTGGCAAAAAGCCTACGTCTGGCCCTGCCTTAGGTACCTAGACCTGGGTAACGGAAGCTAATCTCTTCTGTTGTAGTAATTTTATTGTTTACACGACTACACGCAAGAAATAAACAAAATAGAAACACTTGTACCAGCGTAAAAATGCACTAGTCACACGAGTTTTGGCACACATTGATGTTATAGACATAATTTATTTTTTTACTTTTCTCGCATTGTTTTCTTTTATGCTGATTTGCGATGGTTTTAATGGTTTAGGCTGTGGCCAAATGCGTCTTATTTAAAGGTTAAAATATAAGCCGTTAAGCATAGCCACGTTAGTGTCATATGTTCTCTGTCAATATTAATGTTAATAACAAGTCGCATCTCAAATAACGTCTTAAAACCATAGCCATATCTGCGTGAAACCCCGACTTTATAATTAGTATATATGCTTATTAAATCACTAAACAAACTATGCATTATTATTATAATTATTTTATTATTATCTATTTCAACTGCATGCCAACGCTCTCTATGTAATAAGATTTTGTGCATCCAAAGGTTACCTGGAAGAGATTGCTTTTATCAATAAATAATAATTAAAGTAAGTTTTTTGTGTATTTCTATTTTATCTATGTAATGTTGGTGTGCAAAAAAGAGTATTGTATTTATTGTATTGCATGCAAAAAATCTTAACCGCGATTACTCTCAGGATTCGAACCTTATATTAAT